>JASDDO010000019.1:528069880-528701157 GCA_030015575.1 Agapanthus africanus | reverse complement strand
CGGGCTTTGGTTTAAGCCAGATCCTAGTGTACGTTTTAGGATTGGTTTTATCTCGTATGTATTCGTGTTCCTCGGAACGCAGATGCGGGTGTGTATGCACAGTTGACAGAGAGACAGAGGCAGAGGATTTTCATTAGGGTTGTTGACTGTTGATTGTTGACCATTGACTTTTTGCTAAACCCTAATGAGAATATGATATATGATTAACAATAATATTAATTAAGTATTATAGTGACATGGTTGTTGAGGGGTTGACTTTGTTGACTTGTTGATTTTGTTGACCGGTTGACTAGGTTGGACTAGTTGACCATCATCATGACAATAGCTATCATTTCATGGCAAAGAGTTTTGCTTGCTTGTTTCTCTTGTGCAAAATGAGTGCATGAAATGATATGGCTATTGTAGCTTTAACCATCACATAATACTTGATTGCTATGATTTGTTATGATGGCTTTGGATTATGAGAGCCAAGAGAGAAAAGTCTTGCTCATTCTATGATTTTCCTTTCCCTCTCTTGTTCTTGAGCTCTCATCCTCTTCCTCTTACTCTCCCTCTCTCTTGTCTATGGTTCACTTGTCTCATGTGTTGAGAAGCAAGAACCATAGAGAAAAATCCTAACACACTCTTCTCTACTCACTCTAGTTCACAAGGTTTGGCAAACCGAGTGAACTAGTTTCTTCAAAGTTCGAAGAAGAAGCCAAATGTAGAAGCTTTCGGGTGGATCGATCTTCGGTGCAAGGAGACGACAGGGTGAAGCCGATCCGTACACCATCGAGGTTTGAAGACGAAGGAGTTCAAGAAAGAAAGGTATAACCCCCTAACCGAGTAGTTAACAACTCCTAGTTAGGTTGTTAGGTAGATAGTTTAACAAAGATCCGTTTGAGTCCATGTTACCGCCTCTAGAAAATTGTTTTTCATCAAATTCCGCAAGCCCGTAAGTACCGGGAGAGGTAGCATGGACTTACAGTGGTATCAGAGCCTAGTTAAACACTACCTAACATGTTAGCATAGTAACTAGAAATTCGATCGGAGCAAAAGTCGCGAAATACACCCGGATATCAAGCTTGCTGTCGATTTTTAAAGTTCTGTAAAAATAATAAATCATGCTTCAAAAATCGACTTAGGGTTTTTATAGTGCACTGAAGAAAAACGATCAAGAGATCTCATCAAAGCGCCGCGGAAACGCGGCAATTGCTTGCTATTGCCGCGGTTCCGCGGCCTATTTAACTCTTCTGTGGATTTTCTTCACTGCAGTATACTTAGTGGGGTATTTTGGGATTTTTAGTATATGTTTTTTCAGCCCAGGTTTTCCAGAAAGAAAAATTTATTTTTGGGGCTTTAAAAACCGTATTTTGATCGAGTTTCTAATGGCTTAAGCTGACGGGTTTATTTCTGTGATGTGATATTTGTATTGAACGTCTGCTAATCGCTATATGTCGATTAGTGGGGGTTATACAAATCTGTGATCTGTAATGTTTTTGGTATGTGTATATGAATTCATTGGATTGTCGCGGGTGAATAGCCGGGGGGGGGGGTTGTGAGACGAGAGTTTTCTTTTCTTTCAATTCATGTAAATTTGTAAATTGATGTAATATTATTTGTATGGCCGCACAACCGGGTTGGGGTTGTAGCCGTTATTGTATAATTTCTTTTTACTGTTTTTGCTCCTAGGATAGACCCATGGAGGGGGTGTACAAATTACCGGGTATCTCGAAGTGCCGAGTGACCTACTCACGGTGTTGAGGGAGGTTGCTCCGCTTCGGGTACTTGGCGGGTAGTTTGCCGCACCCGTAGGGGTCTTGGGTGGGTTATTGGCTATTCACCGCGACCGTGTAATCTTATTTTCGTTACAGGCTCGTACGAATTGCGGATTCCTAGTATATCCAATGTATTCATCTGTGATCTGAAATGGTTATCATTGCAATATATATCTATATATGATATTATTTAGGCGTTGCTTATGTTTTACAGCCGCGCTAGCCCAGCCCCCGCTCTGTCGTTAGTTAAGTAACCTAACGGGTAATGACGGGGCCCCGTGGCGAATGCGAATGGCATAAGCGTACGTCATATTTTGGCTGTTTTCTGCAATGGTAGGATTAAATGATGGGACGCATTAAAAGAACTAATGCAAGAAAAATACGCATTAAAAGAACTAATGCAAGAAAAATAAACCAAAGTAAAAGTCGTTGGAACACTTTGAAAACTACTCGGTTCTTTTCAAAAACCAACTTTTAAATGCGGAGCTTGAGCCACTCCTTTTAAAAGCTATCTTGTTCCTTCGATTATATCAAGTTCACTACGTTCACTATTTCGCCAAAACCATTCGTAGCCCTCCGTCGTTTCATATGAATATTCAATAGTATTCAAGCTATGTTTGTTTATCTTCGTCAAGGCATAGTGATTGGTAGCTGTTGGGTGTTCATGTGTAGCATAGATAGATGCGTTGGTTTGGGACAGTCGTATTACCTTGTTGACCTTCATCAAGGGTATATACGTGTGGGTTCAAATTAACCTGGACAATGACGGGTAGAACTTAACATGTGACTTATAATTTGTTGACCTTCGTCAAGGTCATAAGAGCATGGGGCAAAAATCCACATCGGGGGTTTCATAAGTACTGAAACTTGCTAGCGATGCATACCATTTGGAGTGTGATGATTCTGGTAGGATTCCTTCAGTTTTGTCACGCGATGATATTTGGATCCCGATCCTACTGTGAGTATATGCTACTCTTCGGGAACTTTCTCACTTAACGATCAATGCTATAAACCTAGTAGGTGTCTAGAAAGGTGTTAGCGGGGCTACGCCCCCAGGGAAAAGAGGTTCTTAAATTAAGGAACTTCACGAAAGCGTTGGAAAACCTCCCTCGAAGTACCGACACTGGCCTGGCTGAACGGTTAAGCAAGTATTGTACGGTGAGATTGATCCCGACTAATTCTTCCTTTGTGGTTTGAGGAGGGATTCGAGAGACAGTGGGAGCCATCCTGTTTAGATAAATTAAAAACCAATCTAAACTTGCAAGAGCATCATGCTGAGTGTTTTCTTCTCTCTCTCTTAATTGCAGCGACCCTGTGACCACACCTAGGTTACATCTAGATAATAAAATGACTGAATCTGACTGTCATGACTGGAAAAGGTCTGTCCAGATGTCCATTGCCCATGGCAAGCTGGGACACCTCTTAACTAATCCAAACCCTGCCGTCTCAGGTCCAGTTTCCCTTATCACGGATATTGATATCCATAGGACATCGGAAAAGGAATGTGCGAAAGCCAAGTGCCTCGTGTTAGCCTCAGTTGATGGTGCAGACCAGAGGCAGCACGAGAAGATGGACTTAGTTTCTATCTTCCTCCATAACAAAGATTTATATGGAGAGCAATCTCGTATCGCAAGATATGGGACCTCGAACGAATTGCTTCAAGCGAGGTTGGCTATCGGGTCATCTGCAAGGGACAACGTCCTTGCAGAGACCAGCTATTTTGAGCTCACGGACCTGAAGACCACGTTGAAGAACGGGTCAAGAGCTGACTTGATTCTACAGTCTCTACCTTCTACCCTGAAGGAAACCAGGGAAGCAGAAGGAAAGAGAAGGGCAAAAGTTTCGGGAATGGATGTAGTGAAAGAAGGACGTTCCTATTGTTGTGAGAATGAACATTGACAGAAGGATTGCAGGGCTCGCAAAGCCAGTAGCCAGAATTCGAAGCATGTTGTGGCTTCGGCTTCGGGTGTGTTAGTGATAGAGAACTGTATGTCAGTTAACCCTACTTCCTGGGTATTGGATACCGGATCAGGATCTCACATCTATAATTCGTTACAGGCTTTGAGAAACCGTTGGGTTATCAGGAAAGGTGATATGACTCTCAGGGTTGCTAACGGAATGAGCATGGATGCTGTATCCGAAGGGGAATATCACCTTGGACTGACAACTAGGCAGATATTGATTCTGCGTGACTGTTTGTATGTACCAGGTGCGACTTGTAATATCATATCTGTATCCTTACTTTCTAAGGAAGGATATGATTTTACTTTTGTAAGCGATGTAGTAAACATCCACCTAAATCAAGTTCTGATTGGGTCAGGTACATTAAATAACGGTATATACGTATTGAATCAAGCTCAGATATTCAGTGTCCAGAACACACTTAAAAGAAAGTATCCAGAATTAAATCAGGCTTTCTTATGGCATTGTAGACTGGGTCACATCAATGAGAGAAGATTGACTAAGTTACATAAAGAAGGATACTTGGATCCGTTCGAGTACCAGTCTTATGCTACTTGTGAATCTTGTCTCATGGGAAAGATGACAAAGACTCCGTTCACTGGACACGGAGTAAGAGCGAGCGGGCTCTTGGGACTCATACACAGTGATGTGTGTGGTCCAATGTCTACACATGCGCGAAGCGGTTATTCATACTTCATTACTTTCACAGATGATTTCTCTAGGTATGGACATGTCTTCTTAATGAAGCACAAATCCGAGGCCTTTGAGAAATTTCGGGAATACAAGAATGAAGTTGAAAAAAAAACAGGCAAAAGTATTAAGACACTGAGATCTGATCGAGGTGGAGAATACTTGAGTGCCGAGTTTCTAGACTACTTAAAAGAGAATGGAATTCTCTCTCAGCGTACTCCTCCATTCACACCACAACACAACGGTGTATCGGAAAGGCGGAATTGAACCCTATTGGATATGGTTCGTTCCATGATGAGTAAGGCTGAGTTACCGCGATCTTTCTGGGGTTATGCACTAGAAACAGCTGCATATCTCTTGAACAAAGCTCCAACCGAGACTGTGCCTACCATCCCATATCAGATGTGGAGTGGGAAGAAACCCTGTCTTAAGTATCTTAAGACATGGGGATGTCCAGCTTTTGTAAAGAAGCAGCATGCGGACAAGCTCGAGGCACGTTCAGTACAGTGTATGTTTGTGGGATACATAAAGAACTCCAGGGGGTATCTTTTTTATTCCGCAGAGGAACAAAAAGTCTTTGTTTCTCAACATGCCCGCTTCTTGGAAACTGAGTTTTTGGAAAACCAGATAAGTGGGAGCGCAATAGAACTGGAAGAAATTCCAGAACCATAAGCTATTACTGAAAGCTTGGAAGAGCCAGTAGTTTCAGGAGAACCGAACATTCCTGCGCCACTCCGCAGGAGTAGTAGGCAGTCTCATCCGCCCGAGATATACTACGGTTTTTTCATAGACGGGGATAGAGAGGATTTCACCATGGATTATGGTGAGCCTACTAGCTTCCAGCAAGCCATTCAGAGCGGTGACTCGGTAAAATGGCTGGATGCAATGCGGACCGAAATGGAGTCCATGTACACCAACAAAGTTTGGACTTTGGACTTTGCTCCAGAAGGGGTAAAACCCGTAGGCTGCAAATGGATCTTCAGAAAGAAGATTGGTGTAGATGGGTAGGTTGAAACCTATAAAGCTAGGCTCGTTGCAAAGGGTTTTCGTCAAAGACCTGGTTTGGACTATGACGAGACCTTTTCTCCGGTAGCTATGCTGAAATCCATTCGGATCCTTCTTGCCATTGCTGCTTTCCAGGATTATGAGATCTGGCAGATGGACGTAAAGACGGCTTTTCTAAATGGAAATTTAGAAGAGTGAGTATATATGGATCAACCGGAAGGATTCATTCAGAGTGGGAGCAGCGGTAAAATGTGCAAGTTGCTCAAGTCCATCTATGGACTGAAGCAGGCATCACGGAGTTGGAACATCTGCTTTGGTGATACTGTCAAGGAATTAGACTTTATCAAAAACCCAGATGAACCATGCATCTACAGTAAGATTGTAGGGAGAACTGTGGTATTCCTCGTCTTGTACGTGGATGACATTCTCCTAATAGGAAATGATATTCCTATGCTACAGTCAGTCAAAGGATTCTTGTCGCAGAGGTTCTCCATGAAAGACCTGGGCGATGCCAACTACATTCTGCGGATCCAGATCTATCGTGATAGATCTAAAAGGATGTTGGGACTTTCACTGTCCAGGTACCTTGACACCAAACTGAAAAGATTTAGTATGGAAGATTTCAAGCGTGGTAATTTACCGGCTTGTCACGGGATCACCCTCTCCAAAGAGATGTCTCCCAAGACTGATTTGGAAAGGGCTCGCATGTCTATTATACCCTACGCTTCTGCGGTAGGCTCTATAATGTATGCGATGTTATGTACCAGACTAGATGTAGCATACGCATTGAGCGTTGTAAGCCGGTATCAGTCGGACCCAGGGGAGAAACACTAGATAGCAGTAAAGAACATTCTCAAGTACTTGAGAAGGACTAAGGAGATGTTCTTGGTGTATGGCGGAAAAGACCTCCAGATTAAGGCCTTTGCTGACTCCAGCTTCCAGAGTGACAAGGATGACTCCAAGTCTATGTCAGGGTATTTCTTTACCCTCAATGGAGGGGTGGTTTGCTGGAAGAGTTCCAAGCAGGAGACCGTTGCTGACTCAACTATGGAAGCGAAGTACATAGCTGCTTGCGATTCCGCAAAAGAAGCTGTCTGGATGAAGAAGTTCCTCACGGAACTTCAGGTGGTTCCTACCATTGTTGATCCAATACCGTTGTATTGCGACAACAACGGCGCTATAGCTTTAGCGAAGGAACCCAGGTCCCATCAGAAGTCCAGGCACATTTTAAGGCGGTTCCACCTGATCAGGGAGATCATTGATCGCTGGGAGATCGAGGTAAAGAGAGTAAATTCAGAAGATAACACTGCAGATCCACTCACGAAGGCCCTACCCCAGACTCAGTTCGAGCGGCTGATCGAGATGATAGGTCTTCGATACGCCAGTACATGGCCTTAGTGCAAGTGGGAGATTGTTAGTGTATATGCCCTAGAGGCCATTACTGTATCATACTAGTATGTATATTACTTAATGGAAGCTTGGGATATTCACCTTGTATTGACAATCTTGCTCAAAATGGTAGTATGCTACTTGGTTTGTTTCTACTTCAATGTGTACATGTGTTTATTTTATTATACCACCTATATGCATTAGTGGAGCCCTTAGGATCTTTGCTTGATTACCAGCGTTGTGATGGCAGTCACACTCGTGGGGGCTGGGTAATCCATAAGCATATCCTTATACAGGTCCCTAGTCGTAGGACTATCGAGACAGGGCATCGATACTCCGGAGTAGACTAGCGTATGCGCTTCTCATCCTAGTATGGGAGACGGTCTGTCCTACAGCTGTCAGTACGTCGTACTTGAGATAGTATGCGGGTGCTCGTTGGGTTACGAGTACACTGGACAGGACTCGTCGGGAACTGATTGGTTGGTATTATACCTGTCGTCGGTTATCAGTTCCCAGGTGACATGAGTACAGCTTAGTCCGCTGACTTGACACTGTCACTTCGCCTCGAGTGTGTTCCCACTGTACTTTGATTACTACCCTACCACGGCTCAAAAGAGTCATGCAAACAGGTAGTAGTTGGGTGCAGTCCCGAAGCACTTGGAGGCAGTGACGGTTAGACAGGTTCGTCTCTCCCGGTATTGGGGGTTGACATCGCGCTGTGTCTAGGAGAGCCATTACACGAGTAGTCCCTGGCCAGGGCAAGCGAGATATACTGGTAGGCTTGCAGTGTTATCTCAGGGTGTTTTGGGTTTCACTCCGACACGACTTGTACCGTAATTAGAGGACTGACGTTTACCGCCCCCCTAGGCCCACCATGCGATGTATCAGACGAAAAGACCGGACTGTACGGAGACTGTCACATTCAGGCTCAGTAGGAGTTCAGATGGGTTTCACCTCGTCAGTCTTCTTGTCGGCATCTACCTGGGGGCCGTTACGCACTGCTAGTGCCGCTTGCGGTCTGTGGTTAAACCTACTGCCAGCGTAGTGTCGAGTCTTTAGAGTCCCACACAGAGAGCTATTCGCCTTCAGGCAAAAGAGTAGAGGTCGCATGGTTTTGCGACAGGTCGCATGGTTTTGCGACAGGGTTCGGTCACATTCGTGCACTTGTGCACGTTTAGTGTCCGGACAGTTAACACTAGCGGGCATTGGTTTAAGCCAGATCCTAGTGTACGTTTTGGGATTGGTTTTATCTCGTATGTATTCGTGTTCCTCGGAACGCGGATGCGGGTGTGTATGCACAGTTGACAGAGAGACAGAGGCAGAGGATTCTCATTAGGGTTGTTGACTGTTGACTGTTGACCATTGACTTTTTGCTAAACCCTAATGAGAATATGATATATGATTAACAATAATATTAATTAAGTATTATAGTGACATGGTTATTGAGAGGTTGACTTTGTTGACTTGTTGACTTTCTTGACCGGTTGACTAGGTTGGACTAGTTGACCATCATCATGACAATAGCTATCATTTCATGGCAATGACTTTTGCTTGCTTGTTTCTCTTGTGCAAAATGAGTGCATGAAATGATATGGCTATTGTAGTTTTAACCATCACATAATACTTGATTGCTATGATTTGTTATGATGGCTTTGGATTATGAGAGCCAAGAGAGAAAGTCTTGCTCATTCTATGATTTTCCTTTCTCTCTCTTGTTCTTGAGCTCTCATCCTCTTCCTCTTTCTCTCCCTCTCTCTAATCTATGGTTCACTTGTCTCATGTGTTGAGAAGCAAGAACCATAGAGAAAAATCCCAACACACTCTTCTCTACTCACTCTTGTTCACAAGGTTTGGCAAACCGAGTGAACTAGTTTCTTCAAAGTTCGAAGAAGAAGCCAAAGGTAGAAGCTTTCGGGTGGATCGATCTTCGGCGCAAGGAGACAACGGGGTGAAGCCGATCCGTACACCATCGAGGTTTGAAGACGAAGGAGTTCAAGAAACAAAGGTATAACCCCCTAACCGAGTAGTTAACAACTCCTAGTTAGGTTGTTAGGTAGAAAGTTTAACAAAGATCCGTTTGAGTTCATGTTACCGCCACTAGAAAATTGTTTTTCATCAAATTCCGCAAGCCCGTAAGTACCGGGAGAGGTTGCATGGACTTACATTAATTAGTGGTAATTACAATTTTGGTTTGGGTTAATTACTTCTAATGTGAATCTATGCTAGTCTAATCACTAGATTAAGCTTAATCCATCCATACTAAAATATCTAGATACTTGTGATTAAAAGGAAAAATTTTAAAGAAAGGAAATGAGGTGGCTTTGATATTAATTGCATTTATTAGCATTTATTGTTGTTTTTAGCTAGATATTTCCTTTCATTTCACAAAACCCCCCTCACTTTGCACCATGGCCGAAACCTCCTCTTTGCCGCCATCTCTCCCATCTCACTTCATTTGCAACATTTCAAGCTCAAATAAATCTTCAAAAATCCTTAAATAATCACACACACTCACAAACAAATCATTATCCATTATTCCTTAAGCATAAACAAGCTTAGATCTTCATGAAATTGATCTTTTTGGATGCTAAAATTTGGAGTTTGTTGCTAATTTGAGATCTAGTTTGTGAGGTATAAACTCTAACCCTAATCTTTAATTTGTTGTTTAAATCCTTAAAGCTTGCTTATTAGGTATTTAATATAGCTTTAATTGCATGTTTAGAATTTTCATGAAAAGGTTATGAAAATCAAGTTAAGGTTTTGATGTGTTAATTGGTTAATCATGAAGTGTAGACTTGGAAAACTTAATCAAATTGTAAGAACGATATTTGTTAAAATTCCTAATTTGTCTAATTGAGTTTTTAGCAAACTAAGTTTTTTCTAAATTCTACTTAGGTGAGATTAAAATTGTGGTAATGGTTTGGATAACTAAGTTAAACTACTTTGTGTTGGATATCGCTAGAATTGTTAAATTTCTAGACTAGTGTTAAATTTCTGGTAAAGTTGCTTACTAGTTTTTCCGTTAAATTAAACGTGGGTTTTAATTGTCGTTGAGACGACGTAAATATTATTATCTACGATAATATTAGTGTGGTGATTGACTATTGGTACGATTGATGTTTTTGGCGTGGCAGTTTCCATGTATAGCGACCATAGTTAGGGTTTTGGCTAAGTTTTCCGGTATTTGGATTTCTTGGTTTTGCGACTGGATATTGTATTTGGTCGTTGGATGTTTTTACGTCAACGACGAGGGTTGTTTGGTTGTTTTTCATGCGTAGTGTAGGGTTCCTATCGACGACAGCAAGGTTTCGGGAGGTATCGTCCATGCCATTTTAAAAATTTTGCCGTTTCAAGGAACTTTAAACTAGAATCATTAACTAGATTATTATACGAAACAAAAAGTAAACTACTTTACTTATAAGTGAACTAGAAATACAACCTTTGTAGATCGGCCCTTCACTTCAATAGCTCCTTGTAGTAGTCCCTTCGCTGCGGTGAGGTGATCTTGCGGGCTCTTGAAAGGCTCCATGAGAAGAAAGCAACGATCTTGCTTGAAGTCTTCGAGGCTGAAGATGATCTACGTCGAGTAGACACTAACCCAAGCTACCCTATACACTAATATAAGATTAGTGAATCTAACACCCTATACTAATGTGCTAATCTAGTAGAGGATGATGAAGTAGGATTTTTGCTCACTTTGGATTTCTTTTTCTCACTAAAGTTTCTCATTTTGTCAAAAGCTAGAGAGCTCTTGAGCTTTGAGGAAGAAGAGGAAAAGAGATAATGTTGTGTGAGAGAATGGTAACCATGGATGGGAAAATATCTAATATTACCCTTGTAGAGACTTAACCATGAGTTAAGATAATGGTTGGGTTAACAAATATCTAGTGTGAGACAAAACTAGCGGACTATGTCAATGGGTCTCAAAGCTTCTTGATGCTTCAAGCCATGTGACAAATTTCCAACTAATAAATGAATTACAATAAATCAATAAACCCTACATTATCTTTATCATTGTGCAAGTCTCATACACCCATGTTGCATGTATCATCAACCATGACACAAAAATAATAACACAATTAATATATATCACATATATATTAAGTGTGCACATGTGAGAAAAATAAATGTTTAAGTGAGCTAGTATTAGTTAATGTAAATAAATAAATCAAATATATAATTATACATTAAATAATTAAATCAACACTTGATTTAATAATCCGGTTATATCTCATATGACCGACTAATATTATCTGTATCATTATATCGAATCAACACTTGATTCGATAACCCGGCTATATCACATATAACCGACCGATACAGTATCGACTTATCGAATCAACATTTGATTCGATAACCCGGCTATATCACATATAACCGATCGATACATTATATCGCGAGAACATAATACGGTATCACATACTCGTATTAATCTCGGTCCCGCACATATCACATATGTGCTCCTACTTCGTTTTGCCTGAGCCAGTGAAATCTCTGTGTAGGATTCTAAAGACTCGTCAAAATGCCGGCAGTAGGTGATGATCATATCAAGCACCTACAAGCCGTCAGCGGTAATAGCTAGACGTAACGGCTACCCGGGTATTGAACGATCAGAAGATCAGCAAGCTAGCCCGCTCCAACTACTGCAAAAGCCTGACAGTAACACTACCGTACAGTCCGGTCTCTTCATCTGATATGACGCATATCCAGTATAGGGGTGGTAAACGTCAGACCCTAATAACCGATAAGTCGTACGGATGTAAGGCTCATAACGGTTCGAGAAACTACTGATAACACTTATCAGTAAATCTCTATATCAGCCCTGGCCAGGGACTTCTTGTTATGGCCAATCGAGCACAGCGCATCATCAACCCCCAATACCGGGAGAGACGAATCCCCTCATACCGCTCATTGCCTCCATGTGATTCGGGACTGTACCCAAAAGCCACCGTTTTGCACGTTATCATGAACGTGGTAAGGTGGAAATACATGCACAGAGGTAATCACACAAGACTCTATGACGATCTCGGGTCTACAGACTAACCTGTACCAGTGTCACCAGAGGACTGCTATCTGACGATAGGTATAATACCAGCTAGGAGTTCTCGGCGAGTCCGTTCAGTGTACCCAGTCTCCACTGAGAACCCGTATACCATCATTGATGTCAAACACCAATGGATGTGGGATCATCCATCGCCCATCATATGGGTCAAGATGCGTACACGCCAGTCTACTCCGGAATATCGATGCCCTGTCTCGATACACCCTCGACTACGAACAGTTTTAGGGTGTACTTGTGGACTACCATTGTCTCCTACTAGTATGATCTCCATCATATTCCGGGTAGTCAAGTACACAACCTAAGGGCTCTATCAATATGTGAGAGCAAGACAGTATCACATATACAAGTCAACATGTTAAGATAAAGAGCAACCAGATAGCATACTATCATGTTGAGCAAGAAAGTCCTCTCTATATATATCCAAGCATCCACTATAATATACATCGCATGTACAATAATGTCCTCTAGGACATACATATAACTAACAATCTCCCACTAGCACTAAGGCCAGTTGTTGTAGTATCTCATACCCAACATCCCGAAGAGTCTCTCAAATTGTGTCTGGGGAATGGCCTTGGTGAGTGGATCCGCCATGTTGTCCTTCATGTCAACTCTCCTGACCTCGATCTCCCGGTGATCAACTATCTCCCGGATCAGGTGATACCGCCTCAGAATATGTCTGGATCGCTGATGGGACCTGGGTTCCTTTGCCAAGGCCACTGCTCCATTGTTATCGCAATACAAAGGTATTGGACGCTCAATAGATGGAACCACTCCAAGTTCAGTTACGAACTTCTTCATCCAGACAGCCTCTTTGGCAGCATCGTTGGCAGCGATGTATTCAGCCTCCATCGTCGAGTCTGCCACGGTTTCTTGCTTGGAACTCTTCCAGCATACCGCCCCTCCATTGAGGGTAAAGACAAATCCCGAGTGTGACTTAGAGTCGTCCTTATCACTTTAGAAGCTCGAATCGGTAAAAGACTCCACTTGGAGTTCTCCATTACCATACACCAAGAACACTTCTTTAGTCCTTCTCAAGTACTTGAGAATGTTCTTCACAGATGTCCAGTGACTCTCTCCTGGATCTTCTTGATACTTACTCACTACACTTAGTGAGTATGCTACATCGGGTCTGGTACATAACATCGCATGCATGATAGAACCTACTGCCGAAGCATAGGGTATCCCTTGCATGCGAGCTCTCTCCAAATCAGTCTTGGGAGACATCTCTTTGGAGAGAGTGAGTCCTGAGATCGTGGGTATAAACCCACGCTTGGATTCTTCCATACTAAATCTTTTTAGTATGGTGTCAATGTACCTGGATTGGGACAATACCAAGTATCCGTTTAGATCTATCTCTATAGATCTTAATCTCCAAGATGTAGGAAGCATCCCCTAGATCTTTCGTTGAGAATCTTTGTGATAAGAAGAGCTTGACCGAGTGCAGCATAGGAACATCATTTCCTATGAAGCGTATGCCATCCACGTACAATACGAGGAAGACAACCTTACTCTCTGCAACCTTCTTATATATGCAAGGTTCATCTACATTTTTTATGAAGTCAAACTCTTTGACTACCACATCAAAACCGATGTTCTAACTCCGCGATGCTTGCTTTAACCCGTAAATGGATTTAAGCTGCTTGCACACCTTGCCGCTGCTCCCACCGTCCACGAAGCCTTCTGGGTGAGTCTTGTATACGCACTCTTCTAAATCACCATTTAGAAAGGCGGTCTTAACATCCATTTTCCAGATTTCGTAGTCATGGTATGAAGCGATGGCAAGTAGGATCCGGATGGACTTAAGCGTAGCCACTGGTGAAAAGGTTTCATCATAGTCCACACCTGGTCGTTGACGAAAACCTTTTCCAATAAGTCTAGTTTTGAAAGTCTTAACTTTTCCATCTACACCAAGTTTCTTCTTAAAGATCCATTTGCTCCCAATGGATTTTACCCCTTCAGGAGCAATTTCCAAAGTCCATACTTTGTTGGTGTACATGGATTCCATCTCAGATCGCATTGCATCCAGCCATTTTAAAGAGTCCCTACTCGTGATGGCCTGCTCGAAGCTAGTTGTGTCATCATCAACCATGATGCAATCCTCGCTCCCACCGTCTAAAAGAAAACCGCAGTATCTCTCAGGTAGACGAGGAACCCTACTAGATCGGCGGAGAGGCTGGGGTTCGTTGGGAGCTATCGAATCCTCTGGTTCCACTAAATCTTCAGTTGTAGTTTGTTCTGCTGGAACTTCTTCCAGCTCTACCTGTTCGCCACTAATTTCTTTTGCAAGAAATTTCTTTTCTAAAAAGGTTGTATGTTGAGCAACAAACACTTTTTGTTGTTCACCGTGGTAGAATATATATCCATTTGAATGTTTAGGATATCCTATAAATTTACAAAGAACTGATCGTGCCTCGAGCTTGTCCGGATTTTGCTTTTTAACATAGGCCGGACAACCCCATATCTTAACTCGTTTGAGACATGGTCTCTTCCCACTCCATATCTCATATGGTGTGTTAGGTACAAATTTAGATGGAACTTGATTCAATAGGCATGCTGCTGCTTCAAGCGCATAACCCCAAAAGAAAATAGGCAACTCAGCGGTGCTCATCATAAAGCACACCATATCTAATAGGGTGCGATTCCTCCATTCCGATACACGGTTGTGCTGTAGTGTATATGGAGGAGTAAGCTGAGAGAGAATCCCATTCTCTTTTAGAAAATCCAGGAACTCTGTGCTCATGTATTCACCTCCTCGATCAGATCTTAGGATTTTAATACTTTTACCAGTTTGGTTCTCGACTTCAGATTTATATTCTTTGAATTTCTCAAAAGCTTCAGACTTGTGTTTCAACAGGAACACATGTCCGAATCTTGAGAGATCGTCAGTGAATGTAATGAAGTACGAAGAACTATTCCTGGCAAGTGTAGACAGAAGACCACATACATCACTATGTATCAATCCCAAGAGCTTACTAGCTCTTTCTCCGTGTCCTGTAAACGGAGTTTTTATCATTTTGCCTTTGAGACATGACTGGCAAGTGTCATAAGATGAAAATTTTAACGGATTCAAATATCTGTCCTTATGCAACTTAGCTAGTCGTGTCACATTGATATGACCCAGTCTACAATGCCACAAGAAGCATTCGTTCATTTATGAAATCTTTCTCTTGTGTGTGTTTTGTACATTACGAACTGAGGTTTGATCTAGAACGTATATGCCATTATTTAACGAGCCTGATCCAATCATCTTTTGATTTAGGAAGATGTTCATAATATTATCCTGTACTATAAAATTATATCCTTCTTTACTTAATAAAGAAACTGATATAAGATTGCATATCAGGGTCGGAATGTAATACCATTCGTTCAGAATCAATGTATTACCATTTGGTAATACAAGGTGATATTCGTCAACTGCTTTGGCTGCAACATTTCTACCATTCCCTACACTTACAGAATGATCACCCATTCCCAGTTCTCTACCTTTCCTTAGCCCATATAACATATTACATATGTGGGATCCTGATCCGGTATCTAATACCCAAGATGTAGAGTGAACTGAGAAACAGTTCTCGATGACTAACACACCCGAAAAAGATGCATCAACATACTCATTCTTCGTTTGGGTGGCGTGGAGATCCGGATATTTTCCTATTTCCTGCTCGGACATATAACAATTATAAGTTGGAGCGGAACCAACGTTCCCCTGCTCAGCATAAAAAGCGGGTTCGGTCAATACATCCATATTATTATCTTGATTAGGACTTGACATGGTCGCTACCTGGAGAGAGAGAGAGAAGAAAACTCAGCGTATGCTCTTGCAAAAGATCAGATTGGTTATTTATCTTATCTAATCGATGTCTCCCACTGCTATTCTTAAATTTTCATTCAAACCTCTAAAACGAAAATTCAGTCAGGATTAATTGCATTCTATAACTTTGCTAACCGTTCAGCCAGGCCAGTGCCGGTACTTCTGAGGGAGGTTCCCCGTGCTTTCGCACGGAGCTAATTTAAATAAACCTCATTTTCCTAGAGGCGTAGCCCCGTTGACACCTTTCTAGACACCTAATGAGTTAGCTAGTTGTAAAGTGCAAAATTCTCCCGGGAGCAACTCTTGTTCACAGTGGGATCGAGATCCTACTATCATATAGAAGGTATGCAATCCCATTGCAAATTTCAACACTTGAAATTCCCGATAAGCTTTTACCCGTAGAATGCTATGACCTTGACAGAGGTCAACAAATCATAGTGCAGTAGTCAAGTTCAACCCGTCATTTCTGATTGAATCAAACCCACCCGCACGACCCTCGACAGAGGTCAATAAGGTCGTACGACTATCCTAATCCAATCGCATCACATGCTTTACAGAAGCAATAATCAGCTACCGCACACTACGCCTTGACAGAGGTCAACAAGCGCAGCACGAATACTAAATAATACTTATCTGAAATGACGGAGGTCTACGCAGGTTTTTAAGAAAACCATGAGCGTAATGAACTTGATATAGTTGTTGAAACAAGTGATTTTTGAAAAGGAATGTTTTTGAGGCTTTTTACTAGTTTCGCTAAAGAGGTCATTCCCGGTGAAGGGATCTCGGCTCTTTCCTTATCGAATAAGGTGCAGGATGTATCACATATATCACTATGCAAAGCAAATACTCCAAAAGCAATCAAAAGACAAACCGTGTGTTGTAGCATCCACCAGTTATTGCTAAACAGGTCACTCCCGGTGAAGGGATCTCGGCTCTTTCCTTATCGAATAAGGTGCAGGATATATCATATATATCACTATGCAAAGCAAAATACTGTAGCTACCCTTTTTGAAAATTTGATTCTACAACATCTTTTAGGTTTCTTTTCTTTTCATTAATCTCATTAATGAAATCCCATCATTTATGCTTCCTAAGCATCACAGAAGAAGCAAAAATACAACGTACGCTTATGCCATCCGCATTCGCCACAATGTCCTGTTATGCACCGTTTGAAAGGTTCCTAGGCACCCTAGAGGGTTCTCACAAGGCATCGAACATGCCAAATTAAAATTTTTAGTGCCGAGAAACCCTAGACTACGGATCTTTAACTAGATGTCTAGGCGAAATAGAAGCTAGTTAACAGTTAACTACTATGATACGGAAATTACAACCTTTGTAGATCCGGATATCCACCTCCACGGCTCCACAACGTCATGTCCTCGCTGTCCATCATGACTCCTCGACTCGATCATCGGCTTCATCGGGAAAGCAAGCGGAATAGCTCGTCGGCTTTGTGTCAAAGACGATCTACGTCGAGGTTGCACAAACTCAAGCTCCGACTTCACAAACTTGTGAAACTTGTGAAGTAAACACCCAAAACAACTTGGCAAGAGGTAGAGGGTGAAGAAATAGGAGGTGGGTTCACTTTAGATTTGGATTTAACTCACTTTAACTCAAGTTGCCATTCATGGACCTTGAGCTTTTCTTTTTAAGATGAAGAAGAAGAAGAGCTAGAATTATGATAAGTGTTATTGAAAATGAATAATAAATCAATACTTATCATAACAATAACTAGGGTTAAGTGTAGAGAATAAACCATGGTCAAATGAGTGGGTTAGGGTTAAGCAAGAGGATAAGAATGGTTGCTAAAGTCAAGGGTTCAAGAAGCTTCATACAAGAAACAAATATAGCCACCATTCTCATTTTGAATTTATCCACATAAATAAACAAATAAATGGATAAATAAATATGGAAAACCCTAATTACAACATAACCATGGTTTAATTCTATTCACTTAACCATATTATCAAGTATCATCAAACATGATACAAAAAAGTGCACAAAAGTATATCACATATACAATGTGCAATCCAAGTGAGAAAAATCCGTTTAAAGTGAACCTATACTAGTTAATGCAATACAATATATTAAATATATAATTATGCATTAAATCATTAAATCAACATTTGATTCAATGATCCGGTCATGTCGCACATGACCGACTAGAATTCAATGTATCGATTTATCGAATCAATGATTCGATAACTAAGTCATATCGAATATAACCAATCGAAACATATATCGCGAGAATGAAATGCGGTATCACATACACGCATTATTCTCGGTCCTGCACATATCTCATATGCGCTCCTATTTCGTTTCGCTTGAGCCAGGAAACCTCTGTGTAGGACTCTAAAGACTCGTCAATACGCCGGTAGCAGATGATGATCATATCAAGCACCCACAAGCCGCAAGCGGTCTGCTAAACGTAACGGCCACCCGGGTATTGAGCGATCAGAAGATCGACGAGCTAGCCCGCTCATACTCCTGCGAATCCGACCAGTAACACTTACCATACAGTCAAGTCTCTTCGTCAGATACGTCGCATATCAAGTCTAGGGGTGGTATACGTCAGACCCCAATAACCTGATAAGTCGTGCTGATGTGAGGCTCGTAACGGGTCGAGAAACTACTGGTAACACTTACCAGCAAATCTCAGATCAGCCCTGGCCAGGGACTTACCTGTTACGGCCAATCGAGCACAGCGCAACATCAACTCCCAATACCGGGAGAGACGAAACCCCTCCTATCGCTCATTGCCTCCATGTGACTCGGGACTATACCCAAAGACCACCGTTTTGCACGCCCTCATAGACGTGGTAAGGTGGAGATCAAAGCACAGTGGGAATCACACAAGACTCTATGACGATCTCGGGTCTACAGACTAACCTGTACAAGTGTCACCTGAGAACTGCCATCTGACGTGAGGTATAATACCATCTGGGAGTTCTCGGCGAGTCCGTCCAGTGTACCCAGTTTCCACTGAGCACCCGTATACCATCTCTGATGTCAAACACCAATGGATATGGGATCATCCATCGCCCATCACATGGGTCGAGAAGCGTATACGCTAGTCTACTCTGGTATATCGATGCCCCGTCTCGAGATACCCACGACTAGGGACCTTGAAGGATGTACTTATGGACTACCATGTCCCCACTAGTATGATCTGCATCATAGTCTAGGTAGTCAAGTACAAATCCTAAGGGCTTTACCAACATGTAACTATAAGACAGTATAAAGAGACTAGTGTACATGTTAAGATAAATGGCAACCAGATAGCATACTATCATGTCGAGCAAGAAAGTCATCTCTATATATGTCCAAGCATCCAATATAATATACATAATCTGTACAATACTGGCCTCTAGGGCATACATACAACTAACAATCTCCCACTTGCACTAGGGCCAGCTGCTGTAGTATCTCATACCGAGCATCCCGAAGAGTCTCTCAAACTGTATCTGGGGAATGGCCTTCGTGAGTGGATCCGCCGTGTTGTTCTTCGTGTCAACTCTCCTGACCTCGATCTCCCGGCGATCAACTATCTCCCGGATCAGGTGATACCGCCTCAGAATATGCCTGGACCGCTGATGGGACCTGGGTTCCTTGGCCAAAGCCACCGCTCCATTGTTATCGCAATACAAAGGTATTGGATGCTCAATGGATGGAACCACTCCAAGTTCAGTAATGAACTTCTTGATCCAGACAGCTTCTTTAGCAGCATCGTTGGCAGCGATGTATTCAGCCTCCATCGTCGAGTCTGCCACGGTTTCCTGCTTGGAACTCTTCCAGCTAACCGCCCCTCCGTAAAGGGTAAAGACAAAGCCCGACTGCGACTTAGAGTCGTCCTTATCACTCTGGAAGCTCGAATCGGTAAAGGACTCCACTTGGAGTTCTCCGTTACCATACACCAAGAACATATCTCTAGTCCTTCGCAAGTACTTGAGAATGCTCTTCACAGCTGTCCAGTGACTCTCTCCAGGATCAGCTTGATACCTGCTCACTACACTTAGTGAGTATGCTACATCGGGTCTGGTACATAGCATCGCATACATGATAGAGCCTACTGCCGAAGCATAGGGTATCCCTTGCATGCGAGCTCTCTCCAAATCAGTCTTGGGAGACATCTCTTTGGAGAGAGTGACTCCAGAGATCGTGGGCAAGTTCCCAAGCTTGGACTCTTCCATACTAAACCTCTTTAGTATGGTGTCAATGTACCTGGATTGGGACAATCCCAAAATCCGTTTGGATCTATCTCTATAGATCCTGATTCCCAATATGCAGGAGGCATCACCAAGATCTTTCATTGAGAATCTTTGTGATAAGAAGAGCTTGACCGATTGCAGCATAGGAATATCATTTCCTATCAAGAGTATGTCGTCCACGTACAATACGAGGAAGACAACCTTACTCTCTGCCACCTTCTTGTAAATACAAGGTTCATCTGGATTTTTGACGAAATCAAACTCTTTTATAACGACGTCAAAGCAGATGTTCCAACTCCGCGATGCTTGCTTTAATCCATAAATGGATTTAAGCAGCTTGCACACCTTCCCGCTGCTCCCACTGTCTACGAAGCCCTCTGGCTGAGTCATGTACACGCACTCTTCTAAATCACCATTTAGAAAGGCGGTCTTAACATCCATTTGCCAGATTTCGTAGTCATGAAAGGCAGCAATGGCAAGCATGATTCGGATGGATTTAAGCATAGCCACTGGAGAAAAGGTCTCGTCATAGTCCACACCTGGTCTTTGACGAAAACCCTTTGCTACAAGTCTAGCTTTGAAAGTCTCCACCTTCCCATCTACACCAAGTTTTTTCTTGAAGATCCACTTGCTCCCAATGGGTTTTACCCCTTCAGGAGCAACTTCCAAAGTCCATACTTTGTTGGTGTACATGGAATCCATCTCGGACCGCATAGCATCCAGCCATTTCACTGAGTCCCTACTCGTGATGGCCTGCTCGAAGCTAGTTGGGTCATCATCCTCCATGATGCAATCCTCGCTGCCACCATCAATGAGAAAACCGTAGTATCTCTCAGGTTGGCGAGGAACCCTACTAGATCGTCGGAGAGGCTGGGGTTCGTCGGGAGCTACTGAATCCTCTGGTTCCACTAAATCTTCAGTTTGAGTTTGTGTTGCTGGAATTTCTTCCAGTTCTACCTCATCGCCACTAATTTCTTTTGCAAGAAATTCCTTTTCCAAAAAGGTAGCATGTCGAGAAACAAACACTTTTTGTTCCTCTGTATGGTAGAAAAGATATCCATGTGAATGTTTTGGATATCCCACAAACTTGCATAGAACTGACCGTGCCTCGAGTTTGTCCGGATTTTGCCTTTTGACATAGGCCGGGCAACCCCATATCTTAACTCGTTTAAGACATGGTCTCTTCCCACTCCATATCTCATATGGTGTGGTAGGTACAGATTTAGATGGAACTTGATTCAATAGGTATGCTGCTGTCTCCAGCGCATGACCCCAGAAGGAAATAGGTAACTCAGCTGTACTCATCATTGAGCGCACCATATCTAATAGGGTGCGGTTTCTCCGTTCAGATACACCGTTGTGCTGTGGTGTATAAGGAGGAGTCAGCTGAGAGAGAATCCCATTCTCTTTTAGGAAGTCCAGGAATTCATTGCTCAAGTATTCACCTCCCCGATCTGATCGAAGGATTTTAATACTTTTTCCGGTTTGGTTCTCGACTTCTTATTTATATTCTCTAAATTTCTCAAAAGCTTCTGATTTGTGTTTCATCAGGAACACATATCCGAATCTAGAGAGATCGTCAGTGAATGTAATGAAGTACGAAGAACCATCCCTGGCATGTGTAGACATGGGACCGCATACATCACTATGTATTAGTCCTAAGAGTTCGGTAACTCTTTCTCCATGTCCCGTAAACGGAGTCTTGGTCATCTTGCCTTTGAGACATGACTGGCAAGTGTCATAAGATGAAAATTCAAACGGATTTAAATATCCATCTTTATGCAACTTAGCTAGTCGTGTCGCATTGATGTGACCCAGTCTACAATGCCACAAGAAGGATTCGTTGAGTTCAGAACTCTTCCTCTTGTGTGTGTTTGTTATGCTCAGGACTGTTGATTGGTTTAGAACATAAATGCCATTGCACAACGTGCCTGATCCAACCAACTTTTGGTTATGGAAAATGTTCATAACATTGTCCTGTAATACAAAATTATATCCCTCTTTACTTAATAAAGAAACCGATATAATGTTGCATATCAGGTTCGGCATGTAATAGCATTCGTTCAGAACCAATGTATTACCAGTTGGTAATACAAGGTGATATTCCCCGACAGTATTGGCTGCAACAATTGCACCATTTCCAACTCTTATGTCTTTATCACCTTCTCCAAGTTCTCTACCTTTCCTTAGCCCATGTAACTGATTACATATATGGGATCCCGACCCGGTATCCAATACCCAGGACGTAGAGCAAATGGAGAAACAGTTCTCAGTAACGAACACACCCGAAGAAAATGCATCTTCATGTACTTTCTTCATTCGGGTGGCATGGGAATCCTGGTATTCCCCTATATCCTGTTCATTCCTATAACTCTTACAGGAAAGAACGGAACCAACGTTCCCCAGCACAGTATAACATGCGGGTTCGGTCAATACATCCATTTTATTATCTTTATTAAGGCATGAAATGGTCGCTACCTGGAGAGAGAGAGAAGAAAACACTTTAGCGTAAGCTCGTGCAAGATCAGATTGGTTATTATCTTATCTAATCAGGATGGCTCCTACTGCTTTTTATCAAATCTTCCTCCAAACCCTAAAAGGATAGACTAGCCGGGATTAATTACACACTACAGGTTCGCCAATCTTTCAGCCAGGCCAGTGTCGGTACTTTGAGGGAGGTCCCCCGTGCTTTCGCACGAACCTAATTAATGTAAACCTCGTTTTCCCAGATGCGTAACCTCGTTAACACCTTTCTAGACACCTACTTGATCGGCTAATTGTAATGTATAAAACTCTCCCAGGAGTAACTCTTACTCGCAGCGGGTATCGGGATCCAACTATCTCATAGAAGGTATGCAATCTCATTGCAAATTTCAACACTTGAAATTCCCGATAATATTTTGCCCCTAGTGTCCTATGACCTTGACAAAGGCCAACAAATCACAGGATGCTAGTCAAGTTCAACCCGTCATTTCTTGATTGAATCAAACCCACCCGCACGACCCTTGACAAAGGCCAACAAGGTCGTACGACTACCCTGAAACAATCTGCATCATATGCATAAACAGATAAGCACTATTCAGCTACCGCACACTACGCCTTGACAAAGGCCAACAAACGCAGCACGAATACTAAACAGTCTTTATCTGAAATGACGGAGGGCTACGCAGGTTTTCATAAAACCATGAGCGTAATGAACTTGATATCGTTGTAGAATCAAATGTAGTTTTGAAATGGAGTGATTTTGAGGCTTTTCTAGTTTTGCTAAAGGAGTCACTCCCAGTGAAGGGATCTCGGTCCTTTCCTCGTCGAATGAGGTGCGGGATATATCAAATATATCACTGTGCAAAGCAAAAACGCAAAAGCAGTCAAAAGCAAACCGAGTATGTAGCATCTGCCAGTTATTGCTAAAGGAGTCACTCCCGGTGAAGGGATCTCGGTCCTTTCCTCGTCGAATGAGGTGCGGGATATATCATATATATCGCTGTGCAAAGCAAGAACTGTAGCTACCTGTTTTATTTTAAAATCTGATTCTACAACATCTTAGGTTTCTTATCTTTCATTAATCACATTAATGAAGTCCCATCATTTAAATACCTAAACATCACAGATAGATATGACGTACACTTATGCCATCCGCATTCGCCTCGATGTCCCCTCGTGCACCGTTAGGTTAGGTAACTAACGACAGAGCAGGGCAGGGCTAGCGCGGGTGTAAAACATAAGTAACGTCTATATAATATATCATATATACTATATACTATATCCATCATCAGAATCACAACACAGATATCGCAGCAGAATAAACATATGAAATATTGGATATACTAGGACGTCCGTGTTTTCAATACGAGCCAGTATAAAACACGGATTCCACGGTCGTGATGAATAGCCAATCCCACACCCCTAGACCCCTACGAGAGCGGCAAGCAACCCTGCCAATTCTAGGGTTAGGAGACCCGGACTCGACTCCTCGAGTTGGTCTCCCACTGGACCCCAGAACCCGGTTACTTGTGCTCCCCTCCTTGGGTCTATCCTAGTGCAGAAAAGTAAATAATATACAAAGGGTGACAACTCCCGCATCCTGGAAGTGCCCCGAATAAAAGAATATTACATACAAGTTTTTACATGAATGAAAATGAAAAACACTCATCTCACATAAAAACCCCCGGCTATTCAAACACGACGATCCAATATAACATATCCAGCAACACATAATATCACATGTCATCAACGTAAGTAAGTATGCATACCCCAATTGTCGTTGACGTATAGCAACGAAACCGGCGATATGAACATACTACACTTACGGTCACAGAAAAGAAAGTGTAAAACTACAACAATTGGAATCCGCAACCACTTTAGACATCACATGCCTAACAGTTACAAACCCCGCATTTTAGTCTCATTATCGAAAACTCTTTTCAATATCATATGGGACTAAATTGCTAGATTTATAACATTCATTTAGTTATCACATAACTACTTGTGAATTCCAATTATTGTATCCCATTCCAGATAAACAGAAAATGTTAAACTTTTCGATCGAACAATCGAACACCCAAGTTTTCCCGACACCGATCAACACATGAAATAGGTTCAAAGACATTCACTTCATGCCTCAGTACCAACGGTCCAGCCGTAGAAGGGTCAAGCCAACGCCTCACATGTGGCACGCCGTACTGCCCCAAACCCGAAGGTTCAAAGGGCAGTTCAAGACGGTCACATAATCGAGTTAAGGTTTGTGTCTTCTAGAGGGACCATCGCGTTACTTGCACTACTTCGAACGTCTTTTAACCACAGAAAAGTCCAACACTTGGAATTATTCGGAAGGGGAAAACCTGGGTATTTATATCCGGTCGAACTCTTTAACATATTCTACAGTTATCTGGAAAAACACAAAAGACGAAATTTGATAATCCGATCGAAATACTGATTCCCAATAGTACCCCAAAATACTCTTCTGTAAAGTCACAATAAAAATATCCCAGAAAACATAGCAGTATATTACAAGAGTTACGGTGCAGAAATAATTATGAAAGGGAACAGTACGGCCGCGGAAGCGCCGCACATGCCTAGCATGTGCCGCCCTTCCGCGGTGGAAAAATTGAATTACCCCCTCGTATTTCACAGTAATTCTAATAACACCCTGCTTGATTTTCTACATATTTTTAATTGACAAAAATCCGAATTTTTAGAAAAAGTCCAGAGAGCATTTTTAGGTTTTGGATTTCGGTTCGATCGGGTTTCAAATGTCGTCGGGACTTCGCCTAAGGCTCTAGCTAGGCTCTGATACCAGTGAAAGGTTCCTAGGCACCCTAGAGGGTTCTCACAAGGCATCGAACATGCCAAATTAAAATTTTTAGTGCCGAGAAACCCTAGACTACGGATCTTTAACTAGATGTCTAGGCGAAATAGAAGCTAGTTAACAGTTAACTACTATGATACGGAAATTACAACCTTTGTAGATCCGGATATCCACCTCCACGGCTCCACAACGTCATGTCCTCGCTGTCCATCATGACTCCTCGACTCGATCATCGGCTTCATCGGGAAAGCAAGCGGAATAGCTCGTCGGCTTTGTGTCAAAGACGATCTACGTCGAGGTTGCACAAACTCAAGCTCCGACTTCACAAACTTGTGAAACTTGTGAAGTAAACACCCAAAACAACTTGGCAAGAGGTAGAGGGTGAAGAAATAGGAGGTGGGTTCACTTTAGATTTGGATTTAACTCACTTTAACTCAAGTTGCCATTCATGGACCTTGAGCTTTTCTTTTTAAGATGAAGAAGAAGAAGAGCTAGAATTATGATAAGTGTTATTGAAAATGAATAATAAATCAATACTTATCATAACAATAACTAGGGTTAAGTGTAGAGAATAAACCATGGTCAAATGAGTGGGTTAGGGTTAAGCAAGAGGATAAGAATGGTTGCTAAAGTCAAGGGTTCAAGAAGCTTCATACAAGAAACAAATATAGCCACCATTCTCATTTTGAATTTATCCACATAAATAAACAAATAAATGGATAAATAAATATGGAAAACCCTAATTACAACATAACCATGGTTTAATTCTATTCACTTAACCATATTATCAAGTATCATCAAACATGATACAAAAAAGTGCACAAAAGTATATCACATATACAATGTGCAATCCAAGTGAGAAAAATCCGTTTAAAGTGAACCTATACTAGTTAATGCAATGCAATATATTAAATATATAATTATGCATTAAATTATTAAATCAACATTTGATTCAATGATCCGGTCATGTCGCACATGACCGACTAGAATTCAATGTATCGATTTATCGAATCAATGATTCGATAACTAGGTCATATCGAATATAACCAATCGAAACATATATCGCGAGAATGAAATGCGGTATCACATACACGCATTATTCTCGGTCCTGCACATATCTCATATGCGCTCCTATTTCGTTTCGCTTGAGCCAGGAAACCTCTGTGTAGGACTCTAAAGACTCGTCAATACGCCGGTAGCAGATGATGATCATATCAAGCACCCACAAGCCGCAAGCGGTCTGCTAAACGTAACGGCTACCCGGGTATTGAGCGATCAGAAGATCGACGAGCTAGCCCGCTCATACTCCTGCGAATCCGACCAGTAACACTTACCATACAGTCAAGTCTCTTCGTCAGATACGTCGCATATCAAGTCTAGGGGTGGTATACGTCAGACCCCAATAACCCGATAAGTCGTGCTGATGTGAGGCTCGTAACGGGTCGAGAAACTACTGGTAACACTTACCAGCAAATCTCAGATCAGCCCTGGCCAGGGACTTACCTGTTACGGCCAATCGAGCACAGCGCAACATCAACTCCCAATACCGGGAGAGACGAAACCCCTCCTATCGCTCATTGCCTCCATGTGACTCGGGACTATACCCAAAGACCACCGTTTTGCACGCCCTCATAGACGTGGTAAGGTGGAGATCAAAGCACAGTGGGAATCACACAAGACTCTATGACGATCTCGGGTCTACAGACTAACCTGTACAAGTGTCACCTGAGAACTGCCATCTGACGTGAGGTATAATACCATCTGGGAGTTCTCGGCGAGTCCGTCCAGTGTACCCAGTTTCCACTGAGCACCCGTATACCATCTCTGATGTCAAACACCAATGGATATGGGATCATCCATCGCCCATCACATGGGTCGAGAAGCGTATACGCTAGTCTACTCTGGTATATCGATGCCCCGTCTCGAGATACCCATGACTAGGGACCTTGAAGGATGTACTTATGGACTACCATGTCCCCACTAGTATGATCTGCATCATAGTCTAGGTAGTCAAGTACAAATCCTAAGGGCTTTACCAACATGTAACTATAAGACAGTATAAAGAGACTAGTGTACATGTTAAGATAAATGGCAACCAGATAGCATACTATCATGTCGAGCAAGAAAGTCATCTCTATATATGTCCAAGCATCCAATATAATATACATAATCTGTACAATACTGGCCTCTAGGGCATACATACAACTAACACCGTTAGGTTACTTAACTAACGACATATTGGGACGGGACTAGCGCGGGTGCAAAACATAAGCAACGTCTACTATATATCTTATATATAATGTATATCCATTCGTCTCAGAATCCATAGTGATCACATCACAAAGCAGCAGAAGATACATATGAAATATTGGATTTACTAGGAGGTCCGTGTTTTATTTTGAGCCTGCATAAAACACGGATTCCACAGTCGCGATAAATAGCCAAACCCACATCTCTAGACCCCTATGATAGCGGCAAGCAACCCTACCAATTCTAGAGTTAGGAGACCCGGACTCGACTCCTCGAGTTGGTCTCCCACTGGACTCTAGAACCCGGTTACTTGTGCTTCCCTCCTTGGGTCTATCCTAATGCGGAAAAGTAAATAATATACAACAATGGTGACATCATCCTCAACCCGGAAGTGCCCCAATAAAAGAATATTACATACATTGAATTTTACATGAATGAAAATAAAAACTCTCATCTCACATAAAACCCCCGGCTATTCAAAACACGATGATCCAATATTACATACACAACAACACATGACATCACATGTCATCAACGTAAGTAAATATGCGTATCCCAATTGTCGTTGACATATAGCAATGAAACTGGCGATACACCACATATTACACTTACGGTCGCAGAAAAGAAAATGTTAAACTACAACATTTGGAATCCATAACAACCATAGACATCATAAACCCAAAATATCACATACTTTGGATTTCATGCCTAACTATACGAGTTCCACATATTGTATCACATTACAGAAATAGCTAGACGGTGTTAAACATTCCGATCGAATCAACAAACACCGAAAATTACACAAAAAGCTTAACACTTGAGCATAGTTTAAAATTGTTCAGCACATGCCACAGTACCAATGAACCAGCCGTAGAAGGGTCAACCAAGGCCTCACATGTGGCACCGCTGAACCACCACAAACCAGAGAGTTTAGCGGCGGTTCTGACGGTCAAATAATCGAGTTATGGTTTTGTTCTTATAGAGGGTCCATCACATAACTTGCATGATGTTTGAATGCTTTTTAACTACGGAAAAAATCCAACACATGGAAATTTTTCCGGCAAGGGTTAAAGCGGGTATTTGATATCCGATCGAACTTTTTAATAACGTCTAAAGTAACCCGAAAACAGTTAGAATTATGACTACGAAAACACTCCGAGTTGCCTTTGCATTGAGTTAATCATCTCATGAAAAAGTATCTAAATTAAAAAACACCTGAAATACCAAAACCCAGAGCACAGGGCATGGAAAAAAATTGGGACCTGTTCTTCACCCCCTGGCCGGCCTCCTCCGTTTTTGTGGCCATGTGCTCGGCCAAAATCCGAGCACATGGTCCCAATTTTCTCCCATGTTCATTTCTCTGCCCAAATATGATTCTGCACTTGTTTGAAAATTTTTTGGAGCTGATTTTAAAATCGACAGAAACATGATTATAGTATTTCAAGTTTCGGAGTTCGTTTCGTTTTCGTAATCTAACATTATCCGTATAATTCTATAGCTTGGCTCTGATACCACTGTAGGGTTCCAATCGACGGCAACAAGGTTTCGGGAGGCATCGTCCATGCTATTTTCAAAATTTTTCCGTTTCAAAGAACTCTAAACTAGAATCGTTAACTAGATTATTATACGAAAAAAGTAAACTACTTTACTTCTAAGTGGAGCAGAAATACAACCTTTGTAGATCGGTCCTTCACTTCAATAGCTCCTTGTAGTAGTCCCTTCACTGCGGTGAGGTGATCTTGCGGGCTCTTGAAAGGCTCCATGAGAAGAAAGCAACGATCTTGCTTGAAGTCTTCGAGGCCGAAGATGATCTACGTCGAGGAGACACTAACCCAAGCTACCCTCTTCACTAATGTAAGATTAGTGAAGCTAACACTCTATACTAAAGTGCTAATCTAGTAGAGGATGATGAAGTAGGATTTTTGCTCACTTTGGATTTCTTTTTCTCACTAAAGTTTCTCACTTTGTCAAAAGCTAGGGAGCTCTTGAGCTTTGAGGAAGAAGATGAAGAGAGATAATGTTGTGTGAGAGAATGGCCATCGGTGGGAAAATATCTAATATTACCCTTGTAGAGACTTAACCATGAGTTAAGATAATGGTTGGATTAACAAATATCTAGTGTGA
The DNA here is from genome assembly GCA_030015575.1 of Agapanthus africanus. NCBI lineage: Eukaryota > Viridiplantae > Streptophyta > Magnoliopsida > Asparagales > Amaryllidaceae > Agapanthus > Agapanthus africanus. The sequence continues at coordinate 528,671,588 of JASDDO010000019.1, read as the reverse complement.
GACAAAACTAGTGGACTATGTCAATGGTTCTCAAAGCTTCTTGAAGCTTCAAGCCATGTGACAAATTTCCAACTAATAAATGAATTACAATAAATCAATAAACCCTACATTATCTTTATCATTGTGCAAGTCTCATACACCCATGTTGCATGTATCATCAACCATGACACAAAAAAATAACACAATTAATATATATCACATATATATTAAGTGTGCACATGTGAGAAAAATAAATGTTTAAGTGAGCTAGTATTAGTTAATGTAAATAAATATATCAAATATATAATTATACATTAAATCATTAAATCAACACTTGATTTAATAATCTTGTTATATCTCATATGACCGACTAATATTATCTGTATCATTATATCGAATCAACACTTGATTCGATAACCTGGCTATATCGCATATAACCGACCGATACAGTATCGACTTATCAAATCAACATTTGATTCGATAACCCGGCTATATCACATATAACTGATCGATACATTATATCGCGAGAACAGAATACGGTATCACATACTCGTATTAAACTCGGTCCCATATATATCACATATGTTCTTCTACTTCGTTTTGCCTAAGCCAGTGAAACCTCTGTGTAGGACTCTAAAGACTCGTCAATACGCCGGCAGTAGGTGATGATCACGTCAAGCACGTACAAGCCGTCAGCGGTACTAGCTAGACCTAACGGCTACCCGGGTATTGAACGATCAGAAGATCAGCAAGCTAGCTCTCTCCAACTCCTGCAAAATCCTGACAGTATGACAACCGTAATGTTCGGTCTCTTCATCTGATATGTCGCATATCCAGTATAGGGGTGGTAAACGTCAGACCCCTATACCGATAAGTCGTGTCGATGTAAAGCTCATAACGGGTCGAGAAACTACTTATAACACCTATCAGAAAATCTCTGTATCAGCCCTGGCCAGGGACTTCTTGTTATGGCCAATCGAGCACAGCGCAACATCAACCCCCAATACCGGGAGAGATGAATCCACTCCTATCGCTCATTGCCACCATGTGATTCGGGACTGTACCCAAAAGCCACCGTTTTGCACGTTCTCATGAACGTGGTAAGGTGGAAATCAAAGCATAGTGGGAATCACACAAGACTCTATGACGATCTCGGGTCTACAGATTAACCTGTACCAGTGTCACCAGAGAACTGCTATCTGACGATAGGTATAATACCAACTAGGAGTTCTCGGCGAGTCCATTCAGTGTACCCAGTCTCCACTGAGCTCCCGTATACCATCTTTGACGTCAAACACCAGTGGATGTGGGATCATCCATCGCCCTTCATATGGGTCAAGATGCGGACACGGTAGTCTACTCCGGAATATCGATGCCCTGTATCGATACATCCTCGACTAGGAACAGTTTTAGGGTGTACTTGTGGACTACCATTGGCTCCCACTAGTATGATCTCCATCATAGTCCTGGTAGTCAAGTACATAACCTAAGGGCTCTATCAACATGTGAGAGTAAGACAGGATCACATATACAAGTCAACATGTTAAGATAAAGAACAATCAGATAGCATATTATCATGTTGAGTAAGAAAGTCCTCTCTATATATATCCAAGCATCCACTATAATATACATCGCATGTACAATAATGGCCTCTAGGACATACATATAACTAACAATCTCCCACTTGCACTAAGGCCAGTTGTTGTAGTATCCCATACCCAACATCCCGAAGAGTCTTTCAAATTGTGTCTGGGGAATGGCCTTGGTGAGTGGATCCGCCGTGTTGTCCTTCGTGTCAACTCACCTGACCTTGATCTCCCAGCGATCAACTATCTCCCAGATCAAGTGATACAGTCTTAGAATATGCCTGGATCACTGATGGGACCTGGGTTCCTTGGCCAAGGCCACTGCTCCATTGTTATTGCAATACAAAGGTATTGGACACTTAATGGATGGAACCACTCCAAGTTCAGTTACGAACTTCTTCATCCAGACAGCCTCTTTGGCAGCATCGTTGGCAGCGATATATTCAGCCTCCATCGTCGAGTCTGCTACGGTTTTCTGCTTGGAACTCTTCCAGTATATTGCCCCTCCATTGAGGGTAAAAACAAATCCCAAGTGCGACTTAGAGTCGTCCATATCACTTTGGAAGCTCGAATCGGTAAAAGATTCCACTTAGAGTTCTCCATTATCATACACCAAGAACATCTCTTTAGTCCTTCTCAAGTACTTGAGAATGTTCTTCACAGCTGTCCAGTGACTCTCTCCTGGATCTGCTTGATACCTACTCACTACACTTAGTGAGTATGCTATATCGGGTCTGGTACATAACATCGCATACAAGATAGAGCCTACTGCCGAAGTATAGGGTATCTCTTGCATGCAAGCTCTCTCCAAATCAGTCTTGGGAGACATCTCTTTGGAGAGAGTGAGTCCTGAGATCGTGTGTAAAAACCCATGCTTGGATTCTTCCATACTAAATCTCTTTAGTATGGTGTCAATATACCTGGATTGGGACAATCCCAGTATCCGTTTAGATCTATCTCTATAGATCTTAATCCCCAAGATGTAGGAGGCATCCTCTAGATCTTCCATTGAGAATCTTTGTGATAAGAAGAGCTTTACCGAGTGCAGCATAGGAACATCATTTCCTATCAAGAGTATGTCATCCGTGTACAATACGAGAAAGACAACCTTACTCTCTGCAACCTTCTTATATATGCAAGGTTCATCTACATTTTTCCACATCAAAACGGATGTTCTAACTTCGTGATGCTTGCTTTCACCCGTAAATGGATTTAAGCAGCTTGCACACCTTGCCGCTGCTCCCACTGTCCATGAAGCCCTCTGGCTCAGTCATGTACACACACTCTTCTAAATCACCATTTAGAAAGGTGGTCTTAACATCCATTTGCCAGATTTCGTAGTCATGGTATGCAGCGATGGCAAGCAGAATCCGGATAGACTTAAGCATAGCCACTGGTGAAAAGGTTTTATCATAGTCCACACCTGGTCGTTGACGAAAACCTTTTGCAACAAGTCTAGTTTTGAAAGTCTTAACATTTCCATCTACACCAAGTTTCTTCTTAATGATCCATTTGCTCCCAATGGGTTTTACCCCTTCAGGAGCAATTTCCAAAGTCCATACTTTGTTGGTGTACATGGATTCTATCTCAGATCGCATTGCATCCAGCCATTTTACAGAGTCCCCACTCGTGATGGCCTGCTCGATGCTAGTTGGGTCATCATCAACCATGATGCAATCCTCGCTCCCACCGTCTACAAGAAAACCATAGTATCTATCAGGTGGACGAGGAACCCTGCTAGATTGGCGGAGAGGCTGGGGTTCGTTGGGAGTTATCGAATCCTCTGGTTCCACTAAATCTTCAGTTGTAGTTTGTTCTGCTAGAACTTCTTCCAGCTCTACTTGTTCGCCACTAATTTCTTTTGCAAGAAATTCCTTTTCTAAAAAGTGGCATGTTGAGCAACAAACACTTTTTGTTGTTCACCATGGTAGAATAGATATCTATTTGAATGTTTAGAATATCCTACAAATTTACAAAGAACTTATCGTGCCTCGATCTTGTCCGGATTTTGCTTTTTAACATAGGCCGGACAACCCCATATCTTAACTCGTTTAAGACATGGTCTCTTCCCACTCCATATCTCATATGATGTGGTAGGTACAGATTTAGATGGAACTTGATTCAATAGGTATGCTGCTGCTTCAAGCGCATAAACCCAAAAGGAAATAGGCAACTCAGCGGTGCTCATCATAGAGCGCACCATATCTAATAGGGTGCGATTCCTCCGTTCCGATACACCGTTGTGCTGTGGTGTATATGGAGGAGTAAGATGAGAGAGAATCCTATTCTCTTTTAGAATGTCCAGGAACTCTGTGCTCAAGTATTCACCTCCTCGATCAGATTGTAGGATTTTAATACTTTTACCCGTTTGGTTCTCGACTTCGGATTTATATTCTTTGAATTTCTCAAAAGCTTCAGGCTTGTGTTTCAACAGGAACATATGTCCGAATCTTGAGAGATCGTCAGTGAATGTAATGAAGTACGAAGAACCATTCCTGGCATGTGTAGACATAGGACCACATACATCACTATGTGTCAATCCTAAGAACTCACTAGCTCTTTCTCCGTGTCCTGTAAACGGAGTTTTGGTCATTTTTCCTTTGAGACATGACTGGCAAGTGTCATAAGATGAAAATTCGTACGGATTCAAATATCCATCCTTATGCAACTTAGCTAGTCGTGTCGCATTGATATGGCCCAGTCTACAATACCACAAGAAGGATTCTTTCATTTCTGAACTCTTCCTCTTGTGTGTGTTTTGTACATTAAGAACTAAGGTTTGATCTAGAACGTATATGCCATTATTTAACGAGCCTGATCCAATCATCTTTTGATTTAGGAAGATGTTCATAACATTATCCTGTACTACAAAATTATATCCTTCTTTACTTAATAAAGAAACTGATATGAGATTGCATATAAGGGTCGGAATGTAATAGCATTTGTTCAGAATCAATGTATTACCATTTGGTAATACAAGGTGATATTCGCCAACTGTTTTGGCTGCAACATTTGCACCATTCCCTACTCTTACGGAATGATCACCCATTCCCAGTTCTTTACCTTTCCTTAGCCCATGTAACATATTACATATGTGGATCCTGATCCGGTATCTAATACCCAAGACGTAGAGTGAACTGAGAAACAGTTCTCGATGACTAACACACCTGAAGAAGATGCATCAACATGCTCATTCTTCGTTTGGGTGGCGTGGAGATCCGGATATTTTCCTATTTCCTGCTCGGACTTATAACAATTATAAGTTGGAGCGGAACCAACGTTCTCCTGCTCAGCATAAAAAGCGGGTTCGGTCAATACATCCATATTATTATCTTGATTAGGACTTGACATGGTCGCTACCTGGAGAGAGAGAGAGAAGAAAACTCAGCGTATGCTCTTGCAAAAGATCAGATTGGTTATTTATCTTATCTAATCAATGTCTCCCACTGTTATTCTCAAATTTTCATTTAAACCTTTAAAAAGAAAATTCAGCCAGGATTAATTGCATTCTACAACTTTGCTAACCGTTCAGCCAGGCCAGTGCCGGTACTTCTGAGGGAGGTTCCCCGTGCTTTCGCATGGACCTAATTAAAATAAACCTCATTTTCCCAGAGGCGTAGCCCCGTTGACACCTTTCTAGACACCTAATAAGTTAGCTAATTGTAAAGTGCAAAATTCTCCCAGGAGCAACCTTTGTTCACAGTGGGATCGAGATCCTACTATCACATAGAAAGTATGCACTTTCATTGCAAATTTCAACACTTGAAATTCCCGATAAGCTTTTACCCCTAGTATGCTATAACCTTGATAGAGGTTAACAAATCATAGTGCACTAGTCAAGTTCAACCCGTCATTTCTGATTGAATCAAACCCACCTGCACGATCCTTGATAGAGGTCAATAAGGTCGTACGACTACCCTAATCCAATCGCATCACATGCTTTACAGATAAGCACTAATCAGCTACCGCACACTACGCCTTGACAGAGGTCAATAAGCGCAGCACGAATACTAAATAATACTTATCTGAAATGACGGAGGGCTATGCAGATTTTTAAGAAAATCATGAGCGTAATGAACTTGATATAGTTGTAGAAACAAGTGATTTTTGAAAAGGAATGTTTTTGAGGCTTTTTACTAGTTTCGCTAAAGAGGTCATTCCCGGTGAAGGGATCTCGGCTCTTTCCTTATCGAATAAGATGCAGGATGTATCACGTATATCACTATGCAAAGCAAGTACTACAAAAGCAATCAAAAGACAAACCGTGTGTTGTAGCATCCGCCAGGTATTGCTAAAGAGGTCACTCCCGGTGAAGGGATCTCGGCTCTTTCCTTATCGAATAAGGTGCAGGATATATCATATATATCACTATGCAAAGAAAAATACTGTAGCTACCCTTTTTGAAAATTTGATTCTACAACATCTTTTAGGTTTCTTCTCTTTTCATTAATCTTATTAATGAAATCCCATCATTTATGCTTCCTAAATATCACAGAAGAAACGAAATTACAACGTATGCTTATGCCATCCGCATTCGCCACAATGTCCTGTTATGCACCGTTAGGTTACTTAACTAACGGCATACTGGGACGGGACTAGCGCGGGTGCAAAACATAAGCAACGTCTACTATATATCTCATATATAATGTATATCCATTCATCTCAGAATCCATAGTGATCACATCACAAAGCAGCAGAAGATACATATGAAATATTGGATATACTAGGAGGTCCGTGTTTTATTTTGAGCCTGCATAAAACACGGATTCCACAGTCGCGATGAATAGCCAAACCCACATCTCTAGACCCCTACGAGAGCGGCAAGCAACCCTACAAATTCTAGAGTTAGGAGACCCGGACTCGACTCCTCAAGTTGGTCTCCTACTGGACTCTAGAACCCGGTTACTTGTGCTCCCCTCCTTGGGTCTATCCTAATGCGGAAAAGTAAATAATATACAACAATGGTGACATCATCCTCAACCCGGAAGTGCCCCAATAAAAGAATATCACATACATTGAATTTTACATGAATGAAAATAAAAACTCTCATCTCACATAAAACCCCCGGCTATTCAAAACACGACGATCCAATATTACATACACAGCAACACATAACATCACATTTCATCAACGTAAGTAAATATGCGTATCCTAATTGTCGTTGACATATAGCAACAAAACTGGCGATACACCACATATTTCACTTACGGTCGCAGAAAAGAAAATGTCAAACTACAACATTTGGAATCCACAACAACCTTAGACATCATAAATCCAAAATATCACATACTTTGGATTTCATGCCTAATTATACGAATTCCACATATTGTATCACATTACAGAAATAGTTAGACGGTGTTAAACATTCCGATCGAATCAACAAACACCGAAAATTATCCAAAAAGCTTAACACTTGAGCGTAGTTTTAAATTATTCAGCACATGCCACTGTACCAATGAACCAGCCGTAGAAGGGTCAACCAAGGTCTCACATGTGGCACTGCTGAACCACCACAAACCCGAGGGTTTAGCGGCGGTTCTGACGGTCACATAATTGAGTTAAGGTTTTGTTCTTCTAGAGGGTCCATCACATAACTTGCATGATGTTTGAATGCTTTTTAACTACGGAAAAAATCCAACACTTGGAAATTTTTCCGGTAAGGGTTAAAGCGGGTATTTGATATTCGATCGAACTTTTTAAGACCGTCTAAAGTAACCCAAAAACATTTAGAATTACGACTACGAAAACACTCCGAGTTGCCTTTACATTGAGTTAATCATCTCATGAAAAAGTAGCAAAATTAAACAAGACCTGAAATACCAAAACCCAGACATAGAGCATGGAAAAAAAATTGGGACCTGTTCTTCATCCCCTGGCCGGCCTCCTCGGTTTTTGTGGCCATGTGCTCGGCCAAAATCCGAGCACATGGTCCCAATTTTCTCCCATGTTCATCTCTCTGCCCAAATATGATTCTACACTTATTTGAAAAATTTTTGGAGCTGATTTTAAAATCTACAGAAACATGATTTTAGTATTTCAAGTTTCGGAGTTCGTTTCGTTTTCGTAATCTAACATTATCTGTATAAATCTCTAGCTAGGCTCTGATACCACTGTAGGGTTCCTATTGACGGCAGTAATGTTTCGGGAGGCATCGTCCATGCCAATTTCAAAATTTTGCCGTTTCAAGGAACTCTAAACTAGAATCGTTAACTAGATTATTATATGAAACAAAAAGTAAACTACTTTACTTCTAAGTGAACTAGAAATACAACCTTTGTAGATCGGTCCTTCACTTCAATAGCTCCTTGTAGAAGTCCCTTCGCTGCGGTGAGGTGATCTTGCGGGCTCTTGAAAGGCTCCATGAGAAGAAAGCAACAATCTTACTTGAAGTTTTCGAGGCCGAAGATGATCTACGTCGAGGAGATACTAACCCAAGCTATCCACTTCACTAATGTAAGATTAGTGAAGCTAACACCCTATACTAAAGTGCTAATCTAGTAGAGAATGATGAAGTAGGATTTTTGTAGGGTTACTAGGCACACTCAAGAGGTTCCACAAGGCATCAACCATGCCAAATTCAAATATTATGTGCCGACAAACCCTAATGCTAGATCGATAACTAGAGGTAAAGGCGAAACTACTACAAGTTAACAACTTAACAACTAAGTGAATGGAAATACAACCTTTGTAGATGCGGTCCACCACTTCTTTAGCTCCGTGATGACGTCCCTTCGCTGCGATCACCGGGATCCCGGACTCTAGCAATGGTTTCTTCGGGGAAATGAGCGGGCTAGGTCGTTGACTTCTATGCCGAAGATGATCTACGTCGAGGCAACTCTAACTCAAGCTCCATCTTCACTAGGTCATGAAACTTGTGAAGAAAACACCTAATACAACAAGGCAAGTGGTAGAGGATGAAGAAATAGGAAGTGGGTTCACTTTGGATTTGGATTTCTCACTTGGATTCATCACTTGTAAATTTCTAGTAAGCTTTCTTCACCTTTTGAAGAAGATGAAGAAGAAGAAAAGAAAAATGAATTAATGAATAATAGAAAAACAAGTGATCTTATCATAATGCAACCATGGGTATGTTTAACTCATGTAGAGAATAAACTAGGGTTTAGGTAATGGTTAGGTTTTAGAATAAAAACAAAATGGTTTTGACCCTTTTCAAAGATGCTTGAAGCTTCTAGCAAATAAATAAGAAAGCCACCATTTTGTTTTTATTAAATAAATAAAGTATATAAAACCCTAATCATTTACCTAAACAAGGTTTAAAGCAAACATACACCTAAGTTTGCATGTATCATCAAACATGATACAAACTAGTGCACAAAGATATATCACATATACTACTTGTGCACATCAAGTGAGAAAATCCATCTTAAGTGAACAATACTAGTCAATGTAAAGTAATATATCGAATATATAATTATACATTAAATCATTAAATCAATACTTGATTTAATGATCCGGTCATATCGCATATAACCGACTAATATCAAGTGTATCAATGTATCGAATCAACACTTGATTCGGTAACCCGGCTATATCACATATAACCGTCCGATGATACAAATCGCGAAAATAGAATACAGTATCACATACTGGTATTATTCTCGGTCCCGCACATATCTCATATGCGCTCCGATTTCGTTTCGCTTGAGCCAGGAAACCTCTGTGTAGGACTCTAAAGACTCGTCAATACGCCGGCAGCAGGTGATGATCATATCAAACACCCACAAGCCGCAAGCGGTCTGCCAAACGTAACGGCCACCCGGGTATTGAGTGATCAGAAGATCAACGAGCAAGCCCGCTCACACTCCTGTGAATCCAACCAGTAACACTTACCGTACAGTCCGGTCAGATCGTCTGATATGTCGCATATCTCGCCTTGTGGTGGTAAACGTCAGACCCCAGTAGCTCGATAAGTCATGTCGATATGAGGTCTATAAAAGTTCGAGAAACTACTGGTAACACTTACCAGTAAATCTCAGCAACCCTGGCCAGGGATTTCCGGTTATAGCCAATCGAACACTACGCAACATCAACTCCCTATACCGGGAGAGATGAATCCCCTCCTATCGCTCATTGCCTCCATGTGATTCGGGATTGTACCCAAAAACCACCATTTTGCACGCCCTCTTAGACGTGGTAAGATGGAAATCAAAGCACAGTGGGAATCACACAAGACTCTATGACGATCTCGGGTCTACAGACTAACCTGTACCAGTGTCACCAGAGAACTGCCATCTGACGTAAGGTATAATACCATCTGGGAGTTCTCGGCGAGTCCGTCCAGTGTACCCAGTCTCCACTGAGCACCCGTATATCATCTCTGATGTCAAACACCAATGGATATGGGATCATCCATCGCCCATCTGTATGGGTCGAGAAGGTATACGCTAGTCTACTCTGGTATATCGATGCCCTGTCTCGATACACCCACGACCAGGGACCTTGAAGGATGTACTTATGGACTACCATGTCCCTACTAGTATGATCCGCATCATAGTCTAGGTAGTCAAGTACACATCATAAGGGCTTTACCAACATGTAACAGAGAGACAATCAGTATACACGTTAAGATAAAGTGCAACCAGATAGCATACTATCATGTCGAGCAAGAAAGTCCTCCCTATATATGTCCAAGCATCCACTACAATATACATCCAATGTACAGTAATGGCCTCTAGGGCATACACATAACTAACAATTTTTGCTCATTTTGGATTTCTTTTTCTCACTAAAGTTTCTCACTTTGTCAAAAGCTAGAGAGCTCTTGAGCTTTGAGGAAGAAGATGAAGAGAGATAATGTTGTGTGAGAGAATGGCAACCATGGATGGGAAAATATCTAATATTACACTTGTAGAGACTTAACCATGAGTTAAGATAATGGTTGGGTTAACAGATATCTACTGTGAGACAAAACTAGTGGACTAAGTCAATGGGTCTCAAAGCTTCTTGAAGCTTCAAGCCATGTGACAAATTTCCAACTAATAAATGAATTACAATAAATCAATAAACCCTACATTATTTTTATCATGGTGCAAGTCTCATACACCCATGTTGCATGTATCATCAACCATGACATAAAAATAATAACACAATTAATATATATCACACATATATTAAGTGTGCACATGTGAGAAAAATAAATGTTTAAGTGAGCTAATATTAGTTAATATAAATAAATATATCAAATATATAATTATACATTAAATCATTAAATCAACACTTGATTTAATAATCCGGTTATATCACATATGACCGACTAATATTATCTGTATCATTATATCGAATCAACACTTGATTCGATAACCCGGCTATATCGCATATAACCGACCGATACAATATCGACTTATCAAATCAACATTTGATTCGATAACCCGGCTATATCACATATAACCGATCGATACATTATATCGCGAGAACAGAATACTGTATCGCATACTCGTATTAATCTCGGTCTCGCATATATCACATATGTGCTCCTACTTTGTTTTGCCTGAGCCAGTGAAACCTCTGTGTAGGACTCTAAAGACTCGTCAATACACCGGTAGTAGGTGATGATCACATCAAGCACCTACAAGCCGTCAGCGGTACTAGCTGGACATAACGGCTACCCGTGAACGATCAGAAGATCAGCAAGCTAGCCGCTCCAACTCCTACAAAAGCCTGACAGTAACACTTCCGTACAGTCCGGTCTCTTCATCTGATATGTCGCATATCCAGTATAGGGGTGGTAAACGTCAGACCACAATAACCGATAAGTCGTGCCGATGTAAGGCTCATAACGGGTCGAGAAACTACTGATAACACTTATCTGTAAATCTCTATATCAGCCCTGGCCAGGGACTTCTTGTTATAGCCAATAGAGCGCAGCACAACATCAACCCCCAATACCGGGAGAGACAAATCCCCTCCTATCGCTCATTGCCTCCATGTGATTCGGGACTGTACCTAAAAGCCACCGTTTTGCACGTTCTCATGAACGTGGTAAGGTGGAAATCAAAGCACAGTGGGAATCACACAAGACTCTATGACGATCTCGGGTCTACAGACTAACCTGTACCAGTGCCACCAGAGAACTGCTATCTGACGATAGGTATAATACCAACTAGGAGTTCTCGGCGAGTCCGTTCAGTGTACCCAGTCTCCACTGAGCACCCGTATACCATCTTTGATGTCAAACACCAATGGATGTGGGATCATCCATCGCCCATCATATGGGTCAAGATGCGTACACGCTAGTCTACTCCGGAATATCGATACCCTGTCTCTATACACCCTCAACTAGGAACAGTTTTAGGGTGTACTTGTGGACTACCATTGGCTCCCACTAGTATGATCTCCATCATAGTCCTGGTAGTCAAGTACACAACCTAAGGGCTTTATCAACATGTGAGAGTAAGACGGCATCACATATACAAGTCAACATGTTAAGATAAAGAGCAACCAGATAGCATACTATCATGTCGAGCAAGAAAGTCCTATCTATATATATCCAAGCATTCACTATAATATACATCGCATGTACAATAATGGCCTCTAGGGCATATATATAACTAACACGTAGGCTATAGGTTCTAACCTATGAGCGCACCGCGTGCCGTATTTAGATTTCGGAAATTGATGTTAATAGCTTTGCGATTTCATATTGATTGTAGGTACCTTCGCGTAGATTTCGAGACGACGAAGCGCATCGACTACGACTAAGCGAGGAGTTTAGCAGGTGAGTAGATTTATATCTACATGGGAAGTCGAGTGGATGGCGTATAGCACCCCCACAAACTTTGATATGGAAGATTGTTTGATTATTATATCCTGATAAATGATATGCGACGGACATGATTGTAGGATTTGCAAACGATAATATGATAGAAGTTGATGCTAATGAACATATTGACATATGAGAATATGAAATGATAAGTGAATCATGATGGGTACGAATTGAAAGAGAACATGTGTGACGTTTATATAATGTGATGAACGAGTAAACGATGTGATATGATGACTTAGTGTGATATGTCGTTATATGGATTCGAGTCGATATGAGATTGTTGATACCTTTGTAGGTCCCCTGATACGAGTTTGACATGGATGTGACCTGAGAGATAGGTATATATATATATGGATAATGTTTTGCATATTGAGTGATATGCCGTATGAGACTTAGATCCGTACCCCCGATGTTGTATAGGTTGATAGAATCCCTAATTGTTTAATACTACCGTACGATAGATTTCCGTACACGATAAGTTTTACCTGTTGATTTATCCATACCCTTGTTTAGAGGATGTCGTACGATAGATTGTACCATACATGATGTTGTGAGGCTGGATGCCGATTGATAGATTCACCGACTCGGTCATGTTAGATACGTATACCTTATAGCATTTAGTTCACGATGTGCATTATGCTGCATTCATATTGTTCTCATTGCATTTCATATACCTGTGTTAGTACACCTACACCATTATCGATGATGCGTATGTTACACTTACACATATTGCTGGCTCACACACTTTATCATCGATAATTTCTATGTCACTACACAGTAGAACTGCTACACCATGCAATGATATACCTGATATGCTCACATCACTATGCTATGTTGCATAATATACTTGCTATGCTCACATCACTATGCTATGTTGCATGATATACTTGCTATGCTCACATCACTATGCTATGTTGCATGATATACTTGCTACAGCTACATGTACCTTATGCATACATTCTGATATGTACACCCACATATCTTGCTATAGCTGCATATACCCCTGAGTGGTATTGATTGACATGTGATATTTAGATGTTGATTTTTGTGCTATTGCACTTATGAAATACATCAAACATACTTGCTTACATGTAAATACTTATATCTTGCTACAGTTACATGTACACCTCATATGATGCTGCACTTGATTTCGGAGGATTTGGGAACCGCATGATATATTTTAAAAGCTGGATTCATTTAAAAGAGCGGTTTTCCCTTAATATGCTCATATTGCTGTTTTATGTTGCATATATCAGGTTTTTCATGGATTTACGCATTGAGATATGGATTTCATGTGATTTATGGATTTGAGAACCGTGGGGGTATTTCAAGAAACTATGTATTGTTTGAAAACCCTGTTTCTCTTGATATGATATTTCGATGCGTCTACCATGAGATTTCTCGGTTCTGAGATTTTTGATATATACCCAATGCGAGGAATGGAGTGGGCCGTGTGCGGGTACATAGTGGAGCCCGGTATGGTTCCCCTCGACAAGAAGATCGCAGATGATGGCGATGAGCCTGGAAGGCTGGGCAAGTACCTACCGGTGATAGTATTTAGACTCGGCGGTTATCATGGGGATACCGACCGGAGTGATGTACAGACATGACATCAGGTCCAATCGTAGGGACGGCGCCTGAGGCATGAGGATTTACGTGTCGATGCTAGACACGGGTTTCATGATGTTTCGAGTGTCGAGGTTAGACATTCAGGTTTCCATGATTTTGTTGTGTCGCGAGGGACACACGTTGTTTTATATCCTCATATTTACCTGCATATGCTTTTATGATATTTACATGCAGGAGTTGTTGTGCCAGTGGTTGACACGTGGACGAGATTCACTGCATACATACATTGATTATATTGCTGGACGAGATCCACTGCATACATGCACTGATTATATTGTTGGATGATATCCACTTGCTGATAGGCATTTATTATGTGTTGGAACATATGCAGATACGGTCACCCTAGATATCATAGTATTACCTTTATGATATAGTTGACCTAGTGCAATATCTGGAATCCACATTCTCTTTAGACATCGTAAATGCGAAATATCACATACTTCGTATTTCATGTCTAGCTATATGAATTCCACACATTGCATCACATTCCAGATAAATAGACAGTATTAAAGTTTTCGAACGAATAATCAAATACCCAAAATTCCCTAAAGATCAACACTTGAGCAGACTTCAAAAACCCAGAGTGTGACACAGTAGTAGCGGTCCAGCCGTAGAAGGGTCAAGCCAACGCCTCACATATGGCACGCCGTACTGCCCCAAACCCTAAGGTTCAAAGGGCAGTTCAAGACGGTCACATAATCGAGTTAAGGTTTGTTGTCTTCTAGAGGGTCCACCACAAAACTTGTACGTCTTTCCGAAAGATTTAAACCCCGTGAAAAGTGAGCAAATGACACTCGTTCGAACAATTCAATACTTTCTAATTATCCGGAAAAAAGCAAGAAATTAAAATTCCGATCGAATCGCCGAGTCCAAAACCATCCCCAGAATATTCAGTACTAGATTCAAATTAAACATACCCAAAAATGTACACAAGCAGGTAGGAGAAAAACCATATAAAAACGAGGCAGTGAATCACCTATACGGCCGCAGAGCCGCGGCTTAAGTATCTTGTTGAGTATTTTGCATACTAGAGAGATCTAGAGAGCAAAGGAGCAAGGAAGAAGAAGATGATGGCTTTTGAAGTGAGAAGAAGAACCACAACACCATTCTACACTAGTCTTGCCCATTAGTGGAGAGTGTTAGCATCCATTTTCTTTCTTGATCTTGTGAAGTTGCAAGCTTGGACAAAGCGGACTCCGGGTGGATCATCGTGGACCTAGAGGAGTTCAAGTGGACCTTTTTCAAACCCCAAGTAGCCGAGGAGTCTAGCGTAGGGAGCTACAAAGGTTGTACTCTCAAAACCATAGCTTTACCTACTTGTGATGATGTGTTGTTTTTGAAACCCTAATTTTTCTAGGAATGATTCTTTGTATTCTTACTTAGCACCCTAAAAATTTAATTTTTGGTACATGTGATGCTTCCAAACCCTTCATGAGGTGCTAGGTAAACCTAACATTGGTATCAGAGCCGACCTAGAACATTAGGCGACATTTTAACGAAGTTAAAACTCCGATCGAACCGAAAAATACAGTTTTTTAGCACTCTCTGAATATTTTTTCAAATCTTTTATTTTTCAGAATTAAAAATACTTAAAAAATATAGCAGGAAAATCTAAGACAAACTGTGAAATACGAAGCATTAAACAGTAAACCGTACCGCGGAACCGCGGCAGAAGCTTGCTTTGGCCGCGGCTCCGCGGCCGTATAGGTGATTCACTGCCTCATTTTTATATGGTTTTTCTCCTACCTGCTTGTGTACATTTTTGGGTATGTTTAATCTGAATCTAGTACTGAATATTCTGGGGATGGTTTTGGACTCGGCGATTCGATCGGAATTTTAATTTCGTGCTTTTTTCTGGATAATTAGAAAGTATTGAATTGTTCGAACGGGTGTCATTTGCTCACTTTTTACGGGGTTTAAATCTTTCGGAAAGACGTACAAGTTTTGTGGTGGACCCTCTTGAAGACAACAAACCTTAACTCGATTATGTGACCGTCTTGAACTGCCCTTTGAACCTCAGGGTTTGGGGCAGTACGGCGTGCCACATGTGAGGCGTTGGCTTGACCCTTCTACGGATGGACCGCTACTACTGTGTCACACTCCGGGTTTTTGAACTCCACTCAAGTGTTGAGTTTTAGGGAATTTTTGGTATTTGATCATTCGTTCGAAAACTTTAATACTGTCTATTTATCTGGAATGTGATGCAATGTGTGGAATTCATATAGCTAGACATGAAATACGAAGTATGTGATATTTCGCATTTACGATGTCTAAAGAGAATGTGGATTCTAGATATTGCAGTTTTACACTTTCTTTTCTGTGACCGTAAGTATAGTATGTAGTGGTATTGCCGATTGTCGTTGCTATACATCGACGACGATTGGTGTATGCATACTTACTTACGTTGATGATATGAGATATTATGTGTTGCTGAGATATGATGTGCAGGATTGTCGCGATTGAATAGCCGGGGGGTTTTATGTGAGATGAGAGTTTTGTATTTTCATTCATGTAAATTCAAATGTAATGTAATATTCTTTTACTTGGGGCACTTCCGGGTTGAGATTGATGCCACCAGTGTTGTATATTATTTACTTTTCCGCATTAGGATGGACCTAAGGAGGGGAGCACAGGTGACCGGGTTCTGGGGTTCAGTGGGAGGCCATCTCGAGGAGTCGAGACCGGGTCTCCTAAACTCCAGAATTGGTAGGGTCGCTTTCCGCTCTCGTAGGGGTCCAGGGTGTGGGCTTGGCTATTCATCGCGACTGTGGAATCCGTATTTTCTATTGTTGGCTAAATACTAAATACGGACGTCCTAGTATATCCCACATTATATCTATGTTTCTGCTGCGATATTTGTGATGTGATCATTTGATATGTTGTGATGGATACAGTATATAGTATATATGATATATTATATAGACGTTACTTATGTTTTACACCCGCACTAGCCCTGCCCTGCTCTGTCGTTAGTTACCTAACCTAACGGTGCACGATGGGACATCGAGGCGAATGCGGATGGCATAAGTGTACGTCGTATTTATCTGTGATGTTTAGGTGACTTAAATGATGAGACTTCATTAATGTGATTAATGAAAGAAAAGAAACCTAAAAGATGTTGTAGAATCAAATTTTCAAAAAGGGTAGCTACAGTTTTTGCTTTGCATAGCGATATATATGATATATCCCGCACCTTATTCGATGAGGAAAGAGCCGAGATCCCTTCACCGGGAGTGACCTCTTTAGAAAAACTGGCAGATGCTACAACACTCGGTTTGACTTTTTGATTGCTTTTGGAGTTTTGCTTTGCATAGTGATATATATGATATGTCCTGCACCTTATTCGATGAGGAAAGAGCCGAGATCCCTTCACCGGGAGTGACCTCTTTAGCAAAACTAATGAAAGCCTCAAAATCACTCCATTTTCAAAATTCACTAGATTCTACAACGATATCAAGTTCATTATGCAATAGGTTTTCAGAAAAACCTGTCGTAGCCCTCCGTCATTTCAGATAAGTTGTATATAGTATTCGTGCTACATTTGTTGGCTTTCGTCAAGGTGTAGTGTGCGGTAGCTATATGCTGCTTATCTGCTGCATATGATGCGACTGGATTAGGGTAGTCGTACGGCTTTGTTGGTTTTCGTCAAGGGTCGTACGGGTGGGTTTAATTCAGTCAAGAAATGTTCGGGTTGAACTTGACTAGCAGGCTATGGTTTGTTGTCTTTCGTCAAGGTTATAGCACGTTAGGGGCAAAATATTATCGGGAATTTCAAGTGTTGAAATTTGCGATAATGTTGCATACCTTATATGAGATAGTTGGATCCCGATACCCACTGCGAGTAATTGTTACTCCCGGGAGAGTTTTACACAGGACAATTAGCCGATCAAGTAGGTGTCTAGAAAGGTGTCAATGGGGTTACGCCTCTGGGAAAACGAGGTTTACTTTAATTAGGTCCGTGCGATAGCACGGGGAACCTCCCTCAAAGTACCGACACTAGCCTGGCTGAAAGATCGGCGAAGTTGTAGGGTGTAATTAATCCCGGCTAGTCTTTCCTTTTAGGGTTTGAAGGAAGATTTGATAAAAACAGTGGGAGCCATCCTGATTAGATAAGATAATAACCAATCTGATCTTGCAAGAGCATACGCTAAAGTATTTTATTCTCCCTCTCTCCAGGTAGAGACCATGTCATGCCTTAATCAAGATAATAATATGGATGTATTGACCGAACCCGCATGTTATACTGTGCTGGGGAACGTTGGTTCCGTTCTTTCTTATAAGATTTATAGGACTGAACAGGACATAGGGGAATACCAGGATTCCCATGCCACCCGAATGAAGAAAGTATATGATGATGCATTTTCTTCGGGTGTGTTCGTTACAGAGAACTATTTCTCCATTTCCTCTACGTCCTGGGTATTGGATACCGGGTCAGGATCCCATATATGTAATCAGTTACATGGGCTTAAGAAAGGTAGAGAATTTGGAGAAGGTGATAAAGACATAAGAGTTAGAAATGGTGCAATTGTTGCAGCTAAAACCGTCGGGGAATATCACCTTGTATTACCAACTGGTAATACATTGATTCTGAACGAATGCTATTACATGCCGAACCTGATATGCAACATTATATCGGTTTCTTTGTTGAGTAAAGAGGGATATAATTTTGTATTACAGGATAATGTTATGAACATTTTCCGTAACCAAAAGTTGGTTGGATCAGGCACGTTGTGCAACGGCATTTATGTTCTAAATCAATCAACAGTTCTGAGCATAACAAACACACACAAGAGGAAGAGTTCAGAAATGAATGAATCCTTCTTGTGGCATTGTAGACTGGGTCACATCAATGCGACATGACTAGCTAAGTTGCATAAGGATGGATATTTAAAACCGTTCGAATTTTCATCTTATGACACTTGCCAGTCATGTCTCAAAGGCAAGATGACTAAAACTCCGTTTACGGGACACGGAGAAAGAGTTACCGAACTCTTGGGACTGATACATAGTGATGTATGCGATCCCATGTCTACATATGCCAGGGATGGTTCTTCGTACTTAATTACATTCACTGACGATCTCTCAAGATACAGACATATGTTCTTGATAAGACACAAGTCTAAAGCTTTTGAGAAATTTAGAGAATATAAACAAGAAGTCGAGAACCAAACCGGAAAAAGTATTAAAATCCTTCGATCTGATCAAGGAGGTGAATACTTGAGCAATGAATTCCTGGACTTCCTTAAAGAGAATGGGATTCTTTCTCAGCTGACTCCTCCATATACACCACAGCACAACGGTGTATCGAAACGGAGGAACCGCACCCCATTAGATATGGTGCGCTCTATGATGAGCACAGCTGAGTTACCTATTTCCTTATGGGGGTATGCGCTAGAGACAGCCATACATCTATTGAATATGGTCCCCACCAAATCTGTGCCTACCACTCCATATGAGATATGGAAAGGGAAGAAACTATGTCTTAACTATGTTAAGATATAGGGTTGTCCAGCCTATGTCAAACGACAAAATCCGGACAAACTCGAGGCACGGTCTGTTCTATGCAAATTTATAGGATATCCCAAGAATTCACAAGGGTATATCTTCTACTACACTGAGGAACAAAGAGTGTTTGTTTCTCGGCATGCCACCTTTTTAGAAAAGGAATTTCTTGCAAAAGAGATTAGTGGTCATGAGGTAGAACTGGAAGAGGTTCCAACTACAAAAGCTGCAACAGAAGATCTGGTGAAACCAGAGGATTCTGTAGTTCCCGATGAACCCCAGCCACTCCGCAGATCTAGTAGGGTTCTTCACCCACCTGAGAGATACTACGGTTTTCTCATAGATGGTGGGAGCGAGGACTGCATCATGGAGGATGATGACCCAACTAGCTTCGAGCAGGCCATCACGAGTAGGGACTCAGTGAAATGGCTGGATGCAATGCGGTCCGAGATGGAATCCATGTACACCAACAAAGTATGGACTTTGGAAGTTGCTCCTGAAAGGGTAAAACCCATTGGGAGCAAGTGGATCTTCAAGAAAAAACTTGGTGTAGATGGGAAAGTGGAGACTTTCAAAGCTAGACTTGTTGCAAAGGGTTTTCGTCAAAGACCAGGTATGGACTATGACGAAACCTTTTCTCCAATGGCTATGCTTAAATCCATCCGGATCATGCGTTCCATCGCTGCATATCATGATTACGAAATCTGGCAATTGGATGTTAAGACCGCCTTTCTAAACTGTGATTTAGAAGAGTGCGTGTACATGACTCAGCCAGAGGGCTTCGTAGATAGTGGGAGCAGCGGAAAGGTGTGCAAGCTGCTTAAATCCATTTATGGATTAAAGCAAGCATCGCGGAGTTGGAACATCTGCTTTGACGTCGTTATCAAAGAGTTTGATTTCGTCAAAAACGTAGATGAACCTTGTATCTACAAGAAGGTGGCAGAGAGTAAGGTTGTCTTTCTCGTATTGTATGTGGACGACATACTCTTGATAGGAAATGACATTCCTATGCTGCAATCGGTCATGCTCTTCTTATCACAAAGATTCTCAATGAAAGATCTAGGTGATGCCTCCTGCATATTGGGAATCAGGATCTATAGAGATAGATCTAAAAGGATATTGGGATTGTCCCAATCCAGGTACATTGACACCATACTAAAGAGGTTTAATATGGAAGAATCCAAGCGTGGGAACTTACCCACGATCTCTGGAGTTACTCTCTCCAAAGAGATGTCTCCCAAGACTGATTTGGAGAGAGCTCGCATGCAAGGGATACCCTATGCTTCGGCTGTAGGCTCTATCATGTACGCGATGCTATGTACCTGACCCGATGTAGCATACTCACTAAGTGTAGTGAGTAGGTAACAAGCTGATCCTGGAGAGAGTCACTGGACAGCTGTGAAGAGCATTCTCAAGTACTTACGAAGGACTAAGGAGATGCTCTTGGTATATGGTAACGGAGAACTCCAAGTGGAGTCCTTTACCGATTCAAGCTTCCAGAGTGATAAGGACGACTTTAAGTCACAGTCGGGATTTGTCTTTACCCTTTACGGAGGGGCGGTTAGCTGGAAGAGTTCCAAGCAGGAAACCGTGGCAGACTCGACGATGGAGGCTGAATACATCGCTGCCAACGATGCTGCCAAAGAGGCTGTCTGGATCAAGAAGTTCGTTACTGAACTTGGAGTGGTTCCATCCATTGAGCATCCAATACCTTTGTATTGTGATAACAATGGAGTGGTGGCTTTGGCCAAGGAACCCAGGTCCCATCAGCGATCCAGGCATATTCTGAGGCGGTATCACCTGATCCGGGAGATAGTTGATCGCCGGGAGATCGAGGTCAGGAGGGTTGACATGAAGAACAACACAGCGGATCCACTCACGAAGGCCATTCCCCAGATACAGTTTGAGAGACTCTTCGGGATGCTCGGTATGCGATACTACAGCAGCTGGCCCTAGTGCAAGTGGGAGATTGTTAGTTGTATGTATGCCCTAGAGGCCAGTATTGTACAGATGATGTATATTATTTTGGATGCTTGGACATATATAAAGATGACTTTCTTGCTCGATATGATAGTATGCTATCTGGTTGCTCTTTATCTTAACATGTATACTTGTCTCTTTATACTGTCTTATAGTTACATGTTGGTAAAGCCCTTAGGATGTATACATGACTACCTGGACTATGATACGGATCATACTAGTAGGGACATGGTAGTCCATAAGTACATCCTTCAAGGTCCCTAGTCATGGGTGTATCGAGACGGGGCATCGATATACCAGTGTAGACTAGCGTATACGCTTCTCGACCCATGAGATGGGCGATGGATGATCCCATATCCATTGGTGTTTGACATCAGAGATGGTATACGGGTGCTCAGTGGAGACTGGGTACACTGGACGGACTCACCGAGAACTCCCAGATGGTATTATAGCTCACGTCAGATGGCAGTTCTCAGGTGACACCAGTGCAGGTTAGTCTGTAGACCCGAGATCGTCATAGAGTCTTATGTGATTCCCACTGTGCTTTGATTTCCACCTTACCACGTCCATGAGGGCATGCAAAACGGTGGTTTTTGGGTACAGTCCCGAGTCACATGGAGGCAGTGAACGATAGGAGGGGTTTCGTCTCTCCCGGTATTGGGGGTTGATGTTTCGCTGTGCTCGATTGGACGTAACAGGGAAGTCCCTGGCCAGGGCTGTTTTAGAGATTTACTGGTAAGTGTTACCAGTAGTTTCTCGACCAGTTATGGGCCTCACATCGGCACGACTTTTCGGTTATTGGGGTCTGACGTTTACCATCCCTAGGCTCGATATGCAGCATATCTGACGAAGAGACCGGACTGCACGGTAGTGTTGCTGGTTGGCTCGACGGGAGTTGTTCGCTTGTTCTCTTCTGATCGCTCAATACCCGGGTGGCCGTTACGTTTAGCTGACCGCTTGCGGCTTGGGGGTGCTTGATATGATCATCACCCACTGCCGGCGTATTGACGAGTCTTAGAGTCCCACAAAGGAGTTACCTAGTCCACGCGAAACGTTGTGGTGCACGTATGCGATATGCGCATGGACCCGGTTAAAATGCGCGTATAAGATACCGTATATTAATCGGGCGGCTTGCTTTTGGTTTGGTCGTATATGATATGGCCAGATTGATAAATCAAGTGTTGATTTATCATTTAACCATTAGATTCTCACTAGAAATCCTTTCTTGTATTTTTGGATGTATGCATGCATGTATGCATTCCTTCTTGATTCATGCACATATGGATGTGCATGCACACATACATACATCATCTTTCATGGTTGTATATACATAGAAAATGGTGGCAATATAAGACTCACACCATGGTTTTATATATATGGATATATATTGTATTTGTGTTAAAAACAAAAGAAAGAAAAGGATAATTCATGGTTTACTTTCTACACTCTTCTTTGACCTAACCATGCTCACCCACAATTTAACCATGGATTAACTTTCCTTTTGTGTTTTAACTCAAATTCAATAATATCTTTATTGTTTAACCATGGTTTGAGATGAGAAGTGGAAAATATATATACATATATTTTCTATATTTTTGATATGAGATTATATAGTCTCTTCTTCTTCAAAAGCCATCATCTTTTTCTTACTTGCTCCTTTGCTCTCTACATCTCTCTAGTAAGAAAAATACTCAACAAGATAGGATTTTGAAGTGAGAAAAAGAACCACAACACCATTCTACACTAGTCTTGCCCATTAGTGGAGAGTGTTAGAATCCATTTTCTTTCTTGATCTTGTGAAGTTGCAAGCTTGGACAAAGCGGACTCCGGGTAGATCATCGTGAACCTAGAGGAGTTCAAGTGGACCTTTTTCAAACCCCAAGTAGCCGAGGAGTCTAGCGTAGGGAGCTACAAAGGCTGTACTCTCAAAACCCTAGCTTTACCTACTTGTGATGATGTGTTGTTTTTGAAACCCTAATTTTTCTAGGAATGATTCTTTATATGCTTACTTAGCACCCTAAAAATTTAATCTTTGGTACATGTGATGCTTCCAAACCCTTCATGAGGTGCTAGGTAAACCTAACACCTAGGAATCGTTGTTTATTTCGATTTCTACCTGATGATGTTTTTCTATTCACAAGTTGGCAACTCACCCCCGGTGTACCACAGTTCTTGCAGGTAGACCGCATGGATCAGTAGCGGTATCGTTGGCACATACCTGTTTTTTGGGTGATTTGCTTTTGGTAGGTGGTACCTACTGGATCATACCACTCTTGTATTATTATTCCTATTGTATCTAGCTAACTCTATCAATTCAGAAACTAGTTATTGTATATGTTGCAGACTTAGAAGATTTATAATTGTGAGACTTGAGCGATGGGTTTTATGTTCGCTTTTGGGGTTGATGTCTTGCTTTACTTTATTTCCTTATGTGGATCTTCGCCGTTGGGCGTCGTATTTTTATGCTTGTGGTGGTTGTTTCCACCGTTGGACGTGATTTGCTCCCGTTTAGGGATACTTTATTATATTCTGTGTTGTACCCGTTTTCGGGGTTAGTTTTTACAAGGGAGGTGCTGCCCAAATTTTTAAAAGACAAAACATGATTTACTATACCTTTATTTCAAAGCTTCACCTCATTATTTCTTAAAAAGGTTTAGATTTCTGGGTTTCAGCTTACTTGAATTAGGTTATGCCTGTAGACGTCGCGTGATTTAAGTGCTGGTCACGAGCTAATATTTTGGGTCGTGACCCTAACACATCGTGACTTCTGGGGTAGGCTGTACATCAACAATCCTCTTAATCTGGCAGCCGCTATCAATGGCCCGATCATCCGGTGCAAATTCAAACACTCGCCTCAAACGAGAGATCTCAACACAAACACTATACCGATACGTCCCTATATCACCAGAAACATCGTGCTCAGCCCTCGTCCGTGACGAGCTCGCTCTGACCGCAACTCTAGCAGCAGCTCTCTCTGCGCTCAACATCCTGGTGATAGGAACCTCAAGCAGGTATCGATGAAGATAGATCAAAGAAACGAAAGGAATCAACTGGTCCGAAATGGATATATGATCATAAGAAAAAATGAAATCAATGGGAGTATGATCATAGGAACGAATAAAATCACGGATCTTAAGAAATGTACATCCTAAGGTCACTTAAGTGGAGCAGCGTGTTGTAAGTATGCCGCGGATCATACACATGGTACGTCACTCTACTTAAGCTACCTACTCCATCAACCAAGGTCAACTTACGCAACGAAAGTTCGGGTCTAATACTCCCTCAGTCAAGTCTAAGTTCCGTAAGGTCAAGCCTAAACTTGAACCAAGGTTAAACCTAACGCTATGATGCCAACTTTGTCATGACCCAGAAAAATTTGGTACGTGACCGGAATCACGCAACGTCTAAAGGCGTAACGTAATTCAAGTAAGCCGAAACCCAGAAATCTAAACCTTTTTGCGGAAAATAGTGGAGGTGCAGTTTTGAAATAAAGGTATAATGAAATCAAGTTTTTCTTTAAATGCATAAATAATGATATATGAAAATGCAATTGAATTATATACTAGTTGAAAACATTTTTCGTCCTTTAAAATTTGGGCAGCATCTCCCTTGTATATTTTGATCCAAAAACCACATACATGCAAATAAAAGGCAACCCCAAGCGGGATCTAGCTCTTCGCCAATTGGCGGGATCACAACTACGCAATAAACATATAAATATACGACGCACTACGGCGAAGATCAAACACAGAAAGAACAATAAATAAAGCAAGACATCAACAACTCAAAGAAGCGAAAATACACCCATCAACAATAAGTCTATTTAGGTCTACCAATATACAAAATTTAGTTTCTGATTTGATGGAGTTTATCTAGACACAATAAAATATAAAAAGTATAAGAGTGGTCACGATCCAACGTGTGTCCCACCTACCAAAGAAAAACACCCTGTGTTGGCTATGGTGCCCTCAAGTCAATTATTAGATCACAGGCACGTGATTGCAATGATTGAAGGAGGACCTATACCGGTAGGACAATCTTACTCGAGATGATAGTATGCTATCTGGTTTGTCTTTATCATCATGTATATGCTTCGGGTGACATTACAGATCACTATTATATGTTGATAGAGCCTATATGATTCTTGCTTGACTACCAATCGTATGATGACGATCATATACATGAGAGTTGGGTGGTCTATAAGCACATCCTTAATGTAGGGTTCCGTAGGGCGGCAACAAGGTTTCGGGAGGCATCTTCCATGCCGTTTTCAAAATTTTTCCGTACTAAAAAACCCTAACCCTAGAATCTTAACTAGAGATTTAGACGAACAATCAATGCAAACAACATTACATCTAAGTGAATGAGTAATACAATCTTTGTAGATTGGTCCTTCACTTCTAAAGCTCCGTGTAGTAGTCCCTTCGCTCCAAGTAGTGAACACCCAAACTCTAGTAAGGGTTCACATGAAGAAATGAACAAGCTTGCTCGAAGTCTTCGAGGCCGAAGATGATCTACATCAAGAAAACTCAAGCTCATGCTACCTCTTCACTAATTGTAGATTAGTGAAGCAAACAACATAGACTAAATGGCTAATATAGTAGAGGATGATGAAGTAGAAAATAGGCTCACTTTAGATTTATTTTTCGCACAATATTTTTTCACCATTTCAAAAGCTAGCAAGAATTTTCATGTGGAAGAAGAAGATGAAGTGGAGATGAGAATGAAACTCATGAGGTAAGAATAGCAACCATGGGTGAGTTAGTGTCATACACTAACTCATATAAAGAATAAACCATGGCTAACAATAATGGTTAGGTTAATAAATATCTACAAGTAAAACAAAGTTAGTGGACTAAGTCAATGGTTAGCATAAGCTTCTCCAAGCTTCTAGCTATGACAATTTCCATCTAATTTTGTTTAACTTTAAATAAATAAAACCCTTCATTAGATCAAGCATGGTGTGAGTCTCATACACCCATGAAGCATGTGGCATCAAGCATGACACAATAAAATGTACATTAATATGTATCACATATATACTATATGCACACATGTGAGAAAAAGAAATATTTAAGTGAGCTAATATTAGTTAATGTAAGTTAATATATCAAATATACAATCATACATTAAATTATAAAATCAACACTTGATTTAATATTCCGACTATATCACATACAACCGGCTAATATCAAATGTAACAATCTATCGAATCAACACTTGATCCGATAACCCGGCTATATCACATATAACCAACCGACATCACATATCATGAGAATAGGATGCGGTATCTCATATGCGCATTAATCTCGATCTCGCACATATGTGCTCCTACTTCGTTTCGCATGAACCAGGAAACATCTGTGTAGGACTCTAAAGACTCGTCAATACGCCGGCAGTAGGTGATGATCATATCAAACACCCACAAGCCACAAGCGGTTTGCTAAACGTAATGGCCACCCGGGTATTGAGTGATCAGAAGATCAACAAGCAAGCCTGCTCATACTCCTGCGAATCCAATCAGTAAAACTACTGTACAGTCCGGTATCTTTTTCAGATATGTCGCATATCACTGCCTCGGGGTGGTAAAACGTCAGACCCCAATAGCCTGATAAGTCATACTGATGCAAGGTCTATAACGGTTCGAGAAACTACTGATAACACTTACCAGTAGACCTCAGCAACCCTAGCCAGGGATTTCCTGTTATGGCCAATCGAGCATAGCGCAACATCATCCTAAAATACCGGGAGAGACGAATCCCCTCCTATCGCTCATTGCCTCCATGTGACTCGGGACTGTACCCAAAAACCACCTTTTTGCTCGATCTCTTGAACGTGGTATGGTGGAAATCAAAGCACAGTTGGAATCACACAAGACTCTATGACGATCTCCGGTCGACAGACTAATCTGTACCAGTGTCACCAGAGAACTGCTATCTGACGATAGGTATAATACCATCTAGGAGTTCTCAGCGAGTCCGTCCAGTGTATCCAGTCTCCATTGACCACCCGTATACCTTCTCTGATGTCAAACACCAATGGATATGGGATCATTTATCGCCCATCATATGGGTCGAGAAGCGTATACGCTAGTCTACTTTGGAATATCGATGCCCCGTCTCGATACCTACACGACTAGGAACATTTGAAGGATGTACTTGCTGACTGCCTCTGCCCCACTAGTATGATCCGCATCATAATCCTGGTAGTCAAGTACTCATCCTAAGGGCTTTATCAACATGTAATAAGAGAGACAATAAGTGTACATGTTAAGATAAAGTGCAACCAGATAGCATACTATCATGTTGAGCAAGAAAGTCCTCCCTATATATGTCCAAGCATCCACTACAATATACATCACATGTACAGTAATGGCCTTTAGGGCATACATATAACTAACAATCTCCCACTTGCACTAAGACCATTTGTTGCAGTATCTCATACTCAACGTCCTATAGAAGCCTCTCTAGGGAAAGGCCTTTATGAGTGGATCAGCCGTGTTATCCTTTGCGTCAACTCTCCTGACCTCGATCCCTTGGAGATCAACCATCTTCTTGATCAGGTGATACTGTCCTCAGAATATGTCTGGATCGCTAATGGGACCGGTGTTCCTAGGACAAAGACATAACTCCATTGTTGTCATAATAACAATTATTGGACGCCCAATGGTAGGAACCATGTTCATCTCATGAACAAGAATTATCCAGACATCTACTTTTGTAGCATCGTTGGTAGCAATGTATTCAGCCTTTATCGTCTAGTATGCCACGGTATCTAGTTTGGAACTCTTCCAACATACCGTCCCTCCACTGAGGGTAAAGACAATTCCTGTGAATGACTTTCAGTTGACCTTATCACTCTGGAAGCTCGAACCATCATTTAGTACTTCTCAAGTACTTGAGAATGTCCTCCACAGCTGTCCAGTGATTCTCCCGAGATCCGATTGATTCCTTATCACTACTCCCAGCGAGTCAGCTACATCTGGTCTGGTACATAATATCGCACACATGATAGAGTCTACTGCCGAAGCATAGGTTATCCCTTGCATGCGAGCTCTCTCCAAATTAGTCTTGGGAGATATCTTTTTGGAGACAGTGATCCATGAGTAAGTGGGCGAACCACCACGCTTAGAATCTTCCATACTAAATTTCTTTAGTATGGTGCTAATGTACCTGGATTTAGGACACTCCCAACATCTACTTAGATCTATCTTATAGATCATAAGCTACAAGATGTAGTAGGTATCATCCAGATCTTCTATGGAGAATCCCCGTGATAAGAGGAGCTTGACCGAGTGTAGCATAGGAAACCATTTCCTATCAAGAGTATGTCATCTACGTACATTATGTGTAAGACAACCTCACTCTCTACAACCTTCTTGTATATATAAGGTTCATCAACTATTTTGATGAAGTCAAACTCTTTGACTTCCACATCAAAATAGATGTTCCAACTTCGCGATACGTGCTCTAATCCTGATGGACTTAAGCATAGCTTTGAAAGTCTCAACTTTTCCATCTACACCAAGAATCTTCTCAAGATCCATTTACTCCCAATGGGTTTTACCCCTTCAGGTGCAACATAAAAAGTCATACTTTGTTGGTGTACATGGGTTCCTTCTTTGATCGCATAGCATCCAGCCATTTCACAGAGTCCCCACTCGTGATAGCCTGCCTGAACCTAGTTAGGCCATCATCTATCATGATGCAATCCTCGCTCCCACTATCACCGAGAAGACCATAGTATCTCTCAAGTGGATGAGAAACCCTACCAGATTCGCGGAGAGGCTGAGGTTCGTTGGAGACTATTGAATCCTTTGGTTTCACCAAATCATTAGCTGTTAGTTTGTTTAGCGGGAACATCTTCCAATTCTACCTCATGACCACTAATTTCTTCACAAGAAATTCCTTTTCTAAAATGGTGGCATGCTGAGAAACAAAACACCTTTTGCTCCTCAGTTAGGTAGAAGATATACCTTCGCAAATGTTTGGGATTTCCTAACAAACTTACAGAACTGACCTTGCTTCGAGCTTTTCCGGATTTTGCTTTTCAACATAGGCTGGACAACCCCATATCTTAGCTCGTTTAAGACATGGTCTCTTCCCATTCCATATCTCATATAGAGTGGTAGGCTTAGATTTGGATGGAACCCCATTCAATAGCTATGCAGTTTCTCAAGTGCATAACTCCAAAAGAAAACAGGCAACTCAGCAGTACTCATCATAGAGCGCACCTTATCTTATAGGGCACGATACCTCCGCCCCGATACACTGTTGAGTTGTGGTGTATACGAAGAAGTAAGCTGAGAGAGAATCCTATTCTCTTTTTAGAAAATCCAGGAACTCCATGCCCAAGTATTCGCCTCCTCGATCACATCGAAGGACTTTAATACTTCTACCCGTCTGGTTCTTAACTTCAAGCTTATATTCCTTGAATTTCTCAAAACTTTCAGACTTGTGTTTCAACAGGAACACATGTCCGAATCTTGAGAGATGATCAGTGAATATAACGCAGTACGAAGAACCAATCTTGGCATTTGTAAACATAGGACCGTATACATCATCATGTATCCATCCCAAGAGTTCAGTAACTCTTTCTCTGTTTCCAGTAAACGGAGTATTGGTCATTTTACCTTGTGACAAGACCGGCAAGTATTATAAGATGAAAATTCGAACAGATTCTTATATTCATCCTTATGTAACTTAGCCGGTCGTGTCGCATTGATATGACCTAGTCTACAATGCCACATGAAGGATTCGTTCATTTTTGAACTATTCCTCTTGTGTGTGTTCGGTATACTTTGAACTGTGGTTTGATTTAGAACGTACATGCCATTACATAACGTGCCTGATCCAATCAACTCTTGATTAAGGAAAATGTTCACAACATTATCCATCAATAGAAAATTATATCCTTCATTAACTTAATAAAGAAACTGATGTAATGTCGTATATCAGGTTCGGTATCTAATGACACTCGTTTAGAATCAATGTATTAATACACGATGATATTTGCCAACTAATTTGGATGCAACACTTGCACCATTCTCTAACACTTAAAGATATATCATCCTATCCCAGTTCTCTATCTGTCTGTAGCCCACGTAACATATTACATATATAGGATCCTGATTCAGTATCTCATACCTAGGACGTAGAGGATACAGAAAAACAGTTCTCGGTAATGAACACACCCGAAAAAGATGCATCAACATGCACTTTCTTCGATTGGGTGGCATGGGAATCCGGAAATTCCCATATTTCCTGCTCAGACTTATAATATTTATAAGATAGAGCGGAACCAACATTCCCAAAGTCAGTATAATAAGCAGGTTCGGTCAATACATCCATATTATTATCTTGATTAAGGCGTGACATGGTCGCTACCAAGAGAGAGAGAGAAGAAAACAATTTACGTGCGCTCTTGCAAGATTAGATTGGTTATTTATTTTATCTAATCAGGATGGCTCCCACTTTTTTTATCAAATCTTCCTTCAAACCCTAAAAGATAAGACTAGCCGGGATTAATTACACCCTACAAGTTCGCCAATTTTTCGGCCAGGCCAGTGTCGGTACTTTGAGGGAGGTTTCCTGTGCTTTCGCACGGACCTAATTAAAATAAACCTCATTTTTCCATGGGCGTAACCCCGTTAACACCTTTCTAGACACCTACTTGGTCGGCTAATTGTAATGTGTAAAACTCTCCCAGGAGTAACTCTTACTCGCAGTGGGTATCGGGATCCAACTATCTCATAGAATGTATGCAATCTCATTGCAAATTTCAACACTTGAAATTCCTGATAATATTTTGCCCCTAGCAACTTATGACCTTAACAAGGTCAACAAATCATAAGCGCTAGCCAAGCTCAACCCGTTATATCCTGATTAAATTAAACCCACCGGCACGACCCTTAACATGGTCAACAAAGTCGTATGATTACCCTAATCCAATCGCATCATATGCTTATGCAGATAAGCACTAATCAGCTACCGCACACTACGCCTTAACATGGTTAACAAATGTAGCATGAATACTAAGTAGTACTTATCTGAAATGACGGAGGGCTAAAACAGGTGTTTAAGAAAACTTTTTGCGTAATGAACTTGATATCGTCGTAGAATCGAGTGATTTTGAAAAAGAGTGTTTTTGAGGTTTTTACTAGTTTTGCTCAAGAGGTCACTCCTGGTGAAGGGATCTCGGCTCTTTCCTTATCGAATAAGGTGAAGGATATTTCACAAATATCACTATGCAAAGCATGAACTAGAAAAGCAAACAAAAGACTACACCGAGTGGGTTGTAGCATCTGCTAGTTTCGCTAAAGAGGTCACTCCCGGTGAAGGGATCTCGGCTCTTTCCTTATCGAATAAGGTGCTTGATATTCTACAAGGAATACCGCTATGCA
This sequence comes from Agapanthus africanus, assembly GCA_030015575.1. Lineage (NCBI taxonomy): Eukaryota > Viridiplantae > Streptophyta > Magnoliopsida > Asparagales > Amaryllidaceae > Agapanthus > Agapanthus africanus. Next base: position 528,639,727 of record JASDDO010000019.1, on the reverse strand, counting down.
AAGAAAGAACTAGAGCTGCTAGTTTTTAAAACAAGTTTCAACAACATCTTTAGGTTTCTTTTTCCTTCATTAAACTCATTAATGAAGTCCCATCAATTATGCTTCCTAAGCATCACAGAAGAAACGAAAGCAGCAACAATATTTAGTATATATCATATATATAATATAAGCATTCGTCTCAGAACATATCAAGTGATCACATCACAAAATATCAGCAGCAGAAGAACACATATGAAATATTGGATATACTAAGAATTCCGTGTTTTATTTAAGCCAATAAAAAACACGGATTCCACAGTCGGGATGAATAGACAAACCCACATCCCTAGACCCTTACGAGAGCAGCAAGCAACCCTGCCAATTCTAGAGTTAGGAGACCCGGTCTCGACTCCTCGAGATGGTCTCCCACTGGACCGTAGAATCCATTTACTTGTGCTCCCTGCCTTGGGTCTATCCTCATGCGGAAAAGTAAATAATATACATCAATGGTGACATCATCCTCAACCCGGAAGTGCCTTAATAAAAGAATATTACATACAACCTTTTACATGAATGAAAATGAAAAACTCTCATCTCACATAAAAACCCTCGGCTATTCAAAACACGACGATCCAATATAACATATCACAGCAATACATAACATCACATGTCATCAACGTAATTAAATATGCGTATCTCAATTGTCGTTGACGTATAGCAATGAAACCGGTGACACACCACATATTACACTTACGGTCGTAGAAAAGAAAGTGAAAAACTACAATAATTGGAATCCACAACTACCTTAGACATCATAAACCCAATGTATCACATACTTTGGATTTCATGCCCAACCAAATGAATTCCTTAGACATCACACGCCTAACAATTATAAACCCTGAATTTTAGTCTCGATATTGAAAACACTTTCTAATAACCTGTCGGGTAATTCAACAAGATTCCCGATAGTCTGATCGAATGCTCATCGGAAACTTTAGTAGACGGCCGCACCCTCGGTGCCGTCGACGAAGTGCACTAAGACGGAACACCGCCGCCGCAAGCACCCGAACGGATGCTTTTGGCGACGAGGTTATCCTACAGTCACTTGGTCGGGGCTATGGGGCGTGGCTATCTAGTAAGGTTACCCGGCGAGTATCCGCGTACTATACGTAATTCCGACGGATTTTTGATCCACATCAAAATTCCGTGGCAACCGATCAGATGAGACTAACTTGCTAGATTTATAAAATTCAAACTAGTTATCACATAACTAATTATGTGGATTCCAAATATTGTATCACAATCACAGATATCTAGACGATGTTAAAATTTTCGATCGAACAAACAAACACCCAAAATTTCCCAAAAAGCTCAACACATGAGCGGAGTTCAAAAAGTACTCATAACATGCCACAGCTCCTATGAACCATCCGTAGAAGAGCCGACCCATGCCTCACTCATGTGGTCGCGGAACTGCCGCAAACCCTAGGGTATGACCATGGTTCCGCGATCCAAAAAGTCGAGTTTGGGTATCATTCTTCTAGAGGGTCCACAGAATCGCTTGCATGATTTTCTGAAAATTTTAAACTTGGAAAAAATCCAACTCTTGGAAAATTTCCAGCGAGGGAAAATATGGGTTATTGATATCCGTTCGAACCTTTTAACTTCGTCTAAATAACCCGAATAGATGTTAGAATTACGACTACGAAACACTCCGAATTGCCTATGCAGAAAGTTAACATCACATGCAAATTTAGCAAAAACAAGCAACACCTGAAACACCAAAACCCAGAGACTGGAACACCCTAAAAATTTGAAGCCAGAATCCCACCATTGAACCGGCGAGCTCGGATTTTGTGCCTATGTGGCCGACCACTTTTCAACAAATTTGCTTCAAATTTCTATGGTGTTCACATATTATATCACATACAACATTCTGCAGTTACTTAAAAAATTTTTAGAGGCCATTTAAAATTTGACAGAAACTAGGATTGTATATCGGGTGTTTCGGAGTTGTTTCGGTTTCGTAATCTAACATATATCGTCTAATTCTCTAGCTTGTCTCTTATACAACTGTAGGGTTCTGTAGGGCGGCAGCAAGGTTTTGGGAGGCATCATCCATACCGTTTTCAAAATTTTTCCGTACTAAAGAACCCTAACCTTAGAATCTTAACTAGAGATTTAGACGAACAATCAATGCAAACAACTTTACATCTAAGTGAATGAGGAATACAACCTTTGTAGACCGGTCCTTCACTTCTAAAGCTCCGTGTAGTAGTCCCTTCACTCCAAGCAGTGAACACCCGAACTCTAGTAAGGGTTCACATGAAGAAATGAACAAGCTTGCTCGAAATCTTTGAGGCCGAAGATGATCTACGTCGAGGAGACTCAAGCTCATGCTACCTCTTCACTAATTGTAGACTAGTGAAGCAAACACCCTAAACCAAATGGCTAATATAGTAGAGGATGATGAAGTAGGAAATGGGCTCACTTTAGATTTATTTTTCTCATAATATTTCTTCACCATTTCAAAAGCTAGCAAGCTTTTTCATGAGGAAGAAGAAGATGAAGTGGAGATGAGAATGAAACTCATGTGGTGAGAATAGCAACCATGGGTGAGTTAGTGTCATACACTAACTCATATAGAGAATAAACCATGGCTAAGAATAATGGTTAGTTTAATAAATATCTACAAGTAAAACAAAGTTAGTGGACTAAGTCAATGGTTAGCATAAGCTTCTCTAAGTTTCTAGCCATGACAATTTCCATCAAATTTTGTTCAAATTTAAATAAATAAAACTCTTCATTATATCAAGCATGGTGTGAGTCTCATACACCCATGAAGCATATGGCATCAAGCATGATACAATAAAATGTACATTAATATATATCACATATGTACTATATACACATATGTGAGAAAAAGAAATGTTTAAGTGAGCTAATATTAGTTAATGTAACTTAATATATCAAATATATAATCATAAAATAAATTATCAAATCAACACTTGATTTAATAATCCGGCTATATCACATACAACCGGCTAATATCAAATGTAACAATCTATCGAATCAACACTTGATCCGATAACCCGGCTATATCACATATAACCGACCGATATCATATATTGCGAGAATAGGATGCGATATCTCATTCGCGCATTAATCACGGTCCCGCACATATGTGCTCCTACTTCGTTTCGTATGAACCAAGAAACCTCTGTGTAGGACCCTAAAGACTCGTCAATACGCCGGCAGTAGGTGATGATCATATCAAACACCCACAAGCCCCAAGCGGTCTGCTAAACGTAACGGACATATGGGTATTGAGCGATCAGAAGATCAACAAGCAAGCCTACTCATACTCCTGTGAATCCAATTAGTAACACTACCGTACAGTCCGGTCTCTTCGTCAGATATGTCGCATATCACTGCCTGGTGGTCATAAAACGTCAGACCCCAATAGCCTGATAAGTCATGCCGATGCAAGGTCCATAACGGTTCGAGAAACTACTGACAACACTTACGAGTAGACCTCAGCAACCCTGGCCAGGAATTTTCTGTTATGGCCAATCGAGCATAGCGCAACATTAACCCCTAATACTGGGAGAGACGAATCCCCTCCTATCGCTCATTGCCTACATGTGACTCGGGACTGTACCCAAAAACCACCTTTTTGCACGATCTCTTGAACGTGGTATGGTGGAAATCAAAGCACAGTGGGAATCACACAAGACTTTATGACGATCTCGGGTTGACAGACTAACCTGTACCAGTGTCACCAGAGAACTGCTATCTGACTATAGGTATAATACCATCTAGGAGTTCTCGGTGAGTCCGTCCAGTGTACCTAGTATCCACTGAGCACCCGTATACCTTCTCTGATGTCAAACACCAATGGATATGGGATCATCCATCACCCATCATATGGGTCGAGAAGCGTATACGCTACTCTACTCTGGAATATCGATGCTCCGACTCGATACCCCCATGACTAGGTACATTTGAAGGATGTACTTGCTGACTATCTCTGCCCCAATAGTATGATCCGCATCATAATCCTAGTAGTCAAGTACTCATCCTAAGGGCTTTATCAAAATGTAATAATGTCACGACCCGAAAGTACGGAACGTGACCGACACTTAGATTACGAAGCGTCTAGAGGCGCAACGTAACCTAAGTAAGCCGAAGCCCAGAAATCTAAACCATAAAAGAAGAAGAAGTAAAAGAAAACTTGAAGGAAACAAGTTTAAAAGCATCAGCAAATTTTTCCAAAAATTTCGGCAGAGTCTCCTTTGTAAAAATTGGCCCCAAACGGGTACAACAAGTATAATATACACAAACAATAAAAAAACATCCCCATACGGGAGCTTGCTCTACGCCAAAAGACGGAAACAACCACAACAATGCATAATAGTATACAACAACAAAGGGCGAGGCTCAAAGCTCAAAGAAAACAAAACCACCAGATATCATAATAATACAAGCGCGACTCTAAGGTCGAAACGAATAAATGGTCCAGTAAACTATCAAGTAATACAAGTTTGGTTGATGGAGCTTTCTAAATACAAATGAAATAATAAAAATATAACGGCGGTCCAGATACAAATGAACCAACCTACCGTGCAAATCACCCGGAAAGAAATCATGTGCCAGCAATCTGCCAAGGAACCCTGTACATCAACCTGTAATAAAATTTGGCACAACGGGGGTGAGTTGCCAACTCATGAGTAGAAGACATCTACGAAAAGAAATCGAATCCACGACGCTATCCTAGGTCATAATGATACACTACTAAGTCCCAATCATCTAGTAATGGTAGGGTAATACTACGTGTAAATGCAAATACTCCGTGCTCGTGTCAGTGCCTCATATAATACTATATCATAAGAATGAGTATGCATGCACCATGAATGTAACATAACCAATCCTGAAATCTAGATATATCTGTATAAGAAATCTTTAGCCTTTACCATAGTAAAATGTGTATAGAAATCTGAAATAGCAACAATGAAATTCATGGAAATCCGTGTCAAGCATCGACACAAAACATGTAAATCTCAAGTCTCAATACCTCATAATCTCAATGTCTCATAGTCTCAATATCTCGGGCTCCGTCAGTCCGGATCGGCCCATATCATCAAATCTCACGACAACGGTCGGTATCCTCCGGATATCCGCCACGCCAGACATCACCGGTAGGTAGCCTTCCCCTGCCAGGCTCATCGTCTACAACTCGATCTTCTTGCCCCGGGGTACCATACCGGGCCCACCATGTACCCGAGACGGTCCATCCACTCCTCGAATCGGGTCTCGAAATCCATCAGAAAACATGAAATCTCATGGTAGACGACACATACATCACGAGGAAACCGCATCTTATATTTTTAAAAAGAGAGGAGGAGAGAAAGAGAAGTTTTTGTATATTCTTGCGTTTTTCCCTAAAATCCAGAAATCTCATAGAAATCCAAAATCCCAAAATCATGAGTAAGTATATGATAAGTGTCGGCATATGCCCCATAATACTGCATGATAACATGAAAATGTGAATGCATGAAATGTCTAAGTAATAAATGCCATGTCTATACTAACACCAGAGAGTAATCACAATATTATACCGATCTAGCTGTTTGCTGATTCTATCAATAAAAGATAATATGATCTAAAGTGTACGTGACATAGCAATTACCGATGATGATGTGTGTGAGCCGGCAAATAAGTGTGCGTGGAATATGCGCATCATCGGTAATGGTGCTGGTGTCCTAACAGGCAAAGTTTATACTGATTATAGAAACATATGAATGAACATGCAACATTATGATTACAGTATGAATGTAAAGACAGATGTGTAATAACCACTCATTTGATATACAAGTATAACTACAACTATATGTCTCGAGCCTAACTAGTGTCCATCTAACCTCCTAAAGAACTAAACCTAAGAACTAGTCGATAAGAAATAAGAGTACACCTAAAGTCTGAGTCCATATCTCTAATAGTCGGCGATCCAGCCTCAATAGCGTCACGTACGTAGTACGATTTCCTCGAAACAAGAGTGCGGATCAATCATCACATCTATGCCTCGTACGGTAAAATCCATCGTACGGCATCCCAATATCGGGGTACGGGTCAAGTATCACCTACGAGTCTCATCATTCGTATAATATCATCATCAACACATGTCATGATCAAGGTGCAATACTGTAATCGCATACATCAATCATATATCATTGTCAGCATAAATATACATCGTTAATTTATCCTTAGAAATGTCATGTCACATATATCATATCTTGATCAAGTCACATATGTCAAGTCGTGATTAAGTCACACCTATAATATATCGAAATCAAGTTACACCTTTATGATATCGCAATCAAGTTACATCTATATGATGTCGTAATCAAGTCACACATATAACATATCATAATATCAATCACATGTTACGGTCCGGGTGCTATTTTAGAGTCCCATGTACCTCTATATCATCACCACCCTTTATTATCTATGTATACATATTCATTATCTCATTTTCTAATGATCCGCTAACATCATAATACGACCGTATAGTCAAGAATCACGGCATCAAGCCCAGCTATACTGTTTCATCCCCGTGTATCATATCACATCCTTGTATCACATATACGTATTGTGTATATATATATATATACCTACACCTAGTCCTATATATATATACACATACACGTATACACCACCACGAGTCTCAGTGTGTGCGTGTGTGCGTAACTACCTAAAACCTACGAAATCTCCTCCAAAATATTCATCCTCGGGTAAGGTCTTTCTAAATCAATCTAGTCCAACCTAGGATCATTACTAGGGTCTTACTCACTGAAATTCTAAGGTCACATCAGGCTTCCTAATGACAATGAGTACTATTTCTATTCTACGTTTGCGGGGGTGCTAAACGCCATCCACCCGACTTCCCCCGTAGATATACATCTACTCACCTGGTCCATGTCTGCCGAAGACGGTGTCGCCATCCTCTTCTTCATCGTCCGCAGTCCACGTGAGGGGTACCTATATGCAAACACATATAATATCGTAAACTGAATCACAGACAAAACTAAAACGACGCACGAAACGCGCATGGGTTAAAACCTATGTCCCGCTCATGCAAAAGAACCAAATATCGCTCGATATCGGCGTACAAACGCCAATTGATTGAGATAAACATCAACAAACAACTCATAGTTTTAAAACTCATTACTTATAATGGAAAACTTGGTTTAAATCATCGGAACCCTAAAAATCGATCAAATCGTCTGATTTCGTAAAACCCGAAAATGCCAATTTACCGTTTTACTTCAAAACTTACTGTTTAAATGAAACTAATGGTCATGATACTCATTAAATAACCTAACTAGATTATAGAAACCATTACCATATTTTTCTCACACTAATTTGTATAAAAATAGATTTCTAGTTTGCAATTTTATCCATTTCGACACTTTGCAAGCAAAATTTCATAATATCACAACAAAATATTATTTTACATGAATTAACTTACTAAAATACAATTCAAGATGATAATAATATAATGAAACTATAATTTAGATTTTAAACCTCATTTATTTAAGAATTTCCAAAAACTAGTTAGCAAAAATAGCAATTTTTATCACAATTTATCAATTATCAATAAAACTAGTAACTAAATTGAGTTTTTCATTCCACAAACAAGTTAATATCCTCTTAAGACCACAATCTAGCGTTACAAATATTAATTGGAATTTTATTTCACCAAAATATACAATATATAGAAATCTAGTTTGCAAAAAAATGGTTTAATTTAACAATTTTGGATAAGCAATTTACAATCTATCATCCTTACAAGAATTTCCACTTCTAAAAATATTAAACTAGTTATAATAACCCTAATTAATTAATAAAAATCATAACTTGATTTTACAACCTTAACTTGAATTTTTAAAACTTGGAAATAGAATTAATTCATTAAATCAATTTATACTAGAATGAAACATTAAATAACAATAATTCAAAAGAACAAGATTTATACCTTCAGACAAGAAATCCAAACATGAAAATAAGCCTCCAAAATTCATGATTTCCATCTCCAAAATACATGTAAAAATGAGCAAAGAATAAAGGGTAGGAAATAAATAGGATTTTGTGGATTTTTTTTTGAATTTTTGATGTATTTTTGATGGATTTTTGTAATAAAACCAAGCGGAGAAATGGGGGGTTGCAAGGATGAGGAGGCCGGCCAAGTGAGGAGGAGGAAGAGGAGAATGAGAAAAGTGAAGAAAAGTGTAGAAAGTTCATCTAAAGTATCACCTCTTTATGTCTTTTCATAACTTTATTAAATTTTCTTTTATTTCTTTTCTAAACAACTCAAGAAAAATCTAGAAACATGGTTAAAATTTGCAACTAAATTTTGCATGATAAACACTAAATTCTAATATGCAATGGTTCATTTTTACAAATTAAACCCCTTCAAATTTGAAATTTACACTAATTTAGTGCATAAATAAAGCTTATGTTAATATTTAAAATAATTAATTTAGGAAAAATATTTAATTAAACTAAAAATTTATAAGTGACTAAATAAACACCATTTACTAGTAATATCATAATTAAAATAGGTATTTTTAAATTTATTGTGAAAAATAATTACGGTTTTGTTTTACGAAAAATACGTTTTATTTTACCGAAAATCATAAAATTCACTTAAACGATTTTATTTATTTAATTATTTATTTAATTATTTTTAAAACGTTTCAAATAAGAGAGACAATAAGTGTACATGTTAAGATAAAGTGCAACCAGATACCATACTATCATGTCGAGTAAGAAAGTCCTCCCTATTTATGTCCAAGCATCCACTACAATATACATCATATATACAGTAATGGCCTCTAGGGCATAGATTTAACTAACACTTAAAAGGTCCTTAGTCGTGGGAGTTTCGAGACTGGGCATCGATACTCCAGAGTAGACTAGTGTATACGGATCGAGACCCCAACGAGGGGCGGTGGCCGGTCTTACAAGCCATTGGTGTCAGTAGGTTCACCTAAGATGTATACAGTTGCTCATTGGGTTATGAGTACACCGGACGAACTCGCCGGTAACATGCTAGTAGGTATTATACCTATTGTTAGATAGCAGTTCCCAGGTGAAATGTGTACAGGTTAGTCTATCGACCTGAGATCGTCATATGTCTCATGCGAGTTCCCACTGTGCTTTGATTACTACCCTACCACGGCTCAAAGGAGCCGTGCAAAAAGATTTTAGTTGGGTACAGTCCCGAGCCATATGGAGGCAGTGTGCGGATTGTCAAGGGATTCGTCTCTCCCGGTATTGGGGGTTGAGGTCGCAGAGTGCACGGGTGGTCATCACCAGAAATCCTCGGCCGGGGTAGACGAGAATTACCAATCTAGAATCGGTAGTTTCTCATTTGGTGATAGGTCTTCATACCGACACTACACGTCAAGTTATTAGTGGTCTGACTTTATCCACCCCTAGACTTGATATGCGATACTCATAGACGAACAGACCGGACTGTACGGATATTGTCACTGTCAGGCTCAGTAGGGTTTCAGGATGAGTTTGCTCAACGGCCTCCCTTTTGCTCAATACTTGGGTAGCCGTTACGTACAGCTAGTGCCATTGACGTGCTTGTGGTTAAACCCACTGCCAGCGTATTGACAAGTCTTTAGAGTCCCACACAGAGGGTTTCCCTGGTTCGGGTGAAACGTTGTGGAGGCCGTATGGTTTTATGGCAGGGTTCGATCATATACGTGGACTTATGCACGGATCATGATCGGACGGATAATACTAGTGGGCTTTAGTTTAAGCCGGATCCTAGTATTATATTGTTGGATTATTTTCATCTCGTTGTATTCGTATTCAGTCGGAATACGGATGTAGGTATGTATATACGGATGAAGGGTATTCTTATAATTCGTTACGAGTTTACTTTGGGGTTGCCATTTCTTTTCTTTGGATTTAAACATTTAGCTTAATGTTTAAATATTGTTGTGATGGAAATTGTGAGTGCAAGTCTTGGCATTTGGCATTGATTGTTGCATGTGGTCTTGGTGACTCATGGTGTTGGGTCTTGTGAGATGTTATGGTGAGTCGAGGCATATCTTTTACTTGGCAAGGCTTTTCTTTAGTTGCTCACAATAATTTCTCACAACACTCACAAGGAAAAAGAGCAGACACTTTCTTTAGTTGCTTTTTCTTAAGCCAAAACTTGAGCTCACACTTTTCTTCACCTATGGCTTCTTCTTCATCCTCCACCCATTCCCTCTTATAAGTTGAGAATCATTAGGTGTATTGAGACAAAATGATCACACACTCTATCTACTTCATCTTGGGTATTTAGGCTAGCAAACTGGATGCCCGAGTTACTTCGGTTTTGAAGTGGTAGCCCGTATTACAAATCCTCGACATGGATTGTCTTCGACGAGGGAGACCGGAGATCGAACTTGATCGAAGAAGCCGCGACGAGCTTAGGACAGAGGTTGAAGACCGAAGTACATGGATCGATCGGTATAACCTCTCTAAACTCTTTTCATAGTACTAGTATAGGGTTAATGGTACGATCCGTCGATTAGGATTCCGTTAGTGCCGGATTTTAAAAGTTTTTATTCCATGTTTGGCCACGGATTAATGGCCGGGGCGCTGCTGTAACCCTACATGGTATCAGAGCCAACCCATTAATCGCATACCAGTTTGTTTAGACGATGTTAAACTATCAAAATCGAAACAACTCCAAATCAATACCTTGAATATTCCATTCTCTGTCGAATTTTTAATGGTCTTCAAAAATTAGTTTAGAAACTGCAGAAGACTACTTAGGTGACTACTAGAACACACACCAAATACGAGCCCCTAACTCCACTATTGGACCGACCACAATGCTTGAAATTCCGGCCTTGCCGGTTTTGTATGGGAACTGGGACTTGAAATTTGTAGTGTGGTTTAGTCTATGGAATATTGGTTTAGTTGTATTGCTAGTTTTTCCCAGTTTGGATATGGTTTTATCTAGTTGTTTGGGGCTATTCGGGGTTATTTCGAACTCGATATTTCTAACATTGTTTAAAGTTTACAGTACTTACATTACTATCTGCGACCGTAAATGTTATTATAGCGGTACAACTTGTCTAATTGCTATAGTTCTTTTAGATGGGTTTGTGAATGTGACATTCTCGTTGATGTTCTGTGTTGTGCTGTGTTTTTTGCAGAATCGTCGTGGTGGATAGCTTGGGTGCAATGTTCGTACAATTTAGTTTTATTTATACATTTGATATCGCGGGGCGAGCGTCCGACAAGTGGACTGCCATCACTGCCTGTTTGTATATTATTTGTTTGGGGCTCGACCAGGTTGAGGTCGATATCACCGTTGTACATATTTTTCTTTTCTGTACTAGGATTACCCCGCGATGGAGTGCACGGATAGCCGGGTTCTGGAGGGAAACGGGTCCGCATCTTATGGCGTTAAGAAGGAGGGGGCTTCACTCTAGAATTGGCGGGCTATTCGCCGCACTCGTAGGGGGTACAGGTTGACCCAAGGAGTGGTGCTCAAGTTACCGGATTCCGTGAAGTAGTGGGTGGCCCATTGACTTTGTTGAAGGAGGCTGTCTCGCTTCTGGTTTTTGTGGGCAACTTTCCGCACTCGTAGGGGTCTAGGTTTTCATTGCACAGGTTATCCACACGACTAGGGGAACGTCGGGTTTCACTTGTGGCTCAAAGGAAACCCGGTGCTCCCAGATTATCTGTATTGTTCTGTGATACTTATCGCTATTCTGTGATGTTGCATTTATCATACCTGGAGTGATTATTATATATTGCTATATATATACTAGTAGATGTTGTATATGTTTTACACCCGTGCTAGTCTAGTCCCCACTCTGTCGTTAGTTAAGTAAACTAACGGGTGATGACGGGACCCAGTGGCGAATGCGGATGGCATATACGTACATCATATTTTCGTTCTTTTCTGGTGTTATTAATTGATGGGGCTGCATTGATTCTGATCAATACAAGGAAAACAGACCTATTCGATGTTGTTGGAATAATTTTCAAAAGCTGTTATTACTGTTGGATATATGTATGCCCTAAAGGCCATTATATGATAGTGTATGTACCGGTATGTGTGTGTATTCAGGGAACATTCTTGCTCGACATGATAGTATGCTATCTGATTGCACTTTTTTTTGACATGTTCATTTGATCATGCTTTCATTCATTTGGTACATGTTGATATAGCCTTTAGGATATGCTTGACTACTCAAATTATGATGCGGATCATACTAGTGGGACATTTGTAGTTTATGAGCATATCCTTAAAATGTTCCTAGTCCTGGGTGTATCGAGACTGGGCATCGATATCACCAGATTAGATTAGCGTATACGTTACTTGTCCCATATGATGGGTGATGGATGATCCCATATCCAATGGTGTGGTGACACCAAAGATCATATACGGGTGCTCAGTGAGACTGGGTACACTGAACGGACTCGCCGAGAACTCCTATGTGGTATTATATCTATCGTCGGATAGAAGTTCTCAGGTGACACTGGTACAGGTTAGTCTGTAGACCTGAGACTGTCATAGAGTCTTGTGTGCCTCCCATCGTACTTTGATCTCCACCCTACCACTCTCTACTGAGTCGTGCAAACAGGTGGATTTTGGGTACAGTCCCGAGGCACATGGAGGCAATGAACGATAGGAGGGGTTTCGTCTTTCTCGGTATTGGGGGTTGATGTTGCGCTATGTCCGATTGGCTATAACAGGAAGTCCCTGGCCAGGGCTGCTGAGATTTACTGATAAGTGTTATCAGTAGTTTCTCGATCTGTTATGAGCCATATATCGGCATGACTTATTGGGTTAATAGGGTCGATGATACCACCCTTAGACTTGATATGCAGCATTTCTGATGAAGAGACCGGACTGTAGGTAAGTGTTACCAGTTGGCTTGACGGGAGTTCTAGCAGGTTTTCTTGTGTTTCTTCTCATCGCTTACCTGGGAGCCGTTACGTACAGTTTGTGCCATTGACGGTTTGTGGGCATGTGATGTGATCACTGCCTACTGCTAGCGTATTGACGAGTCTTAGAGTCTCACAAAGGGGTCACCAAGCTCAGGCGAAAAGATTTGGGGTGCATATATGATATGCGCGGGAGCTCGATTATATGCGTATAATTGATACCGTATTTTAATCGGGCATTTTCTATTGGACGGGTCATATGTGATATGACATGGATATTAAATCAAGTATTGATTTAATATTAAGTCCATTAGCTCATTTATTAAAACCTATTTCTTTATGATGCAAGCATGAGTGTATGTATATGATGATATGGATGCACACATGCAAGCATACATGTGTCATGGTTGATGATACATTGGTGGTGGCAATGCAAGACTCATATGGTTGCATATTTATATATTTTGTTTATTTGAGAAAAGCAAAATGGCAATTAAATCATGGTTGACTATTCAACCCTCATTTCTTGTGTTGACAAAGTCAATACCATGGTTTCATTGCCCATGGTTTTAGCCCCTTGTTACTTAAACTCAAGTTACAAAGTATCTAAATATTTTGTAACCATAGTTTAGCATAGCATGGATCTCACTTACTCTCTTGAGTTTAGTTAAAGTTATTCATATTATTCTCTTGAGTTAAGCTTGAGCCATCTCCTTCTCCCTCTCTCTCCTCAAAGCTCCCTAGGGTTTTAGAAGAAAGAGAAGAAATTAAAAAGAAAAGGTTTTTAAGTGAGATCCAAACCCACATCACCATTCTACTTTAGTCTAGCCCACTAGTGTGGAGTGTTTGCTTCAACTTCATCCTTGATCAAGTGAAGCTTGGAGCTTTGGTGCAAAGGGATTTCGTGGTGGATCATCGTGGACTTGGAAGGACACAAGCCAACCAGTTCAAACCCCACTCGATCCAAGGAGTCAAGGAGGATGTCTACAAAGGTTGTATTTTCTCCCTACTTAGTGTTAGAAACTTGTGGTATATGATACTTGCATGTTGTTACTCTATTTTTCTAGTTCGATTCATGGTTGGAATTGTTTATCACCCCCATAAATTTTTGTTATAGCATGTGTGATGCAACCCATAACCTAGGATGGTGCTAGAGAATCTTAGGCCTCATACATAGTGATTTATATGAGCAAATGTCTACACATGCGGGAGGTGGTTTTTCTTACTTCATAACTTTTACTGATGATTTCCCAAGATTCGATCATGTGTTTTTAATAAAGCACAACTCTGAAGCTTTCAAGAAATTCAAGGAGTACAAATTTGAAGTAGAAAAACAAACTGGAATGAGCATAAAAATACTTCGATTGGATCGAGGTGGAGAGTATCTTAGTACAGAGTTTTCGAACTTTCTAAAAGAGAATGGGATTCTCTCTCAGCTCACTCCCCCTTACACACCACAGCACAACGGTGTGTCAGAGCCTCGGAATCGAACCCTATTAGATATGGTATGATCCATGATGAGTGATGCTGACTTGCCCCTCTCCTTTTGGGGGCATGCATTGGAGACTGCATCTTTTCTGTTGAACAAGGTTGTCACGACCCGAAAGTACGGAACGTGACCGGCACTTAGATTACGAAACGTCTAGAGGCGCAACGTAACCTAAGTAAGCCGAAGCCCAGAAATCTAAACCATATAAAAGAAGAAAAAGAAAAGAAAACATGAAGAAAAACAAGTTTAAAAGTATCAGCAAATTTCCCAAAAATTTCGGCAGAGTCTCCTCTGTAAAAACTGGCCCCAAACGGGTACAACAAGTATAATATACATAAACAATAAAAAGCATCCCCAAACGGGAGCTAGCTCAACGCCAACAGGCGGAAACAACCATAACAATACACAATAGTATACAACGACAAAGGGCGAGGCTCAAAACTCAAAAGAAAACAAAACCACCAGATCAGAATAATACATGCGCGACTCTATGGTCGAAATAAATAACTGGTCCAATAAACTTATCAAGTAATACAAGTATGGTTGATGGAGCTTACTAGATACAAATGAAAGAATAAAAGTACAATGGTGGTTCAGATATAAGTGAACCAACCTACCGTGCAAATCACCCTGAATAAAATGATGTGCCAGCAACTGCCAGGGAAACTTGTACATCGAACCTGTAATAAAATTTGGCACAACGGGGGTGAGTTGCCAACTCGTGAGTAAAAGACATCTATGAAAAGAAATCGAATGCACGACACTATCCTAGGTCATGATAATACACTACTAAGTCCCAATCATCTAGTAACAGCAGGGTAATACTATGTGTAAATGCAGATACTCCGTGCTCGTGTCAGTGCCTCATATAATACTATGTTATATGAATGGATATGCATGCACCATGAATATAAAATAATCAATCTTGAAATCCAGATATATCTGTATAAGAAATCTTTAATTGTTATCATAGTAAAATGTGTATAGGAATCTGAAATCTCAACAATGAAATCCATGGAAATCCGTGTCAAGCATCGACACAAACATGTAAATCTCAAGTCTCATAGTCTCAATACCTCGGGCTCCGTCAGTCCGGATCGGCCCATATCATCAAATCTCACGACAACGGTCGGTATCCTCCGGATATCCGCCGCGCCAGACATCACCGGTAGGTAACCTTCCCCTGCCAGGCTCATCGTCTACAACTCGATCTTCTTGCCCCGGGGTACCATACCGGGCCCACCATGTACCCGAGACGGTTCATCCACTCCTCGAATCGGGTCTCGAAATCCATCAGAAAACATGAAATCTCATGGTGGACGACACATACATCACGAGAAAACCGCATCTTATGTTTGAAAAAGAGAGGAGGAGAGAGAGAGAAGTTTTTATATATCCTTGCGGTTTTCCCCAAAATCCAGAAATCTCATAGAAAACCAAAATCCTAAAATCAGGAGTAAGTATATGATAAGTGTCGGCATATGCCCATAATACTGCATGATAACATGGAAATATGAATGCATGAAATGTCTAAGTAATCAATGCCATGTCTAGACTAACATCTGAGAGTAATCATAATGCTATATCAGTCTAGCTTTTAGCTGAATGTATCAATAAAAGATATTATGATCTAAGTGTACGTGACATAGCAATTACCGATGATGATGTGTATGAGCCGGCAAATAAGTGTGCGTGGAATATGCGCATCATCGGTAATGGTGCTGGTGTCCTAACAGGCAAAGTTTTATACTGATTACAGAAATATATGTATGAACATGCAACATTATGATTACAGTATGAATGTGAAGACAGATGTGCATTATCCACTCCCCTGCGATATACGAGTACAACTACCACTATATGAATCGAACCTAAACTAGTGTCCATCTAACCTCCTAAGGAACTAAGCCTAAGAAACTAGTCAAAGAAACAAGAGTCTATCTAAGGTCTGAATCAATATCTCTAATAGTCGGTGATCCAGCCTCAATAGCGTCACGTACGTAGTACGGCTTTCTCGAATCAAGAGTGCGGATCAGTCATCATATCTATGCCTCGTACGGTAAAATCCATCATACGGCATTCCAATATCGGGGTACGGGTCAAGTATCTCCTAGGTGTCTCATCATTCGTATAATGTCATCATCGACACATCTAATGATCAAGGTGCTAAACTGTAATCGCATACATCAATCATATATCATTGCCATCATGATATGCATCATTAGTTTATCCTCAGAAATATCATGTCATATGTATCAAATTGTGCTTAAGTCATACTGATATCATATTGTCATCAAGTCACACCTATATGATATCGACGTCAGGTCACACCTATATGATGTCGTAATCAAGTCATACATATATCATATCGTGATCAGTCACAAGTTACAGTCCGGATACTATTTTAGAGTCCCATGTACCTCAATATCATCACCACCCATTATAATTTATGTATACATGTTCATTATCTCATTCTCTAATGATCCGCTAACACTTAATACGACTGTATAGCCAAGAATCACGGCATCAAGCCCAGTTATACTGTTTCATCATACCTTGGATATCATATCACATCAATGCATCCCATACACGTGTTGTATATATATATATACCTATACCTAGTCCTATATGTATATATACATGCACGTACACACCATGTCGAGTTTCAGTGTGTGCGTGTGTGTGTTTCTATCTGAAACCTACGAACCTCCTCCAAGGTATTCATCCTTTGGTATGGTTTTCCTAAATCAGTCTAGTCCAGCCTAGGGTCATTACTAAGGTCCTACTCATTAAGAATCTAGGGTCACATCTGGTTTTCTAATGACAATAAGTACTATTCCTATTCTACATTGCGGGGGTGCTAAACGCCATCCACCCGACTTCCCCCCGTAGATATGCATCTACTCACCTGATCCATGAC
Organism: Agapanthus africanus; assembly: GCA_030015575.1. Lineage (NCBI taxonomy): Eukaryota > Viridiplantae > Streptophyta > Magnoliopsida > Asparagales > Amaryllidaceae > Agapanthus > Agapanthus africanus. Next base: position 528,622,367 of record JASDDO010000019.1, on the reverse strand, counting down.
TGCCGAAGACGGTGTCGCCATCCTCCTCTTCATCGCCCGCAGTCCATGTGAGGGGTACCTAAACGTAAACATATAAATAGCATCGTAAACTAAATCACATACAAAAGTCAAAACGACGCAAGGAACAACCATAGGTTAAAACCTATGTCCCGTCCACGCAAAAGCACCAAATATCGCTCGATATCGGTGTACAAACGCCGATGGTTCGAGATAACATCAACAAATAACTCATAGTTTTAAAACTCGTTACTTATAATATATAACATGATTAAATCCATCGAAACCCTAAAAATCGATCAAACCGTCCAATTTCGTAAAACCAGAAAATGCCAATTTACCGTTTTTCATCAAAACTTGACATTTAAATGAAACCAATGGTCATAAAACTCATTAAATAGCATAAATAGACTATACAAACTATTACAATATTTTTATTACACAAATTTGTATTAATTTGAAATTTCTAGTTTGCAACCTTTAACAATTTTCAACATTTTTCAAGCAAAATACCACAATTCCACCACAAAACGTGATTTTGCATGAATTAATGTATTAAACCACAATTCATGATGATAATGATTTAATGAAACCACAAATTATATTTTTAATCTAATTTATTTAGGAATTTCTAAAATCTAGTTTACAAAATAGCAATTTTTTTTATCACAATTTATCAATTATCAATAGAAACTAGCAATCAATTTAAGTTTCCATTCCACCAACAAGTTAATACCCTTATTAAGACCACAATCTAGTGTTACAAATATTAATTGAAATTTTATTTCACCAAAAATTATGTTTTATAAAAACCTAGTTAGCAAAATTCCTAATTTAAACAATTTTAAATGAAAAATTTACAATTCAACAACCATGCAAGATTTTCCAATTCTAAAAGTGTTAAACTAACTATTATAACCCTAATTAATTAATAAAAATCATAACTTGAATTTACAAACCGTAACTTGAATTTTAAAAACTGAACATAAAATTAATTCATTAAATCTAATTAAGCTTAAATGAAACATCTAATAGAAATAAAACAAAAGAAGGAAATTTATACCTCCAAAATATGAAATCCAAACATGAAAATGAGCCTCCTAAATGCATGCTATCCATCTCCAAAATCCATGTAAAGAAGAGCAAAGAGAAAAGGGTAGGAAATAAATAGGATTTTGTGCGATTTTTGTTGAATTTTTGATGTAATTTGATGGATTTTTTTGTACAAAAATGCAGTAGGAAATGGGGGGGCTGCCATGGGGAGGAGGACGTCCATGTGAGGGTGAGGGAGAGGAGAGTGAGAAAAGTTGAGAAAAGTGTAGAAACTTCACCCCAAAATATCACCTCTTTATGTCTTTTCATGAATTTCTTTATTTTCTTTTATTTCTTTACTATAGCAACTCAAGAAAACTCTAGAAAAATGAAAAAATTTGCAAATAAATTTTGCATGATACACACTAAATTCTAATATGCCATGGTTCATTTTTACAAATTAATACCATTCAAATTTGTAATTTACGCTAATTTAGTGTAAAAATAAAGCTTATGTTAATATTTAAAAAAATTAATTTAGGAAAAATCTTTAATTAAACTAAAAATTTATAAGTGGCTAAATAAACACAATTTACTAGTAATTACATAATTAAAATAGGTATTTTTGAAATTATAATGAAAAACAATCACGGTTTGGTTTTACGAAAAATACATTTTGCTTTACCGAAAATCATAAAATTCACTTAAACAATTTTATTCATTTAATTATTTATTTAATTATTTTTAAAACGTTATAATCTTCCCCCCTTTAATAAATTCGGTCCCCGAATTTATTTTAAAACTCCCCCTCCAAATACTAAAACATTTAGCAAAACACTCAAATCGTCGGGGCTCCGAAATCATCAATACATAACAAAACTCAACTCCGTCAAGCATAACGCAATCATCGGAGTTATGGCGAGAATAAAATATCAAAACCCAATATGAAAACCATCATAATATACATCAATCTATAACTTATATATAGTGCGCATCATCGTAAAACCGTCCAAATATCTGGATAAGGAAATATGCAAACCCCCCTTTTTGAAAATCGCCGTGTGATGCACGTGTCACGGCATAAGTAGCGGACGTTTATTAAAAAAAATAACTATATAATATATATATATATATCTTTTATTTAACATACACGTCCCGCCTGGTTACTAAATCAAATAGTAATGATTATAAAAAAAAAACTGCTCAAACTGAAATAAATCCCAATCACATTAATAAAATATCATGTGCGTCCGGTGCGCACTGAAATCGAAACCAAACACAGATACCACGACTACACCCAAAAACAAAATTTAGTGCAACAGGTGTGCACCAAAAATATCTGTCAAGTGCAACGGGCGTGCACGACTCAATATCATGTGCATCTAATCTGCACAAAATCCCGATTTAGTGCATCTGGTGTGCACAAAATCGCATCAAGTACGCCAAGTATGCGCAAAAATCCTAATCAGGTGCACATGGTGCACGGAAACATACATCAAATATCAAAATCGAAATCACAGTACAAATGCATGAAAACTAGGTCGAAACATTTGTCAAAATCATGTGTGACCATATGCACGAAATCAAATCAAAATCTCAAAATTTATTAAAACCAAATCAAGTGCACCAGGTATGTACTAAACAACATCAATACAACTGATATATGAAACACAAATAGAATGTAATGAAGGTACACATAAGAAATACCAATCGTAGAACAAAGTCTTCAAAATACCAAAATCCAATCAACGAAAATATGAAATTCAAATCACTAAATCACAATCGTAAACACTATCGTCAATGTGCGCCTCTTTCCTCGGATGTCGGCTGCTTCAAACTTGTCTCTTCATAAGTGTGCTGACTGCACTACCAACGGCAATACTTATATCTAGAGTCTCCCACGTAGTCGATCCCTTCACTTGATATCCGGACTACATTAAACTTTTCGATCGACCCATCAAAATCCCATAATTCCCCTAGAGCTCAACACTCAAGTATAGTTTAAAAATATCCGGTACATACCCCAGCATCGATGATCCAGCCGTAGAAGGGCAAACCCAAGCCTCACTAATGGCACCGCGGAACTGCCGTAAACCCTAAGGTTCAAGGGCGTTCTCATGATCATTATGTCGAGTTAGGGTTTCATTCTTCTAGAGGGTCCATCGAAATACCTGCATGTTCTTCCGAATACCTTAAACTTGGGAAAATGGTTTTCTGATAATCGTTCGAACCCTTTAACTTAGTCTGGACGGTATGTGAATATCCTTCGTCCGCACACTAAGCAATGCTTCAATCCTCAAGAATAACCAATACCCTAATGGTTATCGCATTCGAGCCGCAGCTCCCTCTACCCGTGCGCCCGTGGTAACAGAAACCATCCTCCGACATCGACGAAGATAGATCAAAGGAACGAATAAAATACGATGTAAACAAATGTACATCCTAAGGCTCCTTAAGCAGAGTAGCGTATCGTAAGTATGCCGCGGACCATACCCATAGTACGTTACTCTACCTAAATCGCCTACTCCATCAACCAAGGGTCACCTAGACTTATACAAGGTTAAACCTAGCGCTCTGATACCAACTTTGTCACGACCCGAAAGTACGGAACGTGACCGGCACTTAGATTACGAAACGTCTAGAGGCGCAACGTAACCTAAGTAAGCCGAAGCCCAGAAATCTAAAACATATAAAAGAAGAAGAAGAAAAGAAAACATGAAGAAAAACAAGTTTAAAAATCAGCAAATTTCCCAAAAATTTCGGCAGAGTCTCCTCTGTAAAAACTGGCCCCAAACGGGTACAACAAGTATAATATACATAAACAATAAAAAGCATCCCCAAACGAGAGCTAGCTCAACGCCAACAGGCGGAAACAACCATAACAATACACAATAGTATACAACACCAAAGGGCGAGGCTCAAAACTCAAAAGAAAACAAAACCACCAGATCAGAATAATACATGCGCGACTCTAAGGTCGAAATAAATAACTAGTCCAATAAACTTATCAAGTAATACAAGTATGGTTGATGGAGCTTATTAGATACAAATGAAAGAATAAAAATACAATGGTGGTTCAGATACAAGTGAACCAACCTACCGTGCAAATCACCCTGAATGAAATGATGTGCCAGCAACTGCCCGGGAAACCTGTACATCGAACCTGTAATAAAATTTGGCATAACGGGGGTGAGTTGCCAACTCGTGAGTAGAAGACATCTACGAAAAGAAATCGAATGCACGACGCTATCCTAGGTCATGATAATACACTACTAAGTCCCAATCATCTAGTAATAGCAGGGTAATACTACGTGTAAATGCAGATACTCCGTGCTCGTGTCAGTGCCTCATATAATACTATGTCATATGAATGGATATGCATGCACCATGAATATAAAATAATCAATCCTGAAATCCAGATATATCCGTATAAGAAATCTTTAACTGTTATCATAGTAAAATGTGTATAGGAATCTGAAATCTCAACAATGAAATCCTTGGAAATCCATGTCAAGCATCGATACAAACATGTAAATCTCAAGTCTCATAGTCTCAATACCTCGGGCTCCGTCAGTCCGGATCGGCCCATATCATCAAATCTCACGACAACGGTCGGTATCCTCCGGATATCCGCCGCGCCAGACATCACCGGTAAGTAGCCTTCCCCTGCCAGGCTCATCGTCTACAACTCGATCTTCTTGCCCCGGGGTACCATACCGGGCCCACCATGTACCCGAGACGGTTCATCCACTCCTCGAATCGGGTCTCGAAATCCATCATAAAACATGAAATCTCATGGTGGACGACACATACATCACGAGAAAACCGCATCTTATGTTTTAAAAAGAGAGGAGGAGAGAGAGAAGTTTTTATATATCCTTGCGGTTTTCCCCAAAATCCAGAAATCTCATAGAAAACCAAAATCCTAAAATCAGGAGTAAGTATATGATAAGTGTCGGCATATGCCCATAATACTGCATGATAACATGGAAATATGAATGCATGAAATGTCTAAGTAATCAATGCCGTGTCTAGACTAACATCTGAGAGTAATCATAATGCTATATCAGTCTAGCTTTTAGCTGAATGTATCAATAAAAGATATTATGATCTAAGTGTACGTGACATAGCAATTACCGATGATGATGTGTATGAGCCGGCAAATAAGTGTGCGTGGAATATGCGCATCATCGGTAATGGTGCTGGTGTCCTAACAGGCAAAGTTTTATACTGATTACAGAAATATATGTATGAACATGCAACATTATGATTACAATATGAATGTGAAGGCAGATGTGCATTATCCACTCCCCTGCGATATACGAGTACAACTACCATTATATGAATCGAACCTAAACTAGTGTCCATCTAACCTCCTAAGGAACTAAACCTAAGAAACTAGTCAAAGAAACAAGAGTCTACCTAAGGTCTGAATCAATATCTCCAATAGTCGGCGATCCAGCCTCAATAGCGTCACGTACGTAGTACGGCTTCCTCGAATCAAGAGTGCGGATCAATCATCATATCTATGCCTCGTACGGTAAAATCCATCATACGGCATTCCAATATCGGGGTACGGGTCAAGTATCTCCTAGGTGTCTCATCATTCGTATAATGTCATCATCGACACATCTCATGATCAATGTGCTAAACTGTAATCGCATACATCAATCATATATCATTGCAATCATAATATGCATCATTAGTTTATCCTCAGAAATATTATGTCATATGTATCATATTGTGCTTAAGTCATACTGATATCATATTGTCATCAAGTCACACCTATATGATATCGACGTCAGGTCACACCTATATGATGTCGTAATCAAGTCATACATATATCATATCGTGATCAGTCACAAGTTACAGTTCGGGTACTATTTTAGAGTCCCATGAACCTCAATATCATCACCACCCATTATAATTTATGTATACATGTTCATTATCTCATTCTCTAATGATTCGCTAACACTTATTACGACTGTATAGCCAAGAATCACGGCATCAAGCCCAGTTATACTGTTTCATCATACCTCGGATATCATATCACATCAATGTACCCCATACACGTTTTGTATATATAAATATACCTATACCTAGTCCTATATGTATATATACATGCACGTACACACCATGTCGAGTTTCAGTGTGTGCGTGTGTGTGTTTCTATCTGAAACCTACGAACCTCCTCCAAGGTATTCATTCTCTGGTATGGTTTTCCTAAATCAGTCTAGTCAAGCCTAGGGTCATTACTAGGGTCCTACTCATTAAAAATCTAGGGTCACATCTGGTTTTCTAATGACAATAAGTACTATTCCTATTCTACGTTGCGGGGGTGCTAAACGCCATCCACCCGACTTCCCCCCGTAGATATGCATCTAATCACCTGGTCCATGACTGCCGAAGACGGTGTCGCCATCCTCCTCTTCATCGCCCGCAGTCCACGTGAGGGGTACCTAAACGCAAACATATAAATAGCATCTTTAACTAAATCACATACAAAAGTCAAAACGACGCAAGGAACAAGCATATGTTAAAACCTATGTCCCGTCCACGCAAAAGCACCAAATATCGCTCGATATCGGCGTACAAACACCGATGGATCGAGATAACATCAACAAATAACTCATAGTTTTAAAACTCGTTACTTATAATATATAACATGATTAAATCCATCGAAACCCTAAAAATCGATCAAACCGTCCAATTTCGTAAAACCAGAAAATGCCAATTTACCGTTTTTCATCAAAACTTGATATTTAAATGAAACCAATGGTCATAAAACTCATTAAATAGCATAACTAGACTATACAAACCATTACTATATTTTTATTACACAAATTTGTATTAATTTGAAATTTCTAGTTTGCAACCTTTAACAATTTTCAACATTTTTCAAGCCAAATACCACAATTCCACCACGAAACGTGATTTTGCATTAATTAATGTATTAAACCACAATTCATGATGATAATGATTTAATGAAACCATAAATTATATTTTTAATCTCATTTATTTAGGAATTTCTAAAATCTAGTTTACAAAATAGCAATTTTTTTATCACAATTTATCAATTATCAATAGAAACTAGCAATCAATTTAAGTTTCCATTCCACCAACAAGTTAATACCCTTATTAAGACCACAATATAGTGTTACAAATATTAATTGAAATTTTATTTCACCAAAAATTATGTTTTATAGAAACCTAGTTAGCAAAATTCCTAATTTAAACAATTTTAAATGAAAAATTTACAATTCAACAACCATGCAAGATTTTCCAATTCTAAAAGTGTTAAACTAACTATTATAACCCTAATTAATTAATAAAAATCATAACTTGAATTTACAAACCCTAACTTGAATTTTAAAAATTGAACATAGAATTAATTCATTAAATCTAATTAAGCTTAAATGAAACATCTAATAGAAATAAAACAAAAGAAGGAAATTTATACCTCCAAAATATGAAATCCAAACATGAAAATGAGCCTCCAAAATGCATGCTATCCATCTCCAAAATCCATGTAAAGAAGAGCAAAGAGAAAAGGGTAGGAAATAAATAGGATTTTGTGCAATTTTTGTTGAATTTTTGATGTAATTTGATGGATTTTTTTATACAAAAATGAAGTAGGAAATGGGGGGGGGCTGCCATGGGGAGGAGGCCGGCCATGTGAGGGTGAGGGAGAGGAGAGTGAGAAAAGTTGAGAAAAGTGTAGAAACTTCACCCCAAAATATCACCTCTTTATGTCTTTTCATGAATTTCTTTATTTTCTTTTATTTCTTTACTATAGCAACTCAAGAAAACTCTAGAAAAATGGAAAAATTTGCAAATAAATTTTGCATGATACACACTAAATTCTAATATGCCATGGTTCATTTTTACAAATTAATACCATTCAAATTTGTAATTTACACTAATTTAGTGTAAAAATAAAGCTTATGTTAATATTTAAAATAATTAATTTAGGAAAAATATTTAATTAAACTAAAAATTTATATGTGGCTAAATAAACACCATTTACTAGTAATTACATAATTAAAATAGGTATTTTTGAAATTAGAATGAAAAACAATCACGGTTTGGTTTTACGAAAAATACATTTTGCTTTACCGAAAATCATAAAATTCACTTAAACAATTTTATTCATTTAATTATTTATTTAATTATTTTTAAAACGTTACAAAGGTTCTAACCAAGGCCGTGTCTACCACTCTATATAAGATATGGTATGGGAAGAGACAATCTCTTAAGCGAGTTAAGATTTGGGGTTGTCCAGCTTTTGTCAAAAAGCAGAATCCGGACAAACTCGAGACACGATCAGTCAAGTGTGTATTTATGGGATATCCAAAATATTCATATGGATATCTTTTCTACCATAAGGAGGAACAAAGGGTGTTTGTTTCTCGAAATTCCACGTTTTTAGAAAATGAGATTTTTCCAAATGATGCTGATGGCAATGTGGTAGATCTAGAAGAGGTTCTAGAGACACAAGTTACAAATGACGACTTGGTTGAACCTGAAGTTGCAACAGAACCTAATGAACCTCAGCCACTCCATAGATCTGATAGGACTTCTCGCCCACCAGAGAGGTACCACGGTTTCCTCGTTGATGGTGATGGAGAAGATTGCATCATGGATGATGATGACCCTACCAGTTTTCAGCAAGCTATCACGAGTGATGACTCTGTGAAGTGGCTGGATGCCATGAGATCCGAAATGGAGTCTATGTACACCAACAAAGTATGGACTTTAGATGTTGTACCCTCTGGGGTAAAACTCGTAGGGTGCAAATGGATCTTTAAGAGAAAAATCGGTGCAGATGGGCTGGTAGAGACCTATAAGGCAAGGCTTGTGGCGAAAGGATTTTGGCAAAAACCAGGACTAGACTATGATGAAACCTTTTCTCCTGTAGCCATGCTTAAATCCATTCGGATCCTACTTGCTATTGCTACTCACTACGACTATGAAATCTAGCAGATGGACGTTAAAACTGCTTTTCTAAATGGTGATTTAGAAGAGTGCATTTATATGGATCAGCCAGAGGGCTTCATTGATATTGGGAACAACGGGAAAGCATGTAGGTTGCTTAAATCCATTTATGGATTAAAGAAGGCATCATGGAGTTGGAACATCTATTTTGATAATGTTATCAAAGAGTTTGATTTCGTCAAAAATCCAGATGAACCATGTGTTTATAAGAAGATTGTAAAAAGTACTGTCACATTCGTCGTATTGTACATGAATGACATTCTTCTGATAGGAAATGACGTTCTTATGCTACAATCGGTCAAACTGTTCTTATCACAGAGGTTCTCCATGAAGGACCTGGGTGATGCCTCATACATATTGGGCATGAAGATCTATAGGGATAGATCTAAAAGGTTATTGGGATCGTCACAAACCAGGTACATTAACACCATCCTATAGAGGTTTAGTATGGAAGACTCCAAGCGGGGTTCCTTACCCGCTAGTCATGGAGTCACTCTCTCCAAGGACTTTTGCCCAAAGACTGAAGAAGAGAGAGCTCGCATGAGCATTATACCCTACGCATCTGCTCTAGGATCTATAATGTATGCAATGTTATGTACGCGCCCTGATGTAGCTTATGCACTGGGTGTAGCAAGAAGGTATCAATCCAACCCAGGGGAGAATCACTGGACTGCTGTGAAGAACATTCTTAAGTACTTGCGAAGTACTAAGGAAATGTTCTTGGTGTATGGTAACGGATATCTCCAAATGGAGGCCTTTACCGATTCGAGCTTCCAGAGTGATAAGGATGACAACAAATCTATCTCAGGGTTTGTCTTTACCCTCAATGGAAGGGCGGTGTGTTGGAAGAGTTCCAAAAAGGATACCGTTGCAGACTCCATGATGGAAGCTGAGTATATTGCTGCAAGTGATGCTGCTAAGGAAGCCGTCTGGATGAGGCAGTTCATTTCGAAGCTAGGAGTAGTTCCGACCATTATTGATCCAATACCATTGTATTGTGATAATAATAGGGCTATGGTGTTAGCCAAAGAGCCCAGGTCCTATTAGCGATCCAGACACATCCTCAGGTGATATCATCAGATCTGAGAGATAGTTGATCGCCGCGATATTGAGATTCGGAGAGTAGATACAAAAGATAACACTACGGATCCACTCACCAAGGCCTTCCCTCTTCCGCAGCATGAGCGACTTTTTGAGATGTTGGGTATGAGATACGCCAATAATTGGCTTTAGTGCAAGTGGGAGATTGTTGGATATATGTATGCCCTAGAGGCCATTATATGATATTGTATGTACCGGTATGTGTGTGTGTGTGTGTGTGTATTCAGAAAACATTCTTGCTCGACATGATAGTATGCTATCTAGTTGCACTTTTCTCTTGACATGTTCATTTGATCATGCTTTCATTCATTTGGTACATGTTGATATAGCCCTTAGGATATGCTTGACAACTGAGATTATGATGCGGATTATACTAGTGAGACATGTGTAGTTTATGAGTATATCCTTAAAATGTTCCTAGTCGTGGGTGTATCGAGACTGGGCATCGATATCACCAGAGTAGACTAGCGTATACATTACTTGTCCCATATGATGGGCAATGGATGATCCCATATCCATTGGTGTGGTAACACCAAAGATCGTATACGGGTGCTCAGTGAGACTGGGTACACTGAACGGACTCGCCGAGAACTCCTATGTGGTATTATATCTATCGTCGGATAGCAGTTCTCAGGTGACACTGGTACAGGTTAGTCTGTAGACCCGAGATCGTCATAGAGTCTGGTGTGCCTCCCATTGTACTTTAATCCCCACCCTACCACGGCTCTACTGAGTCGTACAAACAGGTGGATTTTGGGTACAGTCCCGAGGCACATAGAGGCAATGAGCGATATGAGGGGTTTCGTATCTCTCGGTATTGGGGGTTGATGTTGCGCTATGTCCGATAGGCTATAATAGGAAGTTCCTGGCCAGGGCTGCTGAGATTTACTGATAAGTGTTATCAGTAGTTTCTCGATCTGTTATGAGCCATATACCGGCATGACTTATTGGGTTAATGGGGTCAACGATACCACCCTTAGACTTGATATGCAGCACTACTGACGAAGAGACCGGATTGCACGGTAAGTGTTGCCAGTTGGCTCGATGGGAGTTTTAGCAGGTTTGCTTGTGTTTCTTCTGATCGCTCAATACCTGGGAGCCGTTACGTACAGCTTGTGCCACTGACGGTTTGTGGGCATGTGATGTGATCACTGCCTACTGCTAGCATAATGACGAGTCTTATTGTCCTACAAAAGGGTCTCCTAGCTCAGGAGAAAAGATGTGGGTTGCAAATGTGATATGCACGTGAGCTCGATTAAATGCGTGTATTGGATACCGTATTTTAATCGGGCATTTTCTATTGAACGGTTCGTATGTGATATGACCGGGATATTAAATCAAGTGTTGATTTAATATTAAGTTCATTAGCTCATTTATTAAAACCTATTTCTTTATGATGCATGCATGAGTGTATGTATATGCTGATATGGATGCACACATGCAAGTATACAAGTGTCATGGTTGATGATATATTGGTGGTGGCAATGCAAGACTCACATGGTTGCATATTTATATATTTTGTTTATTTGAGAAAAGCAAAATGGCAATTAAATCATGGTTGACTATTCAACCCTCATTTCTTGTGTTGACAAAGTCAATACCATGGTTTCATTGCCCATGATTTTAGCCCATGGTTTTGCTTAAACTCAAGTTACAAAATATCTAGATATTTTGTAACCATAGTTTAGCATGGCATGACTCTCACTTACTCTCTTGAGTTTAGTTAGAGTTATTCATATTATTCTCTTGAGTTAAGCTTGAGCCATCTCCTTCTTCCTCTCTCTCCTCAAAGCTCTCTAGGGTTTTAGAAGAAAGAGAAGAAATTAAAAAGAAAAGGTTTTTAAGTGATATCCAAACCCATATCACCATTCTACTTTAGTCTAGCCCACTAGTGTGGAGTGTTTGCGTCATCTTCTTTCTTGATCAAGTGAAGCTTGGAGCTTGGTGCAAAGGGACTTCGTGGTGGATCATCGTGGACTTGGAAGGACACAAGCCAACCGGTTCAAACGCCACTCGATCCAAGGAGTCAAGGAGGAGGGCTACAAAAGTTGTATTTTCTCCCCATTTAGTGTTAGACACTTGTTGTATATGATACTTGCATGTTGTTACTCTATTTTTCTAGTTCAATTCATGGTTGGAATTGTTTAGCACCTTCTTAAATTTTTGTTATAGCATGTGTGATACAACCCCTAACCTAGGATGGTGCTAGAGAATCCCTACAATTATAAGGACGTTTTCTTTTGTTTTGCACAGTGGTATTAGGTTATGAATATCCAGCACCTCATTCGACGAGGAAAGAGCCGAGATCCCATCACCGGGAATGACCTCTTGGGTAGAAGTTTGCGTCAGGGTAATAACTTCACTATAGTCGATTACTTTTTGCTTTGCATCACGGTATTCAGTGAGAATATCCTGCACCTCATTCTACGAGGAAAGAGCCGAGATCCCTTCACTGGGAGTGACCTCTTTAGCAAAAGTTTTCGCCACTATATATTTGTAAAAAGCTATCCGGTTCCTTCAACGATATCAAGTTCATTACGTTAAAGGGTTTTCGCAAAAAACCATTTGTAGCCCTCTATCATTTCATACGGGTAGCACTTAGTATTCATGCTATGTTTGTTGGCCTTCGTCAATGCATAGTGTATGGTAGCTGCTTGTTACCATTCTGTTGCATAGATAGATGCGTTGATTTGGGACAGTCGTACAACCTTGTTGGCCTTCGTCAAGGGCGAGTACGGGTGGGTTCAAATTAACCTGAACAATGATGGGTAGAACTTGACATGTGACTTATGATTTGTTGGCCTTCGTCAAGATCATAAGAGCATGGGGTAAAAATCACATCGGGAGTTTCAAACATACAGGAAACATGCCAGATTTGCACATACCTTCTAGAGTGTGATAACTTGAGTGGATTCCATCTGGTTATCATGCGATGATAGTTGGACCCCGATACCCACTAATGAGTTGGTTTACTCCTCGGATGATTTTAGTTGATCCCGACTAATTCTTCTTTCAGGTTTGGACGAGAATTCGAGGATACAGTGGGAGATATCCTGATTAGTTAAAGTGATTAACCATTCTGATCTAGGTTAGAGTGCACGCTGAGTGTCTCTTTTCTCTCTCTCTTTGGCAGCGACCATGTCCCGACCCTAGACTGGAACTCATTAACCAAGTTAACCGAAGCTTCTTAAAACACTGGCTTTTGGATTGTCTAAGTTGCATATCTCATTGCCACTCCTACTTTTACCTTTTGCTTTTCTCCGGAACATTCTGTATCACTACGAAGATCCATATTTATTGGATATGACCATCGTATAGTTACTGTTGGAGATAGTGCCCTCAGAGTCAATTATTGGATCACAGGCACGTGATTGCAATGATTGAGGGAGGACCTATACCGGTAGGACAGTCTTACTCAAGATGATAGTATGCTATCTGGTTTATCTTTATCATCGTGTACTGCTTTAGATGACCTTACAGGTCACTATTGCACGTTGATAGAGCCCCTAGGATTCTTGCTTGACTACCAGCAGTATGACGGCGATCATATACGAAGGAGCTGGGGTCTATAAGCACATCCTTAAAAGGTCCCTAGTCGTGGGAGTTTCGAGACAGGGCATAGTAGACTAGTGTATACAGTCGAGACCCCGACGAGGGACGGTGGCTGGTCTCACAAGCCACTGGTGTCAGTTGGTTCACCTAAGATGTATACAGGTGCTCATTGGGTTATGAGTACACCGGACAGGACTCGCCGAGAACATGCTAATTGGTATTATACCTGATGTCAGATAGCAGTTCCCTTGTGACATGTGTACATGTTAGTTCATCGACCTGAGATCGTCATTTGTCTCGTGTGAGTTCCCACTGTGCTTTGATTACTACCCTACCACGGCTCAAAGTAGTCGTGCAAACAGGTTTTAGTTGGGTACAGTCCCGAGCCACATGGAGGCAGTGAGCGGATCTGCAGGGGTTCGTCTCTCCCGGTATTAGGATTGAGGTCTCGCTGTGTTTAGGAGATCCAGTACATGAAAGTCCTTGGCCAAGGCAGGAGATTTTCTGGTAGGTATTCCAGTAGTATCTCAGGGTGTTCTGGGATACACTTCGACACGACTTGTACCGCTTTTGGGGGTCTGACTTTTACCAACTCCCTAGGCCCGCCATGCGATGCTCAAAGACGAACGAACTGGACTGTACGGATATTGTCACTGACAGGCTCAGTGGGGTGTCAGGATGAGTTCGCTCATCGACGTCCCTTTTGGTCAATACCTGGTAGCCCGTTACGTAATAGCTAATACCTCTGACATGCTAGTGGTTAAATCCATAACCAAACTATTGACGAGTCTTTAGAGTCCTCCACAGACCAGTTTCTCAAGTTTCGGGCGAAACGCTGTAGAGGCCGTATGGAGATATGGCAGGGTTCGATCAGATACGTGCGGTATTGCACGGATCGTGATTGGACGGATAATACTAGCGGGCTTTGGTTTAAGCCGGATCCTTGTATTGTACAGTGTAGATTTTGTCTCATTGCATTTGTATTCAGTGGGAATACAAATGCGGGTATGTATATACAGTCGCGGGGTTTTCCTATAATTTATTACGGGATCAGTTTTCTGAAGTTGCCAGTTTGCTTTCCGGTTTCGGCCGTTTTCCTTTGTTCCTTCTCGGCCGGACTTTTTTGATGGAGGGGCTAATTTGCAAGTTTGCAAATTAGCATTTGTGGAGGGGTTATTTGAGATTTGAAAGATTATGAAAGCATCTTTTGATTCCAATCTTTTCTTTCAACATTTCTTGCTTTAATGAGATTGGATTGGATTTGAAATGGTGTGACATTAATTCCTCTTTTTCTTCATTTTTCTTATGCTCACCATATACCTTTGCTTGTGCTCACCCCTTCATTTTTTCCCTTGCCAATTTATGGCCGGCCACATCATGAGAGGGTGTGGGAATTTTTGTGAGAGAGGAATTTTTCTATATCAATTCTCCATTCATGCAAAAAGAGAAGCACCACTTGAAAGTTCATTTTATTCTATTCCTCCATCACCATGGCAACTACATAAACCCCAAATGAGACAATGGTTTCTACAAAGATCCTACAGCACCCTTGGGCAAGTCGGCTCGCCAACTTCGTGCCCGAGTTGCCTCGGTCCAGAGGTGGGAGCCCGTAAAAGAACCCGGCGATGTGGTACCCGTTCCGACGAGGAGCTGAAGACCGGAGATTCCGCGAGGAGATCGGAGTGAAGGCCGAAGAACGAAGGACACGGATCGCTCGGTATAGCCCTCTACCCTTTCTCTTGTTTGCTAGAGTTAGGTTAATGGCCCGATCCGGGTTTTTTAGTGCGCGGTGGTGCCGGTTTTCTAGTTTGAAAAGTTTTTCGTTTCCGCATTCCGGCGTCGGATTGACGGCCGGGTCGCCGCCGTGCACTTACATTGGTATCAGAGCTACGCCATTAATCTAGTCTAGCTTGCTCTAGAATGTTTAGAACTCGATCGAACAAAAATCATAAAAACCGTATTTTCTAGTGCACAAGTTTCTGTCGAAATTTTTTTTAGCTCAAAAACTTTTTCAGTACATTGCAGAAACACGTATAGGGAATTATAAGCATTCTGTGAAAAGTTGGTAGCGTGACGTCATCTTTCCACCACGGAATCGTGGCCAAACCCACGCATTGGCCGCGGTTCCGCCGCCATCATGACTGTTCATTGCATCATCTTTTTACAGTGGGATTCTGAGTTGAAAATAGGGTTTTTGGAATATTCTTTTTGGGCCCAGAATTTCTTTGAGTGTTACAGTAGTGCTTGGGGCCCACTCAGGAAAATTTGATTGATCGAAAATTTTAAACATATTAGTTCACAGTATTTACATTATATCTGCGACCGTGAATGTCATTTGATCGGTAAATCCTGTCTAACTGCTATAGCCCTTTTAGACGGATTTGCGAACGTGACATTCACGTTGATGTTCTGTGTTGTGCTGTGATGTTGCAGATTGGTCGTGGGGGATAGCCTGGATGCAATGGTAGTACAGTTTGGTTTATTATGTACATTTGATATTGCCGGGCGAGCGTCCGACATGTGGACTGCCGTTTTTTCCTGTTTGTATATTATTCTTTTGGGGCACGACCGGGCTGAGGTCGATGTACCCGTTGTATATATATTTTACTTTCTGTACTAGGATTACCCCGCGGAGGGGTGCACGGGTAGCCGATTTCTAGAGGGCAACGAGCCCGCATCTGATGGCATTAAGATGAAGGGGGCTTTACTTTAGAATTGGCAGGCTATTCGCCGCACTCGTAGGGGGTACAGGTTGACCCAGGAGGGGTGCCCAAGTTACCAGATTCCGTGAAGTGCTGGGTGGTCCATTCACGCTGCTGAAGGGGGCTGCCTCGCTTCAGGTTTTTGCGGGTGACTTTCCGCGCCCGTAGGGGTCTAGGATTTCATTGCACAGGCTATCCACACGACCAGGGGAACGTCGGGTTTCAGTAGCGGCTCTATGAAACCCGGGGATCCCAGATATCTGTATTGTCCCGTGATGCTTATTACTCTCTGTGATGTTGCATTTTATCACGCCTTGAGCGAATATTATATATTGATATATGTACTAGTAGATGTTGTATATGTTTTGCATCCGCGCTAGTCCAGTCCCCGTTTTGTCGTTAGTTAAGTAACCTAACGGGTGATGACGGGACCCAGTGGCGAATGCGGATGGCATATACGTACGTCATTATTTTCGTTCTTTATTGGTGTGATCAATTGATGGGACTGCGTTGATTCGGATCAATGCAAGCTAAACAAATCTATTCTGATGTTGTTGGAACACTTTTCAAAAAGCTGTTATTGCAAGGGCGTTCTCTTTTGTTTTGCACAGTGGTATTCGGTTATGAATATCCAGCTCCTTAGTCGATGAGGCAAGGGCCGAGATCCCTTCACCGGGAATGTCCCCTTGGACAGAAGTTTGTGTTTCACTATAGTCGTTTACTTTTGCTTTGCATCGTGGTATTCAGTTGGAATATCCTGCACCTCATTCTACGGGGAAAGAGCCGAGATCCCTTCACCGGGAGTGACCTCTTTAGCAAAGGTTTTCGTCACTATATTTTTAAAAAGCTATCCGGTTCCTTCAACGACGTCAAGTTCATTACGTTAAAGGTTTTCGCCAGAAACCATTCGTAGCCCTCCGTCGTTTCATATGAATAGTCAATAAGTATTCAAGCTGTGTATGTTGGCCAAAGTCAAGGCACAGTGATTGGTAGCTATTGGGTATTCATATGCAGTATAGATAGATGCATTGGTTTGGGACAGTCGTACTACTATTTTGGCCAAAGTCAATGGTAGGTACGGGTGGGTTCAAATTAACCTGGAGAATGACGGGTAGAACTTGATATATGACTTATGATATGTTGGCCAAAGTCAAGTCATAAGAGCTTGGGGTAAAAATCACACGGGAGTTTCTAAAAAAACTGAAACTTGCCAGATATGCGCATACCTTCTGGAGTGTGATAACGTGAGCGGATTCCATCACGTTATCATGCGATGATAGTTGGATCCCGATTCCCACTGATGAGTTGGTTTACTCCTCGGGTGATCCCGACTAATTCTTCTTTCAGGTTTGGGGAAGAATTTGGCGTTACAGTGGGAGGTTTCCAGATTAGATAAAGTGATAACCATTCTGATCTAGGTTAGAGTGCACGCTGAGTGTTTCTTTTCTCTCTCTCTTTGGCAGCGACCATGACCCGACCCTAGACTATGACTCAGTGACCAAAATTAATCGAACCTTCTTAAACACTGGCTTTTGGATTGTCAGAGTTGCATACCTCATTGCCACTCCTACTTTTACCCTTTTCTCCAGGACACCCCGTATTACTACGAACGTCCACTTCCATTGGACAAAACCATCATATGGTTATATACGAACTCGAAGGAATTTATTCGAGAATGGTTTCCGGGTCTGGGGAAAACGAATAGGATTATTCAGTTGTCTTTTCCTTTTACCTTCTCTCAGGTTGCGAGTACTCCTTGGTTTAGGAGATAGTACACCTATTACGCAAATTGGATAGTCTTCTTCCAAACCTTAGGCTGGTGCCGAATGGTGGGGAATGAAGAAAACCAATTAGCATAACGATGGTGTGCAGAAGGTATTAAGCTAAGACAAAGAAAGGGATTATTAAGAGGGCAAAGTAAACTGCGACTTCTATTCACGACCAGACCAAGTATTTCTTCGCCAATCCTAAATCACCTTTGTATTTCTCCAGAACACTCCGTATCACTACGAAGATCCACAGTTTATTTGGATACTCCATTGTATGGTTATATACGAACTCGAAGGAACTTGTTCCAGTTCGGGGATGGATTCTGGTTCGGGAGAAATAGGAATAAGGTTTATTCGGTTGTCTTTTATCTTCACCTTCTCTCGCATTGCGAGTGCTTCTAGGATTAGGACAGTACACCCATTATGCTTATTGGATAGTCTTCTTCCAAACAATAGGCTGGTGCCGAACAGTAGGGAAGGAAGAAAACCATTTGGCCTAAAGGGGTGTGTAGAAGGTAACGACTAAAGACATATAAAGGGATTTGGAGAGATGGCAAAGAATTATACGGTTACAGTTATGAATCTGGATAATGGAAGAGGCATTACTAGGAATACCGGAATACCCTATCGAAACATTTCAATGTTTCAGTTTCACTGTGTACTGTTAAAAGAAAACTGATTTCCGAATTAGACACTTGCTCCAGGGTATGTATTTACCAGGTTTGATTCTCACATCTGTATGGTTTTACAGTTGATGAGTGGGAGTAAGTTATTGGGAATTGGGTGATCATCCTCATTATATCGGGATTCGTTGTAATTGGTGATATTTGAGGAAATCGCCTGGGCTGTTTGCCGGACGACAAATATTTGGTTTTGAATATCCGTCGTTATGCACCAATTTCAAATTGATATATCTGTACTTCTATTTTTATAGAGTGAGATATACCTTTTTGAAATTATGTCTATGACATTTACCTATATCAGTGGATGGTTAGGTAAGGAGCATTGAACAGCGGTGTAATTCTTCTTAACCATAAGTACAGTTTTCAATCTACGACACACAGGGATTGAGTTATCAGACTCAAGGGACTTATACAGAGTATTGTATGTTGTCCAGTGTCCATTAGGACAGAAGGGTTGGTCCTCGTATTGTATTCTGTTTACTTGTGACTTCTCTAGTTCTTAGACATGTGTTTCGTAGAAATGCAAAGTCCAAGTTTTAAGAAGCCATAGGTATATGAATAAAGTAGAGAACCAGGTGTTGCAAGTATCAGGATTTTTCAAGGTGATCGAAGTTGTAGATACTTATGAATGGTGTTCAGTTGATAGTAATGATTAAGAGAACTTGCTTCTCTTTCAGGTTACTCATAATTGGAAGTACTCCTATGTTGAGTAATGCTGATCGGCCTCTTTCCATTTAGTTGACATGCACTGGAGAGAGCTGCATGATTTGAATCTGGTTCAAATAAATCAGTGCCTCTGTTTCTGTATTGGATATAGAACAGTTAGTATCTTGACAATGTTAAGGTACGGGGAGTTGTCCGGCTTATGCTTAAAACCAGACTCTGGATAACTCAAGGCACGTTTCTGTAATGGCTGTTTGTGGGTTGACATTCTACCATCTGGAAGATCAATAGTGATATTGTTCTTGACTCGCCATAGTTTTAATAAAAATGGATTTTTTCAGAAAACAGTAGTGGGAGTATGGTAGAATTGGAAGTGATTCCAGAACCGCAAACGATTACTGAAAATTTGATAAGAACCTAAAGATTCAATCTGGCTTGACATTCTACTGGCCACTCCGCAGATATGGTGGGTAACCTCAGGCGCTCGAGAGGTACTTCGGTATGCTCAAGGACGGTGGCAGGGAGGTTCTTGTTTACCCAGACTTGCCACTGCTGTTGTTCCAGGTTGTGAGACCCGGCAGGAGGATGAGTATAGCGTCGTTCTGAACTAGCTTTAGAAGTGTACGTCTATATGACTCTGCCAGAGGGTTGTCGTATTCAGTGGGAGCAGCGGAAGCATGGTGGACAAGTGGCTTATGTCTATTTATAGACTAAAGCAGATATAGCGGAGATAGATCATATATTTCTGATGTGACAGTCATAGGTTTGACTTCATCAGAATAGGGGATGGATCTGTTAAGAAGGTAGTAGGGTGTGATGTCCTGGTATTTGGATGACATACATAGAGTAGGAAGTGATATTCCTATACTACGATCGGTTATACTTTGGTTGTCACATAGTGGTTTCTCCACTTAGGATATTAATTCTATCCTGGAGAAACGATCGGAAGCAGTTTTAGAATATAAGTGGATGTTTTAGGGATATGATAACGACAGCCTCATTCGGGAGACAGTTATCATTCCAGGCTTCCAAGGTGACCTGGATGACAGAGAGGATGTCAGAGTTATAGTTCTCCTTCTGAAGAGGGGCAGTATTTTGGACCGGTGGTCCAGGCAGATACTGAGGGAGGCATGGCGCAGGATACTGATTAAGTTCAGTTGACGATACAGTCTAAGAAGTTTGGATTTGGAGTTCATTTATGAACTAGGTCCCATCAGATATCCAGACATACTCTAAGACAGGTATTGCTTATTTCGGAAGATGGGTTTCTCCGCGAACTTGAGATAAAGAGAGACATAGAAAGAAACATCACAGCGGATCCACTCACTGAGGCTATTCCTCGAACGCAATAGTTTCGCAAACGAGCTTTGTGAGATTGACTAGTAGAGGAGTTGGGAGTTCGGTATCAAACGGACTGTGAGTATGCGACATCGCAATAATTAGCCTTGAGTGCAAGTGGGAGATTGTTGGAGATAGTGCCCTCAGAGTCAATTATTGGATCACAGGCACGTGATTGCAATGATTGAGGGAGGACCTATACCGGTAGGATAGTCTTACTCAAGATGATAGTATGCTATCTGGTTTATCTTTATCATCGTGTACTGCTTTAGGTGACCTTACAGGTCACTATTGCACGTTGATAGAGCCCCTAGGATTCTTGCTTGACTACCAGCAGTATGAGGGCAATCATATACGTGGGAGCTGGGTCTATAAGCACATCCTTAAAAGGTCCCTAGTCATGGGAGTTTCGAGACAGGGCATCGATACTCCAGAGTAGACTAGTGTATACAGTCGAGATCCCGACGAGAGGCGGTGGCCGGTATCACAAGCCACTGGTGTCAGTTGGTTCACCTAAGATGTATACAGGTGCTCATTGGGTTATGAGTACACCGGACATGACTCGCCGGGAACATGCTGGTTGGTATTATACCTGATGTCAGATAGCAGTTCCCTGGTGACATGTGAACAGGATAGTTCATCGACCTGAGATCGTCATTTATCTCGTGTGAGTTCCCACCGTGCTTTGATTACTACCCTACCACGGCTCAAAGTAGTCGTGCAAACAGGTTTTAGTTGGGTACAGTCCCGAGCCATATGGAGGCAGTGAGCGGATCTGCATGGGTTCGTCTCTCCCGGTATTGGGGGTGAGGTCGCGCTGTGTCTAGGAGAGCCAGTACATGAAAGTCCTTGGCCAAGGTAGGAGATTTTCTGGTAGGAATTCCAGTAGTATCTCAAGGTGTTCTGGGTTACACTCCGACACAACTTGTACCGCTTTTGGGGGTCTGACTTTTACTAACCCTCTAGGCTCGCCATGCGATGCTCATAAACGAACGGACCGGACTGTACGGATATTGTCACTGACAGGCTCAGTAGGGTGTCAGGATGAGTTCGCTCATCGACGTCCCTTTTGGTCAAAACCTGGTAGCCCGTTACGTATTGGCTAATACCTCTGACGTGCTAGTGGTTAAATCCACAACCAAAGTATTGACGAGTCTTTAGAGTCCCCCACAGACCAGTTTCTTAATTTTCGGGCGAAACGCTGTAGAGGCCGTATGGAGATATGGCAGGGTTCAATCAGATACGTGCGGTATTGCACGGATCGTGATTGGACGGATAATACTAGCGGGCTTTGGTTTAAGCCGGATCCTAGTATTGTACAGTGTAGATTTTGTCTCATTGCATTTGTATTCAGTGGGAATACAAATACGGGTATGTATATACAGTCGCGGGGTTTTCCTGTAATTTATTACGGGATCAGTTTTCTGAAGTTGCCAGTTTGCTTTCCGGTTTCGGCCGTTTTCCTTTGTTCCTTCTCGGTCGGACTTTTGTGATGGAGGGGCTAATTTGCAAGTTTGCAAATTAGCATTTGTGGAGGGGTTATTTAAGATTTGAAAGATTATGAAAGCATCTTTTGATTCCATTCTTTTCTTTCATCATTTCTTGCTTAATGAGATTGGATTGGATTTGAAATGGTGTGACATTAATTCCTCTTTTTCTTCATTTTTCTTATGCTCACCATATACCTTTGCTTGTGCTGACCCCTTCATTTTTTCCCTTGCCAATTTGTGGCTGGCCACATGATGAGAGGGTGTGGGAATTTTTGTGAGAGAGGAATTTTGCTATATCAATTCTCCATTCGTGCAAAAAGAGAAGCTCCACTTGAAAGTTCATTTTATTCTATTCCTCCATCACCATGGCAACTAGATAAACCCCAAATGAGACAATGGTTTCTATAAAGATCCTACAGCACCCTTGGGCACGTCGGCTCGCCAACTTCGTGCCCAAGTTGCCTCGGTCCAGAGGTGGGAGCCAGTAAAAGAATCCGGCGATGTGGTGCCTGTTCCGACGAGGAGCTGAAGACTGGAGATTCCGCGAGGAGATCGGAGTGGAGGCCGAAGAACGAAGGACACGGATCGCTCGGTATAGCCCTCTACCCTTTCTCTTGTTTGCTAGAGTTAGGTTAATGGCCCGATCCGAGTTTTTTAGTGCGCGGTGGTGCCGATTTTCTAGTTTGAAAAGTTTTTCGTTTCCGCATTCCGGCGTCGGATTGATGGCCGGGGCGCCGTCGTGCACTTACAGTTACATACGAACTCGCAGAAACTTGTTTTAGATTCGAGGATGGTTTCCGGTTTTGGAGAAAATGAATAGGACTATTCAGTTGTCTTTTCCTCTTATCTTCTCTCAGGTTGCGATGGCTCCTAGGATTTGGAGTGTACACCTATTAAGCTTATTGGATAGTCTTCTTCCAAACCATAGGCAGGTGTCGAAAGGTGGGGAAGGAAGAAAACCAATTAGCCTAAGTGTGGTGTACAGAAGGTAATAAGTAAAGACAAATAAAGGGATTAGAAAGAGAGTAAAGTAAATTGCGACTGCTATCATTCACGACCAAACCGCGTATATCATCGCAACTCCTATTTCACCTTTGAATTTCTCCAGAACACTCTGTATCACTACGAAGATCTACAGTTATTGGATAATCCATCGTATAGTTACATACGAACTCGAAGGAACTTGTTCCAGTTCGAGAATGGATTCTGGTTCAGGAGAAATAGAATAAGGTTTATTCAGTTGTCTTTTATCTTTACCTTCTCTCAGGTTGCGAGTGCTCCTAGGATTAGGAGAGTACACCTATTACGTTTATTGGATAGTCTTCTTCCAAACCCTAGGCTGGTGCCGAACGGTAGGGAAGGAAGAAAACCATTTAGCCTAAAGGTGGTGTACAGAAGGTAATGAGTAAAATCAAATAAAGGGATTTGGAGAGATGTCAAGAAAATATACGGTTATAGTCATGAATCTGGATAATGGAAGAGGCATTACTAGGAATACCAGTTTACCCTTTCGAAACATTTTCATGTTTCAGTTTCATTGTTCACTGTTAAAAGAAAACTGATTTCCCAATTAGATCCTTACTCAAGGGTATGTTTTTACCAGGTTTTGATTCTCACATCTGTATGGTTTTACGGATGATGAGTGAGAGTAAGTTATTGGAAATTAGGTGATTATATCCTCATTATATTGGAATTCATTGTAATTGGTGATATTTGTGGAAATCACCTGGGTTTTTGCCGGACGACAAATATTTGGTTTTGAATATCCGTTGTTAGACACCAATTTCAAACTGATATATCTATACGTTAATTTCATAAAGTGAGATATAATCTTTTGAAATTATGTCCATGACATTTACCAATATCAGTTGATGATTAGGTAAGGAGTATTAAACAGCGGTGTAATTTTTCTTAACCATAGTATAGTTTTCAGCCTACGACGCATAGAGTTTGAGTTATTCAACTCAGCGGACTTATACAAAGTATTGTATGTTGTTGAGTGTCCATTAGGACAAAGGGGTAGGTCCTCGTACTATATTCTGTTTACTTGTAACTTCTCCAGTTTTAGACAAGTATTTCATAGAAATACAAGGTCCAAGTTTTGAGAAGTTATAGGTACAAGAATAAAGTAGAGAACCAGGTGTTGCAAGTATCAGGATTCTTCAAGGTAATCGAAGATATAGATACTTGTGTTAGGTATTCAGTCGATAGTAATGGTTTTGAGAAATTGCTTCTCTTTCAGGTTACTCAAATCTGGATGCACACCTAAGATGAGTAATGCTGATCGGCCTCTCTCCATTTAGTTTAATACACTGGAGACAGCTGCATGATTTGAATCTGGTTCCAACTAAATCAGTGCCTCCGTTTCTATATTGTATATAGAATGGTTCATATCTTAACGATGTTAAGGTATATGGAGGTGTCCGGCTTATGCTTAAAACCAGACTCTGGATGACTCAAGGCACGTTTCTGTAATGGCAGTTTGTAGGTTATCCCGGGCTATGGCAAGGGTTAACTTTCTACCATCTGGAAGATCAATAGTGATATCATTTTTGACTCGCCATAGTTTTAGTAAAATGGACTTCTTCAAAAAACAGTAGTGGGAGTATGGTAGAACTGGAAGTGATTCCAGAACCACAAACGATTACTGAAAATTTAATAGAACCTAAAGATTCAATAGGGTTTGACATTCCATTAGCCACTCCGCAGATATGGTGGGTAACCTCAGGCACCTGAGAGGTACTTCGGTATCCTCAAAGACAGCGACCGGGAGGTTCTTGTTTACCCAGACTTGCCATTACTGTTGTTCTAGACTATGAGACCCGGCAGGAGGATGAGTATAGCGTCGTTCTAAACTAGCTTTAGAAGTGCACATGTATATGACTCTGTCAGAGGGTTGTTGTAGTCAGTGGGAGCAGCGGAAGCATAGTGGACAAGTAGCTTGTGTCTATTTATAGACTAAAGCGGATATAGAAGAGATAGATCATCTATTTTTGATATGACAGTCATAGGCTTTGACTTCATCAGAATAAGAGATGGATTTGTTAAGAAGGTAGTAGGGTGTAATGTCCTGGTATTTGGATGACATGCACATTGTAGAAAGTGAAATTCCTATACTACGATCAGTTATATTGTGGTTGTCACACAATGGTTTCTCCACATAGGATTTGGATATTATATAAGGTATTCTAGTTACTAGATCTATGGTTTTAGATCTAGATTTGGGGAGTTTCCAAATCTGGGCACTTAGACAGTATTCTAAAGGTGTTTTAGAATGGACGACTTCTGGCAAGGTAGTGTACCTACAGGTGATAGAGTCACCCTCTATAAAGGTGTCTTACAGACTAAAGGAGAGAGGAATGTGCATGATTGGCATATCACTTGTTTAGGCAATTGATTCAATCATGAGATGTCAAGTACCACACCGGATGTTGTTTTAGTACTAGATGCAATAAGTTTCTATATTAATCCAATCCTGGAGAAATATTCGGAAGCAATTTATGAACATAAGTGGATGTTCTAGGGATTTGATAACGGCAGCCTCCTTCGGGAGACGGTCATCATTCCAGGCTTCCAAGGTGACCTGGATGACAGAGTGACTGTCAGAGTTATAGTTTTCCCTCTGACGAGGGGCAGTAATTTAGACAGGTGGTCCAAGCGGATACCGAGGGAGGCATGACACAGGATACTGATTAAATTCAGTTGACGATACAGTCTAAGAAGTTTGCTAGATTTGGAGTTCATTTGTGAACTGGGTCCCATCAGATATCCAGACATATTCTAAGACAGGAATTGCTCATTTCGGGAGATGGCTTTCTCCGCGATCTTGAGATAAAGAGACATAGAAAGAAATATTCAAGAGGATCCACTCACTGAGACTATTTCTCGAACACAATAGTTTTACAAACGGGCTTTGTGAAACTGATTAGTAGAGAAGTTGGGTGTTCGGTATCACATGGGCTGTAAGTATGCGACACTACAATAATTAGCCTTAAGTGCAAGTGGGAGATTGTTGGCTATAGTGCCCTCAAGTCAATTATTGGATAGCAGGCACGTGATTGCAATGATTGGGGGATGACCTATACCGGTAGGTTACTAGAGATGACAGTATGCTATTTGGTTTGTCTTTATCATCGTGTACATGCTTCAGGTGACATTACAGATCACTATTACTTGTTGATAGAGCCCATAGAATTCTAGCTTGACTACCAGCAGTATGATGGCGATCATATACATGAGAGTTGGGTGGTCTATAAGAACATCCTTAAAAGGACCCTAGACGTGGGAGTTTCGAGACTGGGAATCAATACTTCAGAGTAGACTAGTGTATACGGATCGAGACCCTGATGAAGAGCGGTGGCCAGTCTCACAAGCCATTGATGTCAGTTAGTTCACTTAAGATGTATACAGGTGCTCATTGGGTTATGAGTACACCGAACAGACTCGCCGGGAACATGCTAGTTGGTATTATACCTATTGTTAGATAGCAGTTCCCAGGTAACATATGTACAAGTTAGTGTATCGACCTGATATCGTCATTTGTCTCGTGTGAGTTCCTACTGTGCTTTGATTACTACCCTACCATGGCTCAAAGGAGTCGTGCAAACAGGTTTTAGTTGGGTACAGTCCCGAACTACTTGGAGGCAGTGAGTGGATCGTCAGGGTATTCTTCTCTCCCAGTATTGGGGGTTGAGGTTGCGGAGTGCACGGGTGGCCATCACCAAAAATTCTCGGCTGGGATAGACGAGAATTACCGATCTAGGATCGGTAGTTTCTCAGTTGGTGATAGGTCTTCATACTGACACTACACATCAAGTTATTAGGGATCTGACTTTATCCACCCCCTAGACTCGATATGCGATACTCATAGAAGAATGGACCGGATTGTACGGATATTGTCACTGTCAGGCTCAGTAAGGTTTCAGGATGAGCTTGCCCGTCGGCCTCCCTTTCGCTCAATACCAAGGTAGCCGTTACGTACAGCTAGTGCCACTGACGTACTTGTGGTTAAACCCACTGCCAGCATATTGACGAGTCTTTAGAGTCCCACATAGAGGGTTTCCCTGGTTCGGGCGAAACGTTGTAGAGGCCGTATGGTTTTATGGCAAGGCTCGATCATATACGTGCACTTGTGCACGGATCATGATCGGACGGATAATACTGGTGGGATTTGGTTTAAGACGGATCCTAGTATTATATTGTTGGATTATTTTCATCTCGTTGTATTCGTATTCAGTCAGAATACGGATGCAGGTATGTATATGCGGATGAGGGGTATTGTTGTAATTTGTTACGAGTTTACTTTGTGGTTGGCATTTCTTTTCTTTGGATTTAAACATTTAGCTTAATGTTTAAATATTGTTGTGATGGAAATTATGAGTGCAAGTCTTGGCATTTATCATTATTTTAAAGGTGTTTTATAATGGACGACTCCTGGCATGGTAGTGTACCTGCAGGTGATGGTGTCACCCTCTTTAAAGGTATCTTACAGACTAAAGGGGAGAGGGATGTGCTTAATTGGCATATCACTTGGTTAGGCAATTGAGTCAATCATGAGATGTCAAGTACCACACCAGATATTGTTTTTGCACTAGTTGCAACAAGTTTATATATTAATCCAATCCCGGAGAAACGTTCGGAAGTAGTTTATGAACATAAGTAGATGTTCTAGGGATTTGGTATCGGCAGCCTCCTTCGGGAGACGGTTATCATTCCAGGCTTCCAAGATGACTTGGATGATAGGGCAGTAGTTTGGATAGGTGGTCCAACCAGATACTGAGGGAGGCATGGCGCAAGATACTGATTAAATTCAGTGGGCGATACAGTCTAAGAAGTTTGCTGGATTTGGAGTTCATTTGTGAACTGGGTCCCATCATATATCCAGACATATTCTAAGACATGTATTGTTCATTTCGGGAAATTGCTTTCTCCGTGAACTTGAGATAAAGAGAGACATAGAAAGATACATTGGAGCAGATCCATTCACTGAGGCTATTTCTCGAACGCAATAGTTTTACAAACGAGCTTTGTGAAACTGATTAGTAGAGAAATTGGGTGTTCGGTATCACACGGCTGTGAGTATGTGACACTGCAATAATTAGCCTTAAGTGTAAGTGGGAGATTGTTGGCTATAGTGCCATCAAGTCAATTATTGTATCGCAGGCACAAGATTGCAATGATTGAGGGAGGACCTATACTGGTAGAACGGTCTTAATCGAGATGATAGTATGGTATCTGGTTTGTCTTTATCATCGTGTATATGCTTCAGGTGACATTACAGATCACTATTATATGTTGATAGAGCCCATAGGATTCTTCCTTGACTACCAACAGCATGATAGAGATCATATACGTGGGAGCTAGGTGGTCTATAAGCACATCCTTAAAATGTCCCTAGTCGTGGGAGTTTCGAGACTGGGCATCGATACTCCAAGAGTAGACTAGTGTATACTGATCGAGACCCCTACAAGGGGAGGTGGCCGGTCTCACATGCCATTGGTATTAGTTGGTTCACCTAAGATGTATACAGGTGCTCATTGGGTTATGAGTACACCGGACGGACTCGCCTGGAACATGCTAGTTGGTATTATACCTATTGTCAGATAGCAGTTTCCTGGTGACATGTGTACAGGTTAGTCTATCGACCTGAGATCGTCATTTGTCTCGTGTGAGTTACCACTGTGCTTTGATTACAACCCTACCACGGCTCAAAGGATTCGTGCAAACAGGTTTTAGTTGGGTACAGTCCCGAGCCATATGGAGGCAGTGAGCGGATCGTCGAGGGATTCGTCTCTCCCGGTATTGGGGGTAGATTTCGCGGTTGTGCACGGGTGGCTATCACCAGAAATCCTTGGCCAAGGTAGTCGAGAATTACTGATTGGGATCAGTAGTTTCTTAAGAGGTGATGGGATTCATACCGACACTAAATGTCGCCTTATTAGGGGTCTGACTTTATCTACCCCCTAGACACGATATGCGATACATATAGACAAACGGACCGGACTGTATAGATATTGTCACTGTCAGGCTCAATAAGCGTTTCAGGATGAGTTTACTCGTTGGCCTCCCTTTCACTCAATACATGGGTAGCCATTACATACAACTAGTGCCGCTGACGTGCTTATGGTTAAACTCACTGCCAGCGTATTGATGAGTCTTTAGTGTCCCACACAGAGGGTTTCCCTGCTTTGGACGAAACGATGTACAGGCCGTATGGTTTTACGGCAGGTTTCGATCACATACGTGTACTTGTGCACGCATGATGTTCGGGCGGATAATACTAGCGGGCTTTGGTTTAAGCCGGATTCTAGTATTATATTGTTGGACTATTTTCGTCTCATTGTATTCGTATTCTTCGGAATACAGATGCGGGTATGTATATACGGTTGAAGGGTATTCTTATAATTTATTAAAAGATTACTTTTAGAAGATTTCACCTTATCATGGTTTAGACATTTTTGGATTAAAAGGTTATTGAGGTGTAGGATGAGGTGTTTATTGCATTTTTGTGGCATGGCTAATTAGTGACCCATGGTTACTATTCTAGCATACTTAGGGTTTTTTTTTGTTGTGAGATTATGTTGACTTGAGATATTTTTTGTTGACTAAGATATTTTGGAGACATGGACATTTGTGTGATGGCTCCATTATTTCTTATCACACTCACACAACAAAAAAAACACAAGCCATTATTCATTTCTTTTTCTCTCTCTTGAGTTGCTCTCAACACCTCACTCTCATGGCATCTTCTTCTTCCTATAGCTCTACCCAAACCCTCTCATGAGTTGAGAATCCTTGGGTTTCTTAAGACAAATTAATCCTTCATCACTCTCTACTTCATCTACGGTATCTAGAGTAGCGATCTAGGTGCTCTAGTTGCCGCGGATATGAGGTTGGAGCTCATTTCATAGACTCTCGGGTGGATCATCTTCGATGGAGGGAGACCAGAGATCAAGCTTGATCAAGGAATCCCCTAGGAGCTTGGGATGATGGTTGAAGACCGAAGTACACGGATCTAATCGGTATAACCATTCTAACTCCTTTGTATGTTTGTTATCTAGGGCTTATGGGTAGATCCGGGTAATTGGTTGTGGTAGCGCCAAGTTTTATAAATTTTTGTTCCGCATTTGCTCACGGATTGATAGCCGGGGTGCTGCCATAACCCAACATGGTATCAGAGACACTACATAAGACTTATTTAACTCTTTGCGACATTAGAAATCTGCCGTTTTTGTCATGCAAAAACTGCCGATAAAAACAGTTCCGAAAACTGAAAGTTTGAGATGTTTGCACACCCCACGGGCTCAAGGTTTGAACTGTGAAGCCACGGGGTGGTGTATGGGCACCCCGGGAATCCTCGAGGGGGGAGAACAAAATGGCTAGGCCCACTCCCCTAGACCACCACAAGGTGGTCTTGGCGGTGGGGACCCGAAACTGCCCCATCTTAGGCAGTTTCGGGTCTGACTCGCCCCCTGGCCACCTCGTGGTGGGCTCGGGGGTGGGGTACCCCCTCTAGGCCCCTAAATCGAAGTTAATTTTGTGCTATAACTCCCTGTGAAGGTTCGGGCGTGTTTTGTTTTGATTCGGACTTCCGAATTGGTTTTAAACGGTAGATTTTTGGAACTTTACCTCACTGTTTTTTCATGGTTTTGGTAACTGGTTTGGTTTGCTAATTGCGTGCGGAATTCTAATGTCATAGTTTTTAGTACATGCATTACTATCTGCGACCGTGAATGTCATTAGATCGGTACAACTTGTCTAATTGTTATATGTCTTTTAGACGGGTTTGCGAACGTGACATTCACGTTGATGTTCTATGCTGTGCTGTGATGTTGCGGGATCGTTGTGGTGGATAGCTTGAGTGCAATGTTAGTACAGTTTAGTTTTATTTGTACATTTGATATCGCGGGGCGAGCGTCCGACATGTGGACTGCCATCACTTCCAGCTTGTATATTATTTATTTGGGACACGACCGGGTTGAGGTCGATGTCATCGTTGTACATATTCTTTTCTTTTCTGTACTAGGATTACCCCACGGTGGAGTGCACGAATAGAAAGGTTCTATAGGGCAACGGGCCTGCATCTCATGGCATTGAGACGGAGGGGCCTCACTCTTGAATTGGCAGGTTATTCGCCGCACTCGTAGGGAGTACAGGTTGACCCAAGGAGGGGTGCTCAAGTTACCAGATTCTGTGAAGTGCCGGGTGGCCCATTCACTTTGATGAAGGGGGCTGCCTCACTTCTAGTTTTGGCGGGTAACTTGCCGCACTCGTAGGGGTCTAGGTTTTCATTGTACAGGATATCCACACGACCAGGGGAACGTCGGGTTTCATTTGCTGCTCAAATGAAACCCGGGGCTCTCAGATTATCTGTATTGTTCTGTGATGCTTATAGCTTATCTGTGATGTTGCATTTATCATGCTTGGAGAGATTATTATATATTGTTATATATATATACTAGTAGATGTTGTATATGTTTTACACCCGCGCTAGTCCAGCCCCCGCTCTGTCGTTAGTTAAGTAACCTAACGGGTGATGACGGGGCCCAGTGGCGAATGCGGATGGCATATACGTACATCATATTTTCGTTTTTTTCTGGTGTGATTAATTAATAGGACTGCGTTGATTCTGATCAATGCAAGGAAAACAGACCTATTTGATGTTGTTGAAACAGTTTTCAAATAGCTGTTATTACAAGGGTGTTTTCTTTTGTTTTGCATAGAGGTATTCGGTTATGAATATCCTGCATCTCATTCGATGGGGCAAGAGCCGAGATCCCTTCACCTGGAGTGACCTCTTAGGCAAAAGTTTGTGTCAGGGTAATAACTTCACTATAGTCGATTACTTTTTTGCTTTGTATCGTGATATTCAGTTAGGAATATCCTGCACCTCATTAGCAAAAGTTTTCACCACTATATATTTGTAAAAAGCTATCCGGTTCCTTCAACGATATCAAGTTCATTACGTTAAATGTTTTTTGCCAAAAACCATTCGTAGCCCTCCGTCATTTCAGACGGGCAGCATTTAGTATTCATGCTATGTTTGTTGGCCTTAGTAAAGGCATAGTGTATGGTATCTATTTGTGTAGGGTTACTAGGCACACTCAAGAGGTTCCACAAGGCATCAACCATGCCAAAATCAAATTTTACTTGTGCCGAGAATCCCTAATGTAAGATCGATTACTAGAGGATAGGCGAAACAACAAGCAAGTTAACAACTTAACCATTATGTGAATGGAAATACAACCTTTGTAGATCCGGTCCTCCACTTCCTTGGCTCCGTGATGACGTCCCTCCGCTACAATCATCGGAATCCTGGACTCTCGCAGTGGTTTCATCAGAGAAAAGATCGGGCTAGGTCGTTGACTTCGATGCCGAAGATGATCTACGTCGAGGCGACTCTAACTCGAGCTCCATCTTCACCAAATCATGAAACTTGTGAAGAAAACACCCTATACTACATGGCAAGCGGTAGAGGATGAAGAAATAGGAAGTGGGTTCACTTTGGATTTGGATTTCTCACTTGATTTCATCACTTGACATTTTTCTAGAAAGCTTTTCTTTTCTTCACTTGAAGAAGAAGATGAAGAAGAAGAAAAAGAATTTGAATTGATTAAAAAAATAGAAAATCAAGTGATGCCTTATCATATAGCAACCATGGGTTAGTAAACTCATGTAGAGAATAAACTAGGGTTTAGGTAATGGTTAGGTTTAGGATAAAACAAAATGGAAGACCTTTTCAAAGATGCTTTGAAACTTCAAGAAGCTTCAAGCAAAGAAAGAAAAGAAAGCCACCATTTCATTTTAATTTTCAAAAATAAATGAAATAAAACAAATGAAACCTTAACCATTATCTAAACATGGTGTATAGCATACACACACCCAAGTTTGCATGTATCATCAAACATGATACAATCTTGTGCACAAAAATATATCACATATACAATGTGCACAATCAAGTGAGAAAAACATCTTAAGTGAACCAATATTAGTTAATGTAAAGTAATATATCAAATATATAATTATACATTAAATTATTAAATCAACACTTAACTTAATGATCCGGTCATATTCCATATAACCGACTAATATCAATAGTAACAACTTATCGAATCAACACTTGATCCGATAACGCGGCTATATCGCATATAACCGATCAATGTCACATATCGCGAGAATAGAATACAGTATCACATACTGGTATTATTCTCGGTCCCGCACATATCTCATATGCGCTCCTATTTTGTTTCGCTTGAGCCAGGAAACCTCCGTGTAGGACTCTAAAGACTCGTCAATACGCCGGCAGCAGGTGATGATCATATCAAACACCCACAAGCCGTAAGCGGTCTGCTAAACGTAACGGCCACCCGGTTATTTAGCGATCAGAAGATCAACGAGCAAGCCCGCTCACACTCCTGTGAATCCAACCAGCAACACTTACCGTACAATCCGGTCTGTTCGTATGATATGTCGCATATCTTGCCAAGGGGTGGTAAACGTCAGACCCCAATAGCTCAATAAGTCGTGTCGATATGAGGTCTATAACAGTTCGAGAAACTACTGGTAACACTTACCAGTAAATCTCAGCAACCCTGGCCAGGGATTTCCGGTTATAGCCAATCGAACATAGGGCAACATCAACTCCCTATACCGGGAGAGACGAATCCCCTCCTATCGCTCATTGCCTCCATGTGATTCAGGACTGTACCTAAAAACCACCGTTTTGCACGCCCTCTTAGACGTGGTAAGATGGAAATCAAAGCACAGTGGGAATCACACAAGACTTTATGATGATCTCGGGTCTACAGACTAACCTGTACCAGTGTCACCAGAGAACTGCCATCTGACGTGAGGTATAATACCATCTGGGAGTTCTCGGCGAGTCCGTCCAGTGTACCCAGTCTCCACTGAGCACCCGTATATCATCTCTGATGTTAAAAACCAATGGATATGGGATCATCCATCGCCCATCTTTATGGGTCGAGAAGGTATACGCTAGTCTACTCTGGTATATCGATGCCCCATCTCGATACACCCACGACTAGGGACCTTGAAGGATGTACTTATGAACCACCATGTCCCCACTAGTATGATCTGCATCATAGTCCAGGAAGTCAAGTATACATCCTAAGGGTTTTACCAACATGTAACAGAGAGACAATCAGTGTACACGTTAAGGTAAAGAGCAACCAGATAGCATACTATCATGTCGAGCAAGAAAGTCCTCTCTATTTATGTCCAAGCATCTACTACAATATACATCCTATGTATAGTAATGGACTCTAGGGCATACATATAACTAACAATCTCCCACTTGCACTAGGGCCATCTGATAGCAGTGGTTGTAGTATCTTATACTCAACAATCCCATGAAAGTTTCTCTTTGGGAAAAGGCCTTTGTGAGTGGATCCGCCGTGTTGTCCTCTGAGTCTGCTCTCCTAACCTTGATCTCCTTGGAGATCAACCATCTCCATGATCAGGTGATGCTGCCTTAGAATATGTCTGGATCACTGATGGGACGGACGTTCCTTGGCATAAGCCACAACTCCATTGTCACACAATGGGAGGAACTAAGTTCATCTCATGAACTGATATACACCCAGAAAGCCTCTTTGGTAGCATCTTAAGTAGCGATATATCCAGCCTTTATCGTCTAGTATGCCACGGTATCTAGCTTGGAACTCTTCTAACATTCCGTCCCTTTACTGAGGGTAAAGACAATGCCTGTGACTGACATTCAGTCTTCTTTATCACCCTGGAATCCTTCCAGTGATTCTCCCCAGGATCAATTGATACCATCTCACTACATCTAGTGAGTATCCTAACATCCAATTACATCTATCTCATAGATGACAACTCAGGATTTAGGAGGTATCACATTGATCCTATATGGAGAATCCTTGTGATAAGCGGAGATTGACCGAGCGTACATAGGAAACTCCTTCCCTATCAAGAGTATGTCATCCATGTACTCTACGAGGATCATCACCATACTCCCTACTACCTTTTTTGTATATACAAGGTTCATCAACCATTTTGATGATGTCAAACTCTTTGACTATCTCATCAAAACAGATGTTCCAACTCCGCGATGCCTGCTTTAATCTTATAAAGCATCTTGTACACGTTTCCGCTGCTCCCATTGTCTACGAAGCCCTCTGGCTGTGTACTTACAGACGCTCTCTTCTAAAACATCATTTTAGAAAAGCAGTCATGACACCCAACCGCCAGATATCGTAGTCATGGTATGTAGCCGTGGCAAGTAGGATTTGGATGGACTTAAGCATAGCCACTGAAAAAGGTTTCATCATTATCCACGCCTGGTCGATGATGAAAATCTTTAACATGTCTAGCTTTGAAAGTCTCAACTTTTCCATCTACACCAAGTAATCTTCTCAAGATATACTTGCTCCTGATGGGGATTTAACCCTTCAGATAAAGCAACCAAAGTCCATACTTTGCTGGTGTATAAGGATTCCATCTCAGATCGCTAATCATCCAGCCACTCTTATAGAGTCCCACTCCTGATGGCCAGCTTGAAACTAGTTCGGTCATCATCTCATGATGCAATCCTCGCTCCCACTGTCATAGAGAAACCGAAGTAACTCTCTGGTGGGTGAGGAACCCTACTAGATCGGCGGAGAAGCTGAGGTTCGTTGGAAACTATTGAATCCTTTGGTTCTACGAAATCATCAGCTGCAGTTTGTAAAGCTGGAACCTTTCCAGTTCTACAGAACTGACCCTGTTAGTTATATATATGCCCTAGAGGCCATTACTGTACATAGGATGTATATTGTAGTGGATGCTGGGACGTATATAGGGAGGACTTTCTTGCTCGACATGATAGTATGCTATCTGGTTGAACTTTACCTTAACGTGTATACTGATTGTCTCTCTGTTACATATTGGTAAAGCCCTTAGGATCTGTACTTGACTACCTGGACTATGATGCGGATCATACTAATGGGGATATGGTAGTCCATAAGTACATCCTTCAAAGTCCCTAGTCGTGGGTGTATCGAGACGGGGCATCGATATACCAGAGTAGACTAGCGTATACCTTCTCGACCCATACAGATGGGCGATGGATGATCCCATATCCATCGGTGTTTGACATCAGAGATGATATACGGGTGCTCAGTAGAGACTGGGTACACTGGACGGACTCGCCGAGAACTCCCAGATGGTATTATACCTCACGTCAGATGGCAGTTCTCTGGTGACACTGGTACAGAGTAGTCTGTTGACCCGAGATCGTCATAGAGTCTTGTGTGGTTCCCACTGTGCTTTGATTTCCATCTTACCACGTCCAAGAGGGCGTGCAAAACGGTGGTTTTTGGGTACAGTCCCGAGTCACATAGAGGCAATGAGCGATAGGAGGGGATTCGTCTCTCCCGGTATAGGGGGTTGATGTTGCGCTGTGTTCGATTGGCTATAACAGGAAATCCCTGGCCAGGGTTGTTGAGATTTACTGGTAAGTGTTACCAGTAGTTTCTCGAATTGTTATAGACCTCATATTGACACGACTTATCGAGCTATTGGGGTCTGACGTTTACCACCCCTAGGCGAGATATGCGACATATCAGACGATCAGACCGGACTGTACGGTAGTGTTACTGGTTGGATTCACTGGAGTGTGAGCGGGCTTGCTCGTCGATCTTCAGATCGCTCAATACCCGGGCGGCCGTTACGTTTAGCAGACCGCTTGCGGCTTGTGGGTGTTTGATATGATCATCACCTGCTGCCGGCGTATTGACGAGTCTTTAGAGTCCTACACAGAGGTTTCCTGGCTCAAGCGAAACGAAATAGGAGCGCATATGAGATATGTGCGGGACCGAGAATAATGCGTGTATGTGATACCGTATTCCATTCTCGCGATGAATGTGTCGAATGGTTGTATGCGATATAACCTAGTTATCGAATCAAGGATTGATTCGATAAGCCGATACATTGTATACTAGTCGGTTGTGTGCGACATGACCGGATCATTGAATCAAGTGTTGATTTAATTATTTGATGCATAATTATATATTTGATATATTACTTTGCATTAACTAGTATCGGTTCACTTTAAATGGATTTTCTCACTCGGGTGTGCGCATTGCATATGCGATATGATTTTGTGCACATGATTGTATCATGTTTGATGATACATGCTTTTTGGTTAAGTGTAAAGTATTAAACTATGGTTAAGTGGATGATTAGGGTTTTTACTTATTCATTTATTTGTTCATTTATTCTTTTTGGAAAAATGAATAGCATAAAGGAAAATGGTGGCTTGTTTTGGATTCTAGTTGAAGCTTCATGAAGCTTTGACCTAAGTAACCATTTTGTCTCATGCTTAACCCTAACCACTCCATTAACCCTAGTTTAATCTCTACACTTGACCATGGTTCATGTTATGATAAGTATTGATTTTCTTTTTCAATATTGATTAATCTTATCATATCTTTTCTTCTTCTTCTTCCTTGAACTCAAGAAGAAAAGCTTAGGTCATCAATGGTGATTGATGATAAAGAGTGAGAAATCCAATTCTAAATTGAACCCAACTCCTATTTCTTCATCCTCTACCTCTTGCCAAGTAGTAGAGTGTGTTTACTTCACAAGTTTCTTGACTTGGTGAAGTCGGAGCTTGATTTAGCGATGCCTCGACGTAGATCATCTTCGGCATGGACATCGACGACCTAGCTTGCCCATTCTCCGACGAAGCCGACGCTTGAGCCCGGATTTGATTTGGACAGCGGAGAGGACCTCGTTGCGGAGCTATGGAGGTGGAGCACCGGATCTACAAAGGTTGTATTTCCGTATCTTGTAGTTAAGTGTTAACTAGTTAGCTTTTTCGCCTAGTTTTCTAGCAAACGATCCGTAGTTTAGGGTTTGTAGGCACCGTAAAATTTGAAGATGGCATGTTCGATGCCTTGTGAGACCTCACTAGAGTGCCTAGAAACCCTACAGTGGTATCAGAGCCTAGCTAGAGCCTTAGGAGAAGTCCAGACGGAATCTGAAGTCCGATCGAACCGAAACCCGACCCAAAAATTAGCTCTCTGGACATTTTCTGATTTTCTGGATTTTTGTGAATTAAAAATTGCTAAAAAATTCAGTAAGAAAAAATAAGAATTACGATGCAAAAATTATTGGATGAACAGTAACTTAGGCGGCGGAACCGCGGCATAAGCCCTGCTTATGCGGCGGTTCCGCGGCTCAATCATGACGTCATCCCTTACTGTTTGCACAGCAATACCTGATAAATTCTTCTGGATTTTCTGGGAATTTTAAAAAATTATTCAAGAGTTGAATTTTCTGGGATTGTTTTGGGGTTTCGGTGTATCGGTCGGAGTATCAAATTTTGTCTGTGTGGCTTTCCGGATAAATTTTTAGAATATGTTAAAAAGTTCGACCGGATATAAATACCCAATTTTTCCCCTGTCGGGAAATTTCCAAGTGTTGGATTTTTCCGTAGTTTAACGACGTTCTAAGTAGTGCAAGTAACTCGATGGTCCCTCTAGAAGACAACAAACCTTAACTCGATTATGTGACCGTCTTGAACTGCCCATTGAACCTTCGGGTTTGGGGGAGTACGGCGTGCCACATGTGAGGCGTTGGCTTGACCCTTCTACGGCTGGACCGTTGGTACTGAGGCACGAACTGAATGTTGTTAGACTTATTTCATGTGTTGATCTGTATCGGGAAAACTTGGGTGTTTGAATATTCAATCGGAAAGTTTAACATTTTCTGCTTATCTGGAATGGGATACAATAATTGGAATTCACAAATAGTTATGAGATAACGGAATGAATGTTATAAACATAGCAGTTTAGTCTCACTTGATCGGTTGCCACGGAATTTTGATGTGATCAAAAGTCCGTCGCAATCACGTAGCGTACGCGGATACTCGCTGGGTAAACTTAATAGACAGCTTCACTCCATAGCCCCGACCAAGTGACTGTAGGAGAACCCCGTCGCCGAAAGCATCCGTTCGGGTGCTCGCGGTAGCGGTGTTCCGCCTTGGTGCACTTCGTCGACGGTATCAGGGGTGTAGCCGTCTACTGAAGTTTGCGACGAGCATTCGATCAGGATGTCGGGAATCTTGTTGAATTACCCGACTTGGTATTGAAAAGTGTTTTCGATAATGAGACTAAAATGCGGGGTTTATAATTGTTAGGCATGCGATGTCTAAGGAATTCATTTGGTCAGGCATGCGATGTCTGAGGTAGTTGCGGATTCCAACTGTTGTAGTTTTACACTTTCTTTTCTGTGACCGTAAGTGTAATATGTGATGTCGCCGGTTTCGTTGCTATATGTCAACGACAATTGGGATGCGCATATTTACTTACGTTGATGTCATGTGATGTTATGTGTTGCTGGATATGTTATATTGGATCGTCGTGTTTGAATAGCCGGGGGTTTTTATGTGAGATGAGTGTTTTTCATTTTCATTCATGTAAAAACTTGTATGTAATATTCTTTTATTGGGGCGCTTCCAGGTTGCGGAAGTTGTCACCGTTGATGTATATTATTTACTTTTCCGCACTAGGATAGACCCAAGGAGGGGAGCACAAGTAACCGGGTTCTGGAGTCCAGTGGGAGACCAACTCGAGGAGTCGAGTCCGGGTCTCCTAACTCCAGAATTGGTAGGGTTGCTTGCCGCTCTCGTAGGGGTCTGGGGTGTGGGTTTGGCTATTCATCGCGACCGTGGAATCCGTGTTTTATACTGGCTCGTATTGAAAACACGGACGTCCTAGTATATCCAATATTTCATATGATTCTTCTGCTGCGATATCTGTGATGTGATCATGTGATGTTCTTTGATAGATACTGTATATAGTATATATGATATATTATATAGACGTTACTTATGTTTTACACCCGCGCTAGTCCTGCCCTGCTCTGCCGTTAGTTACCTAACCTAACGGTGCACGAGGGGACATCAAGGCGAATGCGGATGGCATAAGTGTACGTCGTATTTATCTGTGATGTTTAGGTACTTAAATGATGGGACTTCATTAATGTGATTAATGAAATAAAAGAAACCTAAGATGTTGTAGAATCGAATTTCAAAATAAAACAGGTAGCTACAGTTCTTGCTTTGCACAGCGGTATATGCGATATATCCTGCACCTTATTCGATGAGGAAAGGACCGAGATCCCTTCACCGGGAGTGACTCCTTTAGCAATAACTGGTAGATGCTACACACTCGGTTTGTCTTTTGATTTCTTTTAAGAGTTTTTGCTTTGCACAGTGATATATATGATATATCCCGCACCTCATTCGACGAGGAAAGGACCGACGATCCCTTCACCGGGAGTGACTCCTTTAGCAAAACTAGAAAAGCCTCAAAAGCACTCCATTTTAAAATCATTTGATTCTACAGCGATATCAAGTTCATTACGCAATAGGTTTTCAGAAAAACCTGTCGTAGCCCTCCGTCATTTCAGATACGTACTAGTTAGTATTCGTGCTGCGGTTGTTTGGCCTCCGTCAAGGCGTAGTGTACGGTAGCTAACTAGTGCTTATCTGCTAGCATATGATGCGATTGGATTAGGGTATTCGTACGGCGTTGTTTGGCCTCCGTCAAGGGTCGTGTGGGTGGGTTTAATTCAATCAGGAAATGACGGGTTGAACTTGACTAGCGGACTATGGGTTGTTTGGCCTCCGTCAAGGTCATAGCGAGCTAGGGGCAAAATATTATCGGGAATTTCAAGTGTTGAAATTTGCAATGAGATTGCATACCTTCTATGAGATAGTTGGATCCCGATACCCGCTGCGAGTAAGAGTTACTCCTGGGAGAGTTTTACACATTACAATTAGCCGATCAAGTAGGTGTCTAGAAAGGTGTCAAAAGGGTTACGCCTCAGGGAAAACGTGGTTTACATTAATTAGGTTCGTGCGAAAGCACGGGGGACCTCCCTCAAAGTACCGACACTGGCCTGGCTGAAAGATTGACGAACTTGTAGTGTGTAATTAATCCCGGCTAGTCTTTCCTTTTAGGGTTTGAAGGAAGATTTGATAAAAAGCAGTGGGAGCCATCCTGATTAGATAAAATAAAAACCAATCTATTCTTGACAGAGCGCACGCTGAGTGTTTTCTTCTCTCTCTCTCCAGGTAGCGACCATATCACGCCTTAATCAAGATAATAATACGGATTATTGACCGAACCCGCTTATTATACTGAGCTGGGGAACGTTGGTCCCGCTCCAACTTATAATTGTTATAAGACAGAGCAGGAAATTGGGGAATACCAGATTTCCCGTGCCGCCCAAACGAAGTAAGTGCATATGATGCATCTCCTTCGGGTGTGTTCATTATACAGAACTGTTTCTCAGTATCCTCCGCATCCTGGGTATATGATACCGGATCAGGATCCTAGATATGTAATCTGTTACATAGGGCTACAGATAGGTAGAGAACTGAGAACGGGTGATAAGTTTCATGAGGCAGAAAACGGGGCAAGTGTTGCAGCCAAGTCTGTTGGTCACTGTCACCCTGTATTATGAATACATTGATTCTGAACAAATGTTATTAGATACCGAACCTAATATACAAAATCATATCTATCTCTTTATCAGTAAAGAAATGATAAAATTTTGTATAGTTGGATAATGTTTTGAACATTTCCTATATCAAAAGTTGATCGGTTCAGGCACGTTATCTAAAAGCATTAATGTTCTAAATCAAACTACAGTTCTTAGTATACGGAACACACACAAGAAGAAGAGTTCAGAATTGAACGATTCCTTCTTGAGGTATTGTAGACTAGGTCAGATTAATGTGACCCGACTAGCTAGAGTTACATATAGATGCATATTTAAATCAGTTTGAATTTACATCTTGTGAAACTCGCCAGTCATGTCACAAAGATAAGATGACCACAGCTCTGTTTATTGGAAACAGAGAGAGAGTTAGTGAACTCTTGGGATGATACATGTTGATGTATGTAGGTCCCCAGTCTGCACATGCCAAGACCGGTTCTTCCTACTTCATTACATTCTCTGATAATCTCTCGAGATTCAGACATATGTTCCTGTTGAAACACAAGTCCGAACCTTTTGAGATATTCACAGAATATAAGTTAGAAGTAGAGAACCAAAATACGGGTATAAGTATTATGTTCTTTGATGTGATCGAGGAGGAGAATACTTGAGCACGGAAATCCTGGACTATTCTAAAGGAGAATGAGATTCTCTCTCGGAATTACTCCTCCGTATACACCATAGCACGATGGTATATCGGGGTGGAGCAGATACACCCTATGTGATAAGGTGTGCTCTATGATGAGTAATACTGAGTTACCTGTTTCCTTTAGGGAGTTATGCGCTTGAGAAGCTGCATACCTATTGAATAGGTTCGAATCAAATCAGTTGCCTACCACTCCATATGAGATATGATATGGGAAGAGCCCATGTCTTAAGCTAGTTAAGATATGGAGTTGTCCGGCCTATGTCTGAATGCAAAATCCGGACAAGCTCGAGGCAAGGTCTGTAATGCAGAACTGGAAATGTTCCAGCTATACAAACTGCGGCTGATGATTTGACAGAACCAAAGGATTCAATAGTTACCAACGAACCTCAACCTCTCCGCCGATCTAGTAGGGTTCCTCACCCACCTGAGAGATACTTCTGTTTCTCTATGACAGTGGGAGCGAGGAT
Organism: Agapanthus africanus; assembly: GCA_030015575.1. Lineage (NCBI taxonomy): Eukaryota > Viridiplantae > Streptophyta > Magnoliopsida > Asparagales > Amaryllidaceae > Agapanthus > Agapanthus africanus. Next base: position 528,579,399 of record JASDDO010000019.1, on the reverse strand, counting down.
TGTATCATGAGATGATGACCCAACTAGTTTCGAGCTGGCCATCAGGAGTGGGACTCTGTAAGAATGGCTGGATGTTTAGCGATCTGAGATGGAATCCTTATACACCAACAAAGTATGGACTTTGGTTGCTATATCTGAAAGGTTAAATCCCCATCAGGAGCAAGTATATCTTGAGAAGATTACTTGGTGTACATGGAAAAGTTGAGACTTTCAAAGCTAGACTTGTTAAAAGTTTGCATCATTGACCAGGTGTGGATAATGGTGAAACCTTTTCAAGTAGCTATGCTTAAGTCCATCCAGATCCTACTTGCCACGGCTACATACCATGACTGCGATATCTGGTGGTTGGGTGTCTTGACTGCTTTTCTAAATGATGATTTAGAAGAGAGCGTCTATAAGTACACAGCCAGAGGGCTTCGTAGACAGTGGGAGCAGCGGAAACGTGTACAAGATGTTTTATAGGATAAAGCAGGCATCGCGGAGTTGGAACATCTGTTTTGATGAAGCGGTCAAAGAGTTTGACATCATCAAAATGGTAGATGAACCTTGTATATACAAAAAAGGTAGTAGGGAGTATGGTGGTGATCCTCGTAGAGTACGTGGATGACATACTCTTGATAAGAAAGGAGTTTCTTATGCTACGCTCGATCAATCTCCGTCTATCACAATGATTCTCCATATAGGATCATAATGATACCTACTAACTCCTGGATTTTGGATCTATGAGATAGATCTAAATGGATGTTAGGATTCTCACTTGTCGAAGTGAGATGGTATCACATGATCCTGGGGAGAATCACTGGAAGGGTTCCAGGGTGATAAAGACGACTGAATGTCAGTCGCAGGCATTGTCTTTACCCTCAGTAAAGGGACGGTATGTTGGAAGAGTTCCAAGCTAGATACCGTGACATACTAGACGATAAAGGCAGGATACATCGCTACTTAAGATGCTACCAAAGAGGCTGTTTGGGTGTATATTAGTTCATGAGATGAACTACGTTCCTACCATTGTGAGACAATGGAGTTGTGGCTCATGCCGAGGAACGTAGGTCCCATCAGTGATCCAGACATATTCTAAGGCAGTATCGCCTGATCATGGAGATAGTTAATCTCCAGGGAGATCGAGGTTAGGAGAGTAGACTCAGAGGACAACACAGCGGATCCACTCACAAAGGCCTGTTCCCAGAGAGAGACTTTTATGGGATGGTTGAGTATGAGATACTACAACCACTGCTATCAGATGGCCCTAGTGCAAGTGGGAGATTGTTAGTTATATGTATGCCCTAGAGGCCATTACTGTACATAGGATGTATATTGTAGTGGATGCTGGGACGTATATAGGGAGGACTTTCTTGCTCGACATGATAGTATGCTATCTGGTTGAACTTTACCTTAACGTGTATACTGATTGTCTCTCTGTTACATGTTGGTAAAGCCCTTAGGATCTGTACTTGACTACCTGGATTATGATGCGGATCATACTAGTGGGGACATGGTAGTCCATAAGTACATCCTTCAAAGTCCCTAGTCGTGGGTGTATCGAGACGGGGCATCGATATACCAGAGTAGACTAGCGTATACCTTCTCGACCCATACAGATGGGCGATGGATGATCCCATATCCATCGGTGTTTGACATCAGAGATGATATATGGGTGCTCAGTAGAGACTGGGTACACTGGACGGACTCGCCGAGAACTCCCAGATGGTATTATACCTCACGTCAGATGGCAGTTCTCTTATGACACTGGTACAGAGTAGTCTGTTGACCCGAGATCGTCATAGAGTCTTGTGTGGTTCCCACTGTGCTTTGATTTCCATCTTACCACGTCCAAGAGGGCGTGCAAAACGGTGGTTTTTGGGTACAGTCCCGAGTCACATGGAGGCAATGAGCGATTGGAGGGGATTCGTCTCTCCCGGTATAGGGGTTGATGTTGCGCTGTGTTCGATTGGCTATAACAGGAAATCCCTGGCCAGGGTTGTTGAGATTTACTGGTAAGTGTTACCAGTAGTTTCTCGAATTGTTATAGACCTCATATCGACACGACTTATCGAGCTATTGGGGTCTGACGTTTACCACCCCTAGGCGAGATATGCGACATATCAGACGATCAGACCGGACTGTACGGTAGTGTTACTGGTTGGATTCACTGGAGTGTGAGCGGGCTTGCTCGTCGATCTTCAGATCGCTCAATACCCGGGTGGCCGTTACGTTTAGCAGACCGCTTGCGGCTTGTGGGTGTTTGATATGATCATCACCTGCTGCCGGCGTATTGATGAGTCTTTAGAGTCCTACACAGAGGTTTCCTGGCTCAAGCGAAACGAAATAGGAGCGCATATGAGATATGTGCGGGACCGAGAATAATGCGTGTATGTGACACCGTATTCCATTCTCGCGATGAATGTGTCGAATGGTTGTATGCGATATAACCTAGTTATCGAATCAAGGATTGATTCGATAAGCCGATACATTGTATACTAGTCGGTTGTGTGCGACATGACCGGATCATTGAATCAAGTGTTGATTTAATTATTTGATGCATAATTATATATTTGATATATTACTTTGCATTAACTAGTATCGGTTCACTTTAAATGGATTTTCTCACTCGGGTGTGCGCATTGCATATGCGATATGATTTTGTGCACATGATTGTATCATGTTTGATGATACATGCTTTTTGGTTAAGTGTAAAGTATTAAACTATGGTTAAGTGGATGATTAGGGTTTTTACTTATTCATTTATTTGTTCATTTATTCTTTTTAGAAAAATGAATAGCATAAAGGAAAATGGTGGCTTGTTTTGGATTCTAGTTGAAGCTTCATGAAGCTTTGACCTAAGTAACCATTTTGTCTCATGCTTAACCCTAACCACTCCATTAACCCTAGTTTAATCTCTACACTTGACCATGGTTCATGTTATGATAATTATTGATTTTCTTTTTCAATATTGATTAATCTTATCATATCTTTTCTTCTTCTTCTTCCTTGAACTCAAGAAGAAAAGCTTAGGTCATCAATGGTGATTGATGATAAAGAGTGAGAAATCCAATTCTAAATTGAACCCAACTCCTATTTCTTCATCCTCTACCTCTTGCCAAGTAGTAGAGTGTGTTTACTTCACAAGTTTCTTGACTTGGTGAAGTCGGAGCTTGATTTAGCGATGCCTCGACGTAGATCATCTTCGGCATGGACATCGACGACCTAGCTTGCCCATTCTCCGACGAAGCCGACGCTTGAGCCTGGATTTGATTTGGACAGCGGAGAGGACCTCGTTGCGGAGCTATGGAGGTGGAGCACCGGATCTACAAAGGTTGTATTTCCGTATCTTGTAGTTAAGTGTTAACTAGTTAGCTTTTTCGCCTTGTTTTCTAGCAAACGATCCGTAGTTTAGGGTTTGTAGGCACCGTAAAATTTGAAGATGGCATGTTCGATGCCTTGTGAGACCTCACTAGAGTGCCTAGGAACCCTACAGACCCTGCCTCGATGTTGTCCGGATTTTACTTTTAATCATAGGCCGGACAACCCTAAATCTTAACAAACTTAAGATATGGACTCTTCCCTTTCCATATCACATATGAAGTGGTAGGCAACTGATTTGATTGGAACCCTATTCAATAGGTATACAGCTTCTCAAGCGCATAACTCCCAAAAGGAAATAGGATACTCAGTAGTACTCATCATAGAGCACACCATATCACATAGGGTGCTATTGCTCCGCCCCGATATACCATCGTGCTATGGTGTATACGGAGGAGTAATGCTGAGAGAGAATCTCATTCTCCTTTAGAATCATCCAGGATTTCCATGCTCAAGTATTCTCCTCCCTGGTCGCATCAAAGGACATAATACTTATACCTGTATTTTGGTTCTCTACTTCTAACTTATATTCTGTGATTATCTCAAAAGTTTCGGACTTGTGTTTCAACAGGAACATATATCTGAATCTTGAGAGATAATCAGTGAATGTAATTAAGTACAAAGAACCGGTCTTGGCATATGTAGACAGGGGACCTTCATACATCAGCATGTATCAATCCCAAGAGTTCACTAACCCTTTCTCTGTTTCCAACAAACAGAGCTGTGGTCATCGTATCTTTATGACATGACCGGCAAGTTTCACAAGATGTAAATTCAAACTAATTTAAATATGCATCTAAATGTAACTTCACCCAGTCGGGTCGCATTGATATGACCTAGTCTACAATGCCTTAAGAAGAATTCGTTCATTTCTGAACTCTTCCTCTTGTGTGTGTTCCGTATACTAAGAACTGTAGTTTGATTTAGAACATCAATGCTTTTAGATAACCTGTCTGAACCGATCAACTTTTGATATAGGAAATGTTCAAAACATTATCCAACAATACAAAATTTTAAGATTTCTTTACATATAAAGAGACTGATATGATTTTGTATATCAGGTTCGGTATTTAATAACATTCGTTCAGAATCAATATACTGGTAATACAGGGTGACGGTGACCAACAGACTTGGCTGCAACACTTGCACCGTTTTCTGCCTCATGAAACTTATCACCCGTTCTCAGTTCTCTACCTATCTGTAGCCCATGTAACAATTACATATGCGGGATCCTAATCCGGTATCAAATACCCAGGACGTAGAGGATACTGAGAAACAGTTCTTTATAATGAACACACCCGAAGGAGATGCATCTCATGCACTTTCTTCGTTTGGGCGGCACGGGAATTCTGGTATTCCCCGATTTCCTGCTCTGTCTTATAACAATTATAGGTTGGAGCGGGACCAAAGTTCCCCAGCACAGTATAACAAGCGGGTTCGGTCAATATATCCATTTTATTATCTTGATTAAGGTGTGATATGGTCGCTACCTGGAGAGAGAGAGAAGAAAACACTCAGCGGATGCTCTTGCAAGATCAGATTGGTTATTATTTTATCTAATCAGGATGGCTCCCACTGTTTTTATCAAATCTTCCTTCAAACCCTAAAAGGAAAGACTAGCTGGGATTAATTACACGCTACAAGTTCGCCAATCTTTCAGCCAGGCCAGTGTCGGTACTTAGAGGGAGGTTCCCCGTGCTTTCGCACGGACCTAATTACAGTAAACCTCATTTTCCCAGAGGCTTAACCCCATTGACACCTTTCTAGACACCTACTTGATCGGCTAATTGTTGTTGGAGATAGTGCCCTCGGAGTCAATTATTGGATCACAGGCACGTGATTGCAGTGATTGAGGGAGGACCTATCCCGGTAGGACAGTCTTACTCAAGATGATAGTATGCTATCTGGTTTATCTTTATCATCGTGTACTGCTTTAGGTGACCGGACAGGTCACTATTGCGCGTTGATAGAGCCCCTAGGATTCTTGCTTGACTACCAGCAGTATGAGGGCGATCATATACGTGGGAGCTGGTAGTCTATAAGCACATCCTTAAAAGATCCCTAGTCGTGGGAGTTTCGAGACAGGGCATCGATACTCCAGAGTAGACTAGTGTATACAGTCGAGACCCCGACGAGGGGCGGTGGCCGGTCTCACAAGCCACTGGTGTCAGTTGGTTCACCTAAGATGTATACAGGTGCTCATTGGGTTATGAGTACACCGGACAGGACTCGCCGGGAACATGCTAGTTGGTTTTATACCTGACGTCAGATAGCAGTTCCCTGGTGACATGTGTACAGGTTAGTTCATCAACATGAGGATCGTCATTTGTTTCGTGTGAGTTCCCACTGTACTTTGATTACTACCCTACCACGCTCAAAGGTGACGTGCAAACAGGTTTTAGTTGGGTACAGTCCCGAGCCACATGGAGGCAGTGAGCGGATATTCAGGGGTTCGTCTCTCCCGGTATTGGGGGTGAGGTCGCGCTGTGTCTAGGAGAGCCAGAACATGAAAAGTCCTTGGCCAAGGCAGGAGATTTACTGGTAGGTATTCCAGTAGTTTCTCAGAGTGTTCTGGGCTGATCTCTGACACGACTTGTACCGCTTTTGGGGGTCTGACTTTTACCAACCCCCTAGGCCCGCCATTCGATGCTCATAGACGAACGGACCGGACTGTACGGATATTGTCACTGACAGGCTCAGTAGGGTGTCAGGATGAGTTCGCTCATCGACGTCCCTTTTGGTCAATAGCTGGTGGCCCGTCACGTATGGCTAATACCTCTGACGTGCTAGTGGTTAAATCCACAGCCATAGTATTGACGAGTCTTTAGAGTCCCCCACATTCAGTTACTCAAGTTTTCGGGCGAAACGCTGTAGAGGCCGTATGGAGATATGGCAGGGTTCGATCAGATACATGCGGTATTGCACGGATCAGGATCGGACGGATAATACTAGCCGGCTTTGGTTTAAGCCGGATCCTAGTATAGTACAGTGTAGATTTTGTCTCATTGCATTTGTATTTCGGTTGGAATACAGATGCGGGTGTGTATACACAGTATCGGGGTTTTCCTGTAATTTATTACGGGACCAGTTTTCTGGAGTTGCCAGTTTGCTTTCCGTTTCGGCCATATTTCTTTGTATCCTTCATTGGCCGAAGATTGGTGGAGGAGGGCTTATTTGCAATTGTGCAAATAAGCATTTGTTGAGGGTGGTGATTGCATATTGTTGAATCATGATAGCTCTTCTTTGACCTTGACTTCTTGACTTCATCATTACTTGACTTTGGGTGTGATGATTGGGTTTTGGAGTGAGGTTCTTGTTTAGTAATCATGGTTGTTGATGATGAGAAGAGTGTTGGTTGTTTCCTCATCATACCCCTTTTCTCTCTCTTGATGATTGAGCTCACTCATATTTTTTTTGGACTCTCTCCTCTCTTCACCATAAGGGGTCGGCCATATGATGCATGGGGCTGTCCCAAAATTGTGGTGTGGGATTTTTGTTCCTTTGGATTTGTAAAATCCCACTAGTTCAATCTCCACAAGCTCACATCATTTTCCTTACCAAATGGCAACCTCCATGAACCCCATGAGACACATAGTTCTCTACACGATTCTACAGCAAACCTTGGGCACGTCGACTCGCCAACTTCATGCCCGAGTTGCCTCGGTATAGAGGTGGGAGCCCGTAAAAGAAACCGGCGACGTGGTGCCCTTCCGGCAACGAGGTGGAGACCGGACATTCCGCGGGAGATCGGGACGACGACGAGAAGACCGAAGGACACGGATCGCTCGGTATATCTCTCTTCCCCATCTTGTAGTTAGCTAGGACTAGTTTAATGGCCCGATCCGGGTATTTATTGCGCGGTGGTGCCGGTTCAAGAAAATTTAAAGTTAACCATCGCTTCCGCATTTGGCCTCGGGATGGAGGCCGGGGCGCCGCCGTGCACATACAGTGGTATCAGAGCCAGGCCATTAACATAGTCTAGCTTTGTCTAATGTGTTTTACATTTCCGATCGAACGAAAATCCTAAAACCGCGTTTTTATACACATCAGTTTTCTGTCGAAATTTTTTGGCTCCAAAAATTTTTCAGGGTGTTTCAGAATGATGTGCAGGGAATTTTAAGAATTCTGTAGAAATTTGATCACGTGATCGCTCTATACGACCGCGGAATCGCGGCCAAACCCATACTTGGGCCGCGGTTCCGCCGCAGTATTTGCAGATCAGTATGCCAAATTTTTACAGAGAGCTCCTGTGATGAAAATAGTGGTTTTGGAATATTACTTTTGGGCCCAGAATTTCTTGATGTGCTACAGTAGTACTTGGGGGCCCACTTGGTAAAATTTGTTCGATCGGATATTTTAAACATGTTATTTCACAGTATTTACATTATATCTGCGACCGTGAATGTCACTTGATCGGTAAATCTTGTCTAACTGCTATAGCCCGGTTAGACGGATTTGCGAACGTGACTTTCACGTTGATGTTCTGTGTATTGCTGTGATGTTGCGGATTGGTCGTGGGGGATAGCCTGGTTGCAGTTGTAGTACAGTTTTGTTGTATTATGTACATTTGATATTGCGGGGCGAGCGTCCGACATGTGGACTTCCGTCACTGCCTGTTGTATATTATTATTTTGGGGCACGACCAGGTTGCGGTCGATATACCCGTTGTATGTATATTTTACTTTCTATACTAGGATTACCCCGCGGAGGGGTGCACGGATGGCCGGGTTCTAGAGGGCAACAAGCCCGCATCTCATGGCATTGAGACGGAGGAGGCTTCACTCTAGAATTGGCAGGCTATTCGCCGCACTCGTAGGGGGTACAGGTTGACCCAGGAGGGGTGCCCAAGTTACCGGATTCCGTGAAGTGCTGGGTGGTCCATTCACGTTGCTGAAGGGGGCTGCCTCGCTTCAGGTTTTAGCGGGTAACTTGCCGCGCCCGTAGGGGTCTAGGATTTCATTGCACAGGCTATCCACACGACCAGGGGAACGTCGGGTTTCAGTAGTGGCTCTGTGAAACCCGGGGATCCCAGATATCTGTATTGTTCTGTGATGCTGTACATTTCTGTAATGTTGCATTTTATCACGCCTTGAGCGAAATATTATATATTGATATATATATTAGTAGATGTTGTATATGTTTTGCATTCGCGCTAGTCCAGTCCCCGCTCTGTCGTTAGTTAGCTAACCTAACGGGTAATGACGGGACCCAGTGGCGAATGTGGATGGCATATACGTACATCAGTATATTTTCGTTCTTTGTGGTGTGATCAATTGATGGGACTGCGTTGATTCGGATCAATGCAAGTTAAAAACAAACCTAATCTGATGTTGTTGGAATATTTTTCAAAAAAAGCTGTTATTGCAAGGACGTTCACTTTTGTTTTGCATCGTGGTATTCAGTTGGAATATCCTGCTCCTCAGTCGACGAGGCAAGGGCCGAGATCCCTTCACCGGGAATGACCCATTGGACAAAAGTTTGCGTTAGGGCAATAACTTCACTACAGCCGATTACTTTTGCTTTGCATCATGGTATTCAGTTGGAATATCCTGCACCTCATTCTACGGGGAAAGAGCCGAGATCCCTTCACCAGGAGTGACCTCTTTAGCAAAGGTTTTCGCCACTATATTTTTATAAAAGCTATCCGTTCCTTCAACGATATCAAGTTCATTACGTTAAAGGTTTTCGCCAGAAACCATTCGTAGCCCTCCATCATTTCAGTTAAATATTCGGTAGTATTCAAGCTATGTATTTTGACCTCACGCCAAGGCATAGTGTTTGGTAGCTGCCGGGTATTTATCTGTTGCATAGATAGATGTGTTGGTTTGGGACAGTCGTACTACTATTTTGGCCTACGTCAAGGGTATGTACGGGTGGGTTCAAATTAACCTGGACAATGATGGGTAGAACTTGACATGTGACTTATGATATTTTGACCTCATGCCAAGGTCATAAGAGCATGAGGCAAAAATCACATCAGGAGTTTCTAAAGAAACTGAAACTTGCCAGATATGCGCATACCTTCTGGAGTGTGATGACGTGAGAGGATTCCGTCACGTTATCATGCGATGATAGTTGGATCCCGATTCCCACTGATGAGTTGGTTTACTCCTCGGGTGATCCCGACTAATTCTTCTTTCAGATTTGGAGGAGAATTTGACGGTACAGTGGGAGGTTTCCAGATTAGATAAATTGGTAACCATTCTGATCTAGGTTAGAGTGCACGCTGAGTGTTTCTTTTCTCTCTCTCTTTGGCAGCGACCATTGACCCGACCCTAAGACTATGACTCAGTGACCAAAATTGACCGAACCTTCTTTAACACTGGCTTTTGGATTGTCAGAGTTGCGAACCTCATTGCCACTCCTACTTTTACCCTTTTTCTCCAGGACACCCCGTATTACTACGAACGTCCACTTCCATTGGACAAAACCATCGTATGGTTATATACGAACTCGAAGTAATTTATTCGAGGATGGTTTCCGGTTCTGGAAAAAACAGATAGGACTATTCAGTTGTCTTTTCCTTTTACCTTCTCTCAGGTTGCGAGTACTCCTTGGTTTAGGAGATAGTACACCTATTACGCAAATTGGATAGTCTTCTTCCAAACCTTAGGCTGGTGCCGACCGGTGGGGAATGAAGAAAACCAATTAGCATAACGATGGTGTGCAGAAGGTATTAAGTTAAGACAAAGCAAGGGATTAGTAAGAGGGCAAAGTAAATTGCGACTGATATTCACGACCAAACCAAGTATTTCTTCACCAATCCTAAAATCACCTTTGTATTTCTCCAGGACACTCCGTATCACTACGAAGATCCACAGTTTATTGGATACTCCATCGTATGGTTATATACGAACTTGAAAGGAACTTGTTCCAGTTCGGGGATGGATTCTGGTTCAGAAGAAATAGGAATAAGGTTTATTCGGTTGTCTTTTATCTTCACCTTCTCTCATTGCGAGTGTTCCTAGGATTAGGACAGTACACCCATTATGCTTATTGGATAGTCTTCTTCCAAACCATAGGCTGGTGCCGAACGGTAGGGAAGGAAGAAAACCATTTGGCCTAAAGGGGGGTGCAGAAGGTAATGACTAAAGACATAGAAAGGGATTTGGAGAGGTGGCAAAGAATTATACAATTACTGTCGTGAATCTGGAAGAGGCATAACTAGGAATACCGGATACCCCATCGAAACATTTCAATGTTTTAGTTTCACTGTGTACTGTTAAAGGAAAACTGATTTCCCAATTAGTACTTGCTCCAGGGTATGTATTTACCAGGTATGATTCTCACATCTGTATGGTTTTACAGATGATGAGTGGGAGTAAGTTATTGGGAATTGGGTGATCATCCTCATTATATCAGGATTCGTTGTAATCAGTGATGTTTGAGGAAATCACCTGGGCTGTTTGCTGGTCGGCAAATATCTGGTTTTGAATATCCGCTGTTATGCACTAATTTCAAATTGATATATCTGTACGTCTATTTTTATTGAGTGAGATATATCTTTTTGAAATTATGTCTGTGACATTTACCTATATCAGTGGATGGTTAGGTAAGGAGCATTAAACATCGGTGTAATTCTTCTTAACTATAAGTACATTTTTCAACCTACGACACATAGGGATTGAGTTATAAGACTCAAGGGACTTATACAGAGTATTGTATGTTGTCCAGGGTCCATCAGGACAGAGGGGTTGGTCCTCGTACTATATTCGGTTTACTTATAACTTCTCTAGTTTTTAGACAAGTGTTTCTTGGAAACACAGGGTGCGAATTTTGAGAAGTTATAGGTATTTGAATAGAGTAGAGAACCAGGTGTTGCAAGTATCGGGATTCTTCAAGTTGATCGAAGATGTAGATACTTGTGTATGGTATTCAGTTGATAGTAATGGTTAAGAGAACTTGCTTCTCTTTCAGGTTACTCATAATTGGAAGCATTCCTAAGTTGAGTAACGCTGATCGGCCTCTTTCCACTTAGTAGACATGAACTGAAGACAGCTGCATGATTTGAATCTGGTTCAATTAAATCAGTGCCTTTGTTTCTGTATTGGATATAGAACAGTTCATATCTTAACGATGTTAAGGTACGGGGAGTTGTCCGGCTTATGCTTAAAACCAGACTCTGGATAACTCAAGGCACGTTTTCTGTAATGGCTGTTTGTGGGTTGACCCAGGCTATGACGAGGGTTGACTTTCTACCATCTGGAAGATCAATAGTGATATTGTTCTAGACTCGCCACAGTTTTAAATAAAATGGATTTTTTCAGAAAACAGTAGTGGGAGTATGGTAGAACTGGAAGTGATTCCAGAACCACAAACGATTACTGAAGATTTGATAGGAACCTAAAGATTCAATCCGGTTTGACATTCCATTGGCCACTTTGCAGATAAGGTGGGTAACTTCAGGCACTCGAGAGGTACTCCGGTAGCCTCAAGGACGGTGACAGGGAAGTTCTTATTTACCCAGACTTGCCATTGCTGTTGTTCCAGACTGTGAGACCAGGCAGGAGGATGAGTATAGAGTCGTTCTAAACTGGTTTTAGAAGTGTACGTCTATATGACTCTGCCAGAGGGTTGTCGTGGTCAGTGGGAGCAGCGGAGGCATGGTGGACAAGTGGCTTATGTCTATTTATAGACTAAAGCAGATATAGCGGAGATAGATCATCAATTTCTGATGTGACAGTCATAGGTTTGACTTCATCAGAATAGGGGATGGATCTGTTAAGAAGGTAGTAGTAGCGTGTGATATCCTGGTATTTGGATGACATATACAGAGTAGGAAGTGATATTCCTATACTACAATCGGTTATACTTTGGTCGTCACACAGTGGTTTCTCCACATGGGACTTGGACATTATATCAGACATACTGGTTACTAGATCTATGGTTTTAGATCTAGATTTGGGTGGTTTCCCAATTAAGGGTACTTAGACAGCATTCTAAGAGTATTTAGAATGGACGACTCCTGACACGGTAGTGTACCTGCAGGTGATGGAGTCACCCTCTCTAAAGGTGTCTTACAGACTAAAAAGGGGAGGGATGTGCATGATTGGCAGATCACTTGCAAAGGCAATTAAGTCAATCATGAGATGTCAAGTACCACACCAGATGTTGTTCTTGCACTAGATGCAATAAGTTGACAATGATCCTATCCTAGAGAAACAGTCGGAAGCAGTTTTAGAACATAAGTGGATGTTCTAGGGATATGATAACGACAGCCTCATTCGGGAGACGGTTATCATTCCAGGCTTCCAAGGTGACCTGGACGACAAGGAGGTTGTCAGAGTTATAGTTTTTCCTTCTGAAGAGGGGCAGTATTTTGGATAGGTGGTCCAAGGCAATACTGAGGGAGGCATGGCGCGGGACACTGATTAAGTTCAGTTGACGATACAGTCTAAGAAGTTTGGATTTGGAGTTCATTTATGAGCTAGGTCCCATCAGACATCCAGACAGATTCTAAGATAGGTATTGCTCATTTCGGGAGATGGCTTTCTCCGCGAATTTGAGATATAGAGAGACACAGAAAGAAACATCAAGGCGGATCCACTCACTGAGGCTATTCCTCGAACGCAATAGTTTCGCAAATGAGTTTTGTGAGACTGACAAGTAGAGGAGTTGGGTGTTCGGTATCACACGGGCTGTGAGTATGCGAAATCGCAATAATTAGCCTTGAGTGCAAGTGGGAGATTGTTGGAGATAGTGCCCTCGGAGTCAATTATTGGATCACAGGCACCTGATTGCAGTGATTGAGGGAGGACCTATCCCGGTAGGACAGTCTTACTCAAGATGATAGTATGCTATCTGGTTTATCTTTATCATCGTGTACTGCTTTAGGTGACCTGACAGGTCACTATTGCGCGTTGATAGAGCCCCTATGATTCTTGCTTGACTGCCAGCAGTATGAGGGCGATCATATACGTGGGAGCTGGTAGTCTATAAGCACATCCTTAAAAGGTCCCTAGTCGTGGGAGTTTCGAGACAGGGAATCGATACTCCAGAGTAGACTAGTGTATACAGTCAAGACCCCGACGAGGGGCGGTGGCCGGTCTCACAAGCCACTGGTGTCAGTTGGTTCACCTAAGATGTATACAGGTGCTCATTGGGTTATGAGTATACCGGACAGGACTCGCCGGGAACATGCTAGTTGGTTTTATACCTGACGTCAGATAGCAGTTCCCTGGTGACATGTGTACAGGTTAGTTCATCGACCTGAGAATCGTCATTTGTCTCGTGTGAGTTCCCACTGTACTTTGATTAATACCCTACCACGCTCAAAGGAGACGTGCAAACAGGTTTTAGTTGGGTACAGTCCCGAGCCACATGGAGGCAGTGAGCGGATCTTCAGGGGTTCGTCTCTCCCGGTATTGGGGGTGAGGTCGCGCTGTGTCTAGGAGAGCCAGAACATGAAAAGTCCTTGGCCAAGGCAGGAGATTTACTGGTAGGTATTCCAGTAGTATCTCAGAGTGTTCTGGGCTGATCTCTGACACGACTTGTACCGCTTTTGGGGGTACGACTTTTAACAACCCCCTAGGCCCGCCATGCGATGCTCATAGACGAACGGACCGGACTGTACGGATATTGTCACTGACAGGCTCAGTAGGGTGTCAGGATGAGTTCGCTCATCGACGTCCCTTTTGGTCAATAGCTGGTGGCCCGTCACGTATGGCTAATACCTCTGACGTGCTAGTGGTTAAATCCAAAGCCATAGTATTGACGAGTCTTTAGAGTCCCCCACATTCAGTTACTCAAGTTTTCGGGCGAAATGCTGTAGAGGCCGTATGGAGATATGGTAGGGTTCGATCAGATACGTGCGGTATTGCACGGATCATGATCGGACGGATAATACTAGCCGGCTTTGGTTTAAGCCGGATCCTAGTATAGTACAGTGTAGATTTTGTCTCATTGCATTTGTATTTCGGTTGGAATACAGATGCGGGTGTGTATATACAGTATCGGGGTTTTCCTGTAATTTATTACGGGACCAGTTTTCTGGAGTTGCCAGTTTGCTTTCCGTTTCGGCCATATTTCTTTGTATCCTTCATTGGCCGAAGATTGGTGGAGAAGGGCTTATTTGCAATTGTGCAAATAAGCATTTGTTGAGGGTGGTGATTGCATATTGTTGAATCATGATAGCTCTTCTTTGACCTTGACTTCTTGACTTCATCATTGCTTGACTTTGGGTGTGATGATTGGGTTTTGGAGTGAGGTTCTTGTTTAGTAATCATGGTTGTTGATGATGAGAAGAGTGTTGGTTGTTTCCTCATCATACCCCTTTTCTCTCTCTTGATGATTGAGCTCACTCATATTTTTTTTGGACTCTCTCCTCTCTTCACCACAAGGGGGCCGGCCATATGATGCATGGGGCTGTCCCAAAATTGTGGTGTGGGATTTTTGTTCCTTTGGCTTTGTAAAATCCCACCAGTTCAATCTCCACAAGCTCACTTCATTTTCCCTACCAAATGGCAACCTCCATGAACCCCATGAGACACATAGTTCTCTACATGATTCTACAGCAAACCTTGGGCACGTCGACTCGCCAACTTCGTGCCCGAGTTGCCTCGGTATAGAGGTGGGGGTCCATAAAAGAAGCCGGTGACGTGGTGCCCTTCCGGCGACGAGGTGGAGACTGGACATTCCGCGGGAGATCGGGATGACGATGAGAAGACCGAAGGACACGGATCGCTTGGTATGTCTCTCTTCCCCATCTTGTAGTTAGCTAGGACTAGTTTAATGGCCCGATCCGGGTATTTAGTGCGCGGTGGTGCCGGTTCAACAAAATTTAAAGTTAACCATCGCTTCCGCATTTGGCCTCGGGATGGAGGCCGGGGCGCTGCCGTGCACTTACAATTGTAATGTGTAAAACTCTCCCAGGAGTAACTCTTACTCGCAGCGGGTATCGGGATCCAACTATCTCATTGCAAATTTCAACACTTGAAATTCCCGATAATATTTTGCCCCAAACGATCTATGACCTTGACAAGGTCAACAAACCATAGATCGTAAGTCAAATTCAACCCGTCATTTCTTGATTGAATCAAACCCACCCGCACGACCCTTGACAAGGTCAACAAAGCCGTACGACTATCCTAACCCAATCTGCATCATATGCATAAGCAGATAAGCACCAGTCAGCTACCGCACACTACGCCTTGACAAAGGCCAACAAACGCAGCACGAATAGTAACTACTACTTATCTGAAATGGCGGAGGGCTACGACAGGTTTTTCTGAAAACCTATTGCGTAATGAACTTGATATCGTTGTAGAATCAAATGATTTTGAAATGGAGTATTTTTTAGGCTTTTCTAGTTTTGCTAAAGGGGTCACTCCCGGTGAAGGGATCGTCGGCCCTTTCCTCGTCGAATGAGGTGCGGGATATATCATATATATCACTGTGCAAAGCAAAGATTATAGAAGCAATCAAAAGACAAACCGAGTGTGTAGCATCTGCCAGTTATTGCTAAAGGGGTCACTCCCGGTGAAGGGATCTCGGCCCTTTCCTCATCGAATAAGGTGCAGGATGTTCTACAAGGAACACTGCGATGCAAAGCAAGAACTGTAGCTACCTGTTTTTGAAAATTCGATTCCACAACATCTTAAGTTTATTTTCTTTCATTAATCACATTAATGAAGTCCCATCATTTAAGTTACCTAAACATCACAGATAAAAACGACGTACACTTATGCCATCCGCATTCGTCTCGATGTCCCCTCATGCACCGTTAGGTTAGGTAACTAACGGCAGAGCGGGGAAGGGCTAGCGCGGGTGTAAAACATAAGTAACGCCTATATAATATATCATATATACTATATACAGTATTTATCACAGAACATCAAATGATCACATCACAGATATCGCAGCAGAAGAAACATATGAAACATTGGATATACTAGGACGTCCGTGTTTTCAATACGAGCCAGTATAAAACACGGATTCCACGGTCGCGATGAATAGCCAAACCCACACCCCTAGACCCCTACGAGAGCGGCAAGCAACCCTACCATTTCTAGAGTTAGGAGACCCGGACTCGACTCCTCGAGATGGTCTCCCACTGGACCCTAGAACCCGGTTACTTGTGCTCCCCTCCTTGGGTCTATCCTAATGCGGAAAAGTAAATAATATACATCAACGGTGACATCTTCCGCAACCTGGAAGTGCCCCAATAAAAGAATATTACATACAAGTTTTTACATGAATGTAAATGAAAAACACTCATCTCACATAAAACCCCCCCGGCTATTCAAACACGACGATCCAATATAACATATCCAGCAACACATAACATCACATGTCATCAACGTAAGTAAACATGCGTATCCCAATTGTCGTTGACATATAGCAACAAAACCGGCGATATCACATATTACACTTACGGTCACAGAAAAGAAAGTGTAAAATTACAACAGTTGGAATCCGCAACCTCCTTAGACATCGCATGCCTAACCATCTGAATTCCTTAGACATCACATGCCTAACAATTATAAACCCCGCATTTTAGTCTCATTATCGAAAACTCTTTTCAATATCAAGTCGGGCAATTCAACAAGATTCCCGGCATTTTGATCGAATGCTCGTCGCAAACTTTAGTAGGCGGCCGCACCCCCGATACCGTCGACGAAGTGCACCAAGGCGGAACACCGCTACCGCGAGCACCCGAACGGATGCTTTCGGTGACGGGGTTCTCCTACAGTCACTTGGTCGGGGCTATGGGGCGTGGCTATCTATTAAGTTTTACCGGCGAGTATCCGCGTACGCTACGAGATTGCGACGGACTTTTGATCGCATCAAAATTCCATGGCAACCGATCAAGTGAGACTAAAGTGCTATGTTTATAACATCCAAATGTTGTTGATTCCAATTATTGTATCACATTCCAGATAAATAGAAAATGTTAAACTTTCCGATCGAACAATCAAACACCCAAGTTTTCCCGAAAAGCTCAACACATGAAATAAGTTTAAAAACATCCAGTTCATGCCACAGTACCAACGGTCCAGCCGTAGAAGGGTCAAGCCAACGCCTCACATGTGGCACGCCATACTGCCCCAAACCCTAAGGTTCAAAGGGCAGTTCAAGACGGTCACATAATCGAGTTAAGGTTTGTTGTCTTCTAGAGGGACCATCGCGTTACTTGCACTACTTAGAACGTCTTTAAACTACGGAAAAATCCAACAGTTGGAAATTTCCCGTTAGGGAAAAAATTGGGTATTTATATCCGGTCGAACTTTTTAACATATTCTAAATTATCCGGGAAAACACAGACAAAGTTAAAGATTCCGATCGAATCGTTGAATTCCCAATACAACCCAGAAAACTCAACACTTGAGTATAAATTAAAAATATCCAGAAGAATCAGGAATGACAGAAGAATATTACTGTGCAAACAGAAATGATTGAAGCAACTACATGGTCGCGGAACCGCCGCACTAGCCATGCTCGTGCCGCGGTTCCGCCGCGCTTTAATCGACTTGTGACCACGTGCTGCACAGTAACTCTTAGAAAACCCTTCTTATTTTTCTGCATATTTTTAATTCACAAAAATCCAAGTTTTGAAAAAATATACAGAGAAGGGTTTTGGATTAGGGTTCCGGGTTCGATCGGACTTCTAACATCGTCTACACTTTCCCTAAAGCTCTAGCTTGGCTCTGATACCACTGTAGGGTTACTAGGCACACTTAAGAGGTTCCACAAGGCATCAACCATTCCAAAATCAAATTTTACTTATGCCGAGAATCCCTAATGTAAGATCGATTACTAGAGGATAGGCGAAACAACAAGCAAGTTAACAACTTAATCATTAAGTGAATGGAAATACAACCTTTGTAGATCCGGTCCTCCACTTCCTTGGCTTCGTGATGACGTCCCTCCGCTGCAACCATCGGAATCCTGGACTCTCGAGGTGGTTTCATCAGAGAAAAGATCGGGCTAGGTCGTTGACTTCGATGCCGAAGATGATCTACATCGATGCGACTCTAACTCGAGCTCCATCTTCACCAAATCATGAAACTTGTGAAGAAAACACCCTATACTACATGGCAAGTGGTAGAGGATGAAGAAATAGGAAGTGGGTTCACTTTGGATTTGGATTTCTCACTTGATTTCATCAATTGACATTTTTCTAGAAAGCTTTTCTTTTCTTCACTTGAAGAAGAAGATGAAGAAGAAGAAAAATAATTTGAATTGATTAACAAAATAGAAAATCAAGTGATGCCTTATCATATAGCAACCATGGGTTAGTAAACTCATGTAGAGAATAAACTAGGGTTTAGGTAATGGTTAGGTTTAGGATAAAACAAAATGGAAGACCTTTTCAAAGATGCTTTGAAACTTCAAGAAGCTTCAAGCAAAGAAAGAAAAGAAAGCCACCATTTCATTTTAATTTTCAAAAATAAATGAAATAAAACAAATGAAACCCTAACCATTATCTAAACATGGTGTATAGCATACACACACCCAAGTTTGCATGTATCATCAAACATGATACAATCTTGTCGACAAAAATATATCACATATACAATGTGCACAATCAAGTGAGAAAAACATCTTAAGTGAACCAATATTAGTTAATGTAAAGTAATATATCAAATATATAATTATACATTAAATCATTAAATCAACACTTGACTTAATGATCCGGTCATATTGCATATAACCGACTAATATCAATAGTAACAACTTATCGAATCAACACTTGATCCGATAACCCGGCTATATCGCATATAACCGATCAATGTCACATATCGTGAGAATAGAATACAGTATCATATACTGGTATTATTCTCTGTCCCGCACATATCTCATATGCGCTCCTATTTCGTTTCGCTTGAGCCAGGAAACCTCTGTGTAGGACTCTAAAGACTCGTCAATACGCCGACAGCAGGTGATGATCTTATCAAACACCCACAAGCCGCAAGCGGTCTGCTAAACGTAACGGCCACCCGGGTATTGAGCGATCAGAAGATCAACGAGCAAGCCCGCTCACACTCCTGTGAATCCAACCAGCAACACTTACCGTACAGTCCGATCTGTTCGTCTGATATGTCGCATATCTTGCCTGGGGGTGGTAAACGTCAGACCCCAATAGCTCGATAAGTCGTGTCGATATGAGGTCTATAACAGTTCGAGAAACTACCGGTAACACTTACCAATAAATCTCAGCAACCCTGGCCAGGGATTTCCGGTTATAGCCAATCGAACACAGCGCAACATCAACTCCCTATACCGGGAGAGACGAATCCCCTCCTATCGCTCATTGCCTCCATGTGATTCGGGACTGTACCCAAAAACCACCGTTTTGCATGCCCTCTTGGACGTGGTAAGGTGGAAATCAAAGCACAGTGGGAATCACACAAGTCTCTATGACGATCTCGGGTCTACAGACTAACCTGTACCAGTGTCACCAGAGAACTGCCATCTAACGTGAGGTATAATACCATCTGGGAGTTCTCGGCGAGTCCGTCCAGTGTACCCAGTCTCCACTGAGCACCTGTATATCATCTCTGATGTCAAACACCAATGGATATGGGATCATCCATCGCCCATCTTTATGGGTCGAGAAGGTATACGCTAGTCTACTCTGGTATATCGATGCCCCATCTCGATACACCCATGACTAGGGACCTTGAAGGATGTACTTATGGACCACCATGTCCCCACTAGTATGATCTGCATCATAGTCCAGGTAGTCAAGTACACATCCTAAGGGCTTTACCAACATGTAACAGAGAGACAATCAGTGTACACGTTAAGGTAAAGAGCAACCAGATAGCATACTATCATGTCGAGCAAGAAAGTCCTCCCTATATATGTCCAAGCATCCACTATAATATACATCTATGTATAGTAATGGCCTCTAGGGCATACATATAACTAACAATTTGTTACTTTTCTATTGCATAGATAGATACGTTGGTTTGGGACAGTCATACAGCCTTGTTGGCCTTAGTCAAGGGCAAGTACGGGTAGGTTCAAATTAACCTGGACAATGACGAGTAGAACTTGACATGTGACATATGATTTGTTGGCCTTAGTCAAGATCATAAGAGCATGGGGTAAAAATCACATTGGGAGTTTCTAAAGAAACTGAAACTTGCCAGGCATGCGCATACCTTCTATAGTGTGATAACTTGAGTGGATTCCATCAAGTTATCATGCGATGATAGTTGGATCCCGATTCCCACTGATGAGTTGGTTTACTCCTTGGGTGATTTTAGATGATCCCGAATAATTCTCCTTTAGGTTTGGAGGAGGATTCGAGGAAACAGTGGGAGCCATCAGGATTAGATAAAGTGATTAACCATTCTGATCTAGGTTAGAGTGCACGCTGAGTGTTTCTTTTCTCTCTCTCTTTGGCAGCGACCATGGCCCGACCCTATTCTAGAACTCATGAACCAAGTTAACCGAACCTTTTTAAAATATACTGGTTTTTGGATTGTCAGAATTGCATACTTCATTGCAACTCCTACTTTTACCCTTTGCTTTTCTCCGGAACATTCCGTATCACCACGAAGATCCACAGTTATTGGATATGACCATCGTATAGTTTCATACGAACTCGAAGAAACTTGTTTTTCGAGAATGGTTTCCGGTTCTGGAGAAATTGAATAGGACTATTCAGTTGTCTTTTTCCTTTTTCCTTCTCTCAGGTTGTGAGAGCTCCTAGGATTAGGAGAGGGTGCACCTATTGCACTTATTGGATAGTCTTCTTCCAAACCTTACGCTGGTGTCAAAAGATGGGGAAGGAACAAAACCTATTAGCCTAAGTGTGGTGTATAGAAGATAATAAGTAAAGACAAATAAAGGGATTAGAAAGAGGGCAAAGTAAAATGCAACTGCTATCACTCACGACGAAACCGCGTATATCATCGCCACTCCTACTTCACGTTTGCATTTCTCCGGAATATTCTGTATCACTACGAAGATCCACATTTATTGGATACGCCATCGTATAGTCACATACAAACTCGAAGGAACTTGTTCCAGTTCGAGGACGGTTTCTGGTTCAGGAGAAATAGAATAAGGATTATTCAGTTGTCTTTTTCCTTTTACCTTCTCTCAGGTTGCGAGGGCTCCTAGGATTAGGAGGGTACACTTATTACGCTTATTGGATAGTCTTCTTCCAAACCTTAAGCTTATGCCAAAAGGTAGGGAAGGACGAAAACCATTTAGACTAAGTACGGTGTACAGAAGGTAATAAGTAAAGACAAATAAAGGAATTGGAGAGATGGCAAGGAAATATGCGGTTACAGTCATGAATCTGGATAGTGGAAGAGGCATTACTAGGAATACCCGGATACCCTTTCGAAACATTTTCATGTTTCAGTTTCACTGTGAGTTATTAATTGAAAATTGATTTCCCAATTAGATTCTTACTCCAGGGTATGTATTTACCAGGTTTGATTCTCACATCTGTATGGTATTACAGATGATGAGTGGGAGTAAGATATTGGGAATTAGGTGATTATATCCTAATTATATCGGAATTCGTTGTAATTGGTGATATTTGAGGAAATCACCTGGTTTTTTGTCTGATGGAAAATATTTGGTTTTGAATATCCATAGTTATGCATCAGTTTCAAACTGATATATTTGTACGATTATTTTATAAAGTGAGAAATAAGCTTTTGAAATTATGTCTATGATATTTACCTATATCAGTTAATGGTTAGGTAAGGAGTATTCAACAACGGTGTAATTCTTCTTAACCATTGTACAGTTTTCAACCTACGACGCACAGGGTATGAATTATCAAACTCAGGAGACTTATACAAAGTATTGTATGTCGTCCAGTGTCCATTAGGACAAAGGGGTTAGCACTTATACTATATTTTGTTTACTTGCGACTTCTCTAGTTTTTAGATATGAGTTTCACTGAAATAAAAAGTCTAAATTTTAAGAAGTTATAGGTATATGAATAAAGTAAAGAATCACATGTTGCAAGTATTTGGATTCTTCAAGGTGATCGAAGATGTAGATACTTGTGCTAGGTATTCCATTGATAGTAATGGTTTTGAGAACTTGCTTCTCTTTCAGGTTACTCATATGTGGATGCACTCCTAGATGAGTAATGCTGCTTGGCCTCATTCCACTAAGTTAACATGCACTGGAGACATCTGCATGATTTGAATCTGGTTCCAATTAAATTATTGGCTCTATTTCTATATTGAATATAGAATGGTTCATATCTTAACGATGTTAATGTATATTGTTGGTTATAGTGCTCTCAAGTCAATTATTAGATCACAGGCACGTGATCGCAATGGTTGAGGGAAGACCTATACCGGTAGAACAATCTTACTCAAGATGATAGCATGCTATCTGGTTTGTCTTTATCATCTTGTACATGCTTCATGTGACATTACAGATCACTATTACATGTTGATAGAACCTATAGAATTCTTGCTTGACTACCAGCAGTATGATGGCGATCATATACGTGAGAGTTGGGTGGTCTATAAGCACTTCCTTGAAGTCTCCCTAGTCGTGAGAGTTTTGAGACTGGGCATCGATACTCCATCAGAAGATTAGTGTATACATATCGAGACACCGAAGAGGGGCGGTGGCCGGTCTCACAAGTCATTGGTGTCAGTTGGTTCACCTAAGATAGTATACAGGTGCTCATTGGGTTATGAGTACACCGTACGGACTCGCCGGGAACATGCTAGTTGGTACTATACCTATTGTTAGATAGCAATTCCCAGGTGACACGTGTACAGGTTAGTCTATTGACCTGAGATCGTCATTTGTCTCATGTGAGTTCCCACTGTGCTTTGATTATTACCCTACCACGGTTCAGAGGAGTCGTGGAAACAGGTTTTAGTTGGGTACAGTCCCGAGCCACATGAAGGTAGTGAGCGGATCGTCAGGGGATTCATCTCTCCCGGTATTGGGGGTTGAGATCGCGGAGTGCACGGATGGCCATCACCAGAAATCCTCGGCCGGGGTAGTCGAGATTTACCGATCTAGGATCGATAGTTTCTCAGTTGGTGATAGGCTTTATACCGACACTAAATGTCAAGTTATTAGGGGTCTGACTTTATCCATCCCCCAAAGGCTCGACATGCGATACTCATAGACGAACGAACCGGACTGTACAGATACTATCACTGTCAGGCTCAGTAGGGTTTCAGGATGAGTTCGCTCGTCGGCCTTCCTATCGCTCAATACCTGGGTATCCATTACATACAACTAGTGCCACTGACGTGCTTGTGGTTAAACCCACTGCCAGCGTATTGACGAGTCTTTAGTGTCCCACACAGAGGGTTTCCCTAGTTCGGGTGAAACGTTGTAGAGGCCGTATGGTTTTATGGAAGGGTTCAATCATATACATGCACTTGTGCATGGATCATGATCGGACGGATCATACTAGTGGGCTTTGGTTTAAATCGGATCCTAGTATTAGATTGTTGGATTACTTTCGTCTCGTAGTATTCGTATTCAGTCGGAATACGGATGCGGGTATGTATATACGGATGAGGGGTAACCTTGTAATCCGTTACAAGATTTTTTTAGTTGATGCCATTCCTTTTTGTTGGATTAAACATTTAGTTTAAATGTTTATTTGTGGAAAATGTGAGTGCAAGTTTTGACCTTGAGCATTAATTCATGTCACATGTACTTAGTGACTCATGGGCTTGGTTCTTGGGGTGATTTATTGTGACATGGATTGATTTTTAAGGCCATTATGATTGTGTGGGATATTTTAGAGAGAGAGGGCTGTTTTGTTATGGCATGGGATTATTCTTTAGTTGATATAAGTGCTCTCAAAATATCTCACACAACAACACAAGCCATTTCTTCACTTGCTTCTTTCTTGAGCTCACTTTTCCTCCATGGGCATCTTCTTCAAGCTCCACCCATCCCTCTCATGAGTTGAGAATCCATGGGTGTATTGAGACAAAGTTTTCACACACATTCTCTACTTCATCTTGGGCATCTAGGTTAGCAAACTAGATGTCTAAGTTGCTTCGATTTTTGAAGCGGGAGCCCGTATTAAGAATCCTCGACGTGGATCATCTCTGACGAGGGAGACCGAAGAGCGAACCTATTCGGAGTAGCCACGAGGAGCTTGGGAAGAGGATGAAGACCGAAGGACACGGATCGATCGGTATAACCTCTCTTAACACTTAATAGATTACTAGTAAGCGGTTAATGGTAGATCCGGGTAAATGGTTGTGGTAGCGCCAAGTTTTACAAATTTTTGTTCCGCATTTGGCCACCGATAGGTGGCCAGGGCGCTTACATAACCCAACATGGTATCAGAGCCAACCCATTAACCCTACTAGCTAGTTTGCACAAGGTTAAAATCTTGATTGACCAATTTTTCCGAATCACGAATCTTTGTTCATGAGCTTGCTGTCGATTTTCAAACTTATTCTAAAATTTTTTCTGGGTATCTTAGAATTATGTGCAGGCAAAACTATAGCTACAAAAAAGATTTGGGGACCTAACTCCAAAATTCCACCGCGGAAAGGGATCAAAATGTCACATATTTCGGCCCTTCCACCGCGGTTTTTGGGCTACAGTACCCCAAAAATTTTCTGGGGCTCTAGTACATGGAAATATGATTTTTGTGATATATGGTTTTGTCCCAGGTTTACTTGAGTGCTAGATTTGCATTTGGGGCCAATTTGGAAATGTTTAGTCGATCGAAATTTTAAATGTGTATTTTTTTCAGTACTTACATTGCTATCTGCGATCGTGAATGTCATTTGATCGTACAACTTGTCTAATTGCTATAGTTCTTTTAGACGGGTTTGCGAACGTGACATTCACGTGGATTTTTGTGTTGTGCTGTGTTGTTACGGATCCGTCGTAGTGGATAGCTTGGGTGCAATGTTAGTACAATTTAGTTTTATTTGTACATTTGATATCGCGGGGCGAGCGTCCGACATGTGGACTGCCGTCAATACCTGTTTGTATATTATTTGTTTGGGGCATGACCGGGTTGAGGTCGATGTCATCGTTGTACATATTTTCTTTTCTGTACTATGATTACCCCAGCGATAGAGTGCACGGATAGCCGGGTTTTGGAGGGCAACATGTCCGCATCTCATGGCGTTGAGGAGGAGAGGGCCTCACTCAAGAATTGGCGGGCTGTTCGCCGCACTCGTAGTGGGTACAGGTAGACCCAAGGAGGAGTTCTCAAGTTACCGGATTCCGTGAAGTGCTGGGTGGTCCATTCACTTTGATGAAGGGAGCTGCCTCACTTCTGGTTTTGGCGGGTAACTTTCCATGCTCGTAGAGGTCTAGGTTTTTGTATGTCCACGGTAGCACCCCGGCCGTCTAACAGACGCCAAATGCGGAACAAAAACTTTTTACAAACTGGCGCTATCGTGTACCGTAACCCGGATCTGCCATTAAAGCTAAACTAACAAACTACAAAGTGGGTAGAAGAGTTATACCGAACGATCCGAGTTCTTCGGTCTTCAACCATCATCCCACGCTTGTTGCGGCTACTCCGATCTCCTGAATCTCCAGTCTCGTCGTCCAGGTGGCACCATATCGACAGATCTTTAAACGGGCTCCCGCCTCTGAACCGAGGCAACTCGATCGTCAAGTTTGCTAGAAGAGACGACCAAGATGATGTAGAGAATGAGTAGAACACTTTGTCTCGTTACGTCCAAGGCTATGGACGAACGGTTAATGAAGTTGCCTATTGGAATCGGGTAAATGGAAATTGGGCTATGAAATTTCCATACACTCAATTATCATAATCTTTTCTCTCAAAACCAAATGAACAACCATTCCTCCTCAATGAAGGGCCGGCCACATATTTGTAGGAGGGAGGTGAGTGTAGGAGAGAGGGGGGTGAGTGTAAGCAAAACTTATGAAGAAAATATCTAAGCACAAACAAAAATGCATTAATGCAAATGGTGACTCATAAACCTTAGTCACCATTTCATTAAATGCTACCAATTAACAAGGAACACCTCACATACCCTAGAAGCTTCCACACACATCACCCTCATGACTCACCCAAGAGAAGAAAAGATAAATCCGCATTTAACCGAATGTCAAAATACGGCTGATAGAAAACTGAAAACTGGCAACTTCCAAAAGTGATCCTGAAACGAATTTCAGGATAACCCCGTATTGGTATAAACATACCCTCATTTGTATTACGACCGAATACAAATGTATCTGAGACAAAGATATTATATCTACACAGTATAATACTCGGATCTGGCTTAAACCAAAGCCGATCAGTATTATCTGCCCGAAAAATGACACGTGCGAAAACGCACGTGCATTTTCCAAACCTTGCCATAAAACCATACGGCCTATACAACGTTTCGCCCGAACTTGGGAAAGTGTCTGTGGGGGACTCTAATGACTCATCAACATACTGGCACTGGGTATAACCACTAGCACATCAGAGGTACAAGCTGTACGTAACGGTTTGCCTATGTATTGATTGGAAGGGAAGCTGACGAGCGAACTCATCCAAAAACCCTACTGAGCCTGACAGTGACAATATACATACAGTCCGGTCCGTTCGTCTATGAGTATCGCATATCTGCCTAAGGGGCTGGTAACGTCAGACCCCCATTAGCGGTATAAGTCGTGTCAGAGAGTGGCCCAGAACACCCTGAGATACTACTGGAGTACCTACCAGTAAATCTCCTGCCTCGGCCGAGGGCTTTGTGTAATGGCTCTCCTAGACACAGCGCGATCTCACCCCCAATATCGGGAGAGACGAATCCCCGACGATCCACTCACTGCCTCCATGTGGCTCGGGACTGTACCCAACTAAAACCTGTTTGCACAACTCCTTTGAGCGTGGTAGGGTAGTAATCTAAGCACAGTGGGAACTCACACGAGACAAATGACGATCTCAGGCCGACAAACTAACCTGTACACATGTCACCAGGGAACTGCTATCTGATGATATGCATAATACCAACTAGCATGTTCCCGGCGAGTCCTGTCCGGTGTACTCATAACCTAATGAGCACCTGTATACATCTTAGGTGATCCTACTGACAGCAGTGGCTTGTGAGACCGGCCACCGCCCCTCTTCTGGGTCTCGACTGTATACACTAGTCTACTCTGGAGTATCGATGCCCTGTCTCGAAACTCCTACGACTAGGGACACTTTAAGGATGTGCTTACAGACCCCAGCTCCCACGTATATGATCGCCATCATA
The DNA here is from genome assembly GCA_030015575.1 of Agapanthus africanus. NCBI lineage: Eukaryota > Viridiplantae > Streptophyta > Magnoliopsida > Asparagales > Amaryllidaceae > Agapanthus > Agapanthus africanus. The sequence continues at coordinate 528,551,890 of JASDDO010000019.1, read as the reverse complement.
CTGCTGGTAGTCAAGCAAGAATCCTATGGGCTTTATCATCATGCAATAGTGAACTAAAGCATGTATACGATGATAAAGACAAACCATATAGCATACTATCATTTTGAGCAAGACTGTCATATCGGTATAGGTCATGCCTCAATCATTGTAATCACGTACTTGCGATCCAATAATTGACTTTGAGGGCACTATCTCCAACAATCTCCCCTTTGCACTTAAGGCTAATTATTGCGATGTCGCATACTCACAGCCCGTGTGATACCGAACATCCAACTCCTCTACTAATCAGTTTCACAAAGCTAGTTTGTAAAACTCTTGTGTTCGAGAAATAGCCTCAGTGAGTGGATCCGCCCTGATGTTTCTTTCTATATCTCTCTAAATCTCAAGTTCGCGGAGAAAAATATCTCCCGAATTGAGCAATACCTGTCTTAGAATATGTCTGGATATCTGATGGGACCTAGTTCATAAATGAACTCCAAATCCAAACTTCTTAGACATTATCGATAACTGAACCTAATCAGTATCCAGCTCCATACCTCCCACAGTATCCTCTTAGACCACCTGTCTATAATATTGTCTTTCATCATAGGGAAAACTATAACTCTGACAATCACTCTGTCATCCATGTCACCTCTGAAGCCTGGAATGATAACCGTCTCCCGAAGGAGGCTGCCGTCATCAAATCTGTAGAACATGCACTTATGTTCTAAAACTGCTTCCTCATGTTTTTCCAGGATTGGATTAATATAATCTTATCGCATCTTGTGCAAAAACAACATCTGGTGTGGTACTTGACATCTCATGATTGACTCAATTGCCTAAGAAAGTGATCCGCCAATCATGCACATCCCTCTCTCCTTTAGTCTCTAAGACACCTTTAGAGAGGGTGACTCCATCACCTGCAGGTACACTACCATGCCAGGAGTAATTTATTCTAAAATACTATTAGAATACTGTCAAAGTACCCTGATTGGGAAACTACCCAATACTAGATCTAAGACCATAGATTTAGTAACCAGAATGTCAGATATTATATCCATGTCCTTTGTGGAGAAACAACTGTGTGACGACCAAAGTACAACCGATCGTAGTATAGGAATTTTACTTCCTTCTCTGTGTATGTCATCCAAATACCAGGACATCACACCCTACTACCTTCTCAACAGATCGATCCCCTATTCTGATGAAGTCAAACCCATGACTGTCACATCAAAAATAGATGATCTTATCTCCGCTATATCTGCTCAAGCCTATAAATAGACATAAGCTACTTTCCCAATATGCTTCTGCTGCTCCCACTGACTATGACAACCCTCTGGCAGAATAATATCCACGTACACTTCTAAAGCTAGTTTAGAACGACGTTATACTTATCCTCTTGCCGGGTCTCATAGTCTGGAACAACAGTAGTGTCAAGTCTGGGTAAACAAGAACCTCCCTGTCACCGTCCTTGAGGCTACCGGAGTACCACTCGGGTGTCTGAGGTTACCCACTATATCTGTGGAGTGGCTATTGGAATGTCAAACCTGATTGAATATATAGGTCCTATTAAATTTTCCGTAATCGTTTGCGGTTCTTAAATCACTTCCAGTTCTACCATACTCCCACTACTGTTTTCAGAAAAAGTCCATTTTATTAAAACTGTTGCGAGTCATGAACAATATCACTATTGATCTTCCAGATGGTAGAAATGTCAACCCTCGTCAAAGCCAGGGTCAACCCACAAACAGCCATTACAGAAACGTGCCTTAAGTTATCCAGTGTCTGGTTTTAAGCATAAGCTGGACAACTCCCTGTACCTTAACATCGTTAAAATATGAACCATTCTATATACAATATAGAAATAGAGGCACTAATTTAATTGGAACCAGATTCAAACCATGCAGCTGTTTCCAGTGCATATCAACTGAATGGAGAGAGGCTAATCAACATTACTCAACTTAGGAATCCATCCAATTATGAGTAACCTGAAAGAGAAACAAGTTTCTCAAAACCATTACTTTCATCTGAATACCTATCACAAGAATCTACATCTTCGATCTCTTTGAAGAATCCCGATACTTGTGATACCTGGTTCTCTAGTTTATTCTTATACCCATAACTTCTCAAAACTTAGACATTGTATTTTTACGAAACACTTGTCTAAAACTAGAGAAGTCACAAGTAAACAGAACATAGTACGAGGACCTACCCCTTTGTCCTTGTTAATGTATATGCCCTAGAGGCCATTACTGTATGATACTAGTTTGTATATTACTTGATGGAAGCTTGGGATATTCACAGTTGTATATACAATCTTGCTCGAAATGGTAGTATGCTACTTGGTTTGTCTCTGCTTTAATATGTGCATGTGTTTCTTTTAGCATATCGCTGATATACATATTAGTAGAGCCCTTAGGATCTTTGCTTGATTACCAGCATTGTGATGGCGCTCACACTCGTGGGAGCTGGGTGATCTATAAGCACATCCTTATACAGGTCCCTAGTCGTTGGACTATCGAGACAGGGCATCGATACTCCGTAGTAGACTAGCGTATGCGCTTCTCATCCCAGCGTGGGAGACGGTCTGTCCCACAGCCGTCAGTACGTCGTACTTGAGATAGTATGCGGGTGCTCGTTAGGTTACGAGTACACTGGACAGGACTCGTCGGGAACTGTTGGTTGGTATTATACCTATCGTCAGTTATCAGTTACGAGGTAACATGAGTACAGCTTAGTCCGCTGACTTGACACTGTCACTTTGCTTTGAGTGTGTTCCCACTGCACTTTGATTGCTACCCTACCACGGCTCAAAGGAGTCGTGCAAACAGGTAGTTTTTGGGTGCAGTCCCGAAGCGCTTGGAGGCAGTGACGGTTAGACAGGATTCGTCTCTCCCGGTATTGGGGGTTGACATCGCGCTGTGTCCAGGAGAGCCATTACACGAGTAGTCCCTGGCCAGGGCAAGAGAGATATACTGGTAGGTTTCCAGTGTTATCTCAGGGTGTTCTGGGCTACACTCCGACACGACTTGTACCGCTATTAGGGGATTGACGTTCACCGCCCCCTAGGCCCGCCATGCGATGTATTAGACGAACAGACCGGACTGTATGGAGACTGTCACATATAGGCTCAGTAGGAGTTCAGATGGGGTTCACCTCGTCAGTCTTCTTATCGACATCTACCTGGGGACCGTTACGTACAGCTAGTGCCGCTTGTGGTCTGTGGTTAAACCCACTGCCAGCGTAGTGTCGAGTCTTTAGAGTCCCACACAGAGAGCTATTCGCCTTTAGGCAAAATGAGTAGAGATCGCATAGTTTTGCGACAGGGTTCGTTCACATCCGTGCACTTGTGCACGTTTGCTGTCCGGACAGCTTATACTAGCGGGCTTTGGTTTAAGCCGGATCCTAGTATATGATTTGGGATTGGTTTTATCTCTTTGTATTCGTGTTCCTCGGATCACGAATACGGGTGCGTATGCACAGTTGCTTGAGACAGAGGGAGAGGACTTTGATTACGGTTAATGACTATTGTCATTTTTTTAACCCTAATGCTTATGTGTGTATTATTGTTAATTGATATTAATTTAAATAATTATGCATGGTTATGGTTGTTGACCATTTGACCTCCTTGACTTGTTGACCTAGGTTGACACTTTGACCATCATCATTTCATTTGGAAGATGCTCTTTGATCCTTGCAAATTGCATTAAAAATGAAATGATAATGGTCATGTCTTGATTAACCATGACAATTATCTAGCTAATTATCTAATTACAATAATTGACACATATATGAGAGAATGCTTCATATTTTCTCTCATTCTATTATTCACTTTCTCTCTCTTGTTCTTCCTCTCCCTCAAGCTCTCCCCTCTCATGTGTTGAGAAACACTTGAGTTTGAGAAAAACCCTTTCTTGATAATCTCTACTCTCATCTAGGGTTCAAGGATCAGCACTTCTTGCACACTAGTTACTTCTAGCTTAGAGTTGAAGCCAAAGGTTGAGGCTTTCGGGTGGATCTTTCTTCGACGTGAGAAGACGACAAAGGTGACCTCTTTCCACTACTCCAAGGAGCGAGGAGAGAAGGACATAAAGCCCTAGGTATAACCCTTCTAACACTTAGCTAGTTTCTAGTTAGCTTTAGCTTGTTTTTGTTTAGCAAAGATCCTTCTTTGTCTAATCCATGTTGCCTAAGTTGATAAAAATTTGATTTTTATTCCGTTTTCCGCCTCCCCGCAAGTACCGGGGTGGGCAACGTGGACTTACAGTGGTATTAGAGCCTAACTAAACATAAACTAGGTAGGTAGTAGAGTGTATCGAAGTTCGAATCGGAAAAATCGAAAAACCGAGTTTTCAAAACCCTAAGTTTCTATTAATTTTTTTTTCTGTTCAAAACAAAATAAATTATACTCCAAAAATCATCTCAGGGTTTTGTGAAGAAAGCCACCAAAAATGATCCAGTGATTCGACCAAAGAGCCGCGGTTCCGCGGCAATAGCAAGCTATTGCCGCGCAACCGCGGCCGTCTTGGCTCTTCACTGGGTCGAGTTTGGTGCAGTGTATTTCTGGCTTGGTTTTAGGATTTTTAAGATGGTTTATATGTGCCCAGGTTTTCCAGAATAGAAATTTGTTTTTGGGGGCCTATAAATCCGTATTTTTTCCGAACTTCAATACACTTTGACTAAAAGGTTATATCTGTGATGTTTATATGTATTGAACGTCGGCTAATCGCTATATGTCGATTAGTCGGGGTTATACATATCTGTGATCTGTGATTGATGATGGTATGTGTATATGAATGGGTTGGATTGTCGCGGATGAATAGCCGGGGTGGATGTGAGATGAGTGTTGATTTTTCTTTCATTCATTGTAATATGTAAATTGATGTAATAATATTATTTGTATGGCCGCACAACCGGGTCGGGGTTGTAGCCGTCATTGTATAATTCTTTTTACTGTTTTTGCTCCTAGGATAGACCCATGGAGGGGGTGCACAAACTACCGGGTATCTCGAAGTGCCGAGTGGCCTACTCACGGTGGTGAGGGAGGTTGCTTCACTTCGGGTACTTGGCGGGGAGTTTGCCGCACCCGTAGGGGTCTTGGGTGGGGTATTGGCTATTCACCGCGACCGTGTAATCCGCTTTTCGTTGCAGGCTCGAACGGATTGCGGATTCCTAGTATATCCAATGTATTCATCTGTGATCTGTAATGTCTATCATTGCTATATATTTATATATGATAACTATTTAGGCGTTGCTTATGTTTTACAGCCGCGCTAGCCCAGCCCCCGCTCTGTCGTTAGTTAAGTAACCTAACGGGTGATGACGGGGCCCCGTGGCGAATGCGAATGGCATAAGCGTACGTCATATTTTGGTTGTTTTCTGCAATGGTAGGATTAAATGATAGGACGCATTAAAAGAACTAATGCAAGAAAATAAACCAAGTAAAAGTCGATTAGAACACTTTGAAAACCACTCGGTTCTTTTCAAAACTAAACTTTTAAACGCGGAGCTTGAACCACTCCTTTTAAAAGCTATCTCGTTCCATCGATTATATCAAGTTCACTACGTTCACGGTTTCGCCAAAACCATTCGTAGCCCTCCGTCATTCCACATGAATGGTCAAAAAATATTCAAGCTATGTATTTTGGCCAAAGTCAAGGCATAGTGATTGGTAGCTATTGGGTATTCATGTGCAGCATAGATAGATGCGTTGGTTTGGGACAGTCGTGCTGCCATTTTGGCCAAAGTCAAGGGTAGGTACGGGTGGGTCCAAATTAACCAGGAGAATGACGGGTAGAACTTGACATGTGACTTATGTTATTTTGGCCAAAGTCAAGGTCATAAGAGCATGGGGCAGAAATCCACATCGGGAGTTTCATAAGTACTGAAACTTGCTAGCCCTGCATACCATTTGGAGTGTGATAATTCTGGTAGGATTCCTTCGGTTTTATCACGCGATGATATTTGGATCCCGATCCTACTGTGAGTATATGCTACTCCTCAGGAAAACTCTCACTTAACGATCAATGCTATAAACTTAGTAGGTATCTAGAAAGGTGTTAGCGGGGCTACGCCCACAGGGAAAAGAGGTTACTTAATTAAGGAACTTCGCGAAAGCGTTGGAAAACCTCCCTCGAAGTACCGACACTGGCCTGGCTGAACGGTTAAGCAAGTATTGTATGGTGAGATTGATCCTGACTAATCCTTTCTTTACAGTTTGAGAAGGGATTCGAGAGACAGTGGGAGCCATCCAGTTTAGACAAACTAAAAACCACTCTAAACTTGCAAGAGCATCATGCTAAAGTGTTTCTTTTCTCTCTCCTAATTCCAGCGACCATTCAACATGACCAGACTTAAGTTATTACTAGATAAAAACATATTGACAGGGCCAAACTACAAAGATTGGCTCAGGAATGTCAAGATGGCAATCACTTATGACAAGTTGGGGTATGTCCTTACCACCAAAGCTCCCCCTGTCCCAGGTCCCAAAACCAGTTTCGTAGATAGGGAAATCTATAAAACCTGGGAAATAGATTGCGCGAAGGCCAGATGCCTCGTACTAGCCTCGATGGACAACGAACATCAGAGGAGGCACGAGAATATGGACCTAGAGTCCATATTTCTTCATACAAAAGAACTGTATGGAGAGCAGTCTCGTATCGCAAGATACGAAGTGTCGAAGAAGTTGTTTTCGGCAAGGTTGGCCGTTGGATCATCGGTAGCGGAACACGTGCTTAAGATGATTGGATACATAGAGGAGCTCGCGGACCTTGGGACCACGTTGGAGAATGAACTCTATACTGATTTGATTCTCCAGTCCCTTCCTTCCACTTACGCCCAGTTTATTCTTAACTTCAACATGCAAGGAAAGGAGGTTGAACTTTCTGAACTTCTGAACATGTTGAGGAGTGCTGAGGGCACCCTACAGAAGGGTAGGGAGACATCCACTTTGTTTGTAGGAGGATCTTCCTCTTCTAGATCCAGGGCGAAAGCCAAGGGTAAGAAGAAGAAAGCCCCCGCCAAACCAAGAGGCGGTGTCGGTAAAGTGGATACGAAGGGAAAAGGAAAAGCAACAAAGATAGCGGGAAAGCTGGTGGGGAAGGAAGAATGCTTCTATTGTCACAAAAGTGGTCACTGGAAACAAGATTGCAAGGCTTGGAAGGCCAGAACACAGGATTTGAAGCGAGTTGCAGCTTCAGCTTCAGGTGTGTATGTTATTGAAAACTGTTTATCAATAAACTCTACATCCTGGGTATTGGATACCGGATCAGGATCTCATATCTGTAATTCTTTGCAGGCATTGAGAAAGCGTAGAGTTTTGAAGGCAGGTGACATGACCCTCAGAGTTGCAAACGGTGCTAGCATGGATGCTGAGGACGTGGGGGACTATCACCTGGGATTGTCGGATGGACACTTTTTGGTTTTACGTAGTTGTTATTATGTACCAAATGCAACCTGTAATATCATTTCTGTATCTTTATTATCTAAAGAAGGTTATGAATTTGCATTTGTAAGTAATGTAGTGAACATTCACCTTAATCAAGTTTTGATTGGGTCAGGTACATTGAACAACGGTATATACGTATTAAACCAACCACAGATTTTCAATGTCCAGAATACACACAAAAGAAAGTCTCCAGAAATCAATAAAACTTTCTTATAGCATTGTAGACTGGGTCACATCAATGAGAGAAGGTTGACTAAGTTACATACAGAAGGATATTTGGATCCGTTCAAATATCAATCGTATGCAACTTGTCAATCCTGTCTCAAGGGAAAGATGACAAAGACTCCGTTCACTGGACACGGAGTAAGAGCGAGCGAGCTCTTGGGACTCATACACAGCGACGTGTGCGGTCCAATGTCTACACATGCGCCAAGCGGTTATTCTTACTTCATTACTTTTACGGATGACTTCTCAAGGTTCGGACATGTCTTCTTGATGAAGCATAAATCCGAAGCTTTTGAAAAGTTCCAGGAATATAAGAATGAAGAAGAAAAACAAACAGGCAAAACTATCAAGACACTAAGATCTGATCGAGGTGGTGAATACTTGAGTGCCGAGTTCCTGGGTTACTTAAAAGAGAATGGAATTCTCTCTCAGCTTACTCCTCCATACACTCCGCAACATAACGGTGTATCGGAGAGACGGAACCGAACCCTATTGGATATAGTACGGTCCATGATGAGTAACGCTGAGTTGCCGTGATCGTTCTAAGGATATGCGCTAGAAACAGCTGCATACCTTTTGAACCGTGTTCCCACTAAGACTGTGCCTACCACACCATATGAGTTATGGAGTGGGAAGAAACCCTATCTTCAATACTTGAAGATTTAGGGATGTCCAGCTTATGTCAAAAAGCAGCATGCGAACAAACTAGAGGCACGCTCAGTACTGTGCAAGTTTGTGGGATACCCAAAGAACTCCAGGGGGTATCTTTTCTATTACGCAGAGGAACAAAAAGTCCTTGTTTCTCGTAATGCCCATTTTCTGGAACACCAGTTCATAGAAAAGGAAATAAGTGGGAGCGCAATAGAACTGGAAGAAATTCCAGAACCACAAGCTATTACTGAAAGCTTAGTAGAACCAGAGGGTTCGAAAGATCAAGACATTCCCACGCCACTCCGCAGGAGTAGTAGGCAGTCTCATCCGCCCGAGAGATACTACGATTTTCTCATTGACGGGGATAGAGAAGATTGCATCATAGATTTTGATGAGCCTACTAGCTTCCAGTAAGCCATTCAGAGCGTCGACTCGGTAAAATGGCTGGATGCAATGCGGACCGAGATGGAGTCCATGTACACCAACAAAGTATGGACGTTGGACATTGCTCCAGATGGGGTAAAACCCGTAGGATGCAAGTGGATCTTCAAGAGGAAGATTGGTGTAGATGGACAGGTTGAGACCTATAAAGCTAGACTGGTTGCAAAGGGTTTTCGTCAAAGACCTGGTTTGGACTATGACGAAACCTTTTCTCCAGTAGCTATGCTGAAATCCATTCGGATCCTTCTTGCCATTGCTGCCTTCCACTATTATGAGATTTGGCAAATGGACGTAAAGACAGCTTTTCTAAATGGACATTTAGAGGAGTGTGTCTATATGGACCAGCCAGAGGGTTTCATTCTGAGTGGGAGCAGCGGAAAGGTGTGCAAGTTGCTTAAGTCCATTTATGGACTAAAGCAGGCATCGCAGAGTTGGAAGATCTATTTTGATGAGACGATCAATTTGGCTTTATCAAAAATCCAGATGAACCATGCATCTATTGTAGATTTGTAGCGAGAACTGTAGTATTCCTCGTTTTATACGTGGATGACATTCTCTTAATAGGAAATGATATTCCTATGCTACAATCTGTCAAGGGGTTCTTGTCACACAGGTTCTCCATGAAAGACCTTGGTGATGCCTCATACATTCTGGGTATCCGGATCTACCGTGACAGATCCAAGAGGATATTAGGACTTTCGCAGTCCAGATACATCGACACCATACTGAAGAGATTCAGTATGAAAGATTCCAAGCGCGGTAATCTACCGGCTTGTCATGGGATCACCCTCTCCAAAGAGATGTCTCCCAAGACTGATTTGGAGAGGGATCGCATGTCTATTATACCCTACGCTTCTGCGGTAGGCTTTATAATGTATGCAATGTTGTGTACCAGACCGGATGTAGCTTATGCACTGAGTGTGGTAAGCAGGTATCAGTCAAACCCTGGGGAGAAACATTGGATAGCAGTAAAGAACATTCTTAAGTATCTGAGAAGGACTAAGGAGATGTTCTTGGTGTATGGCGGAAAAGACCTCCAGATTGAGGCCTTTGCTGACTCCAGCTTCCAGAGTGACAAGGATGATTCCAAGTCCATGTCGGGTTTTGTCTTTACCCTCAATGGAGGGGCAGTGTGTTGGAAGAGCTCCAAACAGGAAACCGTTGCTGACTCGACTATGGAAGCGGAATACATCGCTGCATCTGATGCTGCAAAAGAAGTTGTCTGGATGAGGAAGATCTTGAGAGAACTTCAGGTGGTTCCGTCCATTGTTGACCCAATACCTCTGTATTGCGACAACAACGGGGCTATAGCTTTAGCGAAAGAACCCAGGTCCCATCAGAAATCCAGACACATCTTGAGGCGGTATCACCTGATCAGGGAGATCGTGGATCGCCAGGAGATCGAGGTTCGGAGGGTTGCTTCAGAAGATAACACAGCAGATCCATTCACCAAGGCCTTGCCCCAGACTCAGTTCAAGAGGCTGATCGAGATGATAGGTGTTCGATACGCCAGTACATGGCCTTAGTGCAAGTGGAAGATTGTTAGTGTATATGCCCTAGAGGCCATTACTGTATCATACTAGTTTGTATATTACTTGATGGAAGCTTGGGATATTCACAGTTGTATATACAATCTTGCTCGAAATGGTAGTATGCTACTTGGTTTGTCTCTGCTTTAATATGTGCATGTGTTTCTTTTAGCATATCGCTGATATACATATTAGTAGAGCCCTTAGGATCTTTGCTTGATTACCAGCATTGTGATGGTGCTCACACTCGTGGGAGCTGGGTGATCTATAAGCACATCCTTATACAGGTCCCTAGTCGTTAGACTATCGAGACAGGGCATCGATACTCCGGATTAGACTAGCATATGCGCTTCTCATCCCAGCGTGGGAGACGGTCTGTCCCACAGCCGTCAGTACGTCGTACTTGAGATAGTATGCGGGTGCTCGTTAGGTTACGAGTACACTGGACAGGACTCGTCGGGAACTGTTGGTTGGTATTATACCTATCGTCAGTTATCAGTTCCCAGGTGACATGAGTACAGCTTAGTCCGCTGACTTGACACTGTCACTTCGCCTCGAGTGTGTTCCCACTGCACTTTGATTGCTACCCTACCACGGCTCAAAGGTGTCGTGCAAACAGGTAGTTTTTGGGTGCAGTCCCGAAGCGCTTGGAGGCAGTGACGGTTAGACAGGATTCGTCTCTCCCGGTATTGGGGGTTGACATCGCGCTGTGTCCAAGAGAGCCATTACACAAGTAGTCCCTAGCCAGGGCAAGAGAGATATACTGGTAGGTTTCCAGTATTATCTCAGGGTGTTCTGGGCTACACTCCGACACGACTTGTACCGCTATTAGGGGACTGATGTTCACCGCCCCCCTAGGCCTGCCATGCGATGTATCAGACGAACAGACCGGACTGTACGGAGACTGTCACATATAGGCTCAGTAGGAGTTCAGATGGGGTTCACCTCGTCAGTCTTCTTATCGACATCTACCTGGGGACCGTTACGTACAGCTAGTGCCTCTTGCGGTCTGTGGTTAAACCCACTGCCAGCGTAGTGTCGAGTCTTTAGAGTCCCACACAGAGAGCTATTCGCCTTTAGGCAAAATGAGTAGAGGTCGCATAGTTTTGCGACAGGGTTCATTCACATCCGTGCACTTGTGCACGTTTGCTGTTCGGACAGCTTATACTAGCGGGCTTTGGTTTAAGCCGGATCCTAGTATATGATTTGGGATTGGTTTTATCTCTTTGTATTCGTGTTCCTCGGATCACGAATACGGGTGCGTATGCACAGTTGCTTGAGACAGAGGGAGAGGACTTTGATTAGGGTTAATGACTATTGTCATTTTATTAACCCTAATGCTTATGTGTGTATTATTGTTAATTGATATTAGTTTAAATAATTGTGCATGGTTATGGTTGTTGACCATTTGACCTCCTTGACTTGTTGACCTAGGTTGACACTTTGACCATCATCATTTCATTTGGAAGATGCTCTTTGATCCTTGCAAATTGCATTAAAAATGAAATGATAATGGTCATGTCTTGATTAACCATGACAATTATCTAGCTAATTATCTAAATACAATAATTCACACATAAATGAGAGAATGCTTCATATTTTCTCTCATTCTATTATTCACTTTCTCTCTCTTGTTCTTCCTCTCCCTCAAGCTCTCCCCTCTCATGTGTTGAGAAACACTTGAGCTTGAGAAAAACCCTTTCTTGATAATCTCTACTCTCATCTAAGGTTCATGGATTAGCACTTCTTGCACACTAGTTACTTCTAGCTTGGAGTTGAAGCCAAAGGTTGAGGCTTTCGGGTGGATCTTTCTTCGACGTGAGAAGACGACAAAGGTGACCTCTTTCCACTACTCCAAGGAGCGAGGAGAGAAGGACATAAAGCCCTAGGTATAACCCTTCTAATACTTAGCTAGTTTCTAGTTAGCTTTAGCTTGTTTTTGTTTAGCAAAGATCCTTCTTTGTCTAGTCCATGTTGCCTAAGTTGATAAAAATTTGATTTTTATTTCGTTTTCCGCCTCCCCGCAAGTACCGGGGTGGGCAACGTGGACTTACAGTCCTGACGGACACTGGACAACGTACAATACTCTGTACAAGTCCGCTGAGTTTAATAACTCAAAACATGTGCATCGTAGGTTGAAAACTGTACCCAGGTGATTTCCTCAAATATCATCAATTACAACGAATTCCGATATAATGAGGATGATCACCTAATTCCCAATAACTTACTCCCACTCATCATCTGTAAAACTATACAGATATGAGAATATAAAACCTGGTAAATACATACCCTGGAGTAAGTATCTAATCGGGAAATCAGTTTTCTTTTAACAATGCGCAGTGAAACTGAGACACTAAAAATGTCTCGTAGGGGTATCCTGGTATTCCTAGTAATGCCTCTTTCGTAATCCTATTCATGACTTTAACCGTATATTTCATTGCTATCTCTCCAAATCTGTCACGACCCGAAATTGGCCCGTGACGGCCCTAGTACTACGCAACGCCCTAATACGTAACGTAGTAAAAGAAAGCCAAAACCCAGAAATCTAAACCAATAAAATACGGAAAAGATAATATAAGTTTTTGAAACACTTGAAATCGCAACCCAAATTCATTAAAAGTTTTAGTTTATTTCTTTAAATTTTGGCAACACCCCTTTTTGTAAAAACTAACCCAAGATGAATACAACACAAAAATATGACGCCGTAGCGAAGAAATAAAGACAATAGAGAGAAAGCTGTATATAAAAGACAACAAATCCACAATAATATACAATATCGCCCTCAACAAGTCTCTAAGTCAACAACATAATAGTAGATGGAGAGTACAAGATACAACGAATGTACAATACTAAATACAGATAACCACTAAAACCCACCTAAGCAAAATAGTACTGTGAGCTGATGCGGTATCTGTAGCAAAAGATAATATCTGAATAGCGGAATAGCCTGCCTCGACTACTCTGGGGAACAAGCTGAAACACCTGTGGCACAACGGGGGTAAGTTGCCAACTTGTGAATAGTAGATAACATGTGTAGGTAATCGCAGGAATGTACGTACAGCATGAATCTAAGGTATGCGATTACAGTAATAACATGTCATGTGAATGCAAATTAATGAAAAGTACACTAGCAGGTACAATCGATATGTAAAGCAATAGTAACACGACAGTAATATGCAATAACCATGCAATAGGGATATGAGAATGTAGATATGCAACTATCATAAGGGTACACTAACAGGTACTACCAATATAAGAAACTGTGCATAAAATAGATAAATGTGAGGTATGGGGTGGAATATGTCATTCCCACGGAAACCTGACATCATGGTAGGATCACAATCCATCAAGACACTCAGATCCTAAATCCTCAAATCAGCCCCCAACTGGGCCCTCACATCGTATAAGTATCACATCACTTCAATGTACAATATCGAATAGCTCCCCTATATCTCGAATGTACAAATCAACAATCTCCTTTATAACCAACATCCAATCTCAATGAATCATCTATATCCCAAGTCGAATCTCAAGTAAGTTTCTAACATCCTAGAGGTATATATATTTCCAGAAATAAATATGATGGGGGCAATACACATATATTAGCGTCCCATTCCACTAATATTAGTGTAAGGGTATATATAACAACGGCTAATCCCCTGTTATATATACAAAGGTATTAAAAGAAATATCATGAAAACAATGTGCCAAGTATCGACACAGAAATCCTGATAGGTACGTATCATACGCTGTCCCGAAAGCACGAGTGCCTAGCTCTGACCCTCGCCTTTCGACGTATGCATACGTGCATGACTCCCAATGGTATCTCCTTGATCCCCGCCGAGTCATTGATACTGTCACCGGATGGTATGGTTCCCCTGCCGGGCTCATCGGCTCATAGCACATCGACATCCCTTTCTTGCCCCGGGGTACCTCCGGGCCGCACCATGTACCTTCTACGGCCTCGACGCCTCCTCGTAGGGGTATATATAATCAACACCGATAAAACCCATGGTGGATGCGCAAATATCATATCAAGAAAACCGGGTTTTTCAATGTATGCATAATTTCATGAACTCCCGCGGTCCCCAAATCCAGAAAACATCATGTAAAATCCAAATAATAATGCGCAATCCAGGATTAAATAAATACGATATATCTGAAATGCAACCATATAGCAGAGAATATGTAGCTGAAACCAGATGTATGCGAAACCAATAAGGTACAGCTAAGTAATATCAGTAAAGGTAAATATATAACTGCAACTGGATATGTGTGTAACATACAGGTGTAGCAATGTAAGTATCTACCTATAAGAACTGATGTCGTATACCCCCGTGGGTATAAGTAAAATATGTAGGATATCCCCCCGGTATAAGTAAAATATGTGCAAGGTATACTTGTAGCTGTATCACAAGGTGTATATGTACCTATCACTAAAGGTATGATGCACTATAGGTATACCGATAAGTTAGATGTCATGTGTGACAAGCAATAGTATCAATAATGGTTAGTGTGTGACATGGCAATTATTGACGGTATATGTGTAGCATACAATCCATACTCGTGCAACATGAACTGTCAATAATGTGTGCAGTGCCCTATGGCTACTAGTCACAGTACAACTATATCTTAAGTAAAAAGGGTAAAGGCGTAATTCTAACAATGACGTAGAATATGCGACAAGTATTAGAATCCTAGCCCAGACGCATAACGCCATGCGGGCGATTCCCCTATAGATATTAAATCTACTCACCTACGCTCCACGCTAGGCGAATCCTACCATCTGCTCCCCCTTGTAGCAGTGCCCGTAGTCCGTGCCTGCAAACCTGCAAATAAGACATGGAAATCATATATAAGCCAAATATTCCGCAAAACGCGATATCGAACCAAAACGAGAAACTCGCGTCGCGAACTAAACTTGCGTGTGCATGATACGCTAAAACGTGTGTATACGCGTTTAAAACCATCGTGACACGCCGCGATACGCTGGATCACAGAACCCACTCACTTATCGCGCGCATCGCGCAAACACAACGAACACCAAAACGATATTTGATCCCAGATTTTCCTACAGGTAAAATCTTACAAAACTAGACCTGCCAAAACACTAGACAACACAGTAGAGAGCCCTACACAAAACCCCAACACCCATGCCCCCTACTTGGCCGCAATTTGCGGCCAAACCGAATAAATCTGCGGCCAAAGTTTGGAAATAGGGTTTCGTGTTCAGGTGATGGTATCTAGACCTAGTGTACATGCCCCAGTTTTCTCAATTTTGTTCTGAAGGATCCGGGTCAAAAGCAGATTACAAAAAAGCTAATATATCGCATAAAAACGACAATTTGCACCAAACACAAACCCTATGGTATTTTAGTGAAATCTGGGTTATTTCTCAGTTGAAGTGACCCTAATAACACTAAAATAATCTAGGTTAACTAACACAATCATCACTTAAACAACATTCCATACAAATCACCCTAATTAGCACTAAACTAGCTAATTTAACACTAATCGAAGCTAATTAACACACAAGCTAAGCAAACTAGGGAAAGGGTTCAGAAATATACCCTAAAGAATCCTAGAGAGCAGGTGAAGAAGTGGAGAAGAGCTGCTGTAGTGGCTGGGGCTGCTGCTGCTACAGTTGCTGCTGCTACTGCTTGCTTCTGCAGCTGCTGTTGTTTCTGTTGTTGCAGGTGCTTCTCTTGCTGATGCTGAGGCTGCTGATGCTGTTGCCTCTGGTGTTGCTGCTGCTTCTGCTGCTGTAGGGTGTATGTGTGTGTATAAGAATGAGATAAATGAGAGAACAAAGGGAGAAATGAGAGAATAATCAAAGACCCCTCCCATTCTCACTCTCTCTCTTCATTAAATGGGCATAGTTCACACCATACTCCCATGCCCATCTCTCTCTCTCTCCCACAAGGTCAACCATTCAAACCAATTTAAAATCCTTTTTAAATTCATTTTATTTAAAAACAACCATACACATTATTAAACCCAAAACTCCTAAACAATTAGTAAAACAAGCTTAAAGGAAAATGGTTAGCTAACCATGATTGCTAATTATGATTAACCTCCCAATTAGCACCCAAGATATCATGCACAAGTGTGTGCCCCTAGAAAAATTCTAATAAAATACTCATTAAATAGGATAAAATAATTAAAAACCAAATTGGTAAACTTTTTATTAAAATCAATACATTAAAATATAATTAGCTACAAAACACATTCTAAGGTGTTACAATCTTCCCCCTTAAAAGAAATTCGTCTCCAAATTTAAAAAAAATATACTGTTACACGTACCTTCAAAGAGAAGATTAAAATCCTCAAATCTCGCTCGCAGCCTCCCAAGTGACTATCTCACTATACGGCTACGTCCAAGAAAACCCTCCACAGATTGCAAGACCCTTGACCGATGTTCCTCCACCTGCTGAGCCATTAACACAATTGGCTGCTGGTGAACGAAAGATCGCGTCTAAGCTAAATGGTCTGGTGCTAAATCATGTGAGAAAGGTCAAGAAGGTAATTGTAGAGTATTATCACAAGGAATACGGGGTGAAAATCCAATAATCTGGACGGAAGTGCCAAATTAAAGGCAACGAAACTAACTCGCTTATAGGATCTCAGAAGGACCTAAATCCTAGGACAAGCTCCCCACAATCCAACACGTCATTCATCGGAAAAGTCCGTAGGAATACATGATCTTTCCCTGCGAACTCGAGTCTATGACCAACACAGTCGGCATAAGACCTCAGTTCACAATGGACAATTCCCATCCTGACCTAACACAACTGGACCATCTCCGAAGTCTCTAGACTAGCTGGGGTCCAAGGTCCTACTTACGCAGAGTCAGAAAAACAACAGACTGGTGATCGACATGACCTAACCCTTAAGCCTAAAGGTGGCCAATTGGAGTGTCTTCTGATAACAGCTATCGAAGGAGAACCCTAACGATGGCGAGTGACGATCCCCAACTGCCGACAACAATCAAACAAACACACAACTTAACAAGAAACAACTGAGCACATTGAGTATAACCGGACGACAAGAATCCGAATGGAGTCACACCCTGACTAAACTTGGGTAGAAACCATAGTGAAATTCGTGGAGATCTTCTCCCACTCCTACTTCGGAACGGTTAAAGGTTGCAACTCTCCAGCCGGCCTCAGATGCTCAACTCAAACACACAACAAGACAGACACCTTGAAACGAAACCTGAAACTTCTCCTTACATCCCTGTCCACCCGTAACTATCTCACAAGTCACGCTAAATGTTGGTGGAACTTGAATGCATACAGAGAGTTGACAGATGTGCATGTTCTAGGATTACACGTCTCTACCCGATGATATCAGGTACACAAACGCGTCCCTAACTTAGCACACCATTGTCACAAATCAAGGTCTCCGAATCATTACCCAGCCGAGTATGCTCAAGTATCACTAACGAACGAGCATCGGCGGGCAGTGTCTCGCGAAAACGATTTAAGGAAAGTGGTCGGGCGCGGACATGAGCAAGCTGTCCCCTCCGTAGAGACGAACTAAAGCTGTACTCGACGATCAGACAAGAACTTTAAATCTACAGAAGACTATCACAACAATCAAAATCCACTGCAAGAAGATGTACATTAAGCTATGGTGGTCCGTGGAAAATCTGACACGACTCTCAACCAAGTATTGTCTCTAAATCTCCAACGCAAAACCACTGCGGCCATCTCCAGATCATGAGTGGAATATCCTTCTCGTACCTCCTCCAAATGTAGGGAAGCAAAAGTGATGACTCTGTAGTGTCACCTCAGTACACACTCGAGCCCACTCAAGAAACATTACAGTTAAACAACAAAGTCGCCCGAACCAAAAGCAAAGAAAGAACTGATGCAGTTGTTAACCGAATCTCCAACTGCCGAAAACTCCGTACACATGCCTCAGTCCACAGAAAAGAAACCTCCCTTCCGGTCCATTCAGTCGACGGTGCAGCACTACTCTAGCAAACCGGCATGGAACAGCGGTAAAAACCTGCTAAGCCCAACAATCTGCGGATCTCTGTCCTGCACACAAGTCTGGGCCTAAGTTGTACGGCCACGATCTCCCTCGGAACCATACGAAACCGTTTTCCGTGACTACAAGACCTAGGAGTCAGCACAAACAAGGCTGAAGAAACACTCCGAGAATTTAGCAAACTGCTGGTGCTCTTCCAGTATCAACATAACAAATCCTCAAGTGCTGCTCCTGTTCCTCAAGACATATTAAGTAGACCAGAATGTCATAAATAACACAACAGTAACTGGTCGAGGAACGGCCTGAAGAAATCTGGTTCATCACATCTACGAATGCTGCTAGGGCATCAGTGAATCTAACGACTCACAAAAACACACAAATCCCGTAGCACGCATAAGGCAGTCTTTGGAATTCCATCACTCTGAACCGTAATAATGATGACCCGATCCCAAACAAACTTAGAAAATGTCTCGCACTGTGGAGCTGATCGAAGAAATCGTCACGGTGAGGTGAAGGATACCTATCCGCACCGTAAGCCGGTTCAATTGACGATCTGTCGATACACAACCTCAAACTGCCATCTTCCTCCTTGATGAACAGAAATAGGAGCTTCCAAAAGCGAAACACTCAGACACACAAAACTTCCCAAACCACAACTCTGCAGCTGATCCCTTAGCTCCCAAGCTTCGCCGGCTCATCCGGAACAAGGTCGGAAAAACTCTCGCAAGAAAGGAACACCGGTCCGACAAACCCTCTGTGGCTACGGTATCATGAATGAACGCCAAGAATCCACGACATCTCCTCAGTAGCCGACTAGCGAAAAAGGCTGAATTCAAGCTGTGAGAGGCGGCACAACTATCCACCTGCACAACAAGAACTGACTTGCCGAGGAAAACAAAACCTAACTTGTTTCCTCACGGTAGTCCACAGACTCCTAGCACGTAGTTAACCAGTCCGTGCCCAGGAGAACGTCAAATCCAACATCTCTAGAAGGATCGAAATGATGGACGAATCTCTATCTCCTATCCGATTGGCACACAACTGAATACGTGTCGCGCAACAAAAGAATCGCTGACAGGAGTTAGCACAACTACGACTAATCTACCCAACCATGGTACAAGCATGAAAAACAAACGAATATATCAAAGGACATATAATTTAAGGGTACCTGAAAACTCCACATTGGACGTCTGCACGTCCCGATGAGTAGAAGCAAACTCCTGTGTCTGCCCTCTACTCGCAGCTGGATGAACTCCTCTGGTAGACTGAGCCCTCTGAGCGAACCTTCCACGTCCACGGCCTCTCTGAGTATGATCCTGACGCCGTGCTGAGGAACAATCCCTGACGAAATGCTGAAGGCTTCCGCATCGAAAACATCCACGCGCTGACTGCTGACCATCCTAGGGATGAGAGCTGAATGACTGTCCTCGTCCAAAACCTCTGCTACTCCCGCGACGACCACGAAATCTGTCTCGACGACCAAACCTCTGCCTCTTGGCTGGTACGGTGGTACGCGTCCTCCACTGTCCTGGAATATGTGCCTCGTCAACTGGAGCTGCAACCACTGGTGCTATGTAGGTGACGGACTGCTGCATACTGATCGCAAGTGACAACTGAGTAACAGGGGTGACAACCTCCTGTCGTAGCTCCCGAACGACATCAACCAAAGAACTCATAGTCTGGCGGAAGTCCTGCATCTCTGCCAAAACTCTATCAATAGTATATGTCGTAGGCTGATCCGTCTGCACCTGTGCAACTAGAGTGCCATCGTGGTCAGTACTCGTCTCACCCGAGCCAACTCTGACCTCGGCCGTCGCTGCATCACTATGAGTCCCCATAGTCATCGGCGGCAAGGCTATAAATAGATATAAGATTCGATGAGAATAAGGAATCGAATCCCAAGGATATGAATCATCAAGGAAGGAATTTCAAGCAAATTGTACTTAGGTCACTTAATGCAAGGTACCGCATCGTAGGTATGCTGCAGACATACACACACTACGTTACTCTGCTTAAGCTACCTACTACATCATACTAAGGTCATCCTACACTCCGAAAGGTAAAACCTAGCGCTCTGATACCAACTTTGTCACGACCCGAAATTGGCCCATGACGGCCCTATTACTACGCAACGCCCTAATACGTAACGTAGTAAAAGAAAGCCAAAACCCAGAAATCTAAACCAAGAAAATACGGAAAAGATAATATAAGTTTTTGAAACACTTGAAATCGCAACCCAAATTCTTTAAAAGTTCTACTTTATTTCTTTAAATTTTGGCAACACCCCTTTTTGTAAAAACTAACACAAGATGAGAACAACACAAAAATATGACGCCGTAGCGAAGAAATAAAGACAATAGAGATAAAGCTGTATATAAAAGACAACAAATCCACAATAATATACAATATCGCCCTCACCAAGTCTCTAAGTCAACAACATAATAGTAGATGGAGAGTACAAGATACAACGAATGTACAATACTAAATACAGATAACCACCAAAACGCACCTAAGCAAAATAGTACTGTGAGCTGATGTGGTATCTGTAGCAAAAGATGATAGCTGAATAGCGGAATAGCATGCCTCGAGTACTCTGGGGAACAACCTGAAACACCTGTGGCACAACGGGGGTGAGTTCCCAACTCGTGAATAGTAGATAACATATGCAGGTAATCGCAGGAATGTACGTACAACATGAATCTAAGGTATGCGATTACAGTAATAACATGTCATGTGAATGCAAATTAATAGAAAGTACACTAGCAGGTACAATCAACATGTAAAGCAATAGTAACATGACAGTAATATGCAATAACCATGCAATAGGGATATGAGAATGTAGATATGCAACTATCATAAGGGTACACTAACAGGTACTGCCAATATATGAAACTGTGCATAAAATAGATAAATATGAGGTATGGGGTGGAATATGTCATTCCCACGGAAACCTGACATCGTGGTAGGATCACAATCCATCAAGACACTCAAATCCCAAATCCTCAAATCAGCCCCCAACTAGGCCCTCACATCTTATAAGTATCACATCACCTCAATGTACAATATCGAATAGCTCTCCTATATCTCGAATGTACAAATCAACAATCTCTTTCATAACCAACATCCAATCTCAATGAATCACCTATATCCCAAGTCGAATCTCAAGTAAGTTTCTAACATCCTAAAGGTATATATATTTGTAGAAATAAATATGATAGGTGCAATACATATATATTAGCGTCCCATTCCACTAATATTGGTGTAAGGGTATATATAACAACGGCTAATCCCCTGTTATATATACAAAGATATTAAAAGAAATATCATGAAAACAATGTGCCAAGCATCGACACAGAAATCCTGATAGGTACGTATCATACACTGTCCCGAAAGCACGAGTGCCTAGATCTGACCCTCGCCTTTCGACGTATGGATACGTGCATGACTCCCAACGGTATCTCCATGATCCCCGTCGAGTCATTGGTACTGTCACCGGATGGTATGGTTCCCCTGCCGGGCTCATCGGCTCATAGCACATCGACATCCCTTTCTTGCCCCGGGGTACCTCCGGGCCCCACCATGTACCCTCTACGGCCTCGACGCCTCCTCGTAGGGGTATATATAATCAGCACCGATAAAACCCATGGTGGATGCGTAAATATATATCAAGGAAACCGGGTTTTTCAATATATGCATAATTTCATGAACTCCCGTGGTCCCCAAATCCAGAAAACATTATGTAAAATCCAAATAATAATACGCAATCCAGGAATAAATAAATACGATATATCTGAAATGCGAGCATATAGCAGAGAATATGTAGCTGAAACCAGATGTATGCGAAACCAATAAGGTACAGCTAAGTAACATCAGTAAAGGTAAATATGTAACTGCAACTGTATATGTGTGTAACATACAGGTGTAGCAATGTAGGTATCTACCTATAAGAACTGATGTCGTATACCCCCGTGGGTATAAGTAAAATATGTAGGATATCCCCCCAGTATAAGTAAAATATGTGCAAGGTATACTTGTACCTGTATCGAAAGGTGTATATGTACCTATCACTAAAGGTATGATGCATTATAGGTATACCGATAAGCTAGATGTCATGTGTGACAAGCAATAGTATCTATAATGGTTAGTGTGTGACATGGCAATCATTGACGGTGTGTGTGTAACATACAATCCATGCTCGTGCAACATGAACCGTCAATAATGTGTGCAGTGCCCTATGGCTACTAGTCGCAGTACAACTATATCTTAAGTAAAAAGGGTAAAGGAGTAATTCTAACAATGACGTAGAATATGCGACAAGTATTATAATTCTAGCCCAGACGCATAACGACATGTGGGCGATTCCCCTGTAGATGTTAAATCTACTCACCTACGCTCCACGCTAGGTGAATCCTACCATCTGCTCCCCCCTGTAGCAGTTCCCGTAGTCCCTGCCTGCAAACCTGCAAATAAGACATGGAAATCATATATAAGCCAAATATTCCGCAAAATGCGATATCGAACCAAAACGAGAAACTTGCGTCGCAAACTAAACGCGCGTGTGCACGATACGCTAAAACGTGTGTATACGCGTCTAAAACCATCGCGACACGCCGCGATACGCTGGATCACAGAACCCACTCACGTATCGCGCGCATCGCGCAAACACAACGAACACCAAAACGATATTTGATCCCAGATTTTCCTACAGGTAAAATCTTACAAAACTAGACATGCCAAAATACTAGACAACACAGCAGAGAGCCCTACACAAAACCCCAACACCCATGCCCCCTACATGGCCGCAATTTGCGGCCAAACCGAATAAATCTGCGGCCAAAATATGGAAATAGGGTTTCGTGTTCACGTGGTGGTATCTAGACCTAGTGTACATGCCCCAGTTTTCTCAATTTTGTTCTGAAGGATCCGGGTCAAAAGCAGATTACAAAAAAGCTAATATATCGCATTTAAACGACAATTTGCACTAAACACATACCCTATGGTATTTTAGTGAAATATGGGTTATTTCTCAGTTGAAGTGACCCTAATAACACTAAAATAATCTAGGTTAACTAACACAATCATCACTTAAACAACATTCTACACAAATCACCCTAATTAGCATTAAACTAGCTAATTTAACACTAATCGAAGCTAATAAACACACAAGCTAAGCAAACTAGGGAAAGGGTTCAGAAATATACCCTAAAGAATCCTAGAGAGCAGGTGAAGAAGTGGAGAAGAGCTGCTGTAGTGGCTGGGGCTGCTGCTGCTACAGATGCTGCTACTGCTGCTTGCTTCTGCAGCTGCTGCTGATGGAGCTGTTGTTGTTTCTGTTGTTGCTGGTGCTGCTCTTGCTGATGCTGAGGCTGCTGATGCTGTTGCCTCTGGTGTTGCTGCTGCTTCTGCTGCTGTAGGGTGTATGTGTGTGTGTAAGAATGAGAGAAATGAGAGAACAAAGGGAGAAATGAGAGAATAATCAAAGACCCCTCCCATTCTCACTCTCTCTCTTCATTCAATGGGCATGGTTCACACCATACTCCCATGCCCATCTCTCTCTCTCTCCCACAAGGTCAACCATTCAAACCAATTTAAAATCCTTTTTAAATTCATTTTATTTAAAAACAACCATACACATTATTAAACCCAAAACTCCTAAACAATTAGTAAAACAAGCTTAAAGGAAAATGGTTAGCTAACCATGATTGCTAATTATGATTAACCTCCCAATTAGCACCCAAGATATCATGCACAAGTGTGTGTGTGCCTAGAAAAATTCTAATAAAATACTCATTAAATAGGATAAAATAATTAAAAACCAAATTGGTAAACTTTTTATTAAAATCCATACATTAAAATATAATTAGCTACAAAACACATTCTAAGGTGTTACAAAATCCCTTTATTTGTCTTTAGTCGTTACCTTCTGTACACCTTCGTTAGGCTAAATGGTTTTCTTCCTTCCCTGCCGTTCGGCACCAGCCTATGGTTTGGAAGAAGACTATCCAATAAGCACAATAGGTGTACCCTCCTAAACCAAGGAGTACTCATAACCTGAGAGAAGGTGATGATAAAAGACAACTGAATAATACCTTATTCTATTTCTCCCGAACTGGGGAAAAAAGCAAAGGTGAAATAGGAGTGGTGATGAACTACGCGGTTTGGTCGTGAATGATAACAGTCGCAATTTACTTTGCCTTCTTTCTAATCCCTTTATTTTGTCTTTACATATTACCTTCTGCACACCCTACTTAGGCTAATTGGTTTTCTTCATTCCCTACCTTTCGACACCTGCCTATGGTTTGGAATAAGACTATCTAATGAGCGTAATAGGTGTACCCTCCTAAACTAAAGAGCCCTCGCAACCTGAGAGAAGGTGATAATAAAAGATAACTGAATAAACTAATTCTTTTTCTCCTGAAGCTGGATCCATCCTCGAAGAAGTCCCTTCGAGTTCGTATATAACCATACGATGGATCTGTCCAATGGAAGTGGATGTCCGTAGTAATACGGGGTGTTCTGAGAAATACAAAGGGTAAAAGAAGGAGCGGCAATGACTTTATGCAACTCGGACAATCCAAAAGCCAGTATTTTAAGAAGGTTCGGTCAACTTGGTCACCGAGTCATAGTCTAGGGTCGGTCAAAGGTCGCTGCCAAAGAGAGAGAGAGAAAAGAAACACTCTGCGTGCACTCAAACCTAGATCAGAATGGTTATCACTTTATCTAATCAGGAAACCTCCCATTATAATCTCAAATTCTCCTCCAAACCTGAAAGAAGAATTAGTCGGGATCACCCGAAGAGTAAACTAACTCATCTGTGAGAATCGGGATCCAACTATCATCGCATGATAACTTGATGGAATCCACTCAAGTTATCACACTCCAGAAGGTATGCGCATACCTGGCAAGTTTTCTGTATGTTTGAAACTCTCGATGTGATTTTTGCCCCATGCTCTTATGACCTTGACGAAAGCCAACAAATCATAAGTCACATGTCAAGTTCTGCCCGTCATAGTCCAGGTTAATTTGAACCCACCCGTACATACCCTTGACGAAAGCTAACAAGGTAATACGACTGTCCCAAACCAACACATCTATCTATGCTACAAATGAATACCCCAGCAGCTACCAAGCACTATGCCTTGACGAAAGCCAACAAACATAGCTTGAATACTACTGACCATCCATAAGATACGACGGAGGGCTACGGCTGGTTATTGGCGAAAAAATATTTAACGTAATGAACTTGATCTCGTTGAAGGAACCTAATAGCTTTTTATAAAAATATAGTGGCGAAAACGTTTTGCTAAAGAGGTCGCTCCCGGTAAGGGATCTCAGCTCTTTCCTCGTGGAATGAGGTGCAGGATATTCCAACTGAATACCGCGATGCAAAGCAACTTATAATCGACTATAGTAAAGTTACTACCCTGACGTAAACTTCTGCCCAAGGGGTCACTCCCGGTGAAGGGATCTCGGCCCTTGCCTCGTCGAATGAGGTGCGGGATATTCTAAACTGAATATCGCTATGCAAAACAAAAGGAAACATCTTTGTAATAACACCTTTTAAAATTTGTTCCAACAACATCAAATATAGGTTTGTTTTATCTTTCCATTGATAAGAATCAATGCAGTCCCATCAATCAATCACACCAGAAAAGAACGAAAATAAAATGTACGTATATGCCATCCGCATTCGTCACTGGGTCCCGTCATCACCCGTTAGGTTACTTAACTAACGACAGAGTGGGGGCTGGACTAGCGCGGGTGTAAAACATATACAGCATCTAATAGTATATATACCAATATACAATAATCGCTCCAGGTGTGATAATATGCAACATTACAGAAAAGTAATAAGTATCACAGAACAATACAGATAAACTGGGATCCCCGGGTTTCACAGAGCCGCTACTGAAACCAGACATTCCCCTGGTCGTGTGGATAGCCTGTGCAATGAAACCTAGACCCCTACGGGTGCGGTAAGTTACCCGCCAAAACCTGAAGCGAGGTAGTCCCCACAGCATAGTGAATGGAACACCCGGCACTTCACGGAATCCGGTAAATTGAGCACCCCTCCTTGGGTCAACCTGTACCCCCTACAAGTGCGGCGAATAGTCTGCCAATTCTAGAGTAAGGTCCCTTTGCCTCTCAAAGCCATGAGATACGGACCCGTTGCCCTCCAGAACCCGGCTATCCGTGCACTCCTTCGCGCGATAAACCTAGTACAGAAATGAAAAATATATATAACGGGTACATCGACCTCAACCCGGTCATGCCCCAAAAGAATATTATACAACAGGCAGTGACGGCTGTCCATATGTTGGACGCTCGCCCCGCAATATCAAATGTACAAATAAATCCAAACTGCACTACCATTGCACACTGCTATCCACCACGACATATCCGCAACATCACAGCACAACACAGAACATCAACGCGAATGTCACGTTCGCAAACCCGTCTAAAAGAACTATAGCAATCAGACGCGGTTTACCGAACAAATGACATTCCCGGTCGGAGATATAATGTAAATACTGCTTACTAACAAATTTAAAATTTCGATCGACTAAATTTCCCGAAGTGGGCCCCACGTACATCTGCTTTACAGTAACAAAATATGGGCCCAAAAGAACTATGCCAAAAACCACAAATTCCACATTAAAGCCTACTGAAGAATTTTGAAGCACTGTTCCCACAGTACTGCCGCGTTTCCGCGGTCAAACCCTAGGTTTGACCGCGGATCCGTGGCGGTCACGTGGGATCACGTGCTCAAAATTTACCAGTATTCTTAGAAAACCCTGCTTATCTTTCTGTGATATGTAAAATTATTTTTAGGCCCTTAAAAAAATCGACAAAAACTCAGGTGCTGAAAAAATGTGATTTTCGAAATTCGGTTCGATCGATATTTTAAACGTGTTAGCACAAATTACTATAGCTTAATGGTGAGGCTCTGATACCACTGTAAGTCCACGGTAGCGCCCCGGCCGTCTAACAGACGCCAAATGCGGAACAAAAACTTTTTACAAACTGGCGCTATTATACCGTAACCCGGATCTGCCATTAAAGCTAAACTAACAAACTACAAAGTGGGTAGAAGAGTTATACCGAACGATCCGAGTCCTTCGGTCTTCAACCATCATCCCACGCTTGTTGTGGCTGCTCCGATCTCTTGAATCTCCAGTCTCGTCGTCCAGGTGGCACCACGTCGACGGATCTTTAAACGGGCTCCCGCCTCTGAACCGAGGTAACTCGATCGTCAAGTTTGCTAGAAGAGACGACCAAGATGATGTAGAGAATAAGTAGAACACTGTGTCTCGTTACGTCCAAGGTTATGGACGAACGGTTAATGAAGTTGCCTATTGGAATCGGGTAATGGAAATCGGGTTATGAAATTTCCATACACTCAATTATCATAATCTTTTCTCTCAAAACCAAATGAACAACCATTCCTCCTCAATGAAGGGCCGGCCACATATTTGTAGGAGGGAGGTGAGTGTAGGAGAGAGGGGGGTGAGTGTAAGCAAAACTTATGAAGAAAATATCTAAGCACAAACAAAAATGCATTAATGCAAATGGTGACTCATAAACCTTAGTCACCATTTCATTAAATGCTACCAATTAACAAGGAACACCTCACATACCCTAGAAGCTTCCACACACATCACCCTCATGACTCACCCAAGAGAAGAAAAGATAAATCCGCATTTAACCGAATGTCAAAATACGGCTGATAGAAAACTGGAAACTGGCAACTTCCAAAAGTGATCCTGAAACGAATTTCAGGATAACCCCGTATTGGTATAAACATACCCTCATTTGTATTACGACCGAATACAAATGTATCTGAGACAAAGATATTATATCTACACAGTATAATACTCGGATCTGGCTTAAACCAAAGCCGATCAGTATTATCTGCCCGAAAAATGACACGTGCGAAAACGCACGTGCATTTTCCGAACCTTGCCATAAAACCATACGGCCTATACAACGTTTCGCCCGAACTTGGGAAAGTGTCTGTGGGGGACTCTAATGACTCATCAACACACTGGCACTGGGTATAACCACTACCATGTCAGAGGTACAAGCTGTACGTAACGGTTTGCCTATGTATTGATTGGAAGGGAAGCTGACGAGCGAACTCATCCATAAACCCTACTGAGCCTGACAGTGACAATATACATACAGTCCGGTCCGTTCGTCTATGAGTATCGCATATCTGCCTAGGGGGCTGGTAATGTCAGACCCCCATTAGCGGTATAAGTCGTGTCAGAGAGTATCCCAGAACACCCTGAGATACTACTGGAGTATCTACCAGTAAATCTCCTGCCTCGGCCGAGGGCTTTGTGTAATGGCTCTCCTAGACACAGCGCGATCTCACCCCCAATACCGGAAGAGACGAATCCCTGACGATCCGCTCACTGCCTCCACGTGGCTCGGGACTGTACCCAACTAAAACCTGTTTGCACAACTCCTTTGAGCGTGGTAGGGTAGTAATCTAAGCACAGTGGGAACTCACACGAGACAAATGACGATCTCAGGTCGACAAACTAACCTGTACACATGTCACCAGGGAACTGCTATCTGACGATATGTATAATACCAACTAGCATGTTCCCGGCGAGTCCTGTCCGGTGTACTCATAACCTAATGAGCACCTGTATACATCTTAGGTGATCCTACTGACACCAGTGGCTTATGAGACCGGCCACCGCCCCTCGTCGGGGTCTCGACTGTATACACTAGTCTACTCTGGAGTATCGATGCCCTGTCTCGAAACTCCCACGACTAGGGACACTTTAAGGATGTGCTTACAGACCCCAGCTCCCACGTATATGATCGCCATCATACTGCTGGTAGTCAAGCAAGAATCCTATGGGCTTTATCATCATGCAATAATGAACTAAAGCATGTATACGATGATAAAGACTAACCAGATAGCATACTATCATTTCGAGCAAGACTGTCATATCGGTATAGGTCCTGCCTCAATCATTATAATCACGTACCTGCGATCCAATAATTGACTTTGAGGGCACTATCTCCAACAGTTTTCATTGAACAGGTTATCCACACGACCAGGGGAACGTCGGGTTTCACATGCGGCTCAAAGGAAACCCGGGGCTTCCAGATTATATGCATTGTTCTGTGATGCTTATTACTTATCTGTGATGTTGCATTTATCACACCTGGAGTGATTATTATATATTGTTATATATATACTAGTAGATATTGTATATGTTTTACACCCGCGCTAGTCCAGTCCCCGCTCTATCGTTAGTTAAGTAACCGAACGAGTGATGATGGG
This sequence comes from Agapanthus africanus, assembly GCA_030015575.1. Taxonomy (NCBI): domain Eukaryota; kingdom Viridiplantae; phylum Streptophyta; class Magnoliopsida; order Asparagales; family Amaryllidaceae; genus Agapanthus; species Agapanthus africanus. The sequence goes on along the minus strand of JASDDO010000019.1, from coordinate 528,522,318 downwards.
ACCCAGTGGTGAATGCGGATGGCATATACGTACATCATATTTTCGTTCTTTTGTGTGATTAATTGATGGGACTGCGTTGATTCAGATCAATGCAAAGAAAACAAACCTATTTTATGTTTTTGGAACAAGTTGTTAAAAAACATACATTACAAACGTTTTCTTTTGCTTTGCACAGTGGTATTCGGTTATGAATATCCAACACCTCATCCTACGAGGCAAGGGCCGAGATCTCTTCACCGGGAGTGACCCCTTGGGCAGAAGTTTGCGTCAGCATAATAACTTCACTATAGTCGATTCTTTTGCTTTGCATCATGGTATTTGGATAGGAATATCCAGCACCTCATTGTACGAGGAAAGAGCCGAGATCCCTTCACTGAGAGTGACCTCTTTAGAAAAAGTTTTCGCCAACCACTTGGATTCCTTCAACAATATCAAGTTCATTATGTTAAAGGTTTTTTGCCAAAAACCAGTCGTAGTCCTCCGTCATTTCAGATTAGTATTGCTTAGTATTCGCGCTACGTTTTTCGTTGCTATTCGCCGAGGCGTAGTGTGCGGTAGCTTTGCAATCCTTTTCTGTCGCATGGACATGTGGATTGGTTAAGACGGTCGTACGACTTTGTTGATTATTCATCAAGGGTCGTGCGGGTGGGTTTAACGCAATCAAGAGAATGACGGGTTGAACTTGACTAGGACCTTTTGATTTGTTGATTATTCGTCAAGGTCGCTTGGTCCTAGGGGTAAAAATCACATCGGGAGTTTCTAAAGAAACTGAAACTTGCCAGGCATGCACATACCTTCTGGAGTGTGGTGTCTAGAGTGGATTCCATCAAGTTGTCATGCGATGATAGTTGGATCCCGATACCCACTGATGAGTTGGTTTACTCCTCAGGTGATCCCGACTAATTTTTCTTTCAGGTTTGGATGAGAATTTGAGGATACAGTGGGAGACATCCTGATTAGATAAAGTGATTAACCATTCTGATCTATGTTAGAGTGCATGCTGAGTGTTTTTTTTCTCTCTCTTTTTGGCAGCGACCATGGCCCGACCCCAGACTATAACTCAGTGACCAAGTTAACCGAACTTTCTTAAAACACCGGCCTTTGGATTGTCAGAGTTGCATACTTCATTACCACTCCTACTTTTACCCTTTGCTTTTCTCCGGAACATTCCGTATCACTACGAACATCTACTCCTATTGGATAAATCTATCGTATAGTTATATACGAACTCGAAGGAACTTGTTCCAGATTCGAGGATGGATTCTGGTTCAGGAGAAAATGAATAGGACTATTCATTTGTCTTTTTCTTTTACCTTCTCTCAGGTTGTGAGGGCTCCTAGGATTAGGAGAGGTAAACCTATTATGCTTATTGTATAGTCTTCTTCCAAAGCATAGGCAGGTGCCGAAAGGTGGGGAATGAAGAAAACCAATTAGCCTAAGTGTGGTGTACAGAAGGTATTAAGTAAAGACAAATAAAGGGATTAGAAAGAGGGCAAAGTAAAATGCGACTGCTATCATTCACGACCAAACCGCGTATATCATCGCCACTCCTACTTCACCTTTGTATTTCTCTGGTTCAGGGGAAATAGAATAGGATTATTCAGCTGTCTTTTATCTTTACCTTCTCTCAACTTGCAAGTACTCCTATGATTAGGAGAGTACACCTATTACGCTTATTGGATAGTCTTCTTCCAAAACATAGGCTGGTGCCAAACGATAGGGAAGGAAGAAAACCATCTAGCCTAAGGATGGTGTACAGAAGGTAATGAGTAAAGAAAAATAAAGGGATTTGGAGAGATGGCAAAGAAATATACGGTTATAGTCGTGAATCTGATTATGGAAGAGGCATTACTAGGAATACCCGGTTACGCCTTCGAAACATTTTCATGTTTCAGATTCACTGTGCGTTGTTAATTGAAAACTGATTTCCCAATTAGATCCTTACTCCAGATTATGCATTTACCAGGTCTGATTCTTACATCTTTCTGGTTTTACAGATGATGAGTGGGAGTAAGTTATTGGGAATTAGGTGATCATCCTCCTTATATCGGAATTCGTTGTAATTGGTGATATTTGAGGAAATCACCTGGGATTTTGCCTGACGACAAATATTTGGTTTTGAATATCCGTTGTTATGCACTAATTTCAAACCGATATATCTGTACGTTTATTTTATAAAGTGAGATATAACTTTTTGAAATTATGTCCATGACATTTACCTATATCAGCTGATGGTTAGGTAAGGAGCATTCAACAATGGTGTAATTCTTCATAACCATAGTACAGTTTTTAACCTACGATGCACAGGGTATGAGTTATTCAACACGGGAGACTTATACAAAGTATTGTAAATTGTCCAGTATCCATTAGGACAAAGGGGTTGGTTCTCGTACTATATTCTGTTTACTTGCAACTTCTCCAGTTTTGGACAAGTGTTTCGTAGAAATACAAGGTCCAAGTTTTGAGAAGTTATAGGTGCAAGAATAAAGTAGAGAACCATGTGTTGCAAGTATCAGGATTCTTCAAGGTGATCAAAGATATAGATACTTGTGTTTGATATTCAGCTGATAGTAATGGTTTTGAGAACTTGCTTCTCTTTCATGTTACTCATATCTGGATGCACTCCTAAGTTGAGTAATGTTGATCGGCCTTTCTCCATTTAGTTGACATGCTCTGGAGACAGCTGCATGATTTGAATCTGGTTCCAATTAAATCAGTGCCTCTTTCTATATTGTATATAGAATCGTTCATATCTTAACAATGTTAAGGTATTTGGAGTTGTCCGGCTTATACTTAAAACCAGACTCTGGATAACTCAAGGCACGTTTCTGTAATGGCAGTTTGTGGGTTAACCCAGACTATGACGAGGGTTAACTTTCTATCATATGGAAGATCAATAGTCATATTGTTTTTGACTCGCCACAGTTTTAGTAAAATGGACTTTTTCAGAAAACAATAGTAGGAGTATGGTAGAACTGGAAGGGATTCCAGAACTACAAACGATTACTGAAAATTTAATAGAACCTAAGAATTCAATCGGGTTTGACATTCTATTGGCCGCTCCGCAGATATGGTGGATAACCTCGGCCACCCGAGAGGTACTTCGGTATCCTCAAGGACCGTGAAAGGGAGGTTCTTGTTTACCCAAACTTGACACTACTGTTGTTCAGACTATGAGACCCGGCAGGAGGATGAGTATAGCGTCATTCCAAACTAGTTTTAGAAGTGCACGTGTATATGACTTTGTTAGAGGGTTGTCGTAGTCAGTGGGAGCAGCGGAAGCATAATGGATAAGTAGCTTATGTCTATTTATAGACTAAAGCAGATATAACAGAGATAGATCATCTATTTTTGATGTGACAGTCATAGGCTTTAACTTCATCAGAATTGGAGATGGATCTATTAAGAAGGTAGTAGGGTGGCATGTCCTGGTATTTGGATGACATACACTTGTAGGAAGTGATTTTCCTACACTACAATCGGTTATACTGTGGTTGTCACACTGTGGTTTCTCCACATAGGATTTGGATATTATATCTGGCATTCTGGTTACTAGATCCATGGTTTTAGATCTAGATTTGGATAGTTTCCCAATCTGGGTATATAGACAATATTCTAAAAGTGTTTTAGAATAGACGACTCCTGACATGGTAGTGTACCTGCACGTGATGGAGTCACCTACTCCAAAGGTGTCTTATAGACTAAAGAGGAGAGGGATGTGCATGATTGGCATATCACTTGCTTCGGAAATTGAGTCAATCATGAGATGTCAAGTACCACACCAGATGTTGTTTTTGCACTAAATTGATATATTAATCCAATCCTGGAGAAACGTTCGGAAGAAGTTTATGAACATAAGTGGATGTTCTAGGGATTTGATAACGGCAGCCTCCTTCGGGAGATGGTTATCATTCCAGGTTTCCAAGGTGAGCTAGATGACATAGTGACTGTCAGAGTTATAGTTTTCCCTCTTATGAGGGGGAGTAGTTTGGACAGGTGGTCCAAGCGGATACTGAGGAAGGCATGATGCATGATACTAATTAAATTCAGTTGATGATACAGTCTAAGATGCATACTGGATTTGGGGTACATTTGTGAATTGGTTCCCATCAGAAATCCAGACATATTCTAAGACAGGTATTGCTTATTTCGGGAGATGGCTTTCTCCGTGAACTTGAGATTAAGAGAGACATAGAAAGAAACCTCAGGGCGGATCCACTCACTGAGGCTATTTCTCGAAAACAATAGTTTTATAAACGAGCTTTGTGAAACTGATTAGTAGAGGAGTTGGGTGTTCGGTATCATACGGGCTGTGAGTATGCGACATCGCAATAATTAGCCTTAAGTGCAAGTGGGAGATTGTTGGCTATAGTGCCCTCAAGTCAATTATTAGATCACAGGCACGTGATTGCAATGATTGAGGGAGGACCTATACCGGTAGAACAGTCTTACTCGAGATGATAGTATGCTATCTGGTTTATCTTTATCATCGTGTACATGCTTCAGATAACATTACAGATCACTATTACATATTGATAGAGCCTATAGGATTCTTGCTTGACTGCCAGCAGTATGATGGCGATCATATATGTAAGAGTTGGGTAGTCTATAAGCACATCCTTGAAGTGTCCCTAGTCGTGGGAGTTTCGAGACTGAGCATCGATACTCCATGAGTAGACTAGTATATACGTATCGAGACCCCGAAGAGGGGCGGTGGCCGGTCTCACAAGCCATTGGTGTCAGTTGGTTCACCTAAGATAGTATAAAAGTGCTCATTGGGTTATGAGTACACCGGACAGACTCGCCGGAAAGATGCTAGTTGGTACTATACCTATTGTCAGATAGCAGTTCCCAGGTGACATGTGTACAGGTTAATCTATTGACCTGAGATCATCATTTGTCCCGTGTGAGTTCCCACTGTGCTTTGATTATTACCCTAGCATGGCTCAGAGGAGTCGTGCAAACAGGTTTTAGTTGGGTACAGTCCCGAGCCACATAGAGGCAGTGAGGGGATCATCTGAGGATTCGTCTCTCCCGGTATTGGGGGTTGAGGCCGCAAAGTGCACGGATGGCCATCACCAGAAATCCTCGGCCGGGGTAGTCGAGAATTACCGATCTAGGATCGATAGTTTCTCAGTTGGTGATAGGCTTCATACGGACACTAAATGTCAAGTTATTAGGGGTCTGACTTTATCCATCCCCCTAGGCTCGACATGCGATACTCATAAACGAATGGACCGGACTGTACGGATATTGTCACTATCAGGCTCAGTAGGGTTTCAGAATGAGTTCTCTCGTCGGCCTTCCTTTCGCTCAATACCTGGGTAGCTGTTACGTATAGCTATTGCCACTGACGTGCTTGTGGTTAAACCCACTGCCAGCGTATTGACGAGTCTTTAGAGTCCCACACAGAGGGTTTCCCTAGTTCGGACGAAACGTTGTAGAGGCCGTATGGTTTTATAGCAGGGTTCGATCATATACGTGCACTTGTGCACGGATCATGATCGGACGGATCATACTAGTGGGCTTTGGTTTAAGCCGGATCCTAGTATTAGATTGTTGGATTACTTTCATCTCGTAGTATTCGTATTCAGTTGGAATACAAATACGGGTATGTATATACGGATGAGGGATAATCTTGTAATCCGTTACAAGATTTCTTTAGTTGATGCCATTTCTTTTTGTTGGATTAAACATTTAGTTTAAATGTTCATTGGTGGATTCATTGGTGGAAAATGTCAGTGCAAGTTTTGATCTTGAGCATTAATTCATGTCACATGCACTTGGTGACTCATGTTCTTGGTTCTTGTGGTGATTTATTGTGACATGGATTGATTTTTTAGACCATTATGATTGTGTTGGATATTTTAGAGAGAGAGGGCTGTTTTGTTATGGCATGGGATTATTCTTTAGTTGATATAAGTGCTCTCAAAATATCTCACACAACAACACAAGCCATTTCTTCACTTGCTTCTTTCTTGAGCTCACTTTTCCTCCATGGGCATCTTCTTCAACCTCCACCCATCCCTCTCATGAGTTGAGAATCCATGGGTGTATTGAGACAAAGTTTTCACACACATTCTCTACTTCATCTTGGGCATCTAGGTTAGAAAACTAGATGTCCGAGTTGCTTCGGTTTTTGAAGCGGGAGCCCATATTAAGAATCCTCGATGTGGATCCTCTTCCACGAGGGAAACCGGAGAGCGAACTTGTTTGGAGCAGCCGCGGGGAGCTTGGGAAGAGGTTGAAGACCGAAGAACACAGATCGATCGGTATAACCTCTCTTAACACTTTATAGATTGCTAGTAAGTGGTTAATGGTAGATCCGGGTAAATGGTTGTGGTAGCGCCAAGTTTTACAAATATTTATTCCGTATTTAGCCACGGATAGATGGCCGGGGCGCTGCCGTATCCCAACATATATGGAGTTGTCCAGCTTATGCTTAAATCCATACTCTGGATAACTCAAGGCACGTTTCTGTAATGGCAGTTTGTGGGTTATCCCGGGCTATGACGAGGGTTAACTTTCTACCATCTGAAAGATAAATAGAGATATTGTTCTTGACTCATCACAGTTTTAGTAAAAATGGATTTTTTTAGAAAATAGTAGTGGGAGTATGGTAGAACTGGAAGTGATTCCAGAACCACAAACGATTACTGAATATTTAACAGTACCTAAAGATTCAATCGGGTTTGACATTCCATTGGCCACTGCGCTGATATGGTGGGTAAGCTCAAGCGCCCGAGAGGTACTTTGGTATCCTAAAAGACGGTGACAAGGAGGTTCTTGTTTACCCATACTTACCATTACTACTGTTCTAGACTATGAGACCCGGCAGGAGGATGAGTATTGCGTCGTTCTAAACTAGGTTTAAAAGTGCACGTGTATATGACTCTGCCGGAGGGTTGTTATAGTCAGTTGGAGCAGTAGAAGCATAGTGGACAAGTAGCTTGTGTCTATTTATAGACTAAAGCGGATATAGCGGAGATAGATCATCTATTTTTGATGTGACAATCATAGACTTTGACTTCATCAGAATAGGAGATGGATCTGTTAAGAAGGTAGTAGGGTGTGATGTCCCGGTGTTTGGATGACATGCACTTTATAGGAAGTGAAATTCCTATACTACGATCAGTTTTACTGTGGTTGTCACACAGTAGTTTCTCCACATAGGATATGGATATTATATCAGGCATTCTGGTTATTAGATCTATGGCTTTAGATCTAGATTTAGGCAGTTTCCAAATCTGGGTACTTTGACACTATTCTAAAGGTGTTTTAGAATGGACGACTCCTGGCATGGTGGTGTACCTGCAGGTGATGGAGTCACCCTCTCTAAAGGTGTCGTACAGACTAAAGGGGAGAGGAATGTACTTGATTGGCATATCACTTGCTTAGGCAATTGAGTCAATCATGAGATTTCAAGTACCACACCAGATATTGTTTTTGCACTAGTTGCAATAAGTTTATATATTAATCCAATCCTGGAGAAACGTTCGGAAGCAGTTTATGAACATAAGTGGATGTTCTAGGGATTTGGTAACGGCAGCCTCCTTCGAGAGACGGTTATCATTCCACGCTTGCAAGATGACCTGGATGACAGAGGGACTGTCAGAATTATAGTTTTCCCTCTTTTGAGGGGCAGTAGTTTGGTCAGGTGGTCCAAGCGAATACTGAGGGAGGCATGGCGCACGATACTGACTAAATTCAGTAGATGATACAGTCTAAGAAGTTTGCTGGATTTGGAGTTCATTTGTGAACTGGGTCCCATCAGATATCCATATATATTCTAAGACAGGTATTGCTCATTTCGGAAGATGGTTTTCTCCACGAACTTAAGATAAAGAGAAACATAGAAAGAAACATTGGAGCGGATCTACTCACTGAAGCTATTTCTCGAACGCAATAGTTTTAAAAATAAGCTTTGTGAGACTGATTAGTAGAGAAGTTGGGTGTTCGGTATCACATGGGCTGTGAGTATGCGACACCGCAATAATTAGCCTTAAGTGCAACTGGGAGATTGTTGGCTATAGTGCCCTCAAGTCAATTATTGGATCGCAGGCACGTGATTGCAATGATTGAGGGAGGACCTACACCGGTAGAACAGTCTTACTCGAGATGATAGTATACTATCTGGTTTGTCTTTATCACCATGAACATGCTTCAGGTGACATTACAGATCACTATTACATGTTGATAGAGCCCATAGGATTCTTTCTTGACTACCAGCAGTATGATGACGATCATATACGTGAGAGCTGGGTGGTCTATAAGCATATCCTTAAAATGTCCCTAGTCATGGGAGTTTCGAGATTGGGCATCGATACTCCAAGAGTAGACTAGTGTATGCTGATCGAGACCCCGACGAGGGGCGGTGGCCGGTCTCACAATCCATTGTTGTTAGTTAGTTCACTTAAGATGTATACAGGTGCTCATTGGGTTATGAGTACACTGGACGGACTCGCCGGGAACATGCTAGTTGGTATTATACCTATTTTCAGATAGCAGTTCCCTAGTGACATGCGTACAGGTTAGTCTGTCAACCTGAGATCATCATTGTCTCATGTGAGTTCCCACTGTACTTTGATTACTACACTACTACGGCTCAAAGGAGTCGTGCAAAACAGCTTTTAGTTGGGTACAGTCCCGAGCCACATGGAGGCAGTGAGCGGATCGTCGGGGGATTCGTCTCTCCCGGTATTAGGGGTTTATGTCGCGGTTGTGCACAGGTGGCCATCACCAGAAATCCTTGGCCAAGGTAGTCGAGAATTACTGATTCGGATCAGTAGTTTCTCAGGAGGTGATGGGCTTCATGCCGACACTAAATGTCATGTTATTAGGGGTCTGACTTTATCCACCCTCTAAACTCGACATGCGATACTCATAGACGAACGGACCGGACTGTACGGATATTGTCACTGTCAGGCTCAGTAAGGGTTTCAGGATGAGTTTGCTCGTCGGCCTCCCTTTCGCTCAATACCTGGGTAGCCGTTACGTACAGCTAGTTCCGCTGACGTACTTGTGGTTAAACCCACTGCCAGCGTATTGATGAGCCTTTAGAGTCCCATACAGAGGGTTTCCCTGCAACGGACGAAATGATGTAAAGGCCGTATGGTTTTACGGCAGGGTTCGATCACATACGTATACTTGTGCACGCATGATGTTCGGATGGATGATACTAGTGGGCTTTGGTTTAAGCCGGATCCTAGTATTATATTGTTGGATTATTTTCATCTCATTGTATTCGTATTCTTCGGAATACGGATGCGGGTATGTATATACGGTTGAGAGGTATTCTTGTAATTTATTAGAAGATTAATTTTAGAAGATTACACCTCATCATGGTTTAGACCATTTTGGATTAAAAGGTTATTGAGGTGTTTATTGCATTTTTGTGGCATGGGTAATTAGTGACCCATGGTTACTATTCTAGCATGCTTAGGGTTTTTGTTTGTTGTGAGATTATGTTGACATGAGATATTTTTTGTTGACTAAGATATTTTTGAGACATGGACATTTATGTGATGGCTCCATTATTTCTTATCACACTCACACAACAATAAAAACACAAGCCATTATTCATTTCTTTTTCTCTCTCTTGAGTTGCTCTCAACACCTCATTCTCATGGCATCTTCTTCTTCCTCTAGCTCCACCCAAACCCTCTCATGAGTTAAGAATCCTTGGGTGTCTTGAGACAAATTAATCCTTCATTACTCTCTACTTCATCTACGGTATCTAGAGTAGCGATCTAGGTGCCCTAGTTGCCTCGGATATGAGGTTGGAGCTCGTTGCATAGACTCTCGGGAGGATCATCTTCGATGGAGGGAGACCGGAGATCAAGCTTGATCAAGAAATCCCTTAGGAGCTTAGGATGATGGTTGAAGACCGAAGGACACGGATCTATTCGGTATAACCATTCTAACTCTTTTGCATGTTTTGTTATCTAGGGCTTATGGGTAGATCCGGGTAATTGGTTGTGGTAGCGCCAAATTTTATAAATTTTTGTTCAGCATTTGGTCACGGATTGATGGCCGGGGCGCTGCCATAACCCAACATCTATTACTTATCAGTAGGTCATAGGAAGTGGTAACTTCCAGGTGACCAGATACTTCATATCCAAGATGGACTACACGCACTTTAGCAAATCATGGATTTTAGACTTTGCTTGGTGCTCCTGAAGTGGTAAAACCCATTATGAGAAAGAAGATCTTTCGAAATCTGTGCAGGTGGAAAGGTACTAACCTAATAAGGAAAGACTTGTCGTAAAGAGTTTTCATCAAATACCCGTTGTGAATTGTGATAAGACTTTTACTTCAGTGTCTGAAGTCCATACGGATATGACTTGACACTGCTGTTCCCCTACTTGTTATCAGCAGGTCATAGGAAGTGGTAACTTCCAGGTGACCATGTATTTCATACCCAATATAGACTCCACGTACTTCAGCAAATCATGGATTTTGCATTTTGTTGGGTGCTCCTGAAGCTGTAAAACCCATTAGGAGCAAGTAGATCATTCGAGATCTGTACAGGTGGAAAGGTACTTGAAAGTGTATGTTATCACCACCACTGGGTTTTACTACCATCAAGTATGACGTTTTTTAAAAATTAGGGGTGCTAATCTACACTAACCAAGATCTTAAACTAGATAATTAGGGTTTAGCTTGATATCTTAAACTTTACACTAAGAGAAAGGTGGCTACAACCTTTATAGACCGTGTCCTTCTCTTCTAAAGCTCCGAGCTATAGTACCTACGACTCCACTAGACTTCACTTGAAGGTTGAACGAACTTTCTTCGATAAACTTCGTGCCCAAGATGATCCACTCGAAGTCCGCTAATCCAAGCTACCTCTTCACTAAACTCTTTAGTGAAGGAAACACACAACACCAAAGCGTTAATTTAGTGTAGGATGGTGAAGTAGGGGTTATGTTTGCTCACTAGGGTTCTCACAAGCTCAAGAATTCACAACTCATGTGAGGGATTGAGCTTGGAGGTGGAGGTGAGGAAAAGGGAGAGACCTAGAAAGAAAACTCATCACATGAGCTCAACTCAAGAAAAATGGCTAAGTGTGGAATGAAGTCAAGAATGATGTGTAGAATGACTCATCAAAACTGACCCGTTATTGAAGCATACAATTTTTTAACACTTAAAAATTGTTGCCATGCTTCAATAGTGCAAGCAAATGAATATAAAATAGAATAAGCCATGCTATGTTCCATACCACAAAGGTATCCCCATTTTCCACCTCAATTTCTATTTTCTAAAAATAGAAAAAAACCATGCAATGCTTCATATATATATATATATATATATAAAGATAAGCATATAATTAGTGAGCTAATAATATTAGTCAATATACAATTATATCAAATATAAATATATATCATATTATTAAATCAACACTTGAATTAATAATCCGGTTATATCACATATAACCGACTAATATCATTTATCTGTATATCACATTATCAAATCAACACTTGATTCAATAATCCGGTTATATCACATATAACCTTACTGACAACGAAAAGCCGCCAGATTACAATACGGTATCTCATACTCGTATTTAATCAGGCCCCCGCACATATCAGCATATGTGCCCTACTTCATTTCGCTTGAATGAGGAAACTTCTATATGGGACTCTAAAGAGTCATCAATACGCCAGCAGTAGGTGATGATCACATCAGTCACCCATAAGCCGTCCGCGGTACTAGCTGGACGTAACGGCTATCCAGGTATTGAATGAATAGAAGATCAACAAGCTAGCTTGTCCAAACTCCCATGAAGCCTATAGGTAACACTTACCGTACAGTTCGGTCTCTTCATCTGATATGTCGCATATCGAGTCTAGGGGTGGTAACATCAGACCCCAGTAACTTGATAAGTCATGTCGATGTATGGCTCATAACGGTTCGAGAAACAACTGAAAACACTTACTAGTAAATCTCATCAACAGCCCTGGCCAGGGACTTACTGTTATAGCCAATCGAGTATAGCGCAACATCAACTCCTAATACCGGGAGAGACGAAACCCCTCCTATCGCTCATTGCCTCTATGTGACTTAGGACTGTACCTAAAATCCACCTGTTTGCACGACTCCTTTGAGCCGTGGTAGGGAGAAAATCAAAGCACATGGGAGCCACACAAGACTCTATGACGATCTCGGGTATACAGACTAAGCTTTACCAGTGTCACCAGAGAACTGCTATCTGACGATAGGTATAGTACCAACTAGGAGTTCTCGGCGAGTCCTGTTCGGTGTACCCATTCTCTAATGAGCACCTGTGTACAATCTTTGATGTTGAACACCAATGGATATGGGATCAACCATCACCCCCATACAGGGTCAAGAAATGTACATAATAGTCTACTCTGGTGTATCGATGCCCTGTCTCGATATACCCTCGACTAGGAACAATTAAAGGATGTGCTTGTAGACTACCCAGGTCCCAGTAATATGATCCGCATTATAGTCCTGGTAGTCAAGCCTACACCCTAAGGGCTTTATCAACATGTATCTGATAGACAATATAAAAATACTAAGTGTACATGTTAAGATAAAGAGTAACCAGATAGCATACTATCATGTCGAGCAAGAAAGTCCTCTATATATATGTCCAAACATCCACTATAATATACAACAATGTACAATAATGTCCTCTAAGGCATACATATCCTTAACAATCTCCCACTTGCACTAAGGCCAGTTGTTGTAGTATCTCATACCCAACATCCCAATTAGTCTCTCGAATTGCATCTTAGGGAGGGCCTTTGTGAGTGGATCCGCTACATTGTCCTTCGTTTCAACTCTCCTGACCTCGATCTCCCGGCGATCAACTATCTCCCGAATCAGGTAATACTGCCTACGGATATGTCTGGAACTCTGATTGGACCGGGGTTCCTTGGCCAAGGCCACAGCTCCATTGTTATCACAATACATAGGTATTTGATGCTTAATAGATGGAACCACACCAAGTTTAGCTATGAATTTCTTCATCCAGACAACCTCTTTGGCAGCGAAGAATTCAGCCTCCATCGTCGAGTCTGCTACGGTATCTTGCTTGGAACTCTTCTAACATACCGTCCCTCTGTTGAGGGTAAAGACAAAACCCGAGACCGACTTTCTGTCGTCTTTATCACTCTAGAAGCTCGAATCGGTAAAGGACTCTACATGGAGTTCACCATTACCATACACCAAGAATATTTATTTTGTCCTTCTCAAATACTTAAGAATGTTCTTCACAGCTGTCCAGTGGTTTTCCCCAGGATCTGATTGGTACTTACTCACTACACCTAGTAAGTAAGCTACATCCGGTCTGGTACATAATATCGCATACAACCCACTGCCGAAGCATAGGGTATCCCTTGCATGCGAGCCCTCTCCAAATCAGTTTTGGGAGACATCTCTTTGGAGAGAGTGATTCCTGAGCAACCGGGTAAATTACCATGCTTGGAATCTTCCATACTAAACCTGTTTAGTATGGTGTCTATGTACCTGGATTAGGAGAATCCGAACATCCTTTTATATCTATCTTTATAGATCTTAATCCCCAGGATGTAGGAGGCATCACCTAGATCTTTCAAAGAGAACTTATATGATAAGAAGAGCTTGACTGAGTGTAGCATAGGAACATCGTTTCCTATCAAGAGTATGTCATCCATGTACAATACGAAGAAGACAACCTTACTCTCTACAACCTTCTTGTCTATACAAGGTTCATCTATGTTTTTGATGAAGTCAAACTCTTTAATAGCTTCATCGAAACAGATGTTCCAGCTCCGCGATACCTGCTTTAATTTGTAGATTGATTTAAGCAGCTTGCACACACTTCCGCTACTCCCACTATCTATGAAGCCATCTGGCTGTGTCATGTACACTCTCTCTTCTAAATCACCATTCAGAAAAGCGGTCTTGACATCCATCTGCCAGATTTCATAGTCATGATATGCAGCAATGGAAAGTAAGATCCTGATGGACTTAAGCATAGCCACTGGAGAAAAGATTTCATCATAATTGACACTAGATCGTTGACGAAAACCTTTTGCAACAAGTCTAGCTTTGAAAGTCTCAACTTTTCCATCTACACCAATTTTCTTCTTAAAGATCCACTTGCTCCCAATGGGTTTTACCCTTTTATGAGCAACCTCCAAAGTCCATACTTTGTTGGTGTATATGGATTCCATCTCGGATCGCATAGCATCCATCCATTTCACAGAGTCTCCAATTGTGATGGCGTCATCATCTTCCATGCTGCAATCCTCGCTCCCACCGTCTATGAGAAAACCGTAGTTTCTCTCAGGTGGATGAGGAACCCTAATAGATCTGCGGAGTAGCTGGGGTTTGTCGAGGACTATTGAATCCTCCGGTTCTACCAAAATTGTCAGTTATAGTTTGTGTAGCTGGAATTTCTTCCAGTTCTACCTCATTGCCACTAATTTCTTTCACAAGAAATTCTTTTTCTAAAAAGGTGGTATGTCGAGAAACAAACACCTTTTGTTCCTCGGTGTGGTAGAAGATGTACCCTCGCAAATGTTTGGGATATCCTACAAACTTGTACAGAACTGACCTTGCCTTGAGCTTGTCCGAATTATGCTTTTTAACATAGGCCGGACAACCCATATCTTAACTCGTTTAAGAGATGGTCTCTTCCTATTCCATATCTCATATGGAGTGGTAGGCAACGGATTTGGTCGGAACTCTATTCAATTGGAATGTAGCTATCTCAAGTGTATAACCCCAAAAAGAAATAGGCAACTCAACATTACTCATCATAGAGCGCACCATATCTAATAGGGTGCGATTCCTCCGCTTTGAAACACCGTTGTGCTGTGGTGTATATGGAGGAAAATGCTGAGCGAGAATCCCATTCTCTTTTAAATAATCTAGCAACTCCGTGATCACGTATTCTCCTCCTCGATCATATCGAAGAATTTTAATACTTTTACCCATTCGGTTCTCAACTTCGTACTTATATTCCTTGAATTTCTCAAAAGATTCAGATTTGCGTTTCAACAGAAACACATGTCTGTATCTTGAGAGATTACCGGTGAATGTAATAAAGTACGAGGAACCATTCCTGGCATGTGTAGACATAGGACCGCATACATCACTATGTATCTGTCCCAAGAGTTCAGTAGCTCTTTCCCCATGTCCAGTAAATGGAGATTTGGTCATCTAGCCTTTGAGACATGACCGAAAAGTTTCATAAGATGTAAATTCGAACGGATTCAAATATGCATCCTTATGCAACTCAGCCAGTCTTGTCGCATTGATATGACCTTGTCTATAATGCCATAAGAAGTCTTCATTCATTTCTGAACTGTTCTTCTTGTATGTGTTCTATATACTTAGAACTGTAGTTTGATTTAGAACGAATATACTGTTATACAATGTACCATACCTAATCAACACTTGATTTAGGAAAACATTCACAATATTTTTGGTACAAAATAACAGTCGCTCAGAATCAGTGTGTTACCACTTGGTAATACAAGGTGATATTCGCCAACTGCTTTGGCTGCAACAATTGCACCATTCCCTACTACTAGAGACATATACCCTTTCACAGTTCTTTACCTCTCTTTAACACATGTAACAAATTACATACGTGGGATCCTGATACGGTATCCAATACCCAGGACGTAGAGCAAACTGAGAAACAGTTCTCGGTTACGAACACACCCAAAGACGATGCATAAACATGCTTATTCTTCATTCGGGCGGCATAAGAATCATGATATTCCCTTATTCCTTGCTACGACTTATGAAAATCATAAGATAGAGCAGAACCTAGCCCAGTATAATAAGTGGGTTAGGTCAATACATCCATATTATTATCTTTATTAAGGCGTGTCATTGGTCGCTACCAGGAGAGAGAGAAGGAGAATCACTTTGCGTGCGCTCTTTGCAAGATTAGATTGGTTATTATTTTATCTAATCAGGATGGCTCCCACTGTTTTTATCAAATCTTCCTTCAAACCCTAAGAGGTAAGATTAGTCGTGATTAATTACACCCTACAAGTTTGCCAATCATTCGGCCAGGTAGGTATTGGTACTCCGAGAGAGTCACCCCATGATTTCGCATGGAACTAATTAAATAAGCTCGTTTTCGCAGGGGCATTACCCCGTTAAGCTCACCGAGCTCACAGGGCTTGCCGGGCCCGCAGGACAGACTGACTACACGGATTACCCTATCGTTCCGCTCCGTCATTTCCTTCCTTCGCTCTACTTGACTTCGTGAAACCCTATCGTTCACTGCGTTCACTTGCCTCGTTTTAACTCAACTCGCTGCTCTTGGCCCTCAAGCAGCGGGGCCTATGCACCAGGCTTTGATCGGCTAATTGTAAATTAGAAAACTCTCCCAAGGGTAATGTCACGACCTACCCCCAATACAGAGAGTATTGTCCGCTCTGGCCGAAGCCGCACGGTTTTGTCCTTCGGGGCGAACTGGACCCGACCAGGGGCCACTTCCCAGGAGGTCACCCATCCCAGGACTTCCCTGGCCCGAGCACGCTTAACTAAGGAGTTCTCATACTCCTATAGTGCCAGTTCACTTAAAAGGCACCTTTGTATTGAAGAGTGGTATCAATCCATTTATAGTACAGATCTGTCCTCTTTCGGAATGTATTCCGAAAATTCCCAATTGTTTTATAATGGGTCCCCATGCTTATCTGGTATAAATGGGTATACCGGATAATACCTGGGGTATTACATTCTCACCCACTTAGAACAATGGTTCGTCCTCGAACCATAGACCTACTATCGAGGAACCAGCTCTGATACCATTCTGTCACGACCCACTCCTAATACATAGAGTATTGTCCGCTCTGGCAGAAGCCGCACGGTTTTGTCCTTCAGGGCTAACTGGACCCGACCAGGGGCCACTTCCCAAGAGGTCACCCATCCCAGGATTTCCCTGGCCTGAGCACGCTTAACTACGGAGTTCTCATACTCCTATAGTGCCAGTTCACTTAAAAGGCGCCTCTGTATTGAAGAGTGGTATCATTCCATTTATAGTACAGATCTGTCCTCTTTTGGAATGTATTCCGAAAATTCCCCATTGTTTTATAGTGGGTCCCCATGCTTATCTGGTATAAATAGGTATACCAGATAATACCTGGGGTATTACAGGTAACTCTTACTCGCAATGGGTATCGGGGTCCAACTATCATATAGAAAGTATGCAATCTCATTGCAAATTTCAACACTTGAAATTCCCAATATCTGTTTTTATCCCTAGAAACTTATGACCTTAACTATGGTCAACAAATCATAAGCGCCAGCCAAGTTCAACTTGTCATTTCGTGATTGAATTAAACCCACCCATACGACCCTTAACTATGGTCAACAAAGCCGTACGATTACCCTAATCCAATCGCATCACATGCGGCAGATAAGCACTGATCAGCTACCGCACACTACACCTTGACTATGTTCAACAAATGCAGTACGAATACTAAATAACACTTATCTGAAATGACGGAGGGCTACGACTGGTTTTTAAGAAAACCTTTAACATAATGAACTCGATATCGTTGTAGAATCCAGTGTTTTGAAAAGGAGTGTTTTTTGTAGCTTTTGCTAGTTTTGCTAAAGAGGTCACTCCCGGTGAAGGGATCTCGGCTCTTTCCTCATCGAATGAGGTGCTGGATATTCATCAAGGAACACCACTATGCAAAACAAGAACTAGAGAAGCTATTAAAGAAAACCGAGTGGGTTGTAGCATTTGCTAGTTTTGCTAAAAATGTCACTCCCGGTGAAGGGATCTCGGCTCTTTCTTCATCGAATAAGGTGCTGGATATTCATCAAGGAATACCACTATGCAAAGCGAGAACTAGAGCTACCTTTTTTTTAAAAAAAAATTGATTCTACAATATCTTTAGATTTCTTTTCTTTTCATTAATCTCATTAATGAAGTCCTATCATTTAATGTTTCCTAAACATCACAGAAAATGAAACAAAAATAGAATATATGCTTATGCTATCTGTTAGTTATATGTATGCCCTAAAGGACATTATTGTACATATGATGTATATTATAGTGGATGCTTGGACATATATAGAGAGGAATTTCTTGCTCGACATGATAGTATGCTATTTAGTTACCTTTATCTTAACATGTAAACTTATATTGTGATACTGTCTAGCTCTCACATGTTGATAAAGCCTTTATGATATGTACTTGACTACCAGGACTATGATAGAGATCATACTAGTGGGGCCAGGATAATTCACAAGTACATCCTTTAATTGTTCCTAGTCGAGGGAATATCGAGACATGGCAACGATATTCCAGAGTAGACTAGCGTATACGCTTCTTGACCCATATGATGGTCGATGGATGATCCCACATCCATTGGTGTTTGACATTAGAGATGGTATACGGGTGCTCAGTGGAGACTGGGTATACTGAACAAGACTCGCCGAGGACTCCTATATGGTAGTATACCTATCGTCAGATAGCAGTCCTCTGGTGAGACTGGTACAGGTTAGTCTGTAGACCCGAGATCGTCATAGAGTCTTGTGCGGCTCCCACTGTGCTTTGATTTCCTTCCAACCACGCTCAAAGAAGACGTGCAAACAGGTAGATTTTGGGTACAGTCTCAAGTCGTATGGAGGCAATGAGCGATAGGAAAGGTTTCGTCTCTCCCTGTATTGGGGGTTGATGTTGCGTTATGTTCGATTGGCTATAACTGGAAGTCCCTGGCCAGGGCTGCTGCCGAGATATACTGAGAAGTGTTATCAGTAGTTTCTTGAACCGTTATAGGCCAGACATCGACGTGACTTATCACGTTACTGGGGTCTGACGATTTCTACCCCTAGACATGATATGCGACATATCAGAAGAAGAGACCGGACTGTACGGGAGTGTTACTGATAGGCTTCATGGAGACTGTGGACAGACTTGCTTGTTGATCTTCGTATCGCTCAATACCCGGGTAGCCGTTACGTCCAGCTAGTACCGCTGACGGCTTGTAGGTGACTGATATGATCATCACCTACTGCTGGCGTATTGACGAGTCTTTAGAGTCCCACACAGAAGTTCCCTGGTTCAAGCGAACTGAAGTAGGATACATATGTGATATGTGTGTGGGCCTGATTAAATACGAGTATGTGATACCGTATTTTAATCGGGCAGTCATCTGTTATCGGTTCGGTTATATGTGATATAACCAATTTGTCGAATCAAGTATTGATTCGATAATGTGATATACAGATAAATGATATTAGTCGGTCATATATGATATAACCGGATTATTAGATCAAATGTTGATTTAATAATGTGATATAAATTATATGTGATATAATTATATATTAACTAATATCATTAGCTCACTAATTATTCTAATATATATGAATATATATGATATATATATGAATATATGATATATATATATATATAATGAAGCATGGCATTTATATTTCTATTTTGTGAAAATAGAAATGAGGTGTAAAATGAAGCATGGTTGCGAGCATGGGATTTTCTTTTGTTTATTCTTCTTGATTCACTATTCAAGCATGACTGCAATTTTATATTGTATAATTCCATGCTTGAATGAGTGAGGGTTCAAGGCCTTGTTTTCATTCTTGCTTATTCTCAAGACTTAGCCATTTTTTTCCATGGTTGCTCTCTATCTTCTTCTTCCTCCTCTTGTCTTGCCTCAAGCTTCAACCCTCACATGTGCTGTGAATCATGAAGCTTGAACACAAAAAAGTTAGCTCTTTACATCCTCTACTTCATCATCCCACACCAATCTGGCAAATTAGTGTGGTGTGTTTCATACACTAAAAAAGTTTAGTGTAGAGTTAGCTTGATCTAGAGGATCTTTGGGTGGACCGTCTTTGGCGTGAATACAACAAAGGAGGCTTGTTCAAAGTCTGAAGAGAAGCTTAGTGGAGTCGCGGGACTACTACAAGGAGCATGTGAAGTGAAGGACTTGGTTCTACAAAGGTATAAACATCTTTCCTTCTCTCTAGTTAACATATCATCTAAAGAAAACCCTAATAATCTAGTTAAAGATCTTGTTAGTCTAGCTTAGCACCAAGAAAATTTTGAATTTGGAATATTAGATACTTCTATAACCTCATCATGGTGCTAGGGTAGTCCTTCATGGTATCAGAGCCGAACTAGAAGATCAGGGTAGGTCATTACGAAGTTAAAGAGTTCGATCGGTTTCGAAATACGGATTTTTACCAAGTTTCTGTCGATTTTTCAAAAGTTGTTTTTTCCAAATTAAAAGTATCCAAAAAATCATGCAGGGTATTCTATGGACCCATAAGAAAAATGATAGCCTAACTCGACCGTACGACTGTGGAACCGCGGCCAAAACTTGGTTTTGGCGGCAGTTCCGCGGCGCCGTAGATGTGGCAAGGATCATGCTTTCTTGTGTAGGTCCGTAGGTGATTTGTGCACTGTCTGGGTATTTTTAACTGTGATTCTCAAGTTGTTGAGTTCTCTGGATTTTGTTAAACCGATCGATATATTTGGCGTCGTATAGATCTAGATGATATGTGATACAATTGTTAGAATCCGGTTTATTGGTTTTGTGAAAACTGGTAATGTATATAGTATATTGTGAATCTAGTATGTTAGTCTCAGTTAATCGGTTGCCACGAACTTTTGATTCGGATCAAAACACCGTCGCAATCGCGTATTGTACGCGAACACTCGCCGGATAACTCTACTAGACAGCCACACCCTATAGCTGTGACCAAGTGACTGTAGGAGAACCCCGTTGCCAAAAAGCATCCACTTGGGTGCTCGCGGCCACGGTGTTATGCCTTGGTGCACTTCGTCGCCGGCATCGGGGGTGCGGCCATCTACTAAAGTTTCCGACGAGTATTCGATATTGTAGTCGGGAATCTTGTTGAATTACCCGACTAAGATAATTGAAAATTGTTTTCAATTTGAGACTAAATTACAAGGTTTACAGGTTAGGCATGAAATCCGGAATATGCGATATTCCGGGTTTATGATGTTTAAGGATATAAGGATTCTAATTATTGTAGTTTTACAATTTCTTTTCTGCGACCGTAAGTGTAATATGTGGGGTATCCCAAATCTCGTTGCTATATGTCAACGGAATTTGGAATATGCATATTAACTTACGTTGATGATATGTGATGTCATGTGCTGCTGATATGTCTTATTGGATCGTCGTGAAAGAATAGCCGGGGGTTTTATGTAAGATGAGAGTTTTCTTTTTCGTTCATGTAAAATTTGTATGTAATATTCTTTTATTGGGGCACTTCCGGGATGAGGATGTTGTCACCTGTTGTATATTATTTACTTTTCCGCGTTAGGATAGACCCAAAGTGGGGAGCACAAGTAACCGAGTTCTAGAGTCCAGTGGGAGACCATCTCAAGGAGTTGAGACCGGGCCTCCTAACTCTAGAATTGGCAGGGTTACTTGTCGCTCTCGTAGGGGTCTATGGGATGTGGGTTTGGCTATTCTTCACGACCGTGGAATCCGTATTTTACATTACTGGCTAAATTTAAAACACGGATATCCTAGTATATCTAATATTTCATATGTTTATCTTCTGCTGCTGTGTTCTGTGATGTTGATCATATAACTGCGTGAGACGAATGTAATATTATATATAAGTTATATAATAAACGGTGCTTATGTTTTGTACACGCACTAGTCCAGCCCCTGCTCTGCCGATAGTTAAGTAACCTAACGGTACATGACGGGGCCCCATGGCGAATGCGGATGGCATAAGCGTACGTTCTATTTTCGTTTCGTTTCTTCTGTGATGCTTAGGAAGCTTAATTGATGGGACTTCATTAATGAGATTAATGAAAGAAATGAAACCTAAAGATGTTGTAGAATCTAATTTTCAAAAAGGGTAGCTCTAGTTTTCGCTTTGCATAGCGGTATTCCTTGTAGAATATCCAGCACCATATTCAATAAGGAAAGAGCCGAGATCTCTTCATCGGGAGTGACCTCTTTAGCGAAACTAGCAAATACTACAACTCACTCGGTTTAGTTTTTGATTGCTTCTATAGTTCTTACTTCACATAGCGGTATTCCTTGTAGAATATCCAGCACCTCATTCGATGAGGAAAGAGCCGAGATCCCTTCACCGGAGTGACCTCTTTAGCGAAACTAGCAAAAGCCTAAAAACACTCCTTTTCAAAATCACTCTGTCACGACCCGAAATGGCACGTGACTGGCACTTGAATCATATGAAGTCTATAGGACACCATCTAATTCAAGTAAGTCAAAAATCCCAGAAATCTAAACCATTTAAAGAAGAAAGTGAAGGAAAACTTTAGTTTTTAAAGCGAGTGGTTTTAATAATATAAGCCGAAGTATTGCATTTTTAAAATCTCAAGTCTTTTCTGAAAATTTCAGTAGAGTTTCTTTTGTAAATACTGGCCCCAAATGGCTACAACATGCATAATATGAATAAAGGCATCCCCAAGCGGGAGCTGGCTCTTCGCCAATTGGCGGTCACAACCACTCAATACAAGCCGAAGGGCGAGAATCAAAACTCAAAAGGAAACTCAAAATTATCAAGAAAACCATAATAATACAATGTGCGACTCTAAGGTCGAAAGAATATACAACTGGTCTTCTAGGTATAATAAATATACAAGTCTGGTTGATGGAGTTACTAGATACAACTGAATAAATAAAGTACAATGGTGGTCACGATGCGAGTGAACCCACCTACCAAAGCAATCACCCAGAATGAAGTAATGTGCCAGCAAATCCACCAAGGAAAACCTGTACGGCAAAACCTACAAGAAAATGTGGCACAACGGGGGTGAGTTGCCAACTCATGAGTAGAAAACATCACCGAGCAGAAATCGTATGTATGACTCAATCCTAGGTCATACGATCAGTAATATATATCCTCAAAATGATAAAGCCTGAAGCATCTAAAAAATGGCATGGGTAAACATCTATACATAAGTGTAATACCAAGTGCTCGTGTCAGTGCCTCAGGTAGCAGCATATCATAAATATGAGGTATGAATGCAATATAATGAAAACAGAATGCATCATGTATGAGAAAACTGTTTTCTTAATTTTAGTGAGATTTCTGTATAAAATTTTATGTATCATCAATGAAATCATCAGAGAATCAGTGTCAAACATCGACACGAAATATATATCCAAAAATCTCAATATCTCAGGCTCCGGCTATCCGGACTGGCCTATATAATCAAATCTCAATATCTCAGGCTCCGGCTATCCGGGCTAGCCTGTATCATCAAATCTCAAGACCATGTCGGTATCCTCTGGATATCCGGCGCGTCACAATAAAATCACCGGTCAGTAGCGCTCCCCTGTCTCAGGCTCAACGCCATCATCTACGACCTTCTCGCCCCGGGGTACCGCACCGGGTCCACCATGCATCCACAGACGGTTCCTCATCCTCCTCGAATCCGGTGTATGATATCGCTTAAGAGCTGAGAAAACTCATGGCGGACATATCTCAAATCATATCATGAGAAAACCGCAACTTTCATTTTAAAACGATAATCAGTTTATAAAATCCTTACGGTTTCTCCAAATCCAGAAAACTCATGGAAATCCGAAATCCAAAACTGAAGAGTCAATAATAATGAATACTGGGCTTCGGAAATCCGGACTGGCCCTTATAATAATACATGACGAATGAATATATAAATATGCATGAAATATCAAGCAATGAATGCAATAATGAACTAGCATATGAAACAATAACATATTGGAACTATCAGCTAGTAAACGATGTCAATAGAGCAATATTATCTAAAGTGTACGTGACATGGCAATTACTGATGATGTGTGTGTGAGCCGGCAAGCAGGTGTACGTGGTGCATATGCATCATCGGTAATGGTGCTGGTGTCCTGACTGCATGATTTTAATAACAACTAATGAAAACACAATATAAGCATGAAATACGATGCGAACAGCAAGAATATACGGAATATGAATAATACACGCAATAATGAAGAATCTACATTAATATATATGAGTCATACCGTTTTGCCATTTGAAATAACACGAATCGTGGTGTTTAGAAAATAAGGGCTACGGTGTTTTTAAGAAAATGTACGTCCTTTGAAATATCCGTAGAATTTCTTGGCCTGTCATTAAAATACTCATGATTCGTTAGTTTTGAAATAGGTATGACTCGATTCTAGTCTAACATCTACAAGTAAACTACAGGACTAACCTAACAAACTAATTGAAAGGGTAAGGAAAACCACCTAAGTCTGAGTCGATATATATATATAGTCGGTGATCCCGCCTCAATAGTATCCCATACGATAAAATATATAATATGACATCCTCGAGTCAAGAGTGCGGATCAATCATCAATATTTATCTCGTACGGTAAATCCATCGTACGACATCCCAAATCTGGGTACGGGTCAAATATCATATTTATCTCATTATTCATCTGGTATCCTTATCATCACATATCGTGACTGGGAGTACTGATCTAAGTCTAGTACATGCTGATACCATCAACATATATATGTGTGTGTGTATGAAAACACATCGCCTAAAGAGCCGCTATAATATCATGTCGTATCTTATAATACAAATCACATCATATCACCGATCTTGTGGCACCATGCCCAATCTCATCGACTCATCTCCAAATACCATATACTATCATCATCATCCATGTATATGTATACGTATACAGACACACACACACACACAAACACACACACACACACACATATATATATACATATATATATATATATACACACACACATTGTCCCATACCTGTGTGTGTTTGTGTATACATATCCCCATATACACATAAGAAGTAAAATGTATGCAAGTATGTGTGCACGCGTGTATGCAATTCATTAATCTAGGGTTTTGCGACTAAGAAGCTAAACTAAGTTACTTCTAATTACACTAAACTAACCTATGAACACGTAAACCTATCTTGATAATCATATTCTCACAATACACACCATTATATATATATATATATAATATTAGTATTTTTTTTACACTACGAAACCGTGGGGGTGCTATACGCCATCCACCTGACTTCCCCCGTAGATTTATATCTACTCACCTTGATCCTCGCTTGCCGAAGTCGATGTCGCCATCCTCTTCTTCATCGTATAAAATCCACGTGAAGGAACCTACATATATAACACAAAGTATCGTAAACCGAAATCACGCACGAAAACTAAAACGACACACGTATCTCACGTAGGTAAAAATCTATGGTCTACTCACGCAAATCAACCAAACAACACCCGATATAGACGTACAAACATCAAGTGACCAATATAAAACACAAATATCAAAACTTAAATCCGTAAACATCGAGGAATTCAAAGCAGCAACCCAATAAAATGGTCCCAGATTTTAGTTCAGGTGAAATTAGGCTAAACAAACAGTACTGGGGTGTTGTATAGGGCCTACAGAACAAACCTAGATACCAATTTCCACATCTTGGCCGGCCACACTAGCCTCAAATCCGGCGAGCTCGGATTTCCCATGGTGAAACAGCTTCATACTCTCAGGGTGGTCTCCTAGGGTCTTAATTAGGTCTCTGGAGTTGTTTTCTTGTTTCATAAATTTCCCAGGTTATACCAGATTCCATGTAGGCATATATTGAACACAAAACCGACATTTTGAAATTTCTAACCCAAGTTTGGTTTGTTTCTGTTTTGGTCTAGGTTTCTAGCACCATGGGGGGTTTAAGGTCACTAATAACACCTCAATTACACAATCACAACTCAAGAAATTCCCTAACCTCTTCTAGGAATTTTCCTATGTCACAAAACCCCACTAAATCACATCTAAACTAATATAGGTGCTAAAGCAAATGAAATACTACACATAATGTGAAAGAATTACCTCATTTGGCAACTCAAGAATTTTCTTGAGTTGCCCCAAGTGCCCAAAATCCTTGCTTTCTTGGTCCAAAGTGCTTGTAGTGAGCTTGTGCATATTTTTTGTGAAAGGGGGATGATGTTTTGAGTTGTTTTCGGTGTTGTTTGTGGGGATGAAGTGGAGGTGAAGGGAGA
This sequence comes from Agapanthus africanus, assembly GCA_030015575.1. Lineage (NCBI taxonomy): Eukaryota > Viridiplantae > Streptophyta > Magnoliopsida > Asparagales > Amaryllidaceae > Agapanthus > Agapanthus africanus. Next base: position 528,496,303 of record JASDDO010000019.1, on the reverse strand, counting down.
GGGCAGCCATATGAGATGAGGGGAAGAAAATGATGAAGATGCTGAATGAAACAAATGGGAGCCAAGTCCAAGGTTGACCCCTCACCTTCTCTCTCTCTCATGCCCATACCTCTTTGTTTATGCATTTTCTTTTTCTTTTCTTTTCTTTTGTTTTCTCTTCTCTTCTTCTCATTTAAAACCAAAACAAAAATAAAAAAAATAAGGAAAAACCATGGTAGAAAAATGTAAAAATGTGAAGTATGACATGGTGCATGTCATGTGCACAAATCAAGCTTAATGCACGATTAGTAATATTTAATCGCGAACAGCATTAAAATAGTGTATAATTAATTATAAAAGTTTGTAATTTGCATAAATCACATAAAGCACCCTCATTTCAGTAATTCCTACAATTTTCCAAATATTTTCCACTTTATCGGAATTTAATTATACCTCATTATTAAAATATTCATAATATTTATTATTTTAATTATATAAGTTTCCAAAAATAATATTTTATTTTTCTGAAATGTTACACACTCGATTCTGCAACGATATCAAGTTCATTACGCTAAAGGTTTCTTAAAAACCTGACATAGCCCTCCGTCATTTCAGATAAATACTACTTAGTATTCGTGCTACGTTTGTTAACTATGTTAAGGTGTAGTATGCGGTAGATAATTAGTGCTTATCTGCTAAAGCATGAGATGCGATTGGATTAGGGTAGTCGTGCGACTTTGTTGACTATGTTATGGGTCGTACGGGTGGGTTTAGTTCAATCGGGAAATGACGGGTTAAACTTGGCTAGCGCTTATAATTTGTTGACTATGTTAAGGTCATAAGTTGCTATGGGCAAAATATTACCGGGAATTTCAAGTGTTGAAATTTGCAATGAGATTGCATATCTTCTATGAGATAGTTGGATCCCGATACCCACTGCGAGTAAGAGTTACTCTTGGGAGAGTTTTACACATCACAATTACCCAATCAAGTAGGTATCTAGAAAGATGTTAACGGGGTCACGCCCCTGGGAAAACGAGGTTTATTTTAATTAGGTCCGTACAAAAACACGGGGAACCTCACTTAAAGTACCGGCACTGGCCTGGCTGAAAGATTGGCGAACTTGTAAGGTGTAATTAATCCCGGCTAGTCTTACCTTTTAGGATTTGAAGGAAGATTTGATAAAAACAGTGGGATAAATCCTGATTAGATAAGATAATAACCAATCCAATCTTGCAAATAGCGCACGCAAAGTGATTATCCTTCTCTCTCTCCTAGTAGCGACCAATGTCACGCTTTAATCAAGATAATATTATGGATGTATTGACCGAACCCGCTTGTTATACTGAGGAGGGGAAAGTTGGCTCCGCTCCAACTTATAAGTGTTATAATTTCGAGCAGGAAATAGGGGAATATCCGGATTACCACGCCACCCATACGAAGAATAAGCATGTTGATGCTTCTTCTTCGGCGGTGTTAGTTACAGAGAACTGTTTCTTAGTACACTCTACATCCTAGGTATTCGATACCGGATCAGGATCCCGTATATGTAATATGTTACATGGGCTACAGAAAGGTAGAGAACTGGGAAAGGGTGATATATTTCTAAAGTGTTAGAGAATGGTGCAAGTGTTGCAGCCAAATCAATTAGCAGATATCACCTTGTATTACCAAATACATTGATTCTGAACTAATGTCATTATATACCGAACCTGATATACAACATTACATCATTTTCTTTATTAAGTTAAAGAAGGATATAATTATGTATTGACGGATAATGTTGTGAACATTTTCCTTAATCAAAAGTTGTTTAAATCAGGCATGTTATGTAATAGCATATAAGTTCTTAATCAAACCACAGTTCAAAGTATATAGAACACACACAAGAGGAGTAGTTTAGAAATGAACGAATTCTTATTGTGGCATTGTAGACTAGGTTATATCAATGTGACACGACTAGCTAAAATTACATAAGGATGCATATGAGAATCTGTTCGAGTTTTCATCTTATGATACTTGCTAGTATTGTCTCAAAGGTAAAATGACCAATACTCCGTTTACTGGAAATAGAGAAAGAGTTATTGAACTCTTGGGACGGATACATGATGATGTATACGGCCCTATGTCTATAAATGCCAAGGTTGGTTCTTCGTACTTCATTATATTCACTGGTCTTCTCTCAGGATTCGGACATATGTTCCTGTTGAAACACAAGTCTAAAACTTTTGAGAAATTCAAGAAATATAAGCTTGAAGTTAAGAACCAGACGGGTAGAAATATTAAGTTCTTCGATGTGATCAAGGAGTAGAATACTTGCGCATGGAGTTCCTGGAGTTTCTAAAAAGAGAATGAGATTCTCTCTCAGCTTACTCCTTCGAATACACCACAGCACAACGGTGTATCGGAACGGAGATATCGCACCCTATTAGATATGGTGCGCTCTATGATGAGTACTGCTGAGTTACCTATTTCCTTTTGGTGTTATGGACTTGAGAAGTTGCATACCTATTGAATAGGGTTCCAACCAAATCAGTGCCTACCACTACATATGAGATATGGAATGGAAAGAGACCATGTCTTAAACGAGTTAAGATATGGGATTGTCCGGCCTATGTTGAAAAGCAAGATCCGGACAAGCTCGAGGCAAGGTCGGTTCTCTAAGTTTGTTAGGATATCCCAAACGTTTGCGAGGGTATATCTTCTACCTAACTGAGGAGCAAAAGGTGTTTTGTTTCTCAGCATGCCACCTTTTTAGAAAAGGAATTTCTTGTGAAGAAATTAGTGGACATGAGGTAGAACTGGAAGTTGTTCCAGCTTGACAAACTAACAGCTGATGATTTGGTGAAACCAAATGATTCAATAGTCTCCAACGAACCTCAGCCTCTCCGCGAATCTGGTAGGGTTCCTCATCCACTTGAGAAATGCTGTGGTCTTCTCGGTGATAGTGGGAGCGAGGATTGCATCATGGTAAATGATGGCCCAACTAGGTTCAGTTAGGCCATCACGAGTAGAGATTTTATGAAACGGCTGGATGCTATGCGATCAAAGATGGAATCCATTTATGCCAACAAAGTATGACTTTGAATGTTGCAACTGAAGGGGTAAAACTCATTGGAGAAAAAAAGATCTTGAGTATATCCTAGGTGTAAATGGAAAGGTTGAGACTTTCAAAGCTATGCTTAAGTCCGTCAGGATCAATGCAAGTATCGCGGAGCTGGAACATCTGTTTTGATGTGACAGACAAAGAGTTTGACTTCATCAAAATGGTAAATGAACCTTGTATACACAAGAAGGTTATACAGAGTAAGGCGGTCTTCCACGTATTGTACGTAGATGACATACTTTTGATAGGAAATAGTTTCCTATGCTACACTCGGTCAAGCTCCTCTTATCACGATGGTTCTACATAGAAGATCTGGATGATACCTACTATATCTTGTGGATTATGCTCTATGGTGATAGATCTAAGTGAATGTTGGGAGTGTCCCAAATCCAGGTATATTAACGCCATACTAAAATGGTTTAGTATGGAGGATTCTAAGCGTGGTGGTTCACCCACTTACTCAGGAATCACTCTCTCCAAAAGGATGTCTCCCGAGACTGATTTGAAGAGAGCTCACGTGCATGGGATACCCTATGCTTTGGCGGTAGGCTCTATCATGTATGCGATGTTATGTACGAGACCAGATGTAGATGACTCGCTAGATGTAGTGATCAGGAATCAATCGTATCTTGGCAGAATCACTGGATAGCTGTGGAGGACATTCTTAAGTTCTTGAGAAGCACTAAAAGAATGTTCCTGGTTTGATCTTACAGAGTGATAATGTCGACTGAAAGCCAGTCACATGCATTGTCTTTTACCTTCAGTGGAGGGACGGTATGTTGGAAGAGTTCCAAACTAGACACCGTGACATACTAGACGATAAAGGCCAATTAAATCGCTCCCAACGATGCTACCAAAGAGGTTGTCTAGATGAATAGGGTTCATATGATGAACCTGCTTCCTACCATTAGGCATCCAACACTTGTGTACTGGGATGACAATGGAGCTATGGCTTTGGCCTAGGAACCCTGGTCCCGTCAGCGATCCAGACTTATTCTTGGATAGTATCACCTGATCAGGAAGATAGTTGATCTCCGGGAGATCGAGGTTAGGAGAGTTGACATAGAGGATAACACAGCGGTTCCACTCACCGAGGAAATTTCCCAGATGCTATTCCAGAGACTTTTGGGACGTTGGGTATGATATACTACAACAACCGGCCTTAGTGCAAGTGGGAGATTGTTAGTTATATGTATGCCCTAGAGGCCATTATTGTATATATGATGTATATTATAATGGATACTTGGACATATATAGAAAGGGCTTTCTTGCTCGACATGATAGTATGCTATCTGGTTACCTTTATCTTAACATGTAGACTTATATTGTTATACTGTCTAGCTCTCACATGTTGATAAAGCCCTTAGGATATGTACTTGACTACCAGGACTATGATGGAGATCATACTAGTGGGGCCAAGGTAGTTCACAAGTACATCCTTTAATTGTTCCTAGTCGAGGGAATATCGAGACAGGGCATCGATATTCCAGAGTAGACTAGCGTATACGCTTCTTGACCTATATGATGGGCGATGGATGATCCTACATCCATTGGTATTTGACATCAGAGATGTTATACGGGTGCTCAGTAGAGACTAGGTACACTGAACAGGACCAACCGAGGACTCCTATGTGGTAGTATACCTATCATCAGATAGCAGTCCTCTGGTGACACTGGTACAGTTTAGTCTGTAGACCCAAGATCGTCATAGAGTCATGTGTGGCTCCGACTGTTCTTTGATTTCCTCCCTACCACGCTCAAAGGAGACGTGCAAATAGGTGGATTTTAGGTACAGTCCCGGGTTGTATGAAGGCAATGAGCGATAGGAGGGATTTCGTCTCTCCCGGTATTGGGGGTTGATGTTGCGCTATGTTCGATTGGCTATAACTAGAAGTCCCTGGCCAGGGCTGCTGCCGAGATATACTGATAAGTGTTATCAGTAGTTTCTCGAACCGTTATAGGCCAGACATCGACGTGACTTATCACATTACTGGGGTCTGACGATTTCCACCCTAGACATGATATGCGACATATAAGACGAAGAGACCGGACTGTACGGGAGTGTTACTGATAGGCTTCATGGAGATCCGTGGACAGGCTTGCTTGTTGATCTTCATATCGCTCAATACCCGGGTAGTCGTTACGTCCAGCTAGTACCGCTGACGGCTTATAGATGATTGATATGATCATCATCTACTGCTGGCGTATTGACGAGTCTTAGAGTCCCACACAGAAGTTCCCTAGTTCAAGCGAAACAAATTAGGACACATATGTGATATGTGTGTGGGCCTGATTAAATACGAGTATGTGATACCGTATTGTAATCGGGCAGTCATCTGTTATCGGTTCGGTTATATGTGATATAACCAGTTTGTCGAATCAAGTGTTGATTCGATAATGTGATATACAGATAAATGATATTAGTCAGTCATCTATGATATAACTGAATTATTAGATCAAATGTTGATTTAATAATGTGATATAAATTATATGTGATATAATTATATATTAACTAATATCTTTAGCTCACTAATTATTCTTCATTAAATATATATGATATATATATATAATAATGAAGCATGGCATTTATATTTCTATTTTGTGAAAATAGAAATGAGGTGTAAAATGAAGCATGGTTGCTAGCATGGGATTTTCTTTTGTTTATTCTTTTTGACTCACTATTCAAGCATGGTTGCAATTTTATATTGCATAATTCCATGCTTTAATATGTGAGGGGTCAATACTTGGTTTTCATTCTTGCTTATTCTCAAGACTTAGCCATTTTTTCCCCATGGTTGCTCTCTAGCTTCTTCTTCCTCCTCTTGTCATGCCTCAAGCTTCAACCCTTACATGTGATGTGAATCATGAATCTTGAATACAAACAAGTGAGCTCTTTACATCCTCTACTTCATCATCCCACACCAATCTAGCAAATTAGTGTGGTTTGTTTCATACACTAAAGAAGTTTAGTGTAGAGTTAGCTTGATCTAGAAGATCTTCGGATGGATCGTCTTTGGCGCGAAGACAATGAAGGAGGCTCGTTCAAAGTCTCAAGAGAAGCTTAGTGGAGTCGCGGGACTAGTATAAAGAGCATGTGAAGTGAAGGACTTGGTTCTACCAAGGTATAAACATCTTTCTTTCTCTCTAGTTAACATATCATCTGAAGAAAACCCTAATAATCTAGTTAAAGATCTTATTAGTCTAACTTAGCACCAAGAAAAATTTGAATTTGGCATGGTACATGCTTCTATAACCTCATCATGGTGCTAAAGTAGCCATTCACCATCCGCATTCGCTACGGGGCCTCGTCATGCACCGTTAGGTTACTTAACTAATGGAAGAGCGAGGGCTTGACTAGCGCGGGTGGAAAACATAAGCAACGTTTATTATATATATATATATATATATATATATATATATATATAGCATTCATCTCATACAGTTATATGATCACATCACAGAACCAAGCAGCAGAAGTCAACATATGAAATATTGGATATACTAGGAGATCCGTGTTTTAAATTTAGCCAATAATGAAAAACATGGATTCCACAGTCATGATGAATAGCTAAACCCACATCCCTAGACCCCTACGAAAGCGGCAAGAAACCCTACCAATTCTAGAGTTAGGAGACCCGGCCTTGACTCCTCGAGATGGTCTCCCACTGGACTCTAGAACCCGGTTACTTGTGCTCCCCGCCTTGGGTCTATCCTAATGCGGAAAAGTAAATAATATACATCAATGGTGACATCATCCTCAACCTGGAAGTGTCCCAATAAAAGAATATTATATACAAATTTTACATGAATGAAAATTGTAAATCTTTCATCTCATATAAAACCCCCGGCTATTCATTCACGACGATCCAATATAACATATCACAGCAACATATAACATCACATGTCATCAACGTAAGTAAATACGCGTCTCCCAAATTCCGTTGACATATAGCAACGAGATTTGGGATACCCCGCATACTACACTTACAATCGCAGAAAAGAAATGAAAAACTACAATAATTAGAATCCATATTTCGTTAGACATCATAAACCCGAAATATCTCATATGCCGAATTTCATGCCTAACCTATAAACCTTGCATTTTAGTCTCATATCGAAAACACTTTTCAATAATTTAGTAGGGTAATTCAACAAGATTCCCAACTATCCGATCGAATACTCATCGGGAACTTTAGTAGATGGCCGCACCCCCGATGCTGTCGAAGAAGTGCACTTAGGCAGAACACCGTGGCCGCGAGCACCCGAGTGGATGCTTTTGCAACGGGGTTCTCCTAAACTCACTTGGTCGGGGCTTTGGGGTATGGCTACCTAGTAAATTTATCTGGCGAGTATTCGCGTACGATACCCGATTGCGACGGAGTTTCGATCCGAATCGAAACTTCATGGCAATCGATCAAGAGAGACTAATATGCTAGATTTACAAACAAACTAGTTTTCACATAACTAATTTAATGTGGATTCACACTACTGTATCACATATCAAACTTAAACCCAAAACGATGTAAAAATTACAACTACGAATGTCTTGACCTTGCAACTTCTTTATTGAACTTGCAAGCTTAAGATTTAGGTTCTTGACTTCAAAATTAGTTGTATCTTGTTTGAAATTCAATAAAGTTTTCATTTATTTACATATGTCTTGCTTTCTACATACTTTTAACTTGTGAAATCATTGCTTTACTTTAATCTTACAACCTCTTAAGTGAGCTTGCAATCTTAAATTTTGGTATTTTGATTTCACATTGGTACGGGATTAAAGAACAAGTGAAGATATTTGCACATTGAATTTACCGGTTCTTAACTTTCTAACTTTAACTTTGCTTTTCTTGCTATTTTTTTATGTTGCCTTACTCTTTTTTTTTGGTATCGTAAATATGTGTGAGTAATCTATTTACTTGTTAAGGGTAGAATATGGTTAGTTTGCGTTAGGAGATGTTTTTGCTAAAACCTTAAAAACCTTAACTTTGCAATTGAAATTCCGAGCAAACCACTCGCAATTCCGCTCCGTTAGGCATCATATCCTACCACGATAGCGGTGAATTCTAATCATGACTGGATTGCAAATGGTTGCCGATGGCTAAGGTCAAGAGACATCAACGGAAGGACAAAGGACAAGGAATACAGATTTAGCTCAAAATCGCAAATACTGTATTTCAAGTTCCCTAATCCACGTTGTTGCCTATTACCTTAGTATCAATATCAAAATTGGGTCTCTAATGAACCGGCAAACATCATCCTCACGCAAGCTAACCTAAAACTACCCTTAACAAGTCTTTTTATTGAACATATCCTAGTTACGACACTTAGCATAAATAACAACTCAAAACACGGTATTAACTCGTTAAAACAAGCTTGAAAACATACCATCTCCTTGCGGACGACCCGTACTCATCGCGGATCGCTACACGTCACACCATCTTTGATTGCGGTAATTTCAAAATTCTTTCTAAATACGACACGGTGAAAACGTATCAACCAAATGGCACCGTTTCCGGGGAGACGGTAACGCTTTTTACAGTTGTAGTCTCGGGTTAATTTGTTAATATTTTGTACAAAAACTAACTTTCTAACTGATTCAACGGATAAAACAAATTCCTTTTAAACCAACTGTTCATATCAGATTTTTCCAATTTTATATCGCCCATTCTTAATCACATTGCATATAAGTAGGTACTTTTGATCCATGTGTGCTAAATAGTTGCAGATTACAGGTTCTCAGCTTTTCACAGTGAAATTCTTGAAAAGTCACAACAAATGCAGGACTACGGCCAACAACAGATAAATACGGGTTTCCGTGCACTATCCGTATGATGCCGCCTACTAGTTTAAGAGACAAAATGGAAAATCGTTGGTCACTTCAATGCACAAAGCATAAGGGCAGCACAAGATCTAAGACTTCAACGCGGAGCTCAAGGCAAAAGTCCACATTATCTTGCGCTGTTAAATATCTGGAAGGAAATTGAAGAGGTTCTGAGAAACCAAGAGGATAAAACAGGAGATAAAAGCAACATGAAAATGACCAGAAAAGTTTGATGCCCCAAGTCCACCAAATGGCCGCAGAACTGCGGCCAAACAGGCACTTCTACCGCGGTTCCATGGCCTCGTATGCACATTGTCGATGGCAGTGTCGGTGCGTTGACTCGGCTCTTTCGGGGTAGTTTTGTAAATTCGTGATTGGATCAGAATGTAAACCTAGGGTTTTTCTATCTATAAATAGAAGAGCTCAAAACCAAATTAGGTGTGCCTCTTTTTATTAGATCTAGAATTTAAATTCTATAATTCTTTTCCTTTCTCTATGAAAATTTCTAGTGAGCTTTGAGTGGTTATCAATAAAAATATAAAAAGAGAGTTCTTTTATTCTTGCATGTTTATTTCCTTCTGCAATTTTTACTTGTTAATTTAGTCGTAGTAATTTATTGTTGTTTTTTCCGTATCTTGTTTTTTTTTTCTATTTTTCTTTATCATTAAACAACGATGATGCTTGAGTAAGATCCTTGCCTAGGTGAGGTCTCAAATAGCTAGTTGTAAAACCCTCTTAACCTAAATTCTTTCTACCTTCCCTCTTGTTTTATTTTTATCTTTTTAATGGGTGAGTAATTTCTCACTTGTTAGGGCAGGAGAAGGAAGGTTTGAGAGAAGGAAATCTCTCTTACTCCTTTGTTTGCCCAACACCTTAATTCGGACTCCCTTTAATTGAACCACAATCCGCTCACTACGGCACCCTATCCTACATGATAGTGGTGATTCCCTAGTTAAACCAGTTGTGGTTGAATTAATTGGAGGTTAGGGCTAAGGGAAAAGAACGGAAGGACAAGGACCAAAAGGAAGAAACTAAGCATGGAAAGCCTAGCTTATACTTGCAAGTTCCGTCCTAGTCGTGCTAATCCCTGTTGTTGCCAATTACCTTAACACCGATATTAAAAAGGGCATTGAAAGATGTGAGATATTCCTAACTCGAACTAACCTAATCCTAACCCTAGCAAGTCCTTTATCATCTTTTATCTCGTTAGTAGATCTTAACACAAAACCCAAAATATTTGGATTTAACTCTTTAAAACATAATGAAAAAGATTCCATCTCCCTGTGGATCGATCCGTACTCAACTGGCTAGCTACTAAGCGACACCGTCTTGATTGCGGTAATTTAAAATTGAGAATACGCAAAAACGTGAACAATCAAATGGCGCCGTTGCCGAGGAGACAAGAGTTTATTTCTTTGTGTAGTTTCGGGTTAATTAAAAAATATAAAAATTGAAAAATTGAAAAACCAAAAAAAAATCATCTTGTTATTTTTGATTAGTTTTTGTGCAAGTGTGCAGGCTTGGAGCAAACTCTGTTTCAGTTCTGGAACAAACTCAGTGAACAAATCAAGATTCAGGGGATCTAAACATAAAGAGGAGAACCAACTAAGCACAGGGACCAAATTTGAAGATCCAAACCAACTGTTCAACCGCGGAACCTCGGCATAAGAAAGGGTTTGACCGCGGAACCGCGGTCAACTGCTGACGTCAGCGACCCAATTTTCTCTGCGAGTATCTCTTTTCTCCTCTCCTCTCCTCTGCACTCCACTGAAATATTTTTCCTGCAGGATTCTTTGCACAGATTCTCTTCCCCTCTCCAATAAACTGATTTTTATGCAGGATTCTTTGCGCCACAGCGAAAATAAAATTTTTGAAAGTGTTTTAGATTTTTGGTTGTTACTGCTTTGCATAATTAATACAGAATTTAAGGGGCTATAACACCAACTCAGATTGGGTGGGGACTTCATCACCCTTCCTAACACCGCAAAAATCACTAAAAGCATACGTGATCAGTCGAAAATAATGTATTTTTAACACGGCAATTTCCCTATCATTTGCACTCATTTAGAAGTGTTCGGTATTCATATTTCACATATTAGCAAATCAGTCGTTAAATATCAGATTGCATGTGTTAGACTTTTAAACCGGCACTTTAAGGAAAATTGACCGCATTTCATGGCATCGCATCATCTTTGTATTTGCGCAACACTTGTGTCGAGATTTTTGCAGGAAATTGCAGGAGCAAATCCAAAAAGAGCTGATCAAATATACGCCAACTCAATGATTTCAGATCTGGTAGCAATGCAGAAGTAATTACAAAATTCAACACATGAAAACAAGGCCCAAATATTATATAGGGAGTTACCAGAAAAGATGGAAGCCCAAGGCCCACAAAGAGCCGCGGATCCACGGCCAGAGCCTGCTTGGGCCGCGGATCCCCGGCGGTTCCAAAGCTTCAGCTCCCCATTTTTTCTGCAACACTTTTATTTCAAGGCCCACAGTCATTTCACATATGCCAAATTCCAGAATTCTCCAGAGTCTTCTGCCAGATCAGCAAAGATCATTAAGCAAGGCTAATCTTAATTAAGCTCCTAACAAACTATTTCTAGAAGCTCGCTCCTAACTAATCACATCTAGAAGCTTCTCCTCAACAACCTTTTGGAGGGAAATTCAAATTTCATCTAATAAACTTTTGGAGGGAAATTCAAATTCTAATCCTAGATCTAGGGTTTTGAAGTTCTATAAATAGGAATCTAGATCTAAGGGTTAGGGGAATGGAATCAATCATTAGTTCCTTAATCTTTACCTCATTCTTCATCTTCTTCCACAAGTCTAGTGATAAGGCTTGTGCGAAACCCTAACCCTAATTCCACTCCAAATTCAAGATCTTGAGTACCAATCAAGCAAGAAGCCCTTCAACCTTTTAGGAGCCGAGCCGATCTCCAACCGAGCAAGTGATCCAAGCCGATCTGCGACTCAAGGAGCCGAGCGAAGCCAAATCGACAATCGAGTTCTTCCTCTTGTAGTTCTTGAGCGAATGTAATGAAATTGTTGATATAAATAAAAGGTGAAATTCTTGAATCTTGCTTTCTTTAAATTCTTGCATCATGATTCGATCTCAATTTATGATTGTAGTTCTTGTGATGATTTTTGAGTAAAACTCCCCTCATAAAGGAGTCGAGACGATCAATAGAATGATGATGTAACAAATCTTAATACGATTCTTGAGTCCTACGAGTTTTGTAAACCCTAGCAAGTTCAAGAATCGATGACCTAGTTTCGTAGCGATGCTTTCTTGATTGTGATCGCTCGAAATTAGGGATCTACGATCGTTTCTTGAAATTACTAGAGGCTAGAATGTGAATGATATCGACGAAAGAACAAGGGATAAGATGAAACCCTAGTTTCATAAGAAATCCCCAATTCTCGATCGATCATCATCGATCTAATATCAATTCATTGAAGGATAAGAATACGTAATTGTAAGATTACATCACATCTATAGATCCGATCGATTCCTACGAGCCTCATTTCGATTCTTGATATTTGGTTTGGAAAAATCAACAAACTATCAATTCTTGATTCTATCTTTTTAATGCTTTCATAGATCTAGATTTTCTCTTTCTTGAATTGCAATTACAAATCTTGAATTGTTTTGTTTTGTTTTCTTTAAACTTTCGACTCATCTAATTCAAAAGACGAACTATTACACTGTCCCTGTGAATGATCCGCACTTACTAACGCGCTACATTCGACACCGTTATTGATTGCGGTCAAATATTTTTGGTTGTGATTTCTTTACAATTTTGATACTACACATCAAGAATTCTTTTCAATCAAATGGCGCCGTTGCCGGGGATAGTGCGCTAATTGTTCGTATTTTGAAATTTGAGTTGAAAATTTTATTCCATCTAAATTTTGAGATCAAAATTCGTGCAAATACTAATACGTGTGTTGTGATTTGATTGCGAGGAAATCTGGAATCACTGGAGCTGGGATAAAATTTTTGTGAATATTCTAGAGAGCTAAGGGGAGCAACAAAAGCATTTACCTAAAATTTTGTGCAGAGATCTCCTTACTCCACCGCGTTTCCGCGGCAAGACCCCCCCTCCTGCGGCGGTTCCGCGGCAATCTTGCTGCCCCTCTGCACCAACTTTCCTCTGTAAGTTCCTTACCTTCTCCTCTCTCCTCTTTTTACCTCCAACTAACATTTTGCTGCAGATTTCTTTGCAAATAATCGCAGCGCCGTAAAAAGAAAAATAAAATTTGTGCGTGTTTTTGATTCTTGGTTGTTTGCATATTAATACGGAAATTAAAGGGCACGACCAAATCCAGATTAGGTGGGGAGTTCATTACCCTTCCTAAGCCCCGAAAATCGCAAAACTTGCATCCGCATTTACCCTCATTAATTAAAAGAAATCTAAAGATGACTCTAAGGACCGTCGCGCTCAATTAGGACAAGAGAAGGCCGTGGGTAATTCATTGATTATCCGTGTTTTCTTGTGGTGTCTAAGGCGAGTGTGTCTAAGGCTAGTGGTTTTTAATTAGGCACACTACTTACGTAGTGGAGTACCTTCCCACTTACCTGGCACTTATCCGGCCATAGGGGGACAAAGAGGCAGTGGAGGATTCTATCCTGCAACTTGTCTTTTGGCAGTTAGGAGCGGTCTAGAGCCTGACCTAGGTGACCACTAGATTCTAGGGTTTTGTGTGTTGCATTTGTTGTGTTGCATCATATTTTTCAAAAATCCATATCAATTTTCAAAACAAACACCGCATTCATATCATTTCCCCTAATTATAAATTCACGCTGCCACTTGTACTAATCTTTTTTAGTGCAAGATAGGCTGGACAACGGGTTTCTAGTGCCTGTTAGTCCGCGTTTCCCTCATCGACCCAAAAGTCGGTATTTCTACATTTATCCTTTCTTTACCCACCACCACACCCACATCGATGGATCCGTCTCCATCGAACTTCTTTTCCACTACACTGCCGCCGTCCGTTGGTGCGCAGAATCCACATCGCATCTCTCTCCAAGAGAGGTGCTATCCTACACGAGGTCCACTTTCCACCTGTCTTTCCATTCCACCAGCCAACGGGGAAAATTTTCAAATAAAACCCCAATACATCAACCTTCTACCAAAATTTCACGGTCTCGAGTCTGAGGACGCATACGTGTTTATCACGAAATTTGAAAATGTATGCGCAATGATGGGTACCTCACAGCTTTCTATGGATGCTATGCGTCTTCGTCTTCTCCCATTCACCTTGTGCGATATAGCCGAGAAGTGGCTGTATAACACTACCGCACATTCCATTTCAAATTGGGACGAATTCGTCAAAGCATTCCTTAAGAAATTCTACCCACATCAAAAGACAGCTCGAGTCCGCAGCGAAATCTATCAATTCACCCAGCTTCCAAATGAAACATTTTCAAAATGTCTTGAACGTTTTAAGGATCTGTTAGTCCAATGTCCACATCACGGCATCTCGAGATGGGAACTGTGCCGAATCATTTATGAGGGCATTACTCCTTACACAAGACAGACCCTTGAATCCATGTGTCAAGGCAACTTTATGACCAAAGATGATGGGGAAGCCTGGAACTTTCTAGAAGATTTCGCTGAAAAATCTTTACAGTGGGAGGGTGTGAGTCAATCGTCTAGGGATGGCAATGATATTTCCATGGGAATTAGAGCTGAAATTTCAGCTTTACACAAGAAATTTGACGCTATGGAAAACAAATTTTTAGCTGCCGTCCTAAGTCAAATGTCACTCTCCAAAACTGTATGTGGATGCTGTTCTGATCCGTCTCACTTGACGGAAGAATGTCCGTTTCAAGGTCATGAGCTTATCAATTCTGCTTACCAACAAGGACCTAGGAACGATCCATCTTCCTCCACATATAATCAGGGTTGGAGGAATCACCCTAATTTTGCTTGGAACCAATCACAATCTCAAAACACGGTTCCAAATCCGAATCAATTCCAAAGGGCTCCTCCACCACAACAGCAACCACAATTGAGTCAGCACCCCTTTCAAGCACAAAATTTTCAAAATCCGGTCAACACACCCGCACCATCTAGTCCTTTGCAGTTGACCGGGACTGATGAATCCTTTTCATTTGCACAATGCATGAATTTGGTCTTAACAAATATCATGCAAGTTTCGGCTGAAATGAAGTCTTCTGTCGATAAAATTGAGAAAAACTCAGCGTCCCAAGCTGAGAGTATCAAATCGATGGAAGCAGAAATTTCACGATTAAGAGCCGAAATGAGTGCAAGAGAGAAAGGGAAACTTCCAGCTCAACCATTACCTAATCCTGGCTATTCACATCTTGTGGATGCAATCACGTTGAGATCTGGAAGAGTGCTTGACAATCATGTTGGGGAAGAGTTTGATGATACTGAGAAATCAATCAATAAAACCCCGGCTGAGACCTTTCCTCACACACACACTTCTAATTCTGACCCCAGTTCTTCTACCCCACCACCTTCTTCCGAGCCTATTCTTCGTTTCCCAAAAGGCTCGCCACTTCAGCCCACCTCTTCTACTCCTCCACGGACGATCCCCACTTCTATTCTGGGATCGGTTCCATACCCACTTCCTTCTCCTATGATGGACCCAGCGCTTATTGCTAAAGCACCTTACCCTAATCGGTTAAGGGCAAACACACCGAGTCCACATATGGAGAAGATTATGAACATTTTAAAGCAAGTTAACACCAACATCTCTATCCTAGATGCCATCCAACAAGTTCCGTCCTATGCGAGAACTCTTAAGAACTTGTGCACTAGGAAGAGGAAGACTCAAGTGCCCAAGAAGATTTTCATGGAAAAAACAATAGACACGGCTTTTCCCCAACAATTACCGAGGAAACGTAAGGATCCTGGATATCCTACTATTTCTGTTTCTATTAGGGAAAAACACATCAATCGTGCTCTACTAGACCTTGGCGCTAGTGTTAACTTGCTTCCTTTCTCAGTCTATGAGCAACTAGGTGTCGGAGAGTTGAAGCCAACCCATTGCACTCTCCAGATGGCTGACCGATCAATCACCAAACCTAGGGGTGAACTGGAAGATGTGTTAATAAAAATCGGGGAATTCATATTCCCTGTGGATTTTATTGTAATTGATACACAGCCTGTAGCAAACCCACGGAATCAAATTCCGGTGATTTTAGGTCGCCCCTTTTTGGCCACTTCCAATGCAATCATCGTAACGGTTCTATGACCCTATCTTTCGGGAATAGGTCAATTGAGCTAAACATTTACAAGTTGGGAAGTGTACCCTCCGAACCTACTGCTCAGGTCTGTTCTGTCGACTTAATGGATGTCGACAGCAGCGAATTTGATGATCCTCTTGATACCGATCTAGACTCTTTTCATACGTTATTGTTTGACCCAACTATGTGTCATACACATACGGACTCTTCCACCGAGTTGTCCGGGTCAACAACTAACACTGATTATGAACTGCTTTTAGAGTCTGAAGATCACCCCGCACTTTGCGATGACATTATTCATCGGGGTATTGATGGAACATTTGAGGAAATCTTCGCTGATGAACTCGCATTTTTGAATGACACGGGTGTTGAGATGAATCATGTTCCACTCAATGAAATTGAACCTCCACCCCTTCTTCTGAATTGTAAAATGAATGCGAGTAATCCATCACATTCACTGCATCGTCTCTCCAAAATGAGACGCACACACTTTCTATTCCACCACTTATCCTTTCCCCATTTCTTCTTCCACCAACCAGAGCACTGCATTGATAAAATTTTTGAATGGTTGGTGTTGACATTTGGTCTTTGCAAAGCTTGTCATCAATCAATGATTTTTGACCCCCTCATATGATTTTCAAAGATTAACATTGCTTAAGTTTGGGGGGGTATGTTTTTCTGGCTCCTAAAAAGAAAATCTTTACAAAATTTTGAGCCAAAAATAAGTTTGGGAGAGGTTCTTCACTTAAATATTTTACCCCCACTAATAAATTCCTCCCTAGCTTACAGGTTTTTCGAGATTTAGCTGAAGGCAACAGTGAGGACACTGTTGAAAACAAGTTTGGGGGAGGTTTGTGCTTATTTTCGCATCATTTGCATATCATTTGCATAAGCACAAAACATTTTTTTGAAAACCTATAAAAAAATTTTAAAAAATTCAAAAAAGATAAAAATATTTTTTGTACATAAATAAGATAATAAAAGTTTAGATAGTGAAAAATTACATCCATGAGATTAGAAAAATTTGAGAAAACTAAGAAAATTAGAAGTTTTCATATACGAACTAGTAATAAGTAGTTATGAACCGTTGTCCCAAGGGTTAGTAAGATGAAGGACGTCACTAATCTGAGGATAAAAATAAGTCTGAAAAATAGTTTCTATTCTGGAAGCCAAACAATTTGAATGTTGCTACCCTGCTATTCGCACTTACACACGTCTTGAAGCCTGGGATAGTAGAGGATACCTTGAAATGCTCTTGTCTTAAAGCCGATGTATGAAGGAAATAAAAAAAAAGTGAATAAAAAAAATATATAAAGTGGTGAGAAAAATGAACACTGGTTTTGTTATCACCAAGGGCAATAAAAAAATATATAGCGAGGGTGTCTCTTCACCTAGTGCCCTAAGGCCAACTGGTCTGGGAGTCACTGCTATGCCTGAGGTGGTGCAAGACGAGGAAAATACACCAAGTAAGCAAGCACAGGAGTAATCGGTCGGTTAGTACCTCAAGAAGTATTAACGGTCGCATGAAAGTGTGTGAGCAATCTCATCTTAATATTCATTAATTAAAAAGTACTGAGGCTGACGGGCAAGAGTATGATAGCTTGAATTGAATTCTCCGGGTGTAGGGATGTCCTTTACACACACGCAGGGTTATACGATCAATGTTTGGAAGAAAGATAGGAATGAAGAATAAGACGATGTTTTATTAAGGGAGGACGTGATTTCTAACATCTTTTCATGACTATTAAGATAGGGCTCATGACAACCGAAAAGCTAACTTAGTTGGAAACCCTAATTTTCAAAGCTTTTCTTTTACAATTCTTTTCTTTAAATGTAATATTCATGATCTTTCTTTTATTATTGGATTTTGTGGGTGCATTCCGCTGAAAACCCTCAGGAGACAACACTCCTCCTACTAGGGACACCTAGAGGTTTAAAGGCTTGTTGCACGTGCTCAGTGCAATCGTGTTGCCTACGAAAGTGTGCTAGTTAGTTTTTCTCTTTCTTTATTTTCTCCTTCTCTTTTTAATAAAACAGTTCGCTCGAGACGATCGAAATTAAGTTTGGGGGAATCTGATCAGTCGAAAATAATGTATTTTTAACACGACAATTTCCTTATCATTTGCACTCATTTAGAAGTGTTCGGTATTCATATTTCACATATTAGCAAATCAGTCATTAAATATCAGATTGCATGTGTTAGACTTTTAAACCGGCACTTTAAGGAAAATTGACCACATTTCATGGTATCGCATCATCTCTGTATTTGCGCAACACTTGTGTCGAGATTTTTGCAGGAAATTGCAGGAGCAAAGCCAAAAAGAGCTGATCAAATATACGCCAACTCAATGATTTCAGATCTGGTAGCAATGCAGAAGTAATTACAAAATTCAACACATGAAAACAAGGCCCAAATATTATATAGGGAGTTACCAGAAAAGATGGAAGCCCAAGGCCCACAAAGAGCCGCGGATCCGCGGCCAGAGCCTGCTTGGGCCGCGGATCCGCGGCGGTTCCAAAGCTTCAGCTCCCCATTTTTTCTGCAACACTTTTATCTCAAGGCCCACAGTCATTTCACATGTGCCAAATTCCAGAATTCTCCAGAGTCTTCTGCCAGATCAGCAAAGATCATTAAGCAAGGCTAAACTTAATTAAGCTCCTAACAAACTATTTCTAGAAGCTCCCTCCTAACTAATCACATCTAGAAGCTTCTCCTCAACAAGCTTTTGGAGGGAAATTCAAATTTCATCTAACAAACTTTTGGAGGGAAATTCAAATTCTAATCCTAGATCTAGGGTTTTGAAATTCTATAAATAGGAACCTAGATCTAAGGGTTAGGGGAATGGAATCAATCATTAGTTCCTTAATCTTTACCTCATTCTCCATCTTCTTCCACAAGTCTAGTGACAAGGCTTGTGCGAAACCCTAACCCTAATTCCACTCCAAATTCAAGATCTTGAGTACCAATCAAGCAAGAAGCCCTTCAACCTTTTAGGAGCCGAGCCGATCTCCAACCGAGCAAGTGATCCAAGCCGATCCGGGACTTAAGGAGCCGAGCAAAGCCAAATCGACAATCGAGTTCTTCCTCTTGTAGTTCTTGGGCGAATGCAATGAAATTGTTGATATAAATAAAAGGTGAAATTCTTGAATCTTGCTTTCTTTAAATTCTTGCATCATGATTCGATCTCAATTTATGATTGTAGTTCTTGTGATGATATTTGAGTAAAACTCCGCTCATAAAGGAGTCGAGACGATCAATAGAATGATGGTGTAACAAATCTTAATACGATTCTTGAGTCCTACGAGTTTTGTAAACCCTAGCAAGTTCAAGAATCGATGACCTAGTTTCGTAGCGATACTTTCTTGATTGTGATCGCTCGAAATTAGGGATCTACGATCATTTCTTGAAATTACTAGAGGCTAGAATGTGAATGATATCTACGAAAGAACAAGGGATAAGATGAAACCCTAGTTTCATAAGAAATCCTCAATTCTCGATCGATTATCATCGATCTAGTATCAATTCATCGAAGGATAAGAATACATAATTGTAAGATTACATCACATCTATAGATCCGATCGATTCCTACGAGCCTCATTTCGATTCTTGATATTTGGTTTGGAAAAATCAACAAACTATCAATTCTTGATTCTATCTTTTTAATGCTTTCATAGATCTAGATTTTCTCTTTCTTTAATTGCAATTACAAATCTTGAATTGTTTTGTTTTCTTTTCTCTAAACTTTCGACTCATCTAATTCAAAAGACGAACTATTACACTGTCCCTATGGACGATCCGCACTTGCTAACGCGCTACATTCGACACCGTTATTGATTGCGGTCAAATATTTTTGGTTGTGATTTCTTTACAATTTTGATACTACACATCAAGAATTCTTTTCAATCAATACGCATCACCTTTGAGATTAATTAAAAAAATATCTAGACTCAGCCAACTAAGGACTGTCGTGCTCAATAGGACAAAGGAAGGTTGCGGGTATTCAATCGCTTATCTAAACTTGATTTTGTGGTGCCTAGGCTAGACAAGTGAGAAAAGTAATTTTAAAAGGCCCGTCTCACGGTGATTCTTGAGCGGAACCCTCCTTTCTTCATTTGTGCTTACCTGGCCACAATTGAAAGTGAAGAGACGATTTGAGGGTTATCTCACAACTTGTCATTTTGGAACAGTTAGGAGCAGTCTAGTGGACTTAGAAGACCCTAGCTCTGGGTATTGTTTGTGCATATTGTGATTGTGATCGTGCTTGTAAAAAGCTAGTCCTATAATTCCGTATTCTTTCAAAAACAAACAATTTCAAAACTCCAAAAACAATTTTTTTAAATAAAAAAATAATAATAATAAAAAAATTTAAAAAAAACCACTTCCTTCCCCCTACCTTTTCACTCTTCTAACATGGGTACCCCACCTCGCAAAACTCTTGCAAAACTTTGGTACCCACAACCAGACATTTCTTTATACGGTTCTTACTTTGGTCGAACTTCCAACGATCCCTCCATGCCAAAAATCTATTTGAAAGATCGAATAGACGCGTATAGGACAAACAATTGGACTCAGCAATCCACTTCTTATCAACCTTTTCAAACATTTACCCCTTCTCATGTCGATACCCCTTTTGAGAGTCCGGTTGTAACTCCGAAACCCTTGTCTATTGCTGAACGTATTGAACAATCTCGTAGCCGATTTTTCACTCCTTTCAACACTTCCAGTTCTTGGAATCAACAATTCCATTCACCTTCTTATCCAAATGTTGATCCTACTCCTGTCCAACCATTAAATTCCTATCCATCCTACCCAACTGTTGCACCTTCCCTAGACATTGCTTCTACACTGCCATTTGGGAGTTTCACATATCCAAACAATTTTGAATCTTTTACTGAAACTCCTTCACAACCCATGTCTAGTCTGGAGCAGTCATTGGAAGACTTTAGGGTAGCGTTGTGCCAACAGATGATGGATTTGAATGCATCCATGGCCGCCCTCATACAACCTAGTGACCCGGTAGCTAGTTTCCAAATAGCTCCAAATTTTCCAATGTATGATGAGGCGGTTGGACAGATTGAGAATTTAAGTGGAGAAAGTGAGCTGTATACCCTTCCAAATCAAACCTACCCATTTCAACTTGAATCCCACAAATACGGTTTTGAATGTCTATCAAGTGTTCCAAATGATTCACCAGTTGAAAATAGGATGTTTAATGAGTTGTGCGACTTTGTAGTATTTGATTTACCCGATTATGAAGGGACCCTGTTAAGTGAAACCAATCCCAACCCTTTTGACCTCTACACCTCCACTCTAGAACCTGAATTGATTGATATCCATGCTTTTGATGAGGTGGTTGAGAAATTTAATTTTCACTTGATCAAGGATATTGATGCTGGGAATATTTTGGATGATGAAACCACATATTTGGATAAGTTTCTCTTTCCAATTCATCATCCCAAGTCATTAACCGTTTCTCCCGAACTTCATATGCGTCTGGATTTTGATGATAATTGCATGGATGAGATAACTTTTGAGGGGAATTTTGAAGATAGTATTGAGGATGAACCGGTTTTGTTTGATGAGTCGGATTTTCCAATTCATCCTGCCCCTTCCACAAACTGTGTACACCCTCCTGAACCTTTAACCGTTACCCTTCCTAAATCACTCCCCTTCATCCTTTCCATCGTTCCGACCATGCAAGAAACCGTATCACTTTCATTTCTTATGTCTGGTTTACCAAGTTCGGCGTATCCATGTGTTCTCACGAATCTTGAGGGATTTGACCCCATTTCTCGACGGGTTGATAGATTAGCACAATCGCTTTTTACAAATCGGTCATCACAATTTGTGCTAATTTATTCACTCAATTTACACCCTCAAGTTCGCACTGCACTTCTTTCTCTCTTCCGCCATTCTTCTCCTAATATATCGAGACCGTATTCCACCTCTCTTCCCGTACGTTCTCACGTATTCTCCATTTCTCTCATCTCCGCATTCTTTCACCAACCAACACACTACAGAGATAGAATATTTGAATGGTTGGTGCTCACTTTTGGCTTGTGTAAGGCCTTGTATAGATTGATATTGTTCTCTTTTCCCCCCTAATCCTGAACTTCACCGCTTAAACAGTGGAAATACTGTTTCAAATAAGTTTGGGGGTATGTATATACCATTATAAAATATTTTAAAAAAAATTCAAATTTTCGGGGGTGTTTTTGTAAATATTCAGTTCTATTAAATAAATAAATAATAATACAAATTTTTCTTTACAAAATAAATTCCTCTTTTTAAGGGTTTTTTTGTACATATAACCAAATAATCTCTATAAAAACATCCCGACCCCCTTCTCTGAATTTACAGAGCCTCATTCTAACCCTAAAATAAAACTCTAGCCGCCGCAGCAAAAATCAACCAGAGAGCTCCTTTCTCTGCCGCGGAACCGCCGCCGAAGCCCGTTCTTGCCGCCGATCCGCCGCCGCATTGCTTCTTCGCCCTCTGAAACTTTCAGAGGAGGTTTGCAGATCTGTTTACTATCTATAAATTTACTACTTTTTGCAATTCCTCTCTGTCATGGCCCATACATTACAGTTTGAAAGGGATTTTCACAATTGATTGCCCATAAAATTTACGGTGGTTATTTAGGAGACGAGATCCGAAAGCATGGATGGAACTTTTTGTTGTTTAACCATCCGAATGCGTTCGCGCTTCCAGATCTAGTTGCTCGTTTTTATGAATGTATAAAGGAAGGTTGTCTTGCACAACACTGGTATATTAGATTACTGTTGGGGGATCGGGAAATTATAATTGATAGGGACTTCATTCATGAAGTCACATTAATACCACGGCTCCCCATTCACGATCAACCCCTCCGATTTGAAGACTACCTACCCTTAATGGGAAACGACTGCTCCAGGGATCCCCGAAAGGGCATTCAGGCTCGCACGCTTTTTGCAAACGTTTTAATGGTGTGCCGTTGGGCATAAAATAATATTTTTGGAAGTTTGCACAACACAACTTTTTTCACACCATCCCTACACATAGTGCACACACTAATGACTCGAAACCCTAGTTACGATATGTGCACAGTGCTGCTTCACTCGATTGGTGCCGGCAAGAGAGCTGCCAATTATCCATGCCCTATGTTGGTGACACAACTGTGTCGCCATTTCCTCCCTGTCGAGGAATTTAAATTTTATATGTATGGTGCGATTCCAATTCGACCCCTTCTTGAGGGTGTCTCCACGTCCCACACACGATTACATGATTTATGGTCGCGCACTGAGCCGGCCGAGGACGTGATGGCCAAGACCCCTAGCTCGAGCTCCACAGCGAGCGACGAAGAGCTTACCCTCGCTGCGTAAGCGCGCTTGATTAGACGAACCATAGGAGGGTAGAAAGAGTGATAGGGATGCTGACTAACTTTGATCAGCGAATAACGAGCCTAGAACAGGGCATGAGCACCCTGCTGGCAAGAGAGGAACGTTCCTGATCACGATCGAGGGAGCGGGGGGCTGATAGGGGAGAGGCTGGGACTAGTGAGGCCGCGTCTAGTAGACGCCGTAGGGAGCAGTGAGGACACTGCTATTAATAAGTTTGGGGGTGAGGGTTAATTGAAAATAGTTATCTTTGCATTTCATCTGCATATTTTTATTTATTTTTACATATTTATTTGCATATTTAATTCCGTATCTTATTTTTCTGCATTGCATTTAAAAAAATATATATAAAAATATAAAAAAAATAAAAATTGAAAAATTTTAAAATAAAAAAAAATGAAATAAAATAAAATAAAATAAAATAAATTTTGAAAATTTCAATTTTGGCCAAATTTGACCCATGCTCAACATGACAGTTGACTAGTTAGGAAAAACTAGATCCTAAACTTAGTAAATTAAAAACCCTAAAAATAACCTTTCTTAAAGTTTAGCTGTAAAAAAAATACGTCCTTGTAGTTTATTTAGAAATAGGCAAATTTTGTGTTTAGTTCTTGGGTTAAGTCGAAATAAGGGAAAAGTATTGAAAGCTCTATTTGAAGTATAAAGTCTGAAAAATAATTCTGAACCTTAACTCCAAATTCTGAAAATAGATACCCTACAAATCGCACATGCACGCATCTTAAAATTTAGGATAGTGGAGGATACCTTGAAATGCTCTTGTCTAAAATCCTTAGTATGGAAGAAAATAAAATAAAAGTGTAAGTGGTGAATAAAGAGATAAAAAAATGAACACTGGTTTTGTAATTGCTTAAGGCAGTATAAATAAAAAAATATAGCAATGGTGCTTTATTACCTAGTGCTTTAGACCAACAGGTTTGGGAGTCACTGCTAAGCCTTAGGTGTTGCAAGACGAGGAATTACGCCTAAATGCGCAAGCACATTTTGTAATCAGTCGTTTAGTATCTCAAGAAGTATTAACGGTCGCATGAACGATGTGTGAGCAATTTCATCTAGAATTCACCAATTAAAAAGTATTTTGGAAGATAGACAAGAGTATGCTAGCTTGAATTGAATTTCCAAGTATAGGGGTGACAATATCACACACGTAGGGGTATATAATTGGAGTTTGGAGGAGAGATAGGAATAAAAGATAGGGCTTATATCTTCAGCAGAGATGATAAAAATTCCTGAGTTAAGATTGCAACTTAGTAGGAAAACTCAGGAGATGCTGAAAGCTTTATAAACTGGCAAAATGTATATGATCTTAAGTTAAATGAAAAGGAAGTGTGAAAAATACAGGTTGATGATTTCTAAGTTAAAAATAATAGAATTTTTTGCTAGAATACTGAATTGAAGAATTAAAGTCAACGGCCAAATTGATCGGATTTTGTGGGTAGTATCCGCTGAAAACCCTCAGGAGATAACACTCCTCCTACTAGGGAAACCTAGAGCTTTAACGGCTTGTTGCACGAGCTCGGTGCAATCGCGTTTCCTGCGAAAGTGATGTTAGGAATTTTTGAGAATAAAATTGGCTTTGCTTGGGACGAGCAAAAGATAAGTTCGGGGGCATTTGTTCATATCAGATTTTTGCATTTTTATATCGCCCATTCTTAATCACATTGCATATAAGTTGGTACTTTTGATCCATGTCTGCTAAATAGTTGCAGGTTACAATTTCTCAGCTCTTTACAGTGAAATTCATGAAAAGTCGTAACAAATACAGGACTACGGCCAACAACAGATAAATACAGGTTTCCGCGCACTATCCGTATGATGCCGCCTACTAGTTCAAGAGACAAAATGGAAAATCGTTGGTCACTTCAATGCACAAAGCACAAGGGCACCACAAGATCCAAGACTTCAACGCGGAGCTCAAGGAAAAAGTCCACATTATCTTGCGCTGTTAAAAATCTAGAAGGAAATTGAAGAGATTCTGAGAAACCAAGAGGATAAACAGGAGATAAAAGCAACATGAAAAAGTCCAGAAAAGTTTGATGCCTCAATTCCACCAAATGGCCGCGGAACCGCGGCCAAACATGCACTTCTGCCGCGGTTCCGCGGTCGTGTATGCACATTGTCGGTAGCAATGTCGGTGCGTTGACTCGGCTCTTTTGGGGTAGTTTTGTAAATTCGTGATTGGATCAGAATGTAAACCTAGGGTTTTCCTATCTATAAATAGGAGAGATCAAAGCCAAATTAGGTATGTCTCTTTTTATTAGATCTAGCATTTAAATTCTGTAATTCTTTTTCTTTCTCTATGAAAATTTGTAGTGAGTTTTGAGTGATTATCAATAAAAATATAAATAGAGAGTTCTTTTATTCTTGCATGTTTATTTCCTTCTGCAATTTTTACTTGTTAATTTAGTCGTAGTAATTTATTGTTGTTTTTTCCGTATCTTGTTTTTTCTTCTATTTTTCTTTATCATTAAACAACGATGATGCTTGAGTAAGATCCTTACCTAGGTGAGGTCTCAAATAGCTAGTTGTAAAATGCTCTTAACCTAAATTCTTTCTACCTTCCCTCTTGTTTTATTTTTATCTTTTTAAAGGGTGAGTAATTTCTCACTTGTTAGGGCAGGAGAAGGAAGGTTTGAGAGAAGGAAATCCCTCTCACTCCTTTCTTTGCCCAACACCTTAATTCGGACTCCCCTTAATTGAACCACAATCCGCTCACTACGGAACCCTATCCTACATGATAGCGGTGATTCCCTAGTTAGACCGATTGTGGTTGAATTAGTTAGAGGTTAGGGCTAAGAGACAAGAACGGAAGGACAAGGACCAAAAGGAAGAAACTAAGCATGGAAAGCCTAGCTTATACTTGCAAGTTCCTTCCTAGTCGTGCTAATCCCCGTTGTTGCCGATTATCTTAACACCGATATTAAAAAGGGCATTGAAAGAGGTGAGATATTCCTAACTTGAACTAACCTAATCCTAACCCTAGCAAGTCCTTTATCATCTTTTATCTCGTTAGTAGATCTTAAAACAAAACCCAAAATATTTGGATTTAACTCGTTAAAAGATAAAGAAAAATATTCCATCTCCCTGTGGATCGACCTGTACTCAACCGGCTAGCTACCAAGCGACACCGTCTTGATTGCGGTAATTTAAAATTGAGAATACGCAAAAACGCGAACAATCACCAACACATGAACTAAATACAATAATGTTCTCTGGATTATTGATCTGCTAACACACTGTGTTTTAATTTGGAAATCAAAGTATAAGAGTGGAATAATATTATTACATAGAGGAAACACACAAAATTTGATCACCAAACTTGCAAATTTGACTGGCGAAGATAAGGTATTTACCGATGTCGCCGGATTTTTGGTGAGATTTTAAAAATTGGTTTTTTGTGTTGCCTCCAGTGTTCTGTTAATATCCCATTTTTATTGTTTCATTTTCTTAATTACTCATGTTCAGAACTTTGTCTATCTATATCGCTTTCTAGCTCAAATATCCGTATTTTTCCGACATTTGCAGATTTGACGGATTGACGAGCAGCGATCGTGCGGAGCAAGGGGCGTTTTAAAGTATAAGGAGATTGAATACTTAGTGACAAAGACCCAGATAGTTTGACCCACGCAAGCATACCATTCAAACACTCGGAGGCAATATCGACACGAGTTTCTTAAACTCAACTCTTTTGGTACGTATTTTTCTAAACTTCCTCTTTTCAAATCCGATGCTCCATTATTCCTATCTTTGCAGGATTCTTTGCAACACCGCCGCAATAGCCAAAGAAAAACTAACCATATTTGTTGCAGCGCCATATTTAAAGTAAAAGAAAAATTGATTGATTGTTTGATAACAAAACTTTGTTGATTTGCGTATTGCATCATTAATACGGACTTAAGGGGCTATAACACCAATTCAGATTGGGTGGGGATTTCATCACCCTTCCTAAGACCCCAAAAATTACTAATTGCATATGTGTCACCTCAAGCTTAATAAAAAATATCTAGACTCGGCCAACTAAGGACTTATCACGCTCAATAGGACAAAAGAAGATTGTGGGCATTCAGCCGTTTATGTAAACATGACTTTTATGGTGTCTAGGCTAGACAAGTTTAGAGGTAACTGTAAAAGGCCCATCTCACTGTGATTCATGAGCGGAACCCTCCTTACCTCACTTGTGCTTACCTGGCCACAACTGGCCGTGAAGAGGAGATTTGAGGGTTATCTTACAATTTGTCACTTTGGAACAGTTAGGAGCAGGTCTACTGGACTCAAAGGACCCTAGTCTAGGTATTGATTGTGGATTTGTGGCTGTACATTTGTGATTGTGTTTGTTGAACTGTCATTTCATTTTTATATTCTTACGAAACAAACACAAGTTCGCCACTTTTACCACCTTCACCAAATTTTTCTCCATTTTCGTGTTCTTACCCTCACATTCTATGCTTTGACTACACTAAACTCGTTTAGTGTATGTCCTCTTGGACTAGGGACCCTAGTGCCCGTTTAATCCGCGTTTCGTTAGTCGCTACGGACTACCCAATCGACACCGCAGTCGAAACTCCTTCCACGCCTCTTTCACCTTTATCCTTGTCGGTCAACTCTGACGTTGACCGTGATTCTGTCCATACTTCTTCACCTTCACTTTCACCAGACTCTTCTTCCGAGATGTCAGGATTTCCTCCTAACATCCCTTTACCTCCCCCGGGAATTATTCCACCTCCATTAGGTGCGAATAACCCGCGATCACCTCTTGTTGAAGCACTTCAGCGAATTGCGCTCCAAGATCGATTCTATCCTACCCGTGACGCACTCCCTACCTGTATTTCACTTACACCGGCCAATGGGGATAATTTTGAAATTAAGCCCCACTTCATCAATATGTTGCCTAAATTTCACGGGCTTGAATCCGAAGATGAATATATCTTCATCAATAAATTCCAGAATGTTTGTGCGATGATGAAGACAACCCAACTATCTGATGATGCTATACGACTACGAGTTATTCCTTTCACTTTGTGCGACCTTGCTGAAAAGGGGGTGTATAGCACTGCAACTCATTCGATAACCAGCTGGGAAGAGTTTGTAAAATCGTTTTTAAAGAAATTCTACCCAAATCATAAGACCACACGGATTCCAAAACGAAATTAACCAATTCACCCAGCTTACTATCGAACCTTTTTGGAAGTGTTTTGACCGGTACAAGGACCTTCTTGTTCAGCGTCCTCATCACAGAATAGAGAAATGACAACTTTGCCAAACTTTATATGAGGGCCTGAATCCAGCAGCTAAGCAGTTGCTGGAAACCATTTGTCAAGACCACATCCTATCCAAATCTGACGAGGAGGCTTGGCAATTCTTTGACGATCTTGCAGAGAAAACGCTGCAATGGGAGAGCACCCGACCGAACACCTCAACTTCTTCTTCTTCTTCTTCTTCAGGTCACACTAGGGCAGGAGTTCATCAACTCGACATCTCAATTGCAATGAAGGCCAAGATGGCTGCAATCACGCGGAAACTAGAAGCAATTGAGAGAAAATTCTCATCTCCTTCTCCTGCCCCTGCTCTTCCCCCTCGTACCATTTGCGCTTGTTGTTCGGATCCATCTTATTTGACCGAAGAGTGTCCTTACAATCCAACAACTTAAGGATATGATCAGGTTAATGTTGCATTTCAGCAAAGACCAAGAAACGATCCATACACTTCTACATACAATCCCGGTTGGAGGAACCATCCCAATTTCGCCTGGAATCAGAACCAGCATCAGTTCCAAGGCCACAACAACTTCCAGAGGCCTCATCCTCCTCAACAACAAGCTCAACAACAAACTCAACAACAATTTCAGCAGCTTTTCCAACCCCAACCTTTTCAGAATCCGACGAACAACTTTGCACCCTTCAATGATTTCCTTAAAACAACTTTGTTCCGTCAAATAACGATAAGGTTTCCTCGCTAGAACGGAGTCTAGAGGATTTTGTAAAGCAATCGACTCAATCCACCGCCAACATCTGTCGTCTATTCAGTATCTGGTACAACACACCGCTGCACATGGCCAAAGCATCAATACCATCGAAGCCCAGATTGCATAGTTGAACGCGACTTTATGCGAGCGAGAGAAAAGAAGGCTTCCATCTCAACCACTCCCAAATCCTGGTCACCCACATAATGTACATATTGCTCTTGAACAACAGAACCATAATGTGAGTGCCATAACTACGTTGAGATCTGGAAGAATGCTGAACAATAACATTGGCACACGAATTGACGATGATGACACCCCGGCTGTCTCTTCTATTCTTTCTTCTTCTTCTGAGCCTATTCTCCATTCTTCAAAAAGCTTTCCTTCTTCAATCGCTGCTCCGAACGGCGTAAGTGCACGGCGGCGCCCCGGCCTCCATCCCGAGGCCAATTGCGGAAGCGATGGTTAACTTTAATATTTCTTTAACCGGCACCACCGCGCACTAAAAACCCAGATCGGGCCATTAACTAGTCCTAGCTAACTACAAGATAGGAAAGAGAGATATACCGACTGATCCGTGTCCTCCGGTCTTCTCGTCGTCGTCCCGATCTCCCGCGGAATGTCCGGTCTCCACCTCCTCGCCGGAAAGGGCACCACGTCGCCGGCTTCTTTTACGGGCTCCCACCTCTATACCGAGGCAACTCAGGCACAAAGTTGGCGAGCCGACGTGCCCAAGGTTTGCTGTAGAATGGTGTAGAACCATGTCTCATTTGGGGTTATGGAGTTTGCCATTTGGTGGAGGAATGAACTATATCTTTTGGAGATGAACATGGGAATTTTGTAGCATGAAATGAACAAAAATCCCCATACTAAATTTTGGACAGCCCCCACCCTCAATGAATGGCCGGCCATGGCATAGAATGGGAGAGGGGAGAATGAGAGAGTGTATCAAAAATATGAGAGAGGCCACACCATAATGCATGAGAGAGAGAGAGGAATGGTTATCATACAAAGAAATGATAGCTAGGAAAGTCCAACACTCAAACAACAATCATCACTTCCAAAAGTCATGCCATCATTAGCAACCATATCATATAAAAGTCAAGCCATGATGGATGAAGAAGTCAAATGGTCAAGGGATGCATCATCATCATGATACAAAGAAATAAGCAAAGACCCCCTCCACAATTGCTTATTTGCACAATTGCAAATAAGCCCTCCTCCACCAATCTTCGGCCAATGAAGGATACAAAGAAATATGGCCGAAACGGAAAGCAAACTGGCAACTCCAGAAAAACTGGTCCCGTAATAAATTACAGGAAATCCCCGATACTGTGTATACACACCCGCATCTGTATTCCGACCGAATACAAATGCAATGAGACAAAATCTACACTGTACAATACTAGGATCCGGCTTAAACAAAAGCCGGCTAGTGATATCCGTTCGATCCTGATCCGTGCAATACTGCACGTATCTGATCGAACCCTGCCATATATCCATACGGCCTGTAGTACAAACTGTCCGATCCTGATCCGTGCAATACCGCACGTATCTGATCGGACCTTGCCATATCTCCATACGGCCTCTACAGCTTTTCGCCCGAAAACTTGAGCAACTGAATGTGGGGGACTCTAAAGACTCGTCAACACCTTGGTTGTGGATTTAACCACTAGCACGTCAGAGGTATAAGCCAATACGTAACGGGCTACTAGGTATTGACCAAAAGGGACGTCGATGAGCGAACTCATCCTGACACCCTATAGAGCCTGTCAGTGACAATATCCGTACAGTCCGGTCCGTTCGTCTATGAGCATCGCATGGCGGGCCTAGGGGGTTGGTAAAAGTCAGACCCCCAAAAGCGGTACAAGTCGTGTCGGAGTGTAGCCCAGAACACCCTGAGATACTACTGGAATACTTACCAGTAAATCTCCTGTCTCGGCCGAGGGCTTCGTGTAATGGCTCTCCTAGACACAGCGCGACCTCACCCCCAATACCGGGAGAGACGAACCCCTGAAGATCCGCTCACTGCCTCCATGTGGCTCGGGACTGTACCCAACTAAAACCTGTTTGCACGTCTCCTTTGAGCGTGGTAGGGTAGTAATCAAAGTACAGTGGGAACTCACATGAGACAAATGACGATCCTCAGGTCGATGAACTAACCTGTACACATGTCACCAGGGAACTGCTATCTGACGTCAGGTATAGGACCAACTAGCATGTTCCCGGCGAGTCCTGTCCGGTGTACTCATAACCCAATGAGCACCTGTATACATCTTAGGTGAACCAACTGACACCAGTGGCTTGTGAGACCGGCCACCGCCCCTCGTCGGGGTCTCAACTGTATACACTAGTCTACTCTGGAGTATCGATGCCCTGTCTCGAAACTCCCACGACTAGGGACCTTTTAAGTATGTGCTTATAGACTACCAGCTCCCACTTATATGATCGCCCTCACACTGCTGGTGGTCAAGCAAGAATCCTAGGGGCTCTATCAACGTGTAATAGCGACGTGTCATGTCACCTAAAGCAGTACACGACGATAAAGATAAACCAGATAGCATACTATCATCTCGAGTAAGACTGTCCTACTGGGACAGGTCCTCCCTCAATCATTGTAATCACGTGCCTGTGATCCAATAATTGACTCTGAGGGAACTATCTCCAACAAATGGATCCATATCTCACTCCACTCAAACTCCAGTTTTGAGATCCGTTCCAACTCCACAATCTCCTCCACAAGTATTGGACTCAACCAATTTAAAAAATGATCCATTTTAAAACCGGTTGAGGTCCAATAAACAAAATCCACAAATGGAGAAAATTCTGGAGTTGTTCAAATAGGTTAAAATCAACATTCCCCTCTTAGATGCAGTCCAACAAGTCCCTTCCTATGCAAAAATCTTGAAAGACTTGGGCACTAAGAAGAGAAAATCTTAGGTACCAAAGAAAGTTTTACAAGCTAGTACCGTGAATGATGCTCTTACCCAAAATTTTCCACAAAAACGGAAGGACCCTGGCTGTCCTACGATTTCAATAACCTTTGGAGATAAGAATATCAACCGCGCTCTTTTGGATCTTGGTGCCAGTGTTAACATGCTTCCTTATTCTGTATATAAGCAACTAGGTATAGGAGAACTGAAACCAACACATTGTACTTTTCAAATAGCCGACCGATCTATCACCCATCCTAGGGGTGAGCTAGAGGATATGTTAATAAAGGTTGGGGATTTCATAGTCCCGTTGACTTCATTATTTTAGTGTAACGTTTTGAAAATCGTTTCGGTGAAATTTCGGAAAATCGGTAAAATAAGGGGGTTTCCCGTAAAAAGTCAAAATATAAATATCTTTTAATATAAAATTAAATATATATATATATATATTATAGCTATGTAATTGCTAGTATTTGGTGTTTATTGAGCCACTGGTAAAATTTCTAATTTTCTGAAATTAATTATTTTAATATTATTTTAAGCTGTTAAAAATACATTGATTAGCGATAAATACAAATTTGAATGGGCTAATTATAAACTTTAGAATCATAAAAACTAAAATCTAGTTAGTAATATAAATTTTTAGCAATTTATTTCAAGTTCTAGTTGGTTATAATCAAAGGAAATTAAAATTTAATTAAATTAAACTAAAGCTTGCAATTTGGTAACTTGAGGGTGGTCTTTTTGCATGAAAATTTCTTTGTAACCTATCACATTTCCTCACCCCTCCACCATGGCCGGCCCCACCACCATCAACAGCCCATATTTTTTTCCCCTCTTGTTTGTCTTCATCTCATGTGAAGGAAATGGTTTAAAAAGGGTTTTATATATATTATTTTGAGGTAAGGGTATTATAGTAATATGAGAGGGCTTTGACTTGGGATTTTTTTTCACCATTCCCTCACACTCTTCCACATCCCCCTTGGCTGAAAATTCAACCTGCAGCAGCCCTAAATTTTCCCCCATTTTCCCATCTCTTTTGGCTTCAAAATTCATCTCAAAACAAATCAAAAATCCACAATTTCTTCAATAATTCAAAGCTAATCCCTATTCCACCTCTTCTCACGCCCATATTAGTTTAAAATAAGGAGAAAGATGGTTTCTTTGGAGGCTTGAGAACCTAGGGTTTCAAACTTAGGAGGTAAAACTCTAATCTAATGTTTAAATTGTAGTTTGTATATGCTAATTTAGAAATTAGAAGTATTAAATTAGTTGTGGTGGCTTGTTTTAGAAAAATCAAGAGAAGGGGTTGATTTGGAAATGGGAATTGAAGCATTCTAAATGGGTTATTTGAGTGTTGTAGCTAGCTAGTAGTGTGGGTTGGGTGATTGTGCGATGTTGTGACCATTTTGTCGCAAATCCGCAATGTTTGCGCAAATTTTCTATTTTCATGCTTACTAGGTTTTTAAAATTGAATTAGAATGTGGGATTAAAATTATGGTTAGGGTTTTTATCACCTCATTAGCAATATAATGTGTAGTTTAACACTTTAGGGTTTTGCAAAACCTAGGCTAGTTGTTGAATTGTGAATCTTGCTTTAAAAATGTTAAAATTGATATCTTTGCAAACTAGAAATTTTGTTTTAATACAAATTGATGAGATTAAAATATGGAAGTGATTTGTATGACCTAGTTATATTATTTAATGAGCATTTTGGCCATTAGAATTGTTAAAACATCAAGTGTTGTACTAAAACGGTAAATTTTGCTTGCTAGGTTTTCGGAAAAATAGCTTTTAAAGTGAGTTTGGAGTTTTTGTGAATTTTAACCTATTTCATATTATAATTAGTGTTTGTGAATGTGCAAATGGGTGCGTTTGGGTTCTTCTCGATGGGTTGGTGTTTGTACATCGACATCGAGGGTTGGTTTGGCTATTCTTGCATGCGTAGGCGATAGGTTTTGACCTATACGTGATACGCGTGCCGATTTGGTTTTCGTATGCCGTTTTGAATTCGAATTGGGTTTTTTATGTGATACGATACGTTGTGGCATGTAGGTACCCCATGTGGAATTCGAGACGACAAGCAAGCGCGTGGTGACGTCGGCACCGGCGAGCGAAGACCAGATGAGTAGATTTATATCTACGGGGAGAAGTCGGGTGGATGGCGTATAGCACCCCCGCAAAGTTGTGAGGAATGAGGTGATATGGTAACGATATACTTTTATATGTTATTATGTGATATGGACACCTAGTAAGAGAAGCCTTAGGAGCTTATGGATTTAGGGTTAATGAGAATTGAAGAAAGGACTTTAGCGGATTTCTTAGTCACGAAACCCTAGTGTAAGGATTTGCATACACACACACATTTACACTTATATATATCATTTTCTTGTGCGTATATGGGAATGTGTATATATGTATATACGCATGGGTATGGGACTATACATATATACATTCATATACACATGCATGAATGTTGAGGATATTTTATGATATACGGAGATGAGTCGATGAGATTGGGCTTAAGGCCATGAGATCGGTGATATGATATGGTCCGTATTTGAGATACGACATGATATTTTAGCGGGTTCTTTAGGCGCGGTGTTTTCATACACACGCATGCATTTCATAGATGATATCAGTATTGTACTAGACGTAGATTAGTATCCCGATCATGATATTTGATAAAGAGAATATCAGATGATTAATGTGATAGATGTGACATTTGACCCGTACCTAGATTTGGGAGGCCGTACGACGGATTTACCGTACGAGCTATATATTGACGATAGATCCGCACTCTTGATTTGAGTATGTCATATAATATGTTGTTTCGTACATGATATTATTGAGGCGGGATCGCCGACTATTATGCATGTGTATATATACATATATCGACTCAGATTTAGATGGTTTCCATACCCATTTCGATTGGTTGTTAGTTAGACCTGTAGTTTACCTAGTAGATGTCAGACTGGACCCGAGTCATACCTATTTCCAAAACTGACGAATCATGAGAATTTTAAATACATACCAAGGGATATTACAGATATTTTAAAAGACGTATCTTTTCTTAAAAACACCATATTCCTTATTTTCAAACACCATGATTCGTACTATTTCAAACGGCAAAATAGTACAACACATGTATAGTAAGGTAGATTCCTTGTTATTACGTTATTATTCATGTTTCACATATTATTGTTGTATTTACTATTCATTTTCCTTATTATGTTGTTATCGCCTCATTGCATGTTATTGTGTACGTAGTAATTATGAAACCATGTTGTTAGGACACCAGCACCATTACCGATGATGCGTATGCTCCACGTACACTCTCTTGCCGGCTCACACACATCTTCATCGGTAATTGCCATGTCACGTACACTTTAGAAAATCCTATTTCGTTGACATAGCTTGCTAATTGATGTTGCAATATGTTATAGCTTTCATATGCTACTTAAACTATTGCATTCATTACATGATATCATATGCATTCATATATTCATTGGTTATACAGTATTATGGACATTATGTCGGTTTTCACTTTCATTGACATGGTGATTTGATGTTTTCGGATCCGTCTTGAGATTTTCTGGATTTGGAAAACCGCATGTGAAAATTTTATAACTGATGATGTATTTTAAAGAGAAAAATGTGATTTTTCTTTGATATGATGAGTAGTGTCCACCATGATGTTTTCTCGGTTCTGAGATAGTTTTCGCGACCCGATTCAAGGAGTTGGATGAACCGTTTGCGGGTACATGGTGGACCCGGTATGGTATCCCGGGGCAAGAAGTTCGAGTAGTAGACGATGAGCCCGGCAGGGGAAGACTACCTACCGGTGATTTTACCTGGCGCGGCGGATATCCGGAGGATACCGTTCGTGGCCGTGAGATTGATGATATGGGCTGATCCATTCTGCCGGAGCCCGCGGGCCGATCCCGCAGATGATACGGATGCTTGAGGTATTGATATTTGAGACTTGATTTGAGATTTGAGATATTGAGATTTGATACTGAGATACTGAGACTTATGTTTTTTTTCGATGCTTGACATTGATTTCTCTGTTGCATTCATTAATTATATATGATTGACATACATATAGAAATCTCATTGATTAAAGAAAACAGTTGTCTCACTCATGATTTATTCTGTTTCCATTCGTAATGCATTCATACATCATATATCTGATATGTTGCTATCTGAGGCACTGACACGAGCATGTAGTATTACATTATCCATAGCTGGACCAGGATTTTTATTGAGGATATTACCTGATATGACCTAGGATAGCATTATGCATGCGATTTCTACTCGTAGATGTTTTCTACTCACGAGTTGGCAACTCACCCCCATTGTGCCACAGTTCCTTGCAGGTTTTGCCGTACAGGTTTCGTTGCGGCTTTGCTGGCACACTGCTCCTTCCGGGTGATTGCTTTGGTAGGTGGGTTCTTTGCATCAAGACCACCATTGTTTATTTATTATTTCAGTTGTATCTAGAAAACTCCATCAACCAGATTGTATATTTGAGAGAGATAGAAGACCAGATTTGTTATTCTTTCGACCTTAGAGTCGCGTGTTGTATTATTTTGGGTTTTCTTGTTGATTTTGGGTTTTCTTTTGAGTTTTGATCTTCACCTTGGCATTGTATATTATATTACTTGCGTGGCTGTGACCGTCGATTGATGAAGAGCTAGCTCCCGCTTAGGGATGCCTTTTATTGATTTCGTATACTATTCATGTTGTATTCCGTTTGGGGCCAGTATTTACAAAGGAGACTCTACCGAAATTTTCAGAAAATACTTGGATTTTAAAAATACATACTTCGGCCTATGTTGATTAAAACTACTTGTTTTAAATTGGTTTTTCCTTCACTCTACTGTTTCTTTTGGTTTTGATTCTGGGTTTTGGCTTACTTAGATTACGTACGCCTCGAGACGTTCGTAATTTAAGTGCCGGTCATGTTCCATACTTTTCGGGTCGTGACATTTAGATACACAACCTGTAGCTAACCCCCGGAATCAGATTCCGGTGATACTCGGTCGCCCATTCCTTGCAACCATAAATGCTGTGATCAATTGTCGAAATGGGTCGATGAACCTATCATTTGGCAACATGAAAATTGAACTCAACATTTTTAGGTTAGGGAATCAGCCATCCGAACAAAGTGCTCATACTAGATGTTTGTTCCATCCAGGAGATAACCCCCGAGGACTGTGAATTTGAGGAATTCTTGTTTGATCACTGTAATCTTGACACTACTAGTGCGTTCCTCTTTGAACCTACTACTGCTTCCGCTTCCAACAACGATTACGAATGCTTCACGTTTTCAACCGATCTTGGTTTGTCACCGCCCGAATTTGAATCTTTCGAATTTTCGGATGCGTTAGTTGAACCGTCTGACTCGGTCGCATACACTCACTTTGAGCCCCTGTTGGAACCTTTTGAGTTCGATACATTTTTTCCAGTCTTGCCTTCAGCCATTTCACCTCCTACGCTCGAACTCAAGCCTCTGCCATCTCACCTCTAGTATGCTTATTTAGGTGAAAACGAGACCCTCCCAGTCATCATCTCGGCTTCTCTAGCTCTGGAGCAAGAGAAAGCCCTTCTCATGGTCTTGCAATCCAATCGGCAAGTTTTTGGCTGGACGATGGCGGACATCAAGGGGATTAGTCCCCTGATCGTTGAACATCACATTCACCTGATGGGTGATACCAAACCAACTAGGGATCCACAGAGGCGATTAAATCCAGTCATGCAGGAGGCTGTGAAAATGGAAATCATCAAATGTTTGGATAGTGGTATCATTTACCCTATTTCAGATAGCCAATGGGTCAGTCCTATACAGGTTGTCCCTAAGAAGTCGGGCATTATGGTCATCACAAATGAAGCGAATGAGTTGATCCCTACTCGCACCCAGACCGGGTGGCGAGTATGCATTGATTATTGAAAACTCAACGCCGTAACGCGGATGGATCACTTTCCGCTACCATTCATTGACCAAAATGCTCGAAAGATTACCTAGACATGAGTATTACTGTTTTCTGGACGATTACTCAGGCTACAACCAGATTTCCATCGCTGAGAAAGACCAGGATAAAACCACTTTCACTCGTCCTTTCGGCACGTTCGCATATCGCCGCATGCCCTTTGGACTATGCAATGCTCCCGCTACCTTCCAGCGGTGTATGATGGGAATTTTCTCTGACATGGTTGAGAAATTTTTGGAGATATTCATGGATGATTTCTCCATGTTTGGTGATTCTTTCGACGAGTGTCTGCAATATCTTGACGCTGTCTGTACCCGATGTAAGGATAAAAATCTCACTTTAAACTGGAAAAAATGCTACTTCATGGTGCGCGAAGGTATTGTTCTAGGACATATCATTTCCCAGAATGGCATTGAGGTTGACAAAGCAAAGATTGATGTCATTTCCAACCTCCCTCCTCCCAAATGCGTCAGAGATATCCGATCCTTCCTTAGCCATACCTGTTTCTACAGACGGTTTATCAAGGACTTTAGCAAGATTTCTAGAACCTTAACTCTTCTTCTGGACAAGGATACCATGTTCAACTTCGACTCGAGCTGTTTGACTGCTCTCAAATCACAAAGAAGCTCTTTCACCACTGCTCCCGTTCGTTCTTCACCCGACTGGATGTATCCTTTCGAGATTAAGTGTGATGCATCCGACTTTGCTATCGGTGCGGTCATAGGACAACACATCGATAAGAGGCCGCACGTAATCTACTACGCAAGCCGGACCCTGAATGATGCCCAAATGAATTACACAACAACCGAGAAAGAGTTCTTGGCTGTTGTGTTTGATTTAGAGAAATTCAGGCCCTATCTGATCGGCTCCCCAGTTGTTGTCTACACCAATCATTCAGCTCTGCAACATCTTTTTACGATAAAGGATGCAATATCTCGGTTAATACGTTGGATCCTATTACTTCAAGTATTTGACCTTGTCATTAAGGACAAAAGAGGATGTGAAAACGTAGTAGCCGATCATCTTTCACGACTTCCTTCTTCGCCGACGCTCCCTCTCCCAATCAATGATACTTTTTCCCTGATGAACAACTCTTGACGATATCTTGCGAACCCTGGTTCGCAGATATTGTGAACTACCTGGCGACTGGACTCATACCTGACGATTGGTCGAGTCAGGACAAACTTAGATTTTTATCCCAAGTAAAACACTTTTACTGGGATGAGCCCTACCTGTTCAAGTACTTTCCAGACCAAATTATCCGCCAGTGTGTTCCGGAAAATGAATTCAAGTGTGTGTTGTATTTTTGCCACGATCAAGCATGTGGCGGGAACTTTTGCCCAAGAAAGACAGCTGAGAAAGTCTTGCAATGTAGATTTTACTGGCCAAAACTTTTCAAATATGCACATGAATACCGCAAGACTTGCTCCTAGTGCCAACGTTTGGGCCAGATTTCCAGGCGAAATGAGATGCTGCTCCAACCAATCTTGGTTATTGAGATGTTCGATGTTTAGGGAATTGATTTCATAGGCCTGTTTCCCAACTCTTTTGGGAACCTGTACATTCTCTTGGCGGTTGATTATGTCTCCAAATGGGTCGAGGTAGTACCGAACTGGACTAATGACAACAAGGTTGTCATTAAATTCCTTAAAGAAAACATCTTTTCTCGGTTCGGGTACTCTCGCGCTATCATTAGCAACAATGGGACGCATTTCTGCAATAGGTTTTTCGAGGCCTTGATGCGGAAATACTCAATCAATCATAAGCTATCCACACCCTACCACCCCTAAACATGTGGGCAAGCCGAAGTTTCGAATCGGCAGATCATGCAGATTCTGTAGAAAACGGTTTCCAAGAATCGTAAAGATTGGTCTTTGAAATTAACTGATGCCCTTTGGGCATTTTGAACTGCGTACAAGACTGATCTTGGAATTTCTCCCTATAGGCTTGTGTATGGAAAGGCTTGCCACATCCCTGTGGAAATCGAACATCGTGCTATTTGGGCGATCAAAGAGCTGAATCTCAATCTTGAAGATGCGGGCAACTATCGGAAGCTGCAACTTAACGAACTGAACGAGCTTCGGTATGGGGCTTATGACAATGCAGTTGTTATAATGAACCGAACGAAGGTGTTTCATGATAAATACCTTACACACAAAACCTTCACGCCTGAACAACAGGTACTTCTTTATGACACCGACTCCATTTCTATCCCGGTAAACTTCGATCTCGCTAGAAGGGACCTTTTCTTGTGCGGTGTGTGTACCCGCACGGCGCTGTGGATTTGGAGAATCCAAAGGACGGTACATTTTTTAAAGTAAACGGTCACAGATTGAAACCATTCCTTAGCGCAGAACCATCAGAAGAGCTCCTGATATTGCAGGAGTCGGTTTACCCTGCATAATCTTCCTCTGTTTACCACCAAACTTCGGTTATCCAGCCATAAATAGTGGAGACACTGTTTCAAATAAGTTTGAGGGTATGTATATATTATTCTTTATATATAAATTATTGTCCTGTGCATATCTTTTTTTCTCTTTTTTGACAAGCAATCTTGTCTGGTGATGCTCTGTCATTTGTTCATTACAAAAAAAAGGTACCAACGATTTTGACTCTTCAACACTTTTTGCCCTCTTGATGTACAATGACAGTGAGGGCACTGTCCTGTTTAAATTTGGGGGTGTGCTCGGTACGCATTTCTAACCTTCGCATTCATGTGTATATTTTGCATTTGCATGCTTATTTAAAAACCCATAAAAATCAAAAAAAAATTACAAAAAAATATAAAAACTTTGTCGTCAAGTTAGCTAGTGGAAGAACTTAGATTCGATATTTCGACGGTTTTGTTTGATAAGATAGGAACAACTAAATCTTATTTTTAGATTTTGAAAACCAGAAAGATAACCTTCTTTTGAATTTAACTGTAGCTAATATAAGTCTTTACATCACACTACACGTGTCGTGAGTTTTGAAAATTAGATGACAAGTCTAATATGTCTGAAAACTTTTAAATTGATAAACTCTTTTTTGAGGATCAAATAGGTCTGTTCTGAAATAAGTTCTATCAAGGATAGTTTCGAAAGTAAAGTGGATATGAAGGGATATTATAGATGCCTTAATAGGAACTAATTCTGAAGAATAACCCATCTGGAACTTGATTGGAGTGATTACACACCTGATCCACTAAACATGTCTTTTATCCTAAAAATAATTGAACAACTGGTTATATCTCTGTTCACATTAAATCATTATGATTTTCATGCTAAAATAAGTCATTGTTTTAGGGCCTAGATAACTTGAGCAATTAAGTCTACCGGGGTGTCTCTACACCTAATGCCCTGAAACTAACTAGTTTCGGAACATTGGCCCAAAGCTCACTAAGAAGCCTAGAAAGTCCAAATTAAAACAAAGTCAAGCAAGTGTTCTCTCCGAGTTAAAATTCCTAACGGTTCTTTGTATGAGAATAATCTTGACAAAAGAATGGTTTTTATAAAAATATTTTTAATGGAGATATGAAGGTTTTATCTGATGATGAAGACTATTGCACGTTCACGGAGGTGTGTATGAAACGAAAACAAATAAAAGGTGGAGTGAAAAATAAGACCTAGTTTCCTATTAAGGAAAATAGAAATTCTGAATTTGAAACCTAATTGGGAAACGAAACTTGAAAAATACTTAACTCTTTATAAAACTTGTGTGATCCTTTTTAAGTTTTTTATCTGGACTTTGTTTTGTGACATGACGACTTTAATCGATCCTTTTGAAACTAAACGATACTATTTGCACTGCACGTAAAGATATATAAGATCTTCAGATTAAATAAGAAGTGAGGTGTGAAAAATAAGGGTTCGATATTTCTAACTCAGGATAATAGAATTGCTAGTTTTGAAGCAAAACCTAAGGGTTAGAATCACAGTTATTTCACAAAACTAGCTTGACGGGATTTTGTGGGTGAAATCCGCTGAAAACCCTCAGGAGACAACACTCCTCCTACTAGGGACACCTAGAGGTTTAACGGCTTGTTGCACGAGCTCAGTGCAATCGCGTTCCCTGCGAAAGTGAGATTAGGATTTTTGTTTTGCTCGGGACGAGCAAATGATAAGTTTGGGGGTATTTGTTCATCACTGAAAACTGCATTTTAATACCGCTCAGTCATTATCTATTTTGTTATATATTGGTACTATTGACCAGTGTCTGCTTAGTAATACAGAGTATAGGTGTTCATGATAAAATACTGGAAACACACTCAAAATCATGAATATAACGTTTAGAGCCGACACTGCAAACAGAACAGAAAACCGATCAATGTCCAATGAGTTCTTTTTGCAACTAAATGCTTGCACACAATTTTGGTCAAACACAATGTAAGTGTGCACATGAACTATGGTGGGGCTGCCTTGGCCACATGACATGATGAAATTGTGCAAAGGGGAACATGAGCATTAAATGCTAAAAGAGTTGATGTGATTTGAAGCATCATGATTTTCCTCCAAAAGCTACTAGCAACCCATATTGTTATCAAGAAATCAAGCAATGCCAGTAAACTTGTGGAGTGCACACAACTTCACAGAACCAAGACGAGACCCATTGGCCTATATGAGACCGGCGACATCCTCAGAATTGCCGGCGGTGCGGGGCCCACCAAAGAGATATGGCTTCAATTCTTGTCTGTGTACTCATTGTTGTCCCATCTTCCTGTTTTTATTATTTGTTTATTTTGATTTTGAGCCTATAAACACCAGATCAATGGGAAAGGAGAGGGATACTTTTTTCTAATTTTGCTTTAGAACACTTGTAATTTGTAACTTGCTTTTTCTTTGAACTCTTAAGCCCTTTCCCCTTTGTCTTGACCTTGCAACTTCTTCATTGAACTTG
The DNA here is from genome assembly GCA_030015575.1 of Agapanthus africanus. NCBI lineage: Eukaryota > Viridiplantae > Streptophyta > Magnoliopsida > Asparagales > Amaryllidaceae > Agapanthus > Agapanthus africanus. The sequence continues at coordinate 528,453,017 of JASDDO010000019.1, read as the reverse complement.
CAATCTTAAGATTTAGGTTCTTTACTTCAAGATTAGTTGTATCTTGTTTGAAATTCAATAAGTTCTCATTTCATTACATATGTCTTGCTTTCTACATACTTTTAACTTTTGAAATCATTGCTTTACTTTGATCTTGCAACCTCTTAAGTGAGCTTGCAACCTTAAAGTTTGGTATTTTGATTTCACATTAGTACGGGATTAAAAAACAAGTGAAAATATTTGCATATTGAATTTACTGGTTCTTAACTTTCTAATTTTAACTTTTCTTTTCTTGCTATTTTTTTTTATGTTGCCTTACTCTTTTCTTTTTTTTAATTTTGGTATCGTAAATATGTGTGAGTAATCTATTTACTTGTCAAGGGTAGAATATGGTTAGTTTGTGTTAGGAGATGTTTTTGCTAAAACCTTAAAAACCTTAACTTTGCAATTGAAACTCCGAGCAAACCACTCGCAATTCCGCTCCGTTAGGCATCCTATCCTACCACGATAACAGTGAATTCTAATCATGACCGGATTGCAAGTGGTTTGCCGAAGGCTAAGGTCAAGAGACATTAACGGAAGGACAAGGGACAAGGAATATGGATTTAGCTCAAAATCGCAAATACCATATTTCAAGTTCCCTAATCCACGTTGTTGCCTATTACCTTAGTGTCAATATCAAAATTGGGTCTCTAAGGAACCGGCAAACATCATCCTCATGCAAGCTAACCTAAAACTACCCTTAACAATTCTTTTTATTTAACATATCCTAGTTACGACACTTAGCATAAACAACAACTCAAAACACAGTATTAACTCGTTAAAACAAGCTTAAAAACTTACCGTCTCCCTGCGGGTGACCCGTACTCATCGCGGCTCGCTACACGCGATACCGTCTTTGATTGTGGTAATTTTAAAATTCTTTCTAAATACGACACGGTGTAAACGTATCAATCAGTATCTTATACTCGTATTTAATCTGGCCCTCGCACATATCAGCATATGTGCCCTACTTTGTTTCGCTTGAACTAGGAAACTTCTATGTGGGACTCTGAAGACTCGTCAATACGCTAGCAGTAGGTGATGATCACATCAGTCACCCACAAGCCGTCAGCAGTACTAGCTGGATGTAACAGCTACCCAGGTATTGAACGAATAAGAGATCAACAAATAAGCTTGTCCAAACTCCCATAAAGCCTATAGGTAACACTTACCGTACAGTTCGGTCTCTTCGTCTGATATGTCGCATATCGAGTGTAGGAGTGGTAATGTCAGACCCTAGTAACTTGATAAGTCATGCCGATGTATGGCTCATAAAGGTTCGAGAAACTACTGATAACACTTACCAGTAAATCTCATCAACAACCCTGGCTAGGGACTTTATGTTATAGCCAATCGAGCACAACGCAACATCAACTCTCAATACTGGGAGAGACAAAACCCCTCTTATCGCTCGTTGCCTCCATGTGACTCGGGACTGTACCTAAAATCCACATGTTTGCACGACTCCTTTGAGCCGTGGTAGGGAGGAAATCAAAGCACAGTGGGAGCCACACAAGACTTTATGACGATCTCGGGTCTACAGACTAACCTGCATAAGTGTCACCAAAGAACTGCTATCTGAGATAGGTATAGTACCAACTAGGAGCTCTCAGCGAGTCCTGTTCGGTATACCCATTCTATAATAAGTACCTATGTACAATCTTTGATGTCAAACACCATTGGATATGGGATCAACCATCTCCCCTGTATAAGGTCAAGAAACGTACACACTAGTCTACTCTGGTGTATCGATGCCCTGTCTCGATATACCCTCAACTAGGAACAATTAAAGGATGTGCTTGTAGACTACCCAGGTCCCAGTAGTATGATCCGCATCATAGTCCTGGTAGTCAAGTCTACACCCTAAGGGCTTTATCAACATGTATCTGAGAGATAGTTTAATAATACTAAGTGTACATGTTAAGATAAAGAGTAACCAGATAGCATATTATCATGTCGAGCAAGAAATTCCTCTATATATGTCCAAGCATCCACTATAATATACATCAATGTACAATAATGGCCTCTAGGGCATACATTTCCCTAACAGTACTAACCTAATAAGGCTAGACTTGTTGTAAAGAGTTTTCATCAAACCGTTGTGGATTGTGATGTAACTTTTACTTAAGTGTCTATGCTGAAGTCCATATGGATATGATTTGGCACTGATGCACTTCATGGCTATGATATCTGGCAGGTGGGTAACTATAACGTCTTTCCAAATGGGATTTTGTAACTGCACGTGTACATGAATCTTCCAGAGGGTTATTGTAGTCAGTAGGAGCAGCGGAAGGTGTGCAAGTTGCTTATATGTCTATTCGTAGACTCAAGCATGGATGGCTGAGACAGATCATCTATTTTGATGTGACAGTCAAGGTGATTAACTTTATCAAAAAAAAAGATGATCCGTAAGAAGGATGTAGGGAGTACTGTCCTGACATTTGAATGACACACTCCAAATAGGAAGTGATGTTCCTATACTACAATCAGTCGGATTTTGGTTGTCACATAGTATTTTCTCCACGTCGGATATGGATAATATATCAAGAATTCTGGTGACTAAATCTAGATTTGGGAAGTTCCCAAATCAGGTATTTATACAACATTCTAAAAGTATTTTAGAATGGACGACTCCTGGCATGGTAGTATACCAACAGGTGATGGAGTCACCCTCTCTAAAGAGATGTCTTCTGGATTGATGAAGAGAGGGATTGGCATGAATGACATATCATTTGTTTAGGTAATTGAGTCAATCATACATATGTCTTGTACAAAACCAGATGGATAATATATCAGGGATTCTGGTTTTAGATCTAGATTTAGGAAGTTTCCCAATTGGGTACTTCGACAGCATTTTAAATGTATTTTAGAATGGACGACTCCTGGCATGGTGGTGTACCCGCAGGTGATGAAATCACCCTCTCTAAAAAGGATGTCTTTAAACTGATGAGGAGAGAGACTGGCATGAATGACATATCATTTGCTTAGGCAACTGATTCAATCATGCAATGTCTTGTACAACACCATATATTACTTTTGCACTAGCTGCAATAAGCTTATATTAGTCCAATCCTGTAGAAACAAAGGGAAGATATTATGAATATAAGAGGATGTTCTTGATATAAGGTAATAGCAACCTCCTCTGGAAGGCGGTTATCAGTTAAGGCTTCCAAGGTGACCTGGATGACAGAGATGCTGTCAGAGTTTTGAGTTTAGCCTATTCTGAGGATGAGTATAGTTGATAGTGTTCAAATAGAAATACTGTGGTAATCATGGTGCAGGATGCTGGTTATAACTCAACAGAGGATACAGCCCAATAAGTTTGTTGGATGAAGTTGTTCATTTATGAACTTGGTCCTATCAAGTATCCAGAAAAATTCTTGAGGCGGGGTATCACTCAGTTTGGGAGATTGTTAATCTCCACAAAGTTGAGATATAGAGAGATGAAGTTGAAACATTATAGCGGATCCACTCACTGAGGCTATTTCTCGAACACATTAAGTTTCACAAATATAGTTTGCGAAACTGATTAATAGAGAAGTTGGGTATTCGGTAGCATATGAGCTGTGGGTACGCGATACCGCAATAATTGGCCTTAAATGCAAGTGGGAGATTGTTGGATATAGTGCCCTTAAGGCAATTATTGTGATCGCAAGTAGGCGATTATGATAATTGAGGGAGGACCTATACAGGTATAACAGTCTTACTCGAGATGATAGTATGTTATCTAGTTTGTTTTCATCGTTGATGAAGCCCGTAGGATTGTTGCTTGACAACTAGTATTATGATGGCGATCATATATGTGGGAGCTGGGTTATCCATAAGCACATCCTTGAATGTCCTTAGTCATGGGAGTATCGAGACTGAGCATCAATATTCTGGAGTAGACGAGTGTATACGCTTCTAGACCCCGACGATGGGCGGTGGCCGGTCTCACAAGCCATTGGTGTTGTGTCACCTATGATAGTATACAGGTGCTCACTGGAGGTGAGTACACTGGACGGACTCACCGAGAACTTCTAAATGGTATTATATCTATTGTCATATTGAAGTTCTCAGGTGGCATGAGTACAGGTTAGTCTTTTGACCTGAAATTATCATTTGTCTCGTGTGAATTCCTACTGTCCTTTATTACTACCCTACCATGGCTCAAAGGAGTCATGCAAAAAGGTTTTAGTTGGGTACAGTCCCAAGCCACATGGAGGTAGTGGTCGATTGTCAAGGATTCGTCTCTCCTGGTATTAGGAGTTGATGTCGCTCTATGTTCAGTCGGCTATCACTGAAAATCCGTGGCCACGATGGATGAAATTTACCGATGGTTGATCAGTAGCATCTCTGTTGGTGATGAACTTGACTCAGACATGATTTATCCAATTAGTAGGGATCTGACGCTATCTACCCCTAGACCGGATATGCGATACTTTTTGACGAAGAGACCGGATTGTACGGAGATTGTCACATTCAGGCTCAGTAGGGTAAGGACGTACTTTATTGTCGACCCCCCTTTCGACAAGTACCTGTATAGTCATTAGATACAGCTAGTTCTACTGACGTGCTTGTGGTTAAACCCACTGCCAGCGTATTTTCGAGTCTTTAGAGTCCCACACATAGGGTTTTTCCCGGTTTAGGCGATAAATATAGGAGCAGTACGTTGGTACGTATAAGGGTCCGATTAAATGGGTTTACGGGATACACGGACTTTAATCGAATGGTTGATAATACCAGTCGGCTTAGGATTAAGCCGGATTATTAAATCAGGTTTTGATTTAATAATTTATATATGAGGTGAATGGAGGAAAGGTGCCATAGGAGGGAATTTCCTCCTATGGCATCGGAAAATGCACCCTCCATGATATTTTTCGACGATCAGCATACATTACCTCCATTTTTATCATCTAAGATGTGGATACACCAAATTTCATGTGATTATACCATTTTTTCACCGTTGATTTAGTTGGTGAAAAATTAATGGTTTACCGACAATAGAACTTTTTACATTGCTAATTCAATGGTGAAAAAGTGGTGGAATCATATGAAATTTGGTGTATGCACATCATAGATGATAACGATGATGATGATGGATGCCGATCGTCGGAAAAAATGGTGGAGGTTGTATTTTTTTGACGCCATAGGAAAAAAATTTAAATTTCGCCTCCACTCCTATGGCCTCTTTCCCCCATTATTCTCTTTATATATATTTTGATATATATATTTTAGTATTAATGTTCACTATTCATTTTCTCTCTTTGGTGCTGTCCGTATTTTTATATGGATACGCGTATATGTGGCGATACATATATCAGGTGAAGTATTCCGTATTTATACTGGAATACTTCTAGAAGGACACCTCATATTTTTTTTCTTTTTAGAAAAATAAATAGGAAATGAAGTGGCATGAAGGATGCTTATGATTGTAGAGAAGAATGTCTTGGATTGTGATGTGCATTTATTGGTGCAGTATTGCATCATGGTTGTTATATATGTAGCCATTCTCTTTTAATTTTGATCTTGATCATTCATTCATCCAAGATGCTTCATGCTTGATAGCTTGAGAAAAAAATACTTAGCCATATTTTTCTCTTCTTCTTCTTCTTCTTGCTCTCATGAGCATGGATTCTAGAGAGAAATTTTTAGTGAAATATTTCTATATCACCGACCATCCACACCTAGTATATTTGGATCATTGGTTAGAGCCTCCTCCGGTTTCCCTCGGGTGGATCGTCTTCGGCGAGGGTGGTCGATTTTCAAGCGTGATCCCGGCGGCTACAAGCTTGGAGGGGTTTTCCACAATTGGGTGGACACGAGACAAAATTTGTAGTTTCTCAACCCTTGTATATCTAGTTAGCTAGTTTAGGTTTTTGGAACGTATCCTGGGTATTACGGGTGTTCTGTGCTCGTGAAAGTTTTTGTTTTCGCTTCCGCCTCGGCCACGGCTTCCACGGCGCGGGCACCGAAACTCAACAAAGCAAAAGTTTATGTTACTATAGATTACCTAGTTTTCTTCAAAACCACAAGTTTTCAAAAGCGGAGCCTAAACCACTCATTTTCAAAACTACTCGGTTTTTTCAACGATATCAAGTTCATTATGTTAAAGAGGTTTTCCCCAAAAACCTAGCCGTTGCCCTCCGTCATTTCTTACAAGTATCACATAATATTCATGCTGTGTATGTTGGCCTGCGTCAAGGCATAATGAATGGTAGCTGTATAATACTTGTTTGCTGTATAGATATGAGATTATTTAGGATAGGCATACAGTTATTTTGGCCTACGTCAAGGACTTATACAGATGGGTTTAGGTTAATCCAGGATAATGATGGGTTGAACTTGACTAGAGGACTATCGTTTGTTGGCTTTCGACAAGGTCATAGCACGTTAGGGGTAAAAGTATTATCGGGAATTTCAAGTGTTGAAATTTACAATGAGATTGCTTACCCTCTATGAGATAGTTGGATCCCGATACCCACTGCAAGTAAGAGTTACTCCTGAGATAGTTTTACACATGACAATTAGCCGATGAAGTAGGTGTCTAGAAAGGTGTTTACGGGGTTATGCCTCTGGGAAAACGAGGTTTATTTTAATTAGGTCCGTGTGAAAGTACGGGGAACCTCCCTCAAAGTACCAATACTGACCTGGCTGAAAGATTGGCGAACTTGTAAAGTGTAATTAATCCCGGCTAGTCTTACCTTTTAGGGCTTGAAGGAAGATTTGATAAAAGCAGTGTGAGCCATCCTGATTAGATAAGATAATAACCAATCTAATCTTTTAAGAGCATACGCTAAAGTGTTTTCTTCTCTCTTTCTCCAGGTAGCGACCATATCAGGCCTTAATCAAGATAATAATATAGATGTATTGACCGAACCCGCTTGTTATACTGAGCAAAGGAATGTTGGTCCCGCTCTAACTTATAATTGTTGTAAGTCCGAGCAGGGAATAGGGAAATATCCGGATTCTCACGCCGCCCAAACGAAGAATAAGCATGTTGACGCATCTTCTTCGGGTGTGTTAGTTATCGAGAACTGTTTCTCATTTCACTCTACGTCCTGGGTATTAGATACCGGATCGGGATCCCACATATGTAATAGTTACATGGGATAAAGAAAGGTAGAGAACTGGGAGAGGGTGATCATTCCGTAAGAGTAGGGAATGGTGCAAATGTTGCAGCCAAAACAGTTGGCGAATATCACCTTGTGTTACCAAATGGTAAAACAATGATTCTGAACGAATGCTATTACATTCCGACCCTGATATGCAATATTATATCAGTTTCTTTATTGAGTAAAGAAGGATATGATTTTGTAGTACAGGATAATGTTATGAACATATTCCTGAATCAAAAGTTGAATGGATCAGGCTCGTTAAATAATGGCATATACGTTCTAAATCAAACTACAGTTCTTAATGTACAGAACACACACAAGAGGAAGAGTTCAGAAATGAACGAATCCTTCTTGTGGCATTGTAGACTAGGTCATATCAGTGCGACACGACTAGCTAAGTTGCATAAGGATGGATATTTGAATCCGTTCGAATTTTCATCTTATGACACTTGCCATTCATGTCTCGAAGGCAAGATGACCAAAACTCCATTTAGTGGACACGGAGAAAGTGTTACGGAACTCTTGGGACTGATACATACTGATGTATGCTGTCCTATGTCTAGACATGCCAGGAATGGTTCCTCATACTTCATTACATTCACTGACGATCTCTCAAGATACGGACATGTGTTCCTGTTGAAACACAAGTCTGAAGCTTTTGAGAAATTCAGAGAATATAAGCACGAAGTCGAGAACCAAACGGGTAAAAGTATTAAGATTCTTCGACCTGATCGAGGAGGAGAATACTTGAGCCCTGAGTTCCTGGACTATTTAAAAGAGAATGGGATCCTCTCTCAGCTTACTCTCTATATACACCATAGCACAACGGTGTATCAGAACGGAAGAATCGCACCCTATTATATATGGTGCGCTCTATGATGAGCACTGCTGAGTGGCCTATTTCCTTCTGGGGGTATGTGCATGAGACAGCCATACACCTATTGAATATGGTTCCGACCAAATCAGTGCCTACCACTCCATATGAGATATGGAAGGGAAGAGACCATCTCTTAAATATGTTAAGATATGGAGTTGTCCGGCCTATACAAAACAGCACAATCCGGACAAACTTGAGGCAAAGTCTGTCCTGTGCAAGTTTGTAGGATATCCTAAAAACTCACAATGGTATATCTTCTACCACACTGAGGAACAAAAGGTGTTTGTTTCTCGATGTGCCACCTTTTTAGAAAAGGAATTTCTTACAAAAGAAATTAGTGGTGAGGAGGTAGAACTGGAAGATGTTCCAGCAATACAAACTACGACAGAAGATTTGGTAGAACCAGAGGATTCAGTAGTTCCCGACGAACCCCAGCCTCTCTGCCGATCTAGTATGGTTCCTCGTCCACCTGAGAGATACTACAGTTTTCTTATAGACGGTGGGAGCAAGGATTTCATCATGGAAGATGATGACCCAACTAGCTTCGAGAAGGCCATCACGGGTGGTGACTCTGTGAAATGCCTGGATGCAATGCGATCTGAGATGGAAACCATATACATAAACAAAGTATGGACTTTGGAAGTTGTTCCTGAAGGGGTAAAACCCATTGGGAGCAAATGGATATTTAAGAAGAAACTTGGTGTAGATGGAAAAGTTGAGACTTACAAAGCTAGACTTGTTGCAGAGGGTTTTCGTCAATGACCAGGTGTGGATTATAATGAAACCTTTTCTTCAGTGGCTATGCTTAAGTCCATCCAGATCTTACTTGCCATTGCGGCATACCATGACTATGAAATCTGGAAAATGGATGTTAAGACCGCCTTTCTAAATGGTGATTTAGATGAGTGCGTGTACATGACTCAGCCAGAGGGCTTCGTAGATAGTGGGGGTAGCGGAAAGGTGTGCAAGCTGCTTAAATCCATTTACGGGTTAAAGCAGGCATCACGGAGTTGGAACATCTGCTTTGATGTGGTAGTCAAAGAGTTTGACTTCATCAAGAATGTAGATGAACCTTGTATTTACAAGAAGGTGGCAGAGAGTAAGGTTGTCTTCCTCGTACTGTACGTGGATGACATACTCTTGATAGGAAATGATGTTCCTATGCTGCACTCGGTCAAGCTCTTCTTATCACAAATATTCTCAATGAAAGATCTAGGTGATGCCTCCTGCATTTTGGGGATTAAGATCTATAGAGATAGATCTAAAAGGATACTGGGATTGTCCCAATCCAGGTAAATTGACACCATACTAAAGAGGTTTAGTATGGAAGAATCCAAGCGTGGGAATTTACCCACGATCTTTGGACTCACTCTCTCCAAAGAGATGTCTCTCAAGATAGATTTGGAGAGAGTTCGCATCCAAGGGATACCCTATGCTTTGGCAGTAGTCTCTATCATGTACGCAATGCTATGTAGCAGTCCCGATGTAGAATATTTACTAAGTGTGGTGAGTAGGTATCAAGCAGATCCAGGAGAGAGTCACAGGACAACTGTGAAGAACATTCTCAAGTACTTGAGAAGAACTAAGGAGATGTTCTTAGTGTATGGTAACAGAAAACTCCAGGTGGAGTCCTTTACCGATTCGAGCTTCCAAAGTGATAAGGACGACTCTAAGTCGCACTCGGGATTTGTCTTTACCCTGAATGGAGGGGCGGTTTGTTGGAAGAGTTCCAAGCAAGAAACCGTGGCAGACTCGACGATGGAGGCTGAATACATCGCTGCCAACAATACTGCCAAAGAGGTTGTCTGGATGAAGAAGTTCATAACTGAACTTGGTGTGGTTCCATCCATTGAGCATCCAATACCTTTGTATTGTGATAACAATGGAGCTGTGGCTTAGGCCAAGGAACCTAGGTCTCATCAGAGATCCAAGCATATTCTGAGGCGGTATCACCTGATCCGGGAGATAGCTGATCGCCGCGAGATCGAGGTCAGGAGAGTTGACACGAAGGATAACACTGTGGATCCACTCACGAAGGCCATACTCCAGATACAATTTGAGAGACTCTTCGGGATGTTGGGTATGAGATACTACAATAGCTGGCCTTAGTGCAAGTGGGAGATTGTTAGTTATATATATGCCCTAGAGGCCATTGTTGTACATATGATGTATATTATAGTGGATGCTTGGATATATATAGAGAGGACTTTCTTGCTCGACATGATAGTATGCTATCTAGTTTCACTTTGTCTTAAAATGTTGACTTGTATTAGTTTACTGTCTTGCTCTCACATGTTGATAAAGCCCTTAGGATATGTACTCGACTACTAGGACTATGATGCAGATCATACTAGTGAGGCCAGGGTAGTCCAAGAGTACATCCTATAACTGTTCCTAGTCGAGAGAGTATCGAGATAGGGCATCGATACTCCAGAGTAGACTAGCATATACGCATCTTGACCCATATGATGGGCGATGGATGATCCCATATCCATTGGTGTTTGACATCAAAGATGGTGTACGGGTGCTCAGTGGAGACTGGGTACACTGAACGAACTCGCCCAGAACTCATAGATGGTATTATAACTATCGTCAGATAGCAGTTCTCTGGTGACACTGGTATAGGTTATTCTATAGACCCGAGATCGTCATAGAGTCTTGTGTGATTCCCACTGTGCTTTGATTTCCACCTTAGCACGTTCACGAGAACGTGCAAAACGGTGGCTTTTGCGTACAGTCCCGAATCGCATGGAGGCAATGAGCGATAGGAGGGGTTTCGTCTCTCTCGGTATTGGGGGTTGATATTGCACTGTGTTCGATTGGCTATAACTAGAAGCCCCTGGCCAGGGCTGATATAGAGACCTACTGATAAGTATTATCAGTAGTTTCTCGATCCGTTATGAGCCTCATATCACACGACTTATCGGTTACTGGGGTCTGACGTTTACCACCCCTAGACTAGATATGCGACATATCAGGCGAAAAGACCGGACTGTACGGGAGTGTTATTGATTGGATTCATAGGAGTGTGTACAGGCTTGCTTGTTGATCTTCTGATCGTTCAATACCTGGGTGGCAGTTACGTTTAGCTGACCGCTTGCAGCTTGTGGGTGTTTGATATGATCATCACCTACTACCGGCGTATTGACAATTCTGTAGAGTCCTACACAGAGGTTTCCGGGCTGGGGCAAAAAGGAGTAGGAGCACATATGTGATATGTGCGGCACCGAGAATAATACGTGTATGTGATACCGTATTCGATTCTCGTGATATGTGATATCGGCCGGGTATATGTGATATAGCCAGGTTATCGGATCAAGTGTTGATTCGATATACAGATGCATATTATATTAGTCGGTTATATAAAATATAGACGGGTTATTAAATCAAGTGTTGATTTAATAATTTAATGTATAATTATATATGTGATATATTACATTACATTAACTAACATAAGCTCACTTAAATGATTCTTTTTCTCACTTGATGATACATTGATATATATGTGATATATGTTAATAGTATTATTTTTTTTTGTTACATTATATATTATATATGTGATATATAATATTGTAACATGTTTGGGTTACAAATACAACTAGGGTTTATGAGTTAAACCATGATTAGGGATGGGATTAGGTTAATTAATTTGGTTAATTCTTAATGATGGATTAAGTCATGGATAAGCTTTGAAGAAGCTTCATGAAGGTTAACTTAGTCCACACTCTTTAGATATTTATCAAGATATTTGTTAACCTTACCTTAACTCTAACCTATGGTTTATTCTCTACAAGGGTTAAGCATGACATGCTTAACCCTTGGTTGCATTTCTAACCTCAACAATAATTCATAATTCATTCATCACATCTTTATCTTCTTCCTCCTCTTGAAAAAAGCTTTCTAGCTTTTAGTTTTGTGATGAATAAAAGTGAGAAATAGAAAACAAAAGAGAGAAAAATTCCTACTTCATCATCCTCATCTATTCTAGCCACTCAGATTAGGGTGTTCACTTCACTAATACTACACTAGTAAAGTGAGAGCTTGAGTTTGTGATTCCTCAAGGTAGATCGTCTTGGATTTCGAAGACTTCAAGCAAGATGTATTATTCACCTCATGGAGTCTCTCGAGAGTCCGGGAGCTTGGTGATCGCAGTAAACGGACCTCAACTCGGAGCTTATGAAGCGAAGGAACGGACTACAAAGGTTGTAATCCCTAACTCTTTGAAGTAAAGTAGTTTACTTGTTCATTGATAACCCTAATTCTCTAATAAAGATCCTTGCTTAGGTTGTTTGGCACTTGTAAAAATTAAAATATGGCATGTTTGATGCCTTGTAGAACCTTCATATAGTGCCTAAGAACCTTATGTTAGTTGTATATAGGCCCTAGAGGCCATTATTGTACATGTGATGTATATTATATTGGATGCTTGGACATATATAGAGAGGACTTTCTTGCTCGACATGATAGTATGCTATCTGGTTGCTCTTTATCTTAACATATATACTTGTCTCTTGATACTGTCTTATGGTTACATGTTGGTAAAGCTATTAGGATATGTACTTGACTACCAGGATTATGATGCAGATCATACTAGCGGGGCCATGGTAGTCCATAATTTCATCCTTTAATGTTCCTAGTCGTGGGTGTATCGAGACAGGGCATCGATATACCAGAGTAGACTAGCGTATACGCTTCTCGACCCATGAGATGGGCGATGGATGATCCAATATCCATTGGTGTTTGACATCAGAGATAGTATACGGTTGCTCAGTAGAGACTGGGTACACTGGACGGACTTGCCGAGAACTCCTAGATGGTATTATACCTCATGTCAGATAGCAGTTCTCAAGTAACACTGGTACAAGTTAGTCTGTAGACCCGAGATCGTCATAGAGTCTTGTTTGATTCCCACTGTGCTTTGATTTCCACCTTACCGCGTTCAAGAGGACGTGCAAAATGGTGGTTTTTGGGTACAGTCCCGAATCACATGGAGGCAATGAGCGATAGAAGGGTTTCGTCTCTCCCGGTATTGGGGGTTGATGTTGCGCTGTGCTCGATTGGCCATAACAGGGAAGTCTCTGGCCAGGGCTGATTTAGAGATTTACTGGTAAGTGCTATCAGTAGTTTCATGACCCGTTATGAACCTCATATCGGCATGACTTATCGAGTTATTGAGGTCTAACGTTTACCACCCCTAGACTTGATATGCGACATATCAGATGAGGAGACCGGACTGTACGGTAGTCTTACTGACAGGCTTTACAGGAGCTAGAGCGGGCTTGTTTGTTGATATTCTAATCGCTCAATACCCGGGTAGCCGTTACGTCCAGCTGGTACCGTTGACGGCTTATGGACGCTTGATGTGATCATCACCTACTGCCGGCGTATTGACGAGTCTTTAGAGTCCTACATAGAGGTTTTACTGGCTCAGGAAAAACGAAGTAGAATCACATATGTGATATGTGCAGGACCGAGAATAATGCGAGTATGTGATACCGTATTCTATTCTCGTGATTTTTGTATCTGACGGTTATATGTGATATAGCCGGGTTATCGAATCTAGTGTTGATTCGATAAGTTGGTACATTTAATATTAGTCGGTTATATGTGATATAACAGGATTATTAAATCAAGTGTTGATTTGATAATTTAGTGTATAATTGTATATTTTGTTAGGTTAGCCTAGCACCTCATGAAGGGTTTGGAAGCATCACATGAACCAAAGAATGCATTTTTAGGGTGCTAAACTAACAAGCATCGGATCGTTCCTAGAAAAATTAGGGTTTGATTAATGTGAAAAATACTTGTTTACTGCAATCAGAAACGGCGTCGCTTTGCAGCTAGCCGGTGAGTACGGGTCGATCCACAGAGATGGGTAGATTTCTTATTGTGTCTTTACGAGTTGATTCCAAATGTTGTTTGGATTGATTTAATCTAAAAAACTAGATCTATCACTGAACTAAATTAATCTAAATTAAAGTCTTGCTAGGGTTAGATTTAGGGGAAGTTTGGAGATTAAAGGTTTCCTTACCGCTTTCATTGCCCTATTTTAGATCTATTAGATGTTACGGTAATTATCAATAAAGTGGATCCGAATCTTTTGGGAAGATGTTTCTTCCTCTAGATTCGTATCCTTCCTTTGTTGATAATTACCCTAACCCCCATGGAAAACACGCGCAACCGGCACTTTATACTACGGTTCATCGTTACCTCGAGGGGTAGGATGCCGTAGGGAGCGGTTGTGCGTGCATGCATGGAGTTCTAACTCTTAGGTGTGGATGGCATGAAAGGGGTGAGAGATTTCATCTCTCAAACCTTTCCCTAAGGCTAACCCTAACAAGCGAGGAGACTACTCGCTCATTAGGGGATGATACGACATACTAATTAAAAGAATTAAAATAAAATAACTTACTAGGTTGACGGCTCCCTCCAAGCAATATAGAACAGATCTGAATAATACTCCCAGCAATTCTGAATTTTATTGATTGAAAAGAGGCATAGGTTTTTACAGATCTGGGAATACAATTTATAGGAAAACATGAAAACTAGGGTTACAGACTCTCGAACGTGTGAAATTACAGATTTGACCCCTAAAAATCCCAACACCTGCACCGTCGCACCGACACGCCAAAAATCCAACGACGTACGCTCTATATGGCCGCGGAACCGCGGCGCCAGGCTGGGTTTGGCCGCGGTTCCGCGGCTAATTTGAGGATTTGGGACTCTGTAATTTTTTGGGCTTTTTCTTGGCTTCTTGGGCTTCCTATTTCCATATGTATTTTTCTCTGTTAGGCTTTTTATTCTCCTCCAGATGTCTCGGTGAATACTTGTAGCGATCTTTTAACCGTTCACTTGACATTTTGGACCTTGCACTGTTCTTCGACTAGGCTTGACTAGGATCCGTCTACTTGTTGGTCAAAAGTCTCTTTTCTGTATCAGCTTTCGTCTTTTTCACTGTATTCGCTTCCAAGCCCTGTATCCTGTAATATGTAACAAAAGTGCGTCAAGAGTACCTGTTTATTTATAAAATGGATAAGAATAGGGGAATGAAAAATGCAATATTATGGTCTGAACAAATATCCCCAAACTTACCTTTTGCTCGTCCTCGAGCAAACTTATTATTTTATTCACTAAAATCCTCACCACAATTTCGCAGGAAACGCGATTGCACTGAGCACGTGCAACAAGCCGTTAAACCTCTAGGTGTCCCTAGTAGGAGGAGTGTTGTCTCCTGAGGGTTTTCAGCGGATTACACCCACAAAATCCTATCAACTCGGCCCGTTGACTTTTGTTTTCCAATTAGGTTTTCTAACAAGGAATTCTATTACCTTTTGACTCGCAAATTATCCACCAATATTCTTCACACTTCCTCATCATTTAACTTAAGATTATATATGTTCTATAGACTTATTTAGCTTTCGGCATCTCTTAAGTCTTCCTTCTAGGGTTTCATCACTACTTAGGAATTTCTATCAACTCTACTAAAGATACAAGTTCTATCTTTCATTCCTTTTTCTTATCTAAACTCTAATCACATATCCCCACATGTGTGTATAGATCACCCCTACACTTGGAAATTCAAATCAAGCAATCGTACTCTCGTCCATTGTCCAAAGCACTTATTAATTCGTGAATTTTGAATTTCGCTTACACATCCTTCATGCGACTGTTAATACTTCTTGAGGTACCAACAACCGATTACAAGATGCGTTAGCACTTTAAAGCGTACTTCCTAGTTTTTGCAACACCCAAGGCTTTAGCAGTGACTCCCAAACCAGTTGGTCTAAGGCACTAGGTGATAAGGCACCCTTGCTAAATATTTTTCTATTTTTTTTATAGCCTTAAGTAATCACAAAAACCAGTGTCCATTTTTTTTTCTTTATTCACTTTTTTTTCTTTTATTTTCATTGTACTAAGGACTTTAGACAAGAGCATTTCAAGGTCTCTTCTACTATTCCAATTTTCAAGGTGCGTGATTGTGCAAATTGTAGGGTATACATTTTTAGAATCTAGGCTTAAGCTAGGAACTATTTTTCAAACTTATACTCTAATAAGAGCTTCAATATCTTTCCTTCGTTTCGATTTAGCCCAAGAAGTGAACCCAAAATTTGCCTATTTCTAAATAAACTACAAGGCATATACTTTCTACCGTTAAACTTTAAGGAATGTTATTTTTAGGGTTTTTAATTCACTAAGTCTAAGATCTAGTTGTTCTTAGCTAGTTAACCTATTTGTCAAACTCAAGTCAATTAGCCAAAATTGAATACAATAATTTTGAAATTTTTCAAATTTTTATGGGTTTTCAAATAAATATGCAAATGCAAAAATATATACAAATGGATGCGAAGGAAGAAGACGTACCGAGCATACCCCCAAACTTGAACTTGACAGTGTCCTCACTGTCATACTAAACTAAGAGGGTCAAAATACTGGCACTTCCCTGTTTATTTATTTACAAATTTTTTATTGCTAAGAAAAGCAAAAATATATACAAAAAGGCCCTCCCCTAAACTTCATTTAAACTATATTAGACATTACTGCCAAACTTTGTATAGACCAACACCAACCAGTTGAAAATTTTATCAGTAAAGAGTATTGGTTGGTGGAAGAATAAGTTGTAGCGATCCGCAAAGAATTGGGAAAGATAGAAGTAGTGGTAAGGGAGGTGTGGAGGTAAATATACAGGCGATGGTGATGTATCAAAACGAGAATGTAAATGATTAGCAATCAGTGGAGTGTTGGCATTCTCGTAGCTTATTAAAAGAAATGGGGGTATTTCAACTTCTGAAGGAGGTTGACTCACCACAATACCCCCAAGATGTTCCTGTGGAACCTCTATTGACTTGGCATCATTCATCAATTGTATATGATATTCAATTATGAGGGAACTTATCTCCTCGATGTCCGCCATAGTCCAACCGAAAACTTGCCGTCTATCTTGTAAGACCATTAAGAGGGCGTTCTCTTGCTCGAGGGCTAGAGAGGCCGATATGATAATGGGAAAGGTCTCATTCTCACCTATGTAAGCAAATCTAAGGTGAGACGGCAAGGGCGTGAATTCGAGTTTCGGAGGCGAAAGAATCATTTCGGAATCTACCTCGAACTCAAAGGACTCCAACACAGGTTCGAAATCACTACAAACAACCGATTCGGATGGCTCGACTAACTCATCCAAAAATCCAAAAGCCTCATATTCGGGCTGTGAGTCGTCATCATCCGAAAAAGTAAAACATTCATAATCAATATCGGTTGTGTCAACGGTGGTAGGCTCAAGGAGGGACACACTAGTGGCATCAAAACTGGTTTCATCAAATAGAAATCTCTCCAGCTCGCAGTCCTCCTGCGTGATTTCGTGAATAGAGCAAACTTCTCGTGTACTAGTTTTTGGTACGGGGGGCAGACTTCCCATCTTATAAATATTGAACTCACTAGACATTTTCCCAAAGGATAGAGTCATGGAGCCATTGCGACAGTTTATTACAGCATTGGAAGTGGCCAAAAATGGTCGACCGAGAATCACCGGAATTTGGTTTCTTGGGTTAGCAACAGGTTGTGTATCCATAACGATAAAATCAACGGGGAATATGAACTCCCCGACTTTGATCAACATATCCTCTAGCTGACCCCGTGGATAGGTGATTGATCGATCAGCCATTTGGAGAGTGCAACGAGTGGGTTTCAACTCTCCAACCCCTAATTGTTCGTACACGGAGTAGGGAATCGGGTTAATACTAGACCCAAGATCTAAAAGTGCTCGATTAATTTTCTTATCCCCAATTGTGATGGAGATCGTAGGACAGCCGGGGTCCTTTCGTTTTTGGGGTAAGGTTTGATGGTGGTTAATAGCATTGCTCACTGCACTAGCCACTAGCACTTTCTTGGGTACTTGAGATGCTTTTCTCTTTGAGGTGCATAAGCCCTTTAAGATTTTCGCGTATGAAGGGACTTGTTGGATTGCATCTAAGAGAGGTATATTTATGTTAACCTGTTTAAATATCTTCACAATCTTCTCCACTTGTGCATTTGGTTTATTAGGACTCAACCTGTTTGGGAATGGAGCAATTTGAAAATTCGTTGAGTCAAATGTCTGTGGAGTAGAATGTGGAGTAGGAACGGATCCCGGTGTAGATGTGTTCATGTTGTGAGAAATGGGTTCGTTCGAGCTAGAAGAAGTAGAGCCATGTGAAGGGTGGAGAATAGGCTCTAAAGAAAAAGTTGAAGACGAAGGTGAAGAAAATGAAGAAGGGGAAGGTGACGATAGAGAAGACGAAGAAAAAGAAGAAGAAGAACCACCGGCGGGGATGTCATCATGAGTTCCCACATTATTTTGCAACACTCTTCCGGATCTCAACGTGGTCACCGCATTTACATTGTGATTGTGATATGCGTTTTGTGTGTGACCGGGATTTGGCAATGGTTGAGATGGAAGCTTTCCCTTTTCTCTCTCGCTCAATGCAGCAGTTAATTGTGCAATTTGTGCCTCAATAGATTTGATACTTTGATCGTGTGAGGCATTGTTATGCATTAAAGATTGAACATAACTTTCAAATCTTGCTGCGGATTCTGTAGATTGCTTGAGAAATGCATCTAGACTTTTCTCGAGCGAGCTAACCTTATCATCATTTGGTTGAACTAAGTTGTTCGTTTGATTTGTATAAGGTTATTGTTGGAAAGGTTGCTGGTTTTGAGTTTGTAAAGGTGCTTGTTGTTGTTGTGGAGGAGGTCTTTGAAAATTATTGTTCCCTTGGACTTGTTGATTTTGGTTCCAAGCGAAATTCGGGTGACTCCTCCACCCCGGATTGTATGTCGAAGAGTACGGATTGTTTCTTTGTCGTTGCTGAAATGCAGCATTGACTTGATCCTGTCCTTGAATAGGTGCATTATAAGGACACTCTTCGGTTAGATGCGATGGATTCGCACAACAAGCACAAACAGTTCGTGTGGGTAGAGTAGGGGCAGGAGAAGACGATGAGATTTTGGTCTCAATGGCTTCTAGCTTTTTCATAAGTGAGGCCATCTCGGCCTTCATAGCAATCGACATATCTATTTGATGTATGCCTGCCCTAGATTGACCAACAGAAGAAGATGCTGTGGTCTTGGTACTCTCCCACTGAATTGTTTGCTCACTAAGATCCTCAAGAAACTGCCATGCTTCGTCACTAGACTTGGAGAGAAAATGACCTTGACATATTGTTTCTAGCAACTGCTTCATTGCTGCGTTCAATCCCTCGTATAATGTTTGGCAAAGTTGCCAACTTTCGATCCCATGATGAGGGCATTGAACAAGTAGGTTTTTAAATCTCTTGAAACACTTCCAAAATGGTTCGGAAGGAAGCTGTGAAAATTGTATAATCTCATTACGGATTCTAGCAGTTTTGTGATGAGGATATAACTTTTTCAGAAAAGCTCTTACAAACTCGTCCCAATTTCTAATGGAATGTGATGCGGTGCTGTATAGCCACTTCTCGGCTAGGTCACGTAAGGTAAAAGGAATGACCCTTAGTCTTATCGCGTCATCACTTAATTGGGTTGTTTTCATCATAGCGCATACATTTTGGAATTTATTAATAAAAATATATGCATCTTCAGATTCCAAACCATGAAATTTTGGCAGCATATTGATGAAATGTGGTTTTATTTCAAAATTATCCCCATTTGCCGGTGGGGGTGAAAGACATGTAGGTAAAGACGTGCGGACGGGGTAGAAGAGATCCTGGAGCGCGACTCGTGCGGGCGCTACAACAGGCGGAAGATTCGGGTTATTCGCACCTAACGGAGGTGGAATCATTCCCGTCGGTAAGGTATTATTGGGGTCGGGTCCCGACATACCTTCGAAAGAAGAATTTGAAGGTGGAGGTAAGGAAATGGACGGAACGTCGACGAAGGGTTCATCGAAGGGTTCGTCGGTCGGTACCAACGAAACGCGGACTAATCGGGCGTTAGTATCCCTAGTCCAAAATGACATAACTAAAAGGGATAGTGTATTCAGAAAAAAAAAAGACAGAATGTGGGGGTAAGATAACGTCAGTGAAGGGAAGTGATGGAAGTGAGTTGCAAGGTTTCTTAGCGACAAGTTGCAAATTTTGAAAAGATTTTTCCCTTTTTTTTTATATATGTGATAGTTTTGCAAAGAAGCTTTTGAAAAGGGACTCGTGACACAAATGTATCAACCACACATGCACAAACAGGCCTAGATCTAGGGTCACCTAGGTCTATTAGACAGCTCCTAACTAGGGCTAGAAATAGGACCTCAAACCGCCTCTTCACCGACAAGTACGGCCAGGTAAGTGGGAAGGAACCACCACTACAGTGGGCCTAATTAATAACCACTAGCCTAGACACCGCAATGTCAGTTAGGATAAACGGTCGATGCCTATACTAGTCCTTTTCCTATTGAGCTCGATGTCCTTAGGTCTGAGTCTAATATTTTTTTTAATTAATTGTGGTCAATGCACATGCTTTAGGTGTTTTCTGGGGTCCTGGGAAGGGTGATGAAATCCCCACCCAATCTGAGTTTGGTCAATTAGCCCCTTAAAGTCCGATTAAATTATGCAAAACAATAAAATTCACTTGCAATCAATTTTTAGTGCAGCGCAAAGAAACCTGCAGAAAATCTGTTATTTAGAAGGGGGAGGAAAAATTTTTAGCGCAAAGAACCCTGCAGAAAATTTTTACAGTGGATATATTGTAGGTTACAGAGGGGAGAATGAGGGATCGAACCAACTAATTTTTATGTGCTGACGTAGCGGGAGTGCGGCGGATCCGCGATCTGGGGCCCACCTTTGCCGCGGAAGCACGGTGGAAAGAGGGGATCAGGCTCTGGAAAAAATTCTGTGGTTCTGTACTTTCAATTCCTCTCTGTTCTTATGTACCAATTTTTGTTTTGCCCTCTGTAAATTTCCAGATCCTCAATTCTTCGCTGTTCCTGCAAGATTTAAAAGATACACCCTTCAAACAGATCAAATTTGACAATTTTTGTATTTTTTAATATTTTCAGATTTTTATAATTTTTTTTTTAAAAATTTATATCAACCCGAAAATTCACAAAAAGAAATATTACGCCATCCCCGGCAACGGCGCCATTTGATTAATGTGAAAAATACTTGTTTACCGCAATCAGAAACGGCGTCCCTTTGCAGCTAGCCGGTGAGTACGGGTCGATCCACAGAGATGGGTAGATTTCTTATTGTGTCTTTACGAGTTGATTCCAAATGTTGTTTGGATTGATTTAATCTAAAAAATAGATCTATCACTGAACTAAATTAATCTAAATTAAAATCTTGCTAGGGTTAGGTTTAAGGGAAGTTTGGAGATTAAAGGTTTCCTTACCGCTTTCATTGCCCTATTTTAGATCTATTAGATGTTACGGTAATTATCAATAAAGTGGATCCGAATCTTTTGGGAAGATGTTTCTTCCTCTAGATTCGTATCCTTCCTTTGTTGATAATTACCCTAACCCCCATGGAAAACACGCGCAACCGGCACTTTATACTACGGTTCATCGTTACCTCGAGGGGTAGGATGCCGTAGGGAGCGGTTGTGCGTGCATGCATGGAGTTTTAACTCTTAGGTGTGGATGGCATGAAAGGGGTGAGAGATTTCATCTCTTAAACCTTTCCCTAAGGCTAACCCTAACAAGCGAGGAGACTACTCGCTCATTAGGGTATGATACGACATACTAATTAAAAGAATTAAAATAAAATAACTTACTGGGTTGACGGCTCCCTCCAAGCAATATAGAACAGATCTGAATAATACTCCCAGCAATTCTGAATTTTATTGATTGAAAAGAGGCATAGGTTTTTACAGATCTGGGAATACAATTTATAGGAAAACATGAAAACTAGGGTTACAGACTCTCGAACATGTGAAATTACAGATTTGACCCCTAAAAATCCCAACACCTGCACCGTCGCACCGACACGCCAAAAATCCACCGACGTGCGCTCTATATGGCCGTGGAACCGCGGCGCCAGGCTGGGTTTGGCCGCGGTTCCGCGGCCAAGTTGAGGATTTGGGACTCTGTAATTTTTTGGGCTTTTTCTTGGCTTCTTGGGCTTCCTATTTCCATATGTATTTTTCTCTGTTAGGCTTTTTATTCTCCTCCAGATGTCTCAGTGAATACTTGTAGCGATCTTTTAACCGTTCACTTGACATTTTGGACCTTGCACTGTTCTTCGACTAGGCTTGACTAGGATCCGTCTACTTGTTGGTCAAAAGTCTCTTTTCTGTATCAGCTTTCGTCTTTTTCACTGTATTCGCTTCCAAGCCCTGTATCCTGTAATATATAACAAAAGTGCGTCAAGAGTACCTGTTTATTTATAAAATGGATAAGAATAGGGGAATGAAAAATGCAATATTATGGTCTGAACAGGGTTTCAAATTTTTCACATCATCATATGAAAGAAATGCTAGGGTTTAGAGAGTACAACCTTTGTAGCTCCCTACGCTAGACTCCTCGGCTACTTGGGGTTCGAAAAAGCTCCGCTTGAACTCCTCGAGGTCACCGATGATCCACCTGGAGTCCAATTTGTCCAAGCTTGCAACTTTATCCTATCAAGTGAACGAAATTAAGCTAACACTCTAAACAAGTGGGCTAGACTTGTGTAGAAAGGTGTTGTGGTTCTCTTTCTCACTTCAAAATCCAATCTTGATGAGTATATTGCTCACTACAAAGAACTAGAGAGCAAAATGAGAGAGGAAGAAGATGATGATGGAAATATGAGAAGATGATAAGTTCAAGTCTAAAAAGATAATAGAAAATATACCAATATATATTTTCCTCTTCTCATATCAAACCATGGTTAGGATATTATTTAACTTGAGTTAAAAACACAAAGGGAAAAGTAACCCATGGTCAAATGGTGGGTGAGAATGGTTAGGTCAAGAGAAGAGTGTAGAAACAAACCAATAATGACCATTTTTCTTTTTCCCTTTTGTTTTAAATCAAATGCAATTTAATCCATAAATAAAACCATGGTGTGAGTCTTATATTGCCACCATTTTCATGTATATACAACCATGAAGGATGTATGTATGTATGTATGTGTATATGTACATTCATATGTGCATGAATCAATAAAGAAACTATACATGCATGCATACATCCATTATACTCAAGAAAGGATTTCAAGTGAGAAGCTAATGGTTAAATGATAAATCAACACTTGATTTATCAATCCGGCCATATCACATATGACCCATACCAAAAGCAAGCCGCCCGACCAATATACGGTATCCTATACGCGCATTTTAATAGAGTCCATGCGCCTATCGCATACGCGCACCACAACGTTTCGCCTGGACTAGGAAACTCCATTGTGGGACTCTGAGACTCGTCAATACGCCGGCAGTGGGTGATGATCATATCAAGCACCCCCAAGCCGCAAGCGGTCAGCTAAACATAACGGCCACCCGGGTATTGAGCGATCAGAAGAGAACAAACGAACCTGCTACAACTCCCGTCGAGCCAACCGGCAACACTTCCCGTACAGTCCGGTCACCTCGTCTGATATGTCGCATATCAAGTCTAGGGGTGGTAAACGTTAGACCCCAATAACCGATAAGTCGTGCCGATGTGAGGCTCATAACGGGTCGAGAAACTACTGGTAACACTTACCAGCAAATCTCTGAATCAGCCCTGGCCAGGGACTTCCCTGTTACGGCCAATCGAGCACAGCGCAACATCAACCCCTAATACCGGGAGAGATGAAACCCCTCCTATCGCTCATTGCCTCCATGTGACTCGGGACTGTACCCAAAAACCACCGTTTTGCATGCCCTCATGGACGTGGTAAGGTGGAGATCAAAGCACAGTGGGAATCACACAAGACTCTATGACGATCTCGGGTCTACAGACTAACCTGCACAAGTGTCACCTGAGAACTGCTATCTGACGTGAGGTATAATACCAACTGGGAGTTCTCGGTGAGTCCGTCCAGTGTACCCAGTCTCCACTGAGCACCCGTATACCATCTCTGATGTCAAACACCAATGGATATGGGATCATCCATCGCCCATCTCATGGGACGAGAAGCGTATACGCTAGTCTACACTGGTATATCGATGCCCCGTCTCGATACACCCACGACTAGGGACCTTGAAGGATGTACTTATGGACTACCATGTCCCCACTAGTATGATCTGCATCATAGTCCAGGTAGTCAAGTACACATCCTAAGGGCTTTACCAACATGTAACTATAAGACAGTTTAAAGAGACTAGTATACATGTTAAGATAAAAAGCAACCAGATAGCATACTATCATATCAAGCAAGAAAGTCATCTCTATACATGTCCAAGCATCCAATATAATATACATCATCTGTACAATACTGGCATCTAGGGCATATATACAACTAACAATCTCCCACTTGCACTAGGGCCAGCTGCTGTAGTATCGCATACCGAGCATCCCGAAGAGTCTCTCAAACTGTATCTGGGGAATGGCCTTCGTGAGTGGATCCGCCGTGTTGTTCTTTGTGTCAACCCTCCTGACCTCGATCTCCCGGCGATAAACTATCTCCCGGATCAGGTGATACCGCCTCAGAATATGCCTGGATCGCTGATGGGACCTGGGTTCCTTGGCCAAAGCCACCGCTCCATTGTTATCGCAATACAAAGATATTGGATGCTCAATGGATAGAACCACTCCAAGTTCAGTAATGAACTTCTTGATCCAGACAGCCTCTTTAGCAGCATCGTTGGCAGCGATGTATTCAGCCTCTATCGTCGAGTCTGCCACGGTTTCCTGCTTGGAACTCTTCCAGCTAACCGCCCCTCCGTAAAGGGTAAAGACAAATCCCGACTGCGACTTAGAGTCGTCCTTATCACTCTGGAAGCTCGAATGGGTAAAGGACTCCACTTGGAGTTCTCCGTTACCATACACCAAGAGCATCTCTTTAGTCCTTCGTAAGTACTTGAGAATGCTCTTCACAGCTGTCCAGTGACTCTCTCCAGGATCAGCTTGATACCTACTCACTACACTTAGTGAGTATGCAACATCGGGTCTGGTACATAGCATCGCGTACATGATAGTGCCTACAGCCGAAGCATAGGGTATCCCTTGCATGCGAGCTCTCTCTAAATCAGTCTTGGGAGACATCTCTTTGGAGAGAGTGACTCCAGATATCGTGGGTAAGTTCCCACGCTTGGATTCTTCTATACTAAACCTCTTTAGTATGGTGTCAATGTACCTGGATTGGGACAATCCCAATATCCGTTTGGATCTATCTCTATAGATCCTGATTCCCAATATGAAGGAGGCATCACCAAGATCTTTCATTGAGAATCTTTGTGATAAGAGAGCTTTACCGATTGCAGCATAGGAATGCCATTTCTTATCAAGAGTATGTCGTCCACGTACAATACGAGGAAGACAACCTTACTCCCTGCCACCTTCTTGTAAATACAAGGTTCATCTATGTTTTTGAGGAAATCAAACTCTTTGATAACGACGTCAAAGCAGATGTTCCAACACCGCGATGCTTGCTTTAATCCATAAATGGATTTAAGCAGCTTGCACACCTTCCCGCTGCTCCCACTATCTACGAAGCCCTCTGGCTGAGTCATGTACACGCACTCTTCTAAATCACCGTTTAGAAAGGCGGTCTTAACATCCATTTGCCAGATTTCGTAATCATGATACGCAGCGATGGCAAGCATGATCCAGATGGATTTAAGCATAGCCACTGGAGAAAAGGTTTCGTCATAGTCCACTCCTGGTCTTTGACGAAAACCCTTTGCAACAAGTCTAGCTTTGAAAGTCTCCACTTTCCCATCTACACCAAGTTTTTTCTTGAAGATCCACTTGCTCCCAATGGGTTTTACCCCTTCAGGAGCATCTTCCAAAGTCCATACTTTGTTGGTGTACATGGATTCCATCTCGGACCGCATAGCATCCGGCCATTTCACTGAGTCCCCACTCGTGATAGCCTGCTCGAAGCTAGTTGGGTCATCATCCTCCATGATGCAATCCTCGCTCCCACCATCCATGAGAAAACCGTAGTATCTCTCAGGTTGGCGAGGAACCCTACTAGATCGGCGGAGTGGCTGGGGTTCATTGGGAACTACGGAATCCTCTGGTTCCACCAGATCTTCTGTTGTAGCTTTTGTAGCTGGAACCTCTTCCAGTTCTACCTCATGACCACTAATCTCTTTTTCAAGAAATTCCTTTTCTAAAAAGGTGGCATGCCGAGAAACAAACACGCTTTGTTCCTTAGGGTGGTAGAAGATATACCCTTGTGAATTCTTGGGATATCCTATAAATTTGCATAGAACAGACCGTGCCTCGAGTTTGTCCGGATTTTATCGTTTGACATAGGCTGGACAACCCCATATCTTAACATAGTTAAGACATGGTCTCTTCCCTTTCCATATCTCATATGGAGTGGTAGACACAGATTTGGTGGGGACCATATTCAATAGATGTATGGCTATTTCAAGCGCATACCCCCAGAAGGAAATAGGCAACTCAGCTATGCTCATCATGGAGCGCACCATATCTAATAGGGTGCGGTTTCTCCGTTCTGATACACCGTTGTGCTGTGGTGTATGTGGAGGAGTCAGCTGAGAGAGAATCCCATTCTCTTTTAGGAAGTCCAGGAATTCACTGCTCAAGTATTCACCTCCTCGATCAGATCGAAGGATTTTAATACTTTTTCCGGTTTGGTTCTCGACTTCTTGTTTATATTCTCTAAATTTCTCAAAAGCTTCAGACTTATGTCTTATTAAGAACACATGTCTGTATCTTGAGAGATTGTCAGTGAATGTAATGAAGTACGAAAAACCATCCCTGGCATGTGTAGACATGGGACCGCATACATCACTATGTATCAGTCCCAAGAGTTCGGTAACTCTTTCTCCGTGTCCCGTAAACGGAGTTTTGGTCATCTTGCCTTTGAGACATGACTGGCAAGTGTCATAAGATGAAAATTCGAACTGTTTCAAATATCCATCCTTATGCAACTTAGCCAGTCGTGTCGCATTGATGTGACCCAGTCTACAATGCCACAAGAAGGATCCGTTCAGTTCTGAACTCTTCCTCTTGTGTGTGTTTGTTATGCTCAGAACTGTTGATTGATTTAGAACATAAATGCCATTGCACAACGTGCCTGATCCAACCAACTTTTGGTTACGGAAAATGTTCATAACATTATCCTGTAATACAAAATTATATCTCTCTTTACTCAACAAAGAAACCGATATAATGTTGCATATCAGATTCGGCATGTAATAGCATTCGTTCAGAACCAATGTATTACCAGTTGGTAATGCAAGGTGATATTCCCCGACAGTCTTAGCTGCAACAATTGCACCATTTCCAACTCTAATGTCTTTATCACCTTCTCCAAGTTCTCTACCTTTCTTGAGCCCATGTAACTGATTACATATATGGGATCCTGACCCGGTATCTAATACCCAGGACGTAGGGCAAATGGAGAAACAGTTCTCTGTAACGAACACACCCGAAGAAAATGCATCAACATGTACTTTCTTCATTCGGGTAGCATGGGAATCCTGGTATTCCCCTATATCCTGTTCAGTCCTATAACTCTTATAAGAAAGAACGGAACCAACGTTCCCCAGCACAGTATAACATGCGGGTTCGGTCAATACATCCATATTATTATCTTGATTAAGGCATGACATGGTCGCTACCTGGAGAGAGAGAGAAGAAAACACTTTAGCATATGCTCTTGCAAGATCAGATTGGTTATTATCTTATCTAATCAGGATGGCTCCCACTGGTTTTTATCAAATCTTCCTTCAAACCCTAAAAGAAAAGACTAGCCGGGATTAATTACACCTTACAACTTCGCCGATCTTTCAGCCAGGCCAGTGTCGGTACTTTGAGGGAGGTTCCCCGTGCTTTCGCACGGACCTAATTAAAGTAAACCTCGTTTTCCCAGAGGCGTAACCCCGTTGACACCTTTCTAGACACCTACTTGATCGGCTAATTGTAATGTGTAAAACTCTCCCAGGAGTAACTCTTACTCGCAGTGGGTATCGGGATCCAACTATCTCATAGAAGGTATGCAATCTCATTGCAAATTTCAACACTTGAAATTCCCGATAATGCTTTTGCCCCTAGCGTGCTATGACCTTGATGAAAGCCAACAAACCACAGCCCACTAGTCAAGTTCAACTAGTACATTTCTTAACTGAATTAAACCCACCCGCACGACCCTTGACGAAAGCTAACAAAGCCGTACGACTACCCTAATCCAGTCGCATCATATGCAGCAGATAAGCAGCACATAGCTACCACACACTACACCCTGACGAAAGCCAACAAATGTAGCACGAATACTATATGCAACTTATCTGAAATGACGGAGGGCTACGACAGGTTTTTCTGAAAACCTATTGCGTAATGAACTTGATATCGTTGTAGAATCAAGTGAAGTTTTGAAATGGAGTGATTTTGAGGCTTTTCTAGTTTTGCTAAAGGGGTCACTCCCGGCGAAGGGATCATCGGCCCTTTCCTCGTCGAATGAGGTGCGGGATATATCATATATATCACTGTGCAAAGCAGAAACTATAGAAGCAATCAAAAGACAAACCGAGTGTGTAGTATCTGCCAGTTATTGCTAAAGGGGTCACTCCCGTTGAAGGGATCTCGGCCCTTTCCTCATCGAATAAGGTGCAGGGTATATCATATATACCGCTATGCAAAGCAAAACTGCAGCTACACTTTTTATTTTAAAAATTTTGATTCTATAACATCTTTTAGGTTTTAATCACATTAATGAAGTCTCATCATTTAAGTCACCTAAACATCACAGATAAATACGACGTACACTTATGCCATCCGCATTCGCCTCGATGTCCCCTCGTGCACCGTTAGGTTAGGTAACTAACGGCAGAGCAGGGCAGGGCTAGTGCGGGTGTAAAACATAAGTAACGTCTATATAATATATCATATATACTATATACTGTATCCATCAGAACATATCAAATGATCACATCACAGATATCGCAGCAGAAACATAGATATAATGTGGGATATACTAGGACGTCCGTATTTAGTATTTAGCCAATAATAGAAAATACAGATTCCACAGTCGCGACGAATAGCCAAGCCCACACCCTGGACCCCTACGAGAGCGGCAAGCAACCCTACCAATTCTGGAGTTTAGGAGACCCGGTCTCGACTCCTCGAGATGGCCTCCCACTGAACCCCAGAACCCGGTCACCCGTGCTCCCCTCCTTGGGTCCATCCTAATGCGGAAAAGTAAATAATATACAACACAGGTGGCATCGACCTCAACCCGGAAGTGCCCCAAATAAAAGAATATTACATTACATTTGAATTTACATGAATGAAAATATAAAACTCTCATCTCATATAAAAAAAACCCGGCTATTCTATCGCGACAATCCTGCACATCATATCTCAGCAACACATAATATCCCATATCATCAACGTAAGTAAGTATGCATACACCGATTGTCGTCGACGTATAGCAACGACAATCGGTAAATACATACTACACTTACGGTCACAGAAAAGAAAGTGTAAAACTGCAATATTTAGAATCCATATTCTCTTTAGACATCGTAAATGCGAAGTATCACATACCTCGTATTTCATGTCTTATAATATGAATTCCACACATTGCATCACATTCCAGATAATTAGACAGTATTAAAGTTTTCGAACGAATGATCAAATACCCAAGATTCACTAAAGCTCAACACTTGAGCGGAGTTCAAAAACCTGGAGTGTGACACAGTGGTAGCGGTCCAGCCGTAGAAGGGTCAAGCCAACGCCTCACATGTGGCACGCCGTACTGCCCCAAACCCTAAGGTTCAAAAGGCAGTTCAAGACGGTCACATAATCGAGTTAAGGTTTGTTGTCTTCTAGAGGGTCCACCACAAACAAACTTGCACGTATTTCCGAAAGCTTTTAAACCCCGTGAAAAGTGAGCAAATGATACTCGTTCAAACACTTCAATACTTTCTAATTTACCCGGAAAAGCAACGAAATGAAAATTCCGATTGAATCGACAAGTCCAAAACCATCTCCAGAAATTTTCAGCAGTAAATACAGATTAAAAATACTCTAAAAAATATACAAGCAGAACACCACATTAAAGTATAAAATTTATGCAGTGATCGACTTGTACGGTCGCAGAACCGCGGCCTAAGCAAGCTTAGGCCGCGTTTCCGCGGCAAGATTAACTGTTCATTGCATAATTTTTACACCGTAATTCTTACATTTTCCTGCTGAATTTTTTACGTATTTTTAATTCTGAAAATAACCAGATTTTGAAAAAAGTCCAGAGATCACCCAAAAACCCGTATTTTCGGTTCGATCGGAGTTTTAACTTCGTAAAGGTGTCGCCGAATGTTCTAGGTCGGCTCTGATACCAATGTTGGGTTAGCCTAGCACCTCATGAAGGGTTTGGAAGCATCACATGAACCAAAGAATGCATTTTTAGGGTGCTACACTAACAAGCATCGGATCGTTCATAGAAAAATTAGGGTTTCAAATTTTTCACATCATCATATGAAAGAAATGCTAGGGTTTAGAGAGTACAACCTTTGTAGCTCCCTACGCTAGACTCCTCGGCTACTTGGGGTTTGAAAAAGCTCCGCTTGAACTCCTCGAGGTCACCGATGATCCACCCGGAGTCCGCTTTGTCCAAGCTTGCAACTTTATCCGATCAAGTGAATGAAATCAAGCTAACACTCTAAACAAGTGGGCTAGACTTGTGTAGAATGGTGTTGTGGTTCTCTTTCTCACTTCAAAATCCAATCTTGATGAGTATATTGCTCACTACAAAGAACTAGAGAGCAAAATGAGAGAGGAAGAAGAAGATGATGGCAATATGAGAAGATGATAAGTTCAAGTCTAAAAAGATAATAGAAAATATATCAATATATATTTTCCTCTTCTCATATCAAACCATGGTTAGGATATTATTGAACTTGAGTTAAAAACATAAAGGGAAAAGTAACCCATGGTCAAATGGTGGGTGAGAATGGTTAGGTCAATAGAAGAGTGTAGAAACAAACCAATAATGACCATTTTTCTTTTTCCTTTTTGTTTTAAATCAAATGCAATTTAATCCATAAATAAAACCATGGTGTGAGTCATATATTGCCACCATTTTCATGTATATACAACCATGAAGGATGTATGTATGTATGTATGTATGTGTATATGTACATCCATATGTGCATGAATCAATAAAGAAACTATACATGCATGCATACATCCATCATACTCAAGAAAGGATTTCAAGTGAGAAGCTAATAGTTAAATGATAAATCAACACTTGATTTATCAATCCGGCCATATCACATATGACCCATACCAAAAGCAAGCCGCCCGACCAATATACGGTATCCTATACGCGCATTTTAATCGGGTCCATGCGCATATCGCATACGCACACCACAACGTTTCGCCTGGACTAGGAAACTCCATTATGGGGCTCTGAGACTCGTCAATACGCCGGCAGTGGGTGATGATCATATCAAGCACCCCCAAGCCGCAAGCGATCAACTAAACGTAACGGCCACCCGGGTATTGAGCGATCAGAAGAAAACAAGCGAACCTGCTACAACTCCCGTCGAGCCAACCGGCAACACTTCCCGTACAGTCCGGTCTCCTCGTATGATATGTCGCATATCAAGTCTAGGGATGGTAAACATCAGACCCCAATAACCGATAAGTCGTGCCGATGTGAGGCTCATAACGGGTCGAGAAACTACTGGTAACACTTACCAGCAAATCTCTGAATCAGCCCTGGCCAGGGACTTCCCTGTTACGGCCAATCGAGCACAGCGCAACATCAACCCCTAATACCGGGAGAGACGAAACCCCTCCTATCGCTCATTGCCTCCATGTGACTCGGGACTGTACCCAAAAACCACTGTTTTGCATACCCTCATGGACGTGGTAAGGTGGAGATCAAAGCACAGTGGGAATCACACAAGACTCTATGACGATCTCGGGTCTACAGACTAACCTGCACAAGTGTCACCTGAGAACTGCCATCTGACGTGAGGTATAATACCAACTGGGAGTTCTCGGCGAGTCCGTCCAGTGTACCCAGTCTCAACTGAGCACCCGTATACCATCTCTGATGTCAAACACCAATGGATTTGGGATCATCCATCGCCCATCTCATGTGTCGAGAAGCGTATACGCTAGTCTACACTGGTATATCGATGCCCCGTCTCGATACACCCACGACTAGGGACCTTGAAGGATGTACTTATAGACTACCATGTCCCCACTAGTATGATCTGCATCATAGTCCAGGTAGTCAAGTACACATCCTAAGGGCTTTACCAACATGTAACTATAAGACAGTTTAAAGAGACTAGTATACATGTTAAGATAAAGAGCAACCAGATAGCATACTATCATATCGAGCAAGAAAGTCATCTCTATATATGTCCAAGCATCCAATATAATATACATCATCTGTACAATACTGGCCTCTAGGGCATACATACAACTAACATATTTGATATACTAATTTACATTAACTAATATTAGCTCACTTAAGCATTTATTATTCTCACATGTGCACACTTAATATATATGTGATATATATTAATTGTGTTTTATTTTGTATCATGGTTGTTGATACACACTATATGGGTGTATGAGACTTACGGTCACGATCCGAAAGTACAGAACGTGACCGGCACTTAGATTATGAAGCGTCTAATGGCGCAACGTAACCTAAGTAAGCCGAAGCCCAGAAATCTAAACCATAAAAAGAATAAGAAGTAAAGGAAAACATGTAGAAAACAAGTTTAAAAGCAACATCCAATTTTCTCAAAAATTTCGGCAGAGTCTCCTTTGTAAAAACTGGCCCCAAACGGGTACAAACAAGAATAATATATATACAAACAATAAAAAGCATCCCCAAACAGGAGCTAGCTCTACGCCAAAAGGCGGAAACAACCACACCAATGCACAATATTATACAACGCCGAAGGGCGAGGCTCAAAACTCAAAAGAAAACAAAACCACCAGATATCGTAATAATACAAGCGCGACTCTAAGGTCAAAATAAATAAATGGTCCAGTAAACTATCAAGTAATACAAGTTTGGTTGATGGAGCTTACTAGATACAAATGAAGTAATAACAGTACAACGCCGGTCCAGATACAAGTGAACCAACCTACCGTGCAAATCACCCTGAATGAAATGATGTGCCAGCAAGCTGCCAGGGAAACCTTGTAAGTGTACGGCGACGCCCCGGCCATCAATCCGAGGCCAAAATGCGGAAACTATGATTTACTTTAACTTTTGAACCGGCACCACCGCGCACAAAAATCCCGGATCGGGCCATTAATCTAATTCTAGCTAACAAA
The DNA here is from genome assembly GCA_030015575.1 of Agapanthus africanus. Classification (NCBI taxonomy): domain Eukaryota; kingdom Viridiplantae; phylum Streptophyta; class Magnoliopsida; order Asparagales; family Amaryllidaceae; genus Agapanthus; species Agapanthus africanus. The sequence goes on along the minus strand of JASDDO010000019.1, from coordinate 528,419,677 downwards.
AGAACGGGTAGAGAGATATACCGAGCGATCCGTGTCCTTCGGTCTTCTCGTCGTCGTCCCGATCTCCCCGCGGAATCTCCGGTCTTCACCTCCTCGCCGGAAGGGCACCACGTCGCCGGCTTCTTTTACGGGCTCCCACCTCTAGACCGAGGCAACTCGGGCACGAAGTTGGCGAGTCGACGTGCCCAAGAATTGTTGTAGAATGTAGTGTAGAAAGCTATGTGTCTCATGGGGTTGAAGTTGCCTTTTGAGTGGAGGAATGAAGTATAAACCTTTTTGGATGAACTTGGGAATTTTTGGAGCATCAAGAGAACAAAAAAATCCCCACCAAAAAAATGGGCAGCCCTCATCAAGAGCATGGTCGGCCCTTGGTTAAAAGAGAGAATGAGAGGGGAGAGTATGAATGAGGTGAGTGAGTGTGCCAATAATCAAAGAGAGAGAAAATGGTTATCATGAGAAAAGAAATGATCACCCAACAAAACCAACACTCCATCAACCAATCATATCTCCACAAGTCAAGCCATGATGACTAAAAGAAAGTCAAATGAAGTCAAATAGTCAAATGATGGTGCAACTATCATGACACTACAACTTGCAAAAAAAAAACCCAAATTGCTAATTTGCACATTTGCAAATAAGCCCTCCTCCACCAAAATTCAGCCAACGAAAAGAAGAAAGGAAAACTGGCTGAAACGGAAAGCAAACTAGCAACTTCATAAAACTGATCCGGTAATAAATTACAGGAAACCCCGCTACTGTATATACATACCCGCATTTGTATTCAGACCGAATACAAATGCAATGAGACAAAATCTACACAGTACAATACTAGGATCCGGCTTAAACCAAAGCCCGCTAGTATTATCCGTCCGATCATGATCCGTGCAATACCGCACGTGTCAGATCGAACCCTGCCATATTTCCATACGGCCTCTACAGCGTTTCGCCCGAAACTTGAGCAACTGGTCTGTGGGGGGCTCTAACGACTCGTCAACACCTTGGTTGTGGATTTAACCACTAGCACGTCAGAGGTATTAGCCATACATAACGGGCTACCAGGTATTGACCAAAAGGGACGTCGATGGGCGAACTCATCCTGACACCCTACTGAGCCTGTCAGTGACAATATCCGTACAGTCCGGTCCGTTCGTCTATGAGCATCGCATGGCAGGCCTAGGGGTTGGTAAAAATCAGACCCCCAAAAGCGGTACAAGTCGTGTCGGAGTGTAGCCCAGAACACCCTGAGATACTACTGGAATACCTACCAGTAAATCTCCTGTCTCGGCCGAGGGCTTTGTGTAATGGCTCTCCTAGACACAGCGCGACCTCACTCCCAATACCGGGAGAGACGAACCCCTGAAGATCCGCTCACTGCCTCCATGTGGCTCGGGACTGTACCCAACTAAAACCTGTTTGCATGTCTCCTTTGAGCGTGGTAGGGTAGTAATCAAAGTACAGTGGGAACTCACACGAGACAAATGACGATCCTCAGGTCGATGAACTAACCTGTACACATGTCACCAGGGAACTGCTATCTGACGTCTGGTATAAGACCAACTAGCATGTTCCCGGCGAGTCCTGTCCGGTGTACTCATAACCCAATGAGCACCTATATACATCTTAGGTGAACCAACTAACATCAGTGGCTTGTGAGACCGGCCACCGCCCCTCGTCGGGGTCTCGACTGTATACACTAGTCTACTCTGGAGTATCGATGCCCTGTCTCGAAACTCCCACGACTAGGGACCTCTTAAGGATATGCTTATAGACTACCAGCTCCCACGTATATGATCGCCCTCATACTGCTGGCAGTCAAGAAAGAATCCTAGGGGCTCTATCAATGTGTAATAGCGACCTGTAAGGTCACCTAAAGCAGTACACGATGATAAAGATAAACTAGATAGCATACTATCATCTTGAGTAAGACTGTCCTACCGGAATAGGTCCTCCCTCAATCTTTGCAATCACGTGCATGTGATCCAATAATTGACTCTGAGGGCACTATCTCCAACAATCTCCCACTTGCACTCAAGGCTAATTATTGCGATGTCGCATACTTACAGCCCGTGTGATACCGAACACCCAACTCCTCTACTAGTCAGTCTCACAAAGCTCGTTTGCGAAACTAATGCGTTCGAGGAATAGCCTTAGTGAGTGGATCCACTCTAATGTTTCTTTCTATGTCTCTCTTTATCTCAAGTTCGCGGAGAAACCTATCTCCCGAAATGAGCAATACCTATCTTAGAGAATGTCTGGATATCTGATGGGACCTAGCTCATAAATGAACTCCAAATCCAAACTTCTTAGACAGTATCGTCAACTGAACTTAATCAGTATCCTGCGCCATACCTCCCTCAGTATCCCCTTGGACTTCCTGTCCAAAATACTGCCCCTCGTCAGAAGGAAAACTATAAGTCTGACAGTCACTCTGTCATGTAGGTCACCTTGGAAGCCTGGAATGATAACTGTCTCCCGAATGAGGCTGTCATTATCATATCCCTAGAACATCCACTTATGTTCTAAAACTGCTTCCGAATGTTTCTCCAGGATTGGATTAATATCAACTTATTGCATCTTGTGCAAAAACAACCTCTGGTGTGGTACTTGACATCTCATGATTGACTCAATTGCCTAAGCAAGTGGTCTGCCAATCATGCACATCCCTCTCCCCTTTAGTCTGTAAGACACCTTTAGAGAGGGTGACTCCATCACCTGCAGGTATACTACCATGCCAGGAGTCGTCCATTCTAAAAACTCTTAGAAGGCTGTCTAAGTACCCTAATTGGGAAACCACCCAAATCTAGATCTAAAACCATAGATCCAGTAACCAGAATGTCTTATATAATATCTAAGTCCCTTTGTTGGAGAAACTACTGTGTGACAACCAAAGTATAACCGATCGTAGTATAGGAGTTTCTTTTCCTACTCTGTGTATGTCATCCAAATATGTAACGTTTTGAAAATCGTTTCGGTGAAATTTCGAAAAAACGGTAAAATAAGGGGGTTTTCTGTAAAAAGTCAAAATGCAAATATTTTTATTATAAAATTAAATATACATATTCTAGCTATGTAATTGCTAGTATTTGGTGTTTATTGAGCCACTGGTGAAATTTCAAATTTTCTGAAAAAAAAATTATTTTATTATTATTTTAAGCCGTCACTAATACATTTAATTAGGGAAAATTACAAATTGGAATGAGTTGAAACAAATTTTTTACATAATAAAACATTAAATAAAATTTTATCATGTGGTTTTTGAAACGAAATCATTTGCCAAAACGGTTTAGAAATTATTGAAGAAAAAATGCTTTTTTTGAGAAATTAGCGATAACTTGCAATTTGGTAACTTGAGAGGGTCTTTTTGCACAAAATTTCCTTGCCAATTTTCACAAATCCCCACCCTAACCCCTTGGCCGAGCCCACCATGGCAGCAGCCCAAATTTTTCCACCCCAATTTTGCTTTTTCAACTCATTTTAAAGTGGTTGGAATTGAAAATGTTTAATGTATTATATTGAGGTATGGGTTTTAAGTGATTGGATGGGCTTTGACTTAGACTTTTTCACACAAATCCCTCACTCTTCCCTACCTCCACCTGCTGGCCGAAACAGCCCTCCCCCCTCCTTGTTCCATCTCTTCTCACATCAATTTCTTCACAAAATTCAAATGAAAAATCTACAAATTTCTTCTCCAATTCTAAGCTAATCCTCATGCTATTCCCTTCTTAAGCCAAATTGCTTTAAGGTATGGAGAATGATGGTGTCTATAGAGGCTAGGGAAACCTAGGATTTCAATCTTGGGAGGTAAAACTCTAACCTAATGTTTAAATTGTAGTTTGTATATGCCAATTTTGATATTAGAAGTGTTAAATTAGTTGTGGTGGTTTTTTTTTTTAGGAAAATCAAGAGAAGGGGGTTGATTTGGAAGTGGGATTTGAGGCATTGTAGATGGGATATTTGAGTGTTGTAAGTAGCTAGTAGTGTGGTTCGGGTGATTGTGCGGTGTTGTGACCTTTTTGTCGCCAATCCGCGATGTTCGCGCATATTTTCTTTTTTCATGCTTGCTAGGATTTTGGAAATTGAATTAGAATGTGAGATTAAAATTATGGTTAGGGTTTTATCACCTCGTTAGCAATTTAATGGGTAGTTTCACACTCTAGTATATGCAAAACCAAGCTTAATTGTTAAATTGTGAATTTTGCCTTAAAAAGAGTTAAAATCGGTATTTTTGCAAACTAGTTTTTTTGAACATATATGGTTTGGTGAAATTAAATTATGGGAATTGTTTTTATGACTTATTTAAGATATTTAGTGAATATTGTGGCCGCTAGATTCGTTTATACATCGAGTTTTGTACTAAAACGGTGATTTGTGCTTGCTAGATTTTCGGAAAAATGGCTTCTAAAGTGAATTTGGGGTTTTTGTGAATTTTAACCTATTCTATATTTAAATTAGTATTCGTGAATGTGCAAATGAGTGTACTTAGGTTTTTCTCGATGGTCGGGCGTTTGCACGCCGACGTCGAGGATTTTTTGGTTGGTTTGTGAGAGCAACCATAGGTTTTGACCTATGTGGGATTCGTGCGTCGTTTTGGTCATGAATCGGATTTTAATGCGATATGGTGCGTTTTGATATGTAGGTACCCCATGTGGACTTCGAGACGACAAGCAAGCGCGTGGCAACGTCGGCACCGGCGAGCGAGGACCAGGTGAGTAGATTTATATCTACGGGGAGAAGTCGGGTAGATGGCGTATAGCACCCCCGCAGTTCGTGGTGATGTATACGAATACGTATACACACATTTATTGATTATATTTTGTTTGAGTTTATTGATGATAAATATGGATGGTTTAGTATCACGAAACCCTAGAGTAGTGGTCGCACCATACATGCACACACCCACCCATACTTGCATACATTCTTATTCCATTTGTATTTACGGGAATATATATAGTTATGTGTTCACATGGGTATGGGACTATGTGTTCACATACGGATTTGAGGACGATACTTGGGATTGAGCTGAGTCGATGAGATTTGTTTTGTGGTTGTGATATCGGTGATATGGCAGGATTCGTACTTGAGGTACGTCCTGGTGTTATAGCGGATCTTGGGGCGGCGATACGGGTGAATAGTGTTATAAATAAAATGGTCGACATGTGATCGTGATATGAGGCATGATATGCTAGGACATTGATATTAGGCCGTATCGGGCGATGCATACCCCTTGATGATGATATGTGCTGACGATATCGGTTTGTACGAGATTGTCGATCAGTAGTCAGATCATGAGTATATTGAGGATATTAGTATTGTACTAGACATAGGTCAGTACCCTAGACTATGATCTTGGATAAAAAGGATACCAGAGGAATAGTGTGAGGAATATGATATTGACCCGTACCCAGATTTGGGGATGTCGTACGACGGATTTACGTACGAGCTATATCTTGATGATTGATCCACACTCTTGACTTGGGATGTCTGATTATAGAAATGGTATCGGATATGACATTATTGAGGCGGGATCACCGACTAATATATATACAGGTATGTATATGTATCGACTCAGATGTTAGGCGGTTTCCTTACCTGTAGTCCAGCTTGTTAGCTTAGCCCTTTAGTTTAGTGTAGTTGTTAGATTAGATTCGATTCTTACCTATTTCAAAAACTAACGAATCGTGGGTATTTTAAAGGACAGACAAAGGGATTCTACGGATATTTCAAAAAACGTATCTTTTCTTAAAAACACCGTAGCCCCTATTTTCAAAACCCCACGATTCGTGTTATTTCAAAAGGCACCATTGTAGGACTTATATTAGATTAATGTAGATTAGTTATCGTTGCGTCTAGTATTCAGCTCCCGCTCATTATTGTTGTTCGCTCCGCATCACATGCTTATATTATGCTTCATATTCTACTGTTGATATCTTGTGGTTAGGACACCAGCACCATTACCGATGATGCGTATGTACCACGTACACTTACTTGCCGGCTCACACACATCTTCATCGGTAATTGCCTTGTCACGTACACTTATAGAATATTATTGCTTCATTTAGCTTGTTAGCTAGTAGTTTTGACATGATATTAGTGTACTTGCCTTATATGTTAGTTTAGACATTGTAGTTATTACCTGCTACTTCATGCATACTGTTACTCATTGTTATGCCGCATTCATGGATTCTCATGCATATATTCACTTTTTACGTGCTATTGAGGTTTTGGATTCGGATTTCCATGAGATTTTCTGGATTTGGGGAAAACCGCAAAACATATACAAACTTCTTCTTTCTCTTTTTAAATGAAAAGCGCGGTTTTTCCCATGATGTATGAGTCGTCCACCATGAGTTTGCTGATGGATTTCGAGACCCGATTCGAGGAGTTGGATGAACCGTTTCGGGTACATGGTGGACCCGGTAAGGTACCCCGGGGCAAGAAGCTCGTGGTGATGACGATGAGCCCGGCACGGGGAGACTACCTACCGGTGATTTTACCCGACACGTCGGATATCCGGAGGATACCGTCGTGGTCTTGAGATGGATGGTTGGGGCCGGTTTGGACTGACGGCGCCCTAGATATTGAGATTGAGACTTTGAGATTTCGAGATATTGAGGTACTGAGATTTGATGATACAGGCCAGTCCGGATAGCCGGAGCCTGAGGTTTTGAGACATTGAGATTTATGTTTTGTGTCGATGCTAGACACTGTTGATGCTGATTTCATTTATGATACCTTATTTTAAAAATACAAAGGAAATCTCACTAAATTATTAAAACAGTTTCTTCATTTACATGTATTCTGTTTTCATGCATTCATACCTCATTCATATGATATATTGCTACCTGAGGCACTGACACGGGCACATGGGATTACACTCGGGTTAGATATTTACCCTAGTCATTGTTATAGGCTGCATGTTATATATATTTGAGGATATATTATGATCGTTGACCTAGGTTTGCGTTGCTCATGCGGTTTCTGTTCGTAGATGTTTTCTATTCACGAGTTGGCAACTCACCCCCGTTGTGCCCCAGTTTCTTGCAGGTTTGCCGTACAGGTTTCATTACGGCTTGCGGGCATAGTTTCCTTCCAGTGATTTGCTAGTAGGTGGGTTTACTTGTATCGTACCCCCCATTATATAACTTGTATATTATTACTCTGTTGTATCTAGAAGTTTCATCAACCAAACATGTATTTATTTTGAGATAGAGACCAGTGATGTTATTCCTTCGACCTTAGAGTCGCGCGTTATATTCCTGTAGTTTTTTTGTGGTTTGAGTTTCCTTTTGAATTTTTATCCTCGCCGTTGGCGTTGTATATTTTATTGCTTATGTGGTTGTGACCGTCGATTGACGAAGAGCTAGCTCCCGCTTGGGAATGCCTTTTTATTGATTTTGTATACTATTCAAGTTGTATCCCGTTTGGGGGCCAGTATTTACAAAGGAGACTCTGCCGAAATTTTCAGGAAATTTTTGATGTTTTTTAAAACCGCATAATTCGGCTTATGCTATTAAATCTACTTGATTTTAAATTGGTTTTCCTTCACTCTACTACTTTTCTTGGTTTGGATTTCTGGGTTTTCGGTTTACTTAGATTACGTACGCCTCGAGACGTTCGTAGTTTAAGTGCCGGTCTTGTTCCGTACTTTCGGAACGTGACAAAGTTGGTATCAGAGCGTTAGGTTTTACCTTCGGAGCGTAGGATGACCCTTGGTTGATAGAATAGGTGACTAAAGCAGAGTGACGTACTATAGGTATGTTCCGCGGCATATTTACGATACGCTACTCCACTTAAGGAGCCTTAGGATGTACATTTCTTTGCTCAGTTTTATATTCATTCCGATCTAGCCTCATCAGTACCAGTTATGGTTTTGCTGCCACGATTACGGGCAGGGAGAGCTACGACTAGAGTTGCGGTCAGCACGAGCTCGTCACGAACGAGGAATGACCAGGGCATGATTCCGGCGACACACGATTGCAGAGATGTGTCTTTCCATTGTGTCTTCGCGCCACGAGCGTTGGGTGGATTGCTGTATGAGATTACTCGGACGTGCCGATTTGCACTAGAGGATTGAGCCACTGATAGAGGCCAGCCAGATTTTGATGACCATTGAAGTATTGCTTACTCCTGATGATTGAGGCACCGTTCAGCGTGCAGACGAGCGAGCCAGTTATTGCTGCGAGCGACGAGATATTGCCCTAGATGCTGGAGTTAGTGCAGAATGAGTTGTACTAAGAGATGATAGAAGGTCGCTAGTCATTGAGGATGAATGACTAGGACATGTGGATCGTTCGCCTACCCCGATGCGAGGTCATCAGATAGATTGATTCCAGCTAGAGACGACTTCACGCGGAGACATTGGGAGTCGACAGAGACGATCGAATGTCAGAAACCTATTATTCCAAGTTTAAAGTAGTCGGAAAGACATGCAGGCAATTCTATAGTCCCTCTAGAAGAATGAAACCCTAACTCGACTTAATGACCATGTGAAAACCTTTGAACCTTCGGGTTTGCGGCAGTTCTACGGCGCCATTAGTGAGGCTTGGGTTTGCCCTTCTACGGCTGGACCACCGATGCTGTGGTATGTACCCGATACTATTAAACTGTGCCCAAGATGTTGAGCTATTGGGGGAATTATGAGGTTTTGACGACTCGATCGGATGGCTCGACTTAATTCGGATGCTAGGTGGTGAGATACATTTCTTGGGAGACTCCCGATACGAGGATAGCCGTTGGAGCTCAGTCCATACAGCCGCGACGAGACGAGTCCAAAGCAGATGACATTAGAGAAAAGTGAAGTAAGAGGTTCGTACCAGATCTAGACGAGATGACGTTCCACTCCGTCGACATCAGAGATGCGATGCGCATGCCGAGGCATGGTACTTGGATTTACCTTCCAGAGGGAGTCGCGATGAGTATGCAGTCGTTCCAGAGCAAGATGCAGATATAGGAAGGGACGATGACTTCCGGACAGTTCGGCAGAGGCGAGATTTGGGAGAGACCTCGACAGGACCTTTCTGGAATGAATTACGAGAAGACTTTGACCCAGGAGTGGTCATGATACGCACACCAGCAGGCCAGATTTCCGGATCATCGACGAGACATGCTATGAGTGACCACGACAGTTGGCCAGAGATTCTTGAGGACGTGCTTGAGCGGGACTATTCCGCCATATGTGATTTCTGTATTTTGGGCGGTCTATTTGCATGATTGATTTTGATGATGGAGTTTCATGATATTTGTTTCCATGCGCCATGATTGCACCTACTGAGTATTCACGATTTTTGCACAGTTGTTGCACTTGAGATAGTTTTCGTGCCTTGATTTCTCATGTTTGTGATTATATGGATTTCATACAGTTGAGTTGATTTGTGCGTATATACGCACACGATTTGGTTTTTGCACTCGGTATAGTTCATATATGCTTGCAGTGCAGTGTTACGTATGTTGTGCATTTAGATGCACTGGACTTCGATTTCGATGGTGATGTGCGATATTTGTTTTTTGCACCTTGTGCACCTGATTGGATTTTGCGCGTATTCGGCACTTGATATTGGATTTCATGATTTCGTGCACGATGGATGCACCTGATTTGAATTTTTGCGCATGTTGGGCGCATGTTTTGAGGTGCGATTTTGGTGCACACCAGATGCACTAAATCGAGATTCTTCGTGCATGTCAGATGCACCTGATTTTGCTGTCAGGCACACACGTTGCCTACGATAGATGCTTGTGCACACCCAATGCACTTAGATCTTGTTTCTGTGCACTTGTATGGCACGTATATGGATTTTGATTTCCGTGCACACCAGACGCACGTAGTATTCATACGCGTATTTGGGATTGATTTTTCCTATAGAGCAGTACGTTTTTATGATATTTGCTATGTGTTTTCGTACTGGGCAGGACTAGTCAGAGGACAGTACCTGAATATATTTGGCATTCATTTCCTTCAGATATTTACATATATAGATTTGATATTTACATGTATAGTTTCGAGTTATATCATATTGGTTTTGTATTGGATTTGACATTTGTGTCTTTACCGTGACTCCGATGATTGCGGGATGCTTGATGGAGTTTTGATTTTTGAGTTATCTGCTCATTACCCATGCGCATGTATTGCGCTATGATGCGTTTTATGTACTTATGATTTCGGAGCCCTGACGACTTGATGGTTTTGCTTAGATGTTTTTTTTTGTATTTGGGAGGAGTTTAAATTTAAATTCGGGGACCGAATTTCTTTAAGGGGGGAAGATTGTAACGTTTTGAAAATCGTTTCGGTGAAATTTCGAAAAACCGGTAAAATAAGGGGGTTTTCTGTAAAAATTCAAAATGCAAATATCTTTATTATAAAATTAAATATACATATTCTAGCAATGTAATTGCTAGTATTTGGTGTTTATTGAGCCACTGGTGAAATTTCAAATTTTCTGAAAAAAAAATTATTTTATTATTATTTTAAGCCGTCACTAATACATTTAATTAGGGAAAATTACAAATTGGAATGAGTTGAAACAAATTTTGTGCAAAATAAAACATTAAATAAAATTTTATCATGTGGTTTTTGAAACGAAATCGTTTGCCAAAACGGTTTAGAAATTATTGAAGAAAAAATGCTTTTTTTGAGAAATTAGCGATAACTTGCAATTTGGTAACTTGAGAGGGTCTTTTTGCACAAAATTTCCTTGCCAATTTTCACAAATCCCCACCCTAACCCCTTGGCCAAGCCCACCATGGCAGCAGCCCAAATTTTTCCACCCCAATTTTGCTTTTTCAACTCATTTTAAAGTGGTTGGAATTGAAAATGTTTAATGTATTATATTGAGGTATGGGTTTTAAGTGATTGGATGGGCTTTGACTTAGACTTTTTCACACAAATCCCTCACTCTTCCCCACCTCCACCTGCTGGCCGAAACAGCCCTCCCCCCCCTCCTTGTTCCATCTCTTCTCACATCAATTTCTTCACAAAATTCAAATGAAAAATCTATAAATTTCTTCTCCAATTCTAAGCTAATCCTCATGCTATTCCCTTCTTAAGCCAAATTGCTTTAAGGTATGGAGAATGATGGTGTCTATGGAGGCTAGGGAAACCTAGGATTTCAATTTTGGGAGGTAAAACTGTAACCTAATGTTTAAATTGTAGTTTGTATATGCTACTTTTGATATTAGAAGTGTTAAATTAGTTGTGGTGGTTTTTTTTTTAGGAAAATCAAGAGAAGGGGGTTGATTTGGAAGTGGGATTTGAGGCATTGTAGATGGGATATTTGAGTGTTGTATGTAGCTAGTAGTGTGGTTCGGGTGATTGTGCGGTGTTGTGACCTTTTTGTCGCCAATCCGCGATGTTCGCACATATTTTCTTTTTTCATGCTTGCTAGGTTTTTGGAAATTGAATTAGAATGTGAGATTAAAATTATGGTTAGGGTTTTATCACCTCGTTATCAATTTAATGGGTAGTTTCACACTCTAGTATATGCAAAACCAAGCTTAATTGTTAAATTGTGAATTTTGCCTTAAAAAGAGTTAAAATCGGTATTTTTGCAAACTAGTCTTTTTGAACATATATGGTTTGGTGAAATTAAATTATGGGAATTGTTTTTATGACTTATTTAAGATATTTAGTGAATATTGTGGCCGCTAGATTCGTTTATACATCGAGTTTTGTACTAAAACGGGGATTTGTGCTTGCTAGATTTTCGGAAAAATGGCTTCTAAAGTGAATTTGGAGTTTTTGTGAATTTTAACCTATTCTATATTTAAATTAGTATTCGTGAATGTGCAAATGAGTGTACTTGGGTTTTTCTCGATGGTCGGGCGTTTGCACGCCGACGTCGAGGATTTTTGGGTTGGTTTGTGAGAGCAACCATAGGTTTTAACCTATGTGGGATTCGTGCGTCGTTTTTGTCATGAGTCGGATTTTAATGCGATATGGTGCGTTTTGATATGTAGGTACCCCATGTGGACTTCGAGACGACAAGCAAGCGCGTGGCAACGTCGGCACCGGCGAGCGAGGACCAGGTGAGTAGATTTATATCTACGGGAAGAAGTCGGGTGGATGACGTATAGCACCCCCGCAGTTCGTGGTGATGTATACGAATACGTATACACACATTTATTGATTATATTTTGTTTGAGTTTATTGATGATAAATATGGATGGTTTAGTATCGCGAAACCCTAGAGTAGTGGTCGCACCATACATGCACACACCCACCCATACTTGCATCCATTCTTATTCTATTTGTATTTACGGGAATATATATAGTTATGTGTTCACATGGGTATGGGACTATGTGTTCACATACGGATTTGAGGACGATACTTGGGATTGAGCTGAGTCGATGAGATTTGTTTTGTGGTTGTGATATCGGTGATATGGCAGGATTCGTACTTGAGATACGTCTTGGTGTTATAGCGGATCTTGGGGCGGCGATACGGGTGAATAGTGTTATAAATAAAATGGTCGACATGTGATCGTGATATGAGGCATGATATGCTAGGACATTGATATTAAGCCGTATCGGGTGATGCATACCCCTTGATGATGATATGTGCTGACGATATCGGTTTGTACGAGATTGTCGATCAGTAGTCAGATTATGAGTATATTGAGGATATTAGTATTGTACTAGACATAGGTCAGTACCCTAGACTATGATCTTGGATAAAAAGGATACCAGAGGAATAGTGTGAGGAATATGATATTGACCCGTACCCAGATTTTGGGATGCCGTACGACGGATTTACGTACGAGCTATATCTTGATGATTGATCCGCACTCTTGACTTGGGATGTCTGATTATAGATATGGTATCGGATATGACATTATTGAGGCGGGATCACCGACTAATATATATACAGGTATGTATATGTATCGACTCAGATGTTAGGCGGTTTCCTTACCTGTAGTCCAGCTTGTTAGTTTAGCCCTTTAGTTTAGTTTAGTTGTTAGATTAAATTTGATTCTTACCTATTTCAAAAACTAACGAATCGTGGGTATTTTAAAGGACAGCCAAAGGGATTCTACGGATATTTCAAAAAACGTATCTTTTCTTAAAAACACCGTAGCCCCTATTTTCAAAACCCCACGATTCGTGTTATTTCAAAAGGCACCATTGTAGGACTTATATTAGATTAGTGCAGATTAGTTATCGTTGCGTCTAGTATTCAGCTCCCGCTCATTATTGTTGTTCGCTCCGCATCACATGCTTATATTATGCTTCATATTCTACTGTTGATATCTTGTGGTTAGGACACCAGCACCATTACCGATGATGCGTATGTACCACGTACACTTACTTGCCGGCTCACACACATCTTCATCGGTAATTGCCATGTCACGTACACTTAGAGAATATTATTGCTTCATTTAGCTTGTTAGCTAGTAGTTTTGACATGATATTAGTGTACTTGCCTTATATGTTAGTTTAGACATTGTAGTTATTACTTGCTACTTCATGCATACTGTTATTCATTGTTATGCCGCATTCATGGATTCTCATGCATATATTCACTTTTTACGTGCTATTGAGGTTTTGGATTCGGATTTCCATGAGATTTTCTGGATTTGGGGAAAACCGCAAAACATATATAAACTTCTTCTTTCTCTTTTTAAATGAAAAGCGCGGTTTTTCCCATGATGTATGAGTCGTCCACCATGAGTTTGCTGATGGATTTCGAGACCCGATTCGAGGAGTTGGATGAACCGTTTCGGGTACATGGTGGACCCGGTAAGGTACCCCGGGGCAAGAAGCTCGTGGTGATGACGATGAGCCTGGCAGGGGGAGACTACCTACCGGTGATTTTACCCGACGCGTCGGATATCCGGAGGATACCGTCGTGGTCTTGAGATGGATGGTAGGGGCCGGTCTGGACTGACGGCGCCCTAGATATTGAGATTGAGACTTTGGGATTTCGAGATATTGAGGTACTGAGATTTGATGATACAGGCCAGTCCGGATAGCCGGAGCCTGAGGTTTTGAGACATTGAGATTTATGTTTTGTGTCGATGCTAGACACTGTTGATGCTGATTTCATTTATGATACCTCATTTTAAAAATACAAAGGAAATCTTACTAAATTATTAAAACAGTTTCTTCATTTACATGTATTCTGTTTTCATGCATTCATACCTCATTCATATGATATATTGCTACCTGAGGCACTGACACGGGCACATGGGATTACACTCGGGTTAGATATTTACCCTAGTCATTGTTATAGGCTGCATGTTATATATATTTGAGGATATATTATGATCGTTGACCTAGGTTTGCGTTGCTCATGCGGTTTCTGTTCGTAGATGTTTTCTATTCACGAGTTGGCAACTCACCCCCGTTGTGCCCCAGTTTCTTGCAGGTTTGCCGTACAGGTTTCATTACGGCTTGCGGGCATAGTTTCCTTCGGGTGATTTGCTAGTAGGTGGGTTTACTTGTATCGTACCCCCCATTATATAACTTGTATATTATTACTCTGTTGTATCTAGAAGTTCCATCAACCAAACATGTATTTATTTTGAGATAGAGACCAGTGATGTTATTCCTTCGACCTTAGAGTCGCGCGTTATATTCCTGTAGTTTTCTTGTGGTTTTGAGTTTCCTTTTGAATTTTGATCCTCGCCATTGGCGTTGTATATTTTATTGCTTGTGTGGTTGTGACCGTCGATTGACGAAGAGCTAGCTCCAACTTGGGGATGCCTTTTTATTGATTTTGTATACTATTCATGTTGTATCCCGTTTGGGGGCCAGTATTTACAAAGGAGACTCTGCCGAAATTTTCAGGAAATATTTGATGTTTTTTAAAACCGCGTAATTCGGCTTATGCTATTAAATCTACTTGATTTTAAATTGGTTTTCCTTCACTCTACTACTTTTCTTGGTTTGGATTTCTGGGTTTTCGGTTTACTTAGATTACGTACGCCTCGAGACGTTCGTAGTTTAAGTGCCGGTCTTATTCCGTACTTTCGGGACGTGACAAAATACCAGGACATCACACCCTACTACCTTCTTAACAGATCCATCCCCTATTCTGATGAAGTCAAACCTATGACTGTCACATTAGAAATAAATGATCTATCTCCGCTATTCTGTTTTAGTCTATAAATAGACATAAGCCACTTGTCCACCATGCTTCCGCTGCTCCCACTGACTACGATAACCCTCTGGCAGAGTCATATAGACGTTCACTTCTAAAGTTAGTTTAGAACGACGCTATACTCATCTTCCTGCCTGGTCTCGCAGCCTGGAACAACAGCAATGGCAAGTCTGGATAAACAAGAACCTCCCTGTCACCGTCCTTGAGGCTACCGGAGTACCCCTCGGGTGCCTGAGGTTACCCACCATATCTGCGGAGTGGCCAATGGAATGTCAAACCAGTTTGAATCTTTAGGTTCTTATCAAATCTTCAGTAATCGTTTGCGGTTCTGAAATCACTTCCAGTTCTACCATACTCCCACTACTGTTTTCTGAAAAAAAATCCATTATTATTAAAACTGTGGCGAGTCTAGAACAATGTCACTATTGAACTTCCAGATGGTAGAGAGTCAACCCTCGTCATAGCCTGGGTCAACCCACAAACAGCCATTACAGAAACGTGCCTTGAGTTATCTAGAGTCTGGTTTTAAGCATAAGCCAGACAACTCCGCGTACCTTAACATCGTTAAGATATGAACTGTTCTATATCCAATATAGAGAGGCACTGATTTAATTGAACCAGATTCAAATCATTCAACTGTCTCCAGTGCATGTCAACTAAATGGAAGGAGGCCGATCAGCGTTACTCAACTTAGGAATGCTTCCAATTATGATTAACCTGAAAGAGAAGCAAGTTCTCTTAATCATTACTATCAACTGAATACCATACACAAGTATCTACATCTTCGATCACCTTGAAAAATCCCGATACTTGCAATACCTGGTTCTCTACTTTATTCTTATACATATAACTTCTCAAAATTAAGACCATGTGTTTCTACGAAACACTTACCTAAGAACTAGAGAAGTCATAAGTAAACCGAATATAGTACGAGAACCAACCCCTCTTTCCTAATGGACACTGGACAACATACAATACTCTGTATAAGTCCCTTGAGTCTGATAACTCAATCCCTGTGCGTCGTAGGTTGAAAACTATACTTATGGTTAAGAAGAATTACACCGCTGTTTAATGCTCCTTACCTAACCATCCACTGATATAGGTAAATGTCATAGACATAATGTCAAAAAGGTATATCTCACTCTATGAAAATAGACGTACAGATATATCAATTTGAAATTGGTGCATAATAGCGGATATTCAAAACCAAATATTTGCCGTCCGGTAAACAACCCAGGTGACTTTCTCAAATATCACCGATTACAACGAATCCCGATATAATGAGGATGATCACCCGATTCCCAATAACTTACTCCCATTCATCATCTGTAAAACCATACAGATGTGAGAATCATACCTGGTAAATACATACCCTGGAGCAAGTATCTAATTGGGAAATCAGTTTTCTTTTAATAATACACAGTGAAACTGAAACATTGACATGTCTCGATGGGGTATCCTGGTATTCCTAGTAATGCCTCTTCCATTATCCAGATTCACAACTGTAACTATATATTTCTTTACCATCTCTCCACATCCCTTCATATGTCTTTAGTCATTACCTTTTGCACACCCCTTTAGGCCAAATGGTTTTCTTCCTTCCCTACCGTTCGGCACCAGCCTATGGTTTGGAAGATGACTATCCAATAAGCATAATGGGTATACTGTCCTAATCCTAGGAGCACTCGCAATGCGAGAGAAGGTGAAGATAAAAGACACCTGAATAAACCTTATTCCTATTTCTCCTGAACCAGAATCCATCTCCGAACTGGAACAAGTTCCTTTCGAGTTCGTATATAACCATACGATGGAGTATCCAATAAACTGTGGATCTTCGTAGTGATACGGAGTGTCCTGGAGAAATACAAAGGTGAAGTGGGAGTGGTAATGAAATACTTGGTTTGGTCGCGAATAGCAATTGCAATTTACTTTGCCCTCCTTCTAATCCCTTTCTTTGTCTTTACTTAATACCTTTTGTACACCATCGTTATGCTAATTGGTTTTCTTCATTCCCCGCAGTTCGGCACCAGCCTAAGGTTTGGAAGAAGACTATCCAATTTGCGTAATAGGTGTACTATCTCCTAAATCAAGGAGTACCCACAACCTAAGAGAAGGTAAAAGGAAAAGACAACTGAATAGTCCTATTCGTTTTCTCCAGAACCAGAAACCATCCTCGAATAAATTCCTTCGAGTTCGTATATAACCATACGGTGGTTTTGTCCAATGGAAGTGGACGTTCGTAGTAATACGAGGTGTCCTGGAGAAAAGGGTAAAAGTAGGAGTGGCAATGAGGTTTGCAACTCTGACAATCCAAAAGCCAGTGTTTAAGAAGGTTCGGTTAATTTTGGTCTCTAAGTCATAGTCTAGGGTCGGGCAATGGTCACTGCCAAAGAGAGAGAGAAAAGAAACACTCAGCATGCACTCTAACCTAGATCAGAATGGTTACCAATTTATCTAATCTGGAAACCTCCCACTGTACCGTCAAATTCTCCTCCAAACCTGAAAGAAGAATTAGTCGGGATCACCCGAGGAGTAAACCAAATCATCAGTGGGAATCGGGATCCAACTATCATCGCATGATAACATGACAGAATCCGCTCACGTTATCACACTCCAGAAGGTATGCACATATCTGGCAAGTTTCAGTTTCTTTAGACACTCCCGATGTGATTTTTGCCCCATGCTCTTATGACCTTGACGAAGGCCAACATATCATAAGTCACATGTCAAGTTCTACCCGTCATTATCCAGGTTAATTTGAACCTACCCGTACATACCCTTGACGAAGGCCAAAATAGTAGTACGACTGTCCCAAACCAACGCATCTATCTATGCTGCAGAAAAGTAACAAATAGCTACCATACACTATGCCTTGACGAAGGCCAACATACCTAGCATGAATACTAAGTGCTACCTTTCTGAAATGACGGAGGGCTACGAATGGTTTTTGGCGAAAAACCTTTAACGTAATGAACTTGATATCGTTGAAGGAACTAGATAGCTTTATAAAAATATAGTGACGAAAACCTTTGCTAAAGAGGTCAATCCCGGTGAAGGGATCTCGGCTCTTTCCCCGTAGAATGAGGTGCAGGATATCCCAACTGAATACCACGATGCGAAGCAAAAGTAAACGACTATAGTGAAGTTATTGCCCTGACGCAAACTTCTGTCTAAGGGGTCACTCCCGGTGAAGGGATCTCGGCCTTTGCCTCGTCGACTGAGGTGCAGGATATTCCAACTGAATACCACGATGCAAAACAAAAGAGAGCGCTCTTGCAATAACAGTTTTTTGAAAAATTGTTCCAACAACATCAGAATAGGTTTGTTTAGATTGCATTGATCCGAATCAATGCAGTCCCATCAATTGATCACACCAATAAAGAACGAAAATAATGATGTACGTATATGCCATCCGCATTTGCCACTGGGTCCCGTCATTACCCGTTAGGTTACTTAACTAACGACAGAGCGGGGACTGGACTAGCGCGGATGCAAAACATATACAACATCTACTAGTATATATATCAATATATAATATTTCACTCAAGGCGTGATAAAATGCAACATCACAGAAATGTAATAAGCATCACAGAACAATACAGATATCTGGGATCCCCGGGTTTCATAGAGCCGCTACTGAAACCCGACGTTCCCCTGGTCGTGTGGATAGCCTGTGCAATGAAATCCTAGACCCCTACGGGCGCGGAAAGTTACCCGCCAAAACCTGAAGCGAGGCAGCCCCATTCAGCAACGTGAATGGACCACCCAACACTTCACGGAATCCGGTAACTTGGGCACCCTTCCTTGGGTCAACCTGTACCCTCTACGGGTGCGGCGAATAGCCCGCCAATTCTAGAGTGAAGCCCCCTCCGTCTCAATGCCATGAGATGCGGGCTTGTTGCCCTCTAGAACCCGGCTATCCGTGCACCCCTCCGTGGGGCAATCCTAGTACAGAAAGTAAAATATACATACAACGGGTACATCGACCTCTCCCCGGTCGTGCCCCAAAAGAATAATATACAAACAGGCAGTGACGGCAGTCCACATGTCGGACGTTCGCCCCGCAATATCAAATGTACATAATACAACCAAAACCGTACTACCATTACATCCAGGCTATCCCCCATGACCAATCTGCAACATCACAACACAACACAAAACATTAACGTGACAAATTCGTCTAACCGAGCTATAGCAGTTAGACAGGATTTACCGATCAAATGACATTCACGGTCGCAGATATAATGTAAATACTGTGAACTAACATGTTTAAAATTTTCGATCGATCAAATTTACCCAAGTAGGCCCCAAGCACTACTGTAGCATTCAAAGAAAATCTGGGCCCAAACAGAATATACCAAAACCCTTATTTTCAACACAGAGACCCTTTGTAAAATATTGATGCACTCAACAGTAAAGGTGGCGGCGGAACCGCGGCCCAAACATGGGTTTGGCCGCGGTTCCGCGGTGGAATAATGGGTTCATGCGACCAAATTTTACCAGAGTGCTTAAACTTCCCTGCACATGTTTCTGCAACAACCTGAAAAAAATTTCGAGGCAAAAAAATTTCGACAGAGAACTGATGCGTTGAAATCGTGGGTTTTGGAATTTTGTTCAATCAGAAATGTAAACACATTAGACCAAGCTAGAATAGGTTAATGGCGTGGCTCTGATACCAGTGTAAGTGCACGGCGGAGCCCCGGCCGTCAATCCGAGGCCAAAATGCGGAAACTATGATTTACTTTAACTTTTGAACCGGCACCACCGCGCACAAAAATCTCGGATCAGGCCATTAATCTAATTCTAGCTAACAAAAGAACGGGTAGAGAGATATACCGAGCGATCCATGTCCTTCGGTCTTCTCGTCGTCGTCCCGATCTCCCCGCGGAATCTCCGGTCTTCACCTCCTCGCCGGAAGGGCACCACGTCGCCGGCTTCTTTTACGGGCTCCCACCTCTGGACCGAGGCAACTCGGGCACGAAGTTGGCGAGTCGACGTGCCCAAGAATTGCTGTAGAATGTAGTGTAGAAAGCTATGTGTCTCATGGGGTTGAAGTTGCCTTTTGAGTGGAGGAATGAAGTATAAACCTTTTTGGATGAACTTGGGAATTTTTGGAGCATCAAGAGAACAAAAAAATCCCCACCAAAAAAATGGGCAGCCCTCATCAAGAGCATGGCCGGCCCTTGGCTAAAAGAGAGAATGAGAGGGGAGAGTATGAATGAGGTGAGTGAGTGAGCCAATAATCAAAGAGAGAGAAAAGGGTTATCATGAGAAAAGAAATGATCACCCAACAAAACCAACACTCCATCAACCAATCATATCTCCACAAGTCAAGCCATGATGACTAAAAGAAAGTCAAATGAAGTCAAATAGTCAAATGATGGTGCAACCATCATGACACTACAACTTGCAAAAACAACCCTCCAAATTGCTAATTTGCACATTTGCAAATAAGCCCTCCTCCACCAAAATTCAGCCAACGAAAAGAAGAAAGGAAAACTGGCTAAAACGGAAAGCAAACTGGCAACTTCATAAAACTGATCCGGTAATAAATTACAGGAAACCCCGCTACTGTATATACATACCCGCATTTGTATTCAGACCGAATACAAATGCAATGAGACAAAATCTACACTATACAATACTAGGATCCGGCTTAAACCAATGCCCGCTAGTATTATCCGTCCGATCATGATCCGTGCAATACCGTACGTGTCTGATCGAACCCTGCCATATCTCCATACGGACTTTACAGCGTTTCGCCCGAAACTTGAGCAACTGGTC
Source organism: Agapanthus africanus (assembly GCA_030015575.1). NCBI lineage: Eukaryota > Viridiplantae > Streptophyta > Magnoliopsida > Asparagales > Amaryllidaceae > Agapanthus > Agapanthus africanus. The sequence goes on along the minus strand of JASDDO010000019.1, from coordinate 528,398,801 downwards.
TGTGGGGGACTCTAAAGACTCGTCAACACCTTGGTTGTGAATTTAACCACTAGCATGTCAGAGGTATTAGCCATACGTAACGGGCTACCAGATATTGACTAAAAGGGACGTCGATGAGCGAACTCATCCTGACACCCTACTGAGCCTGTCAGTGAAAATATCCGTACAGTCCGGTCCGTTCGTCTATGAGCATCGCATGGCGGGCCTAGGGGGTTGGTAAAAGTCAGACCCCCAAAAGCGGTACAAGTCGTGTCGGAGTGTAGCCCAGAACACCCTGAGATATTACTGGAATACCTACCAGTAACTCTCCTGTCTCGGCCGAGGGCTTTGTGTAATGGCTCTCCTAGACACAGCGCGACCTCACCCCTAATACCGGGAGAGACGAACCCCTGAAGATCCGCTCACTGCCTCCATGTGGCTCGGGACTGTACCCAACTAAAACCTGTTTGCACATCTCCTTTGAGCGTGGTAGGGTAGTAATCAAAGTACAGTAGGAACTCACACGAGACAAATGACGATCCTCAGGTCGATGAACTAACCTGTACACATGTCACCAGGGAACTGCTATCTGACGTCTGGTATAAGACCAACTAGCATGTTCCCGGCGAGTCCTGTCCGGTGTACTCATAACCCAATGAGCACCTTTATACATCTTAGGTGAACCAACTGACACCAGTGGCTTGTGAGACCGGCCACCGCCCCTCGTCGGGATCTCGACTGTATACACTAGTCTACTCTGGAGTATCGATGCCCTGTCTCGAAACTCCCACGACTAGGGACCTTTCAAAGATGTGCTTATAGACTACCAGCTCCCACGTATATGATCGCCCTCATACTGCTGGCAGTCAAGCAAGAATCCTAAGGGCTCTATCAACGTGTAATAGCGACCTGTAAGGTCACCTAAAGTAGTACACGATGATAAAGATAAACCAGATAGCATACTATCATCTTGAGTAAGACTGTCCTACCGGAATAGGTCCTCCCTCAATCATTGCAATCACGTGCCTGTGATCCAATAATTGACTCTGAGGGCACTATCTCCAACAAACCTGTACATCGAACCTGTAATAAAATTTTGCACAACGGGGGTGAGTTTCCAACTCGTGAGTAGAAGATATCTGCGAAAAGAAATCGAGCACGATGCTGTCCTAAGTCATAATAATATACTAATATACTACTAGTCATCAAGTAAAGGCAGAATAATAAGCTACGTGTAAGTGCAAATGCTCCGTACTCGTGTCAGTGCCTCATATAGTACTATGTCATGTGAATGAGTATGCATGCACCATGAATGTGAAATAACTAATCCTGAAATCTAGATTTATCTGTATAAGAAATCTTTAACTTTTATCATGGTAAAATGTGTATAGAAATCTGAAATATCAATGATGAAATCCATGGAAATCCGTGTCAAGCATCGACACAAAATATGTAAATCTCAAGTCTCAATACCTCATAATCTCAATGTCTCATAGTCTCAATATCTCGGGCTCCGTCGGTCCGGATCGGCCCATATCATCAAATCTCACGACAACGGTCGGTATCCTCCGGATATCCGCCACGCCAGACATCACCGGTAGGTAGTCCTCCCCTGCCAGGTTCATCGTCTACAACTCGATCTTCTTGCCCCGGGATACCATACCGGGCCCACCATGTACCCGAGACGGTTCATCCACTCCTCGAATCGGGTCTCGAAATCCAACAGAAAACATGAAATCTCATGGTGGACGACACATACATCACGAGAAAACCACATCTTATGTTTTAAAAAGAGAGGAGGAGAGAGGGAGAAGTTTTTTTTATATATTCTTGCGGTTTTCCCCAAAAATCCAGAAATCACATTGAAATCCAAAATCCCAAAATCATGAGTAAGTATATGATAAGTGTCGGCATATGCCCCATAATACTGCATGATAACATGAAAATGCAAATGCATGAAATGTCTAAGTAATAACTACCATGTCTATACTAACACCAGAGAGTAATCACAATATTATATCGATCTAGCTGTTAGCTGATTGTATCAATAAAAGATAATATGATCTAAAGTATACGTGACATAGCAATTACCGATGATGATGTGTGTAAGCCGGCAAATAAGTGTGCGTGGAATATGCGCATCATCGGTAATGGTGCTAGTATCCGAACAGGCAAAGTTTTATTCTAATTATAGAAACATATGAATGAACATGCACCATTATGATTACGGTATGAATGTAAAGACGGATGTGTAATAACCACTCATCTGTGATATACAAATATAACTACAACTATATGACTCGAGCCTAAACTAGTGTCCATCTAACCTCCTAAGGAACTAAAGCTAAGAAACTAGTCAATAAGAAATAAGAGTCCACCTAAGGTCTGAATCCATATCTCTAATAGTCGGCGATCCAGCCTCAATAGAGTCGCGTACGTAGTACAGCTTCCTCGAATCAAGAGTGCGGATCTATCATCATATCTATGCCTCGTACGGTAAAATCCATCGTACGGCATCCCAATATCGGGGTACGGGTCAAGTATCACCTACGTATCTCATCATTCGTATAATATCATCATCAACACATGTTAAGATCAAGGTGCTATACTGTAATCGTATACGTCAATCATATATCATTGTCAGCATGAATATACATCGTTAATTTATCCTCAGAAATATCATGTCATATGTATCATATTGTGATTAAGTCACACTTAGATCATATCGTAATCAAGTCACACCTATATGATATCGTAATCAAATCACACATATATGATATCGAAATCAAGTCACACCTATATGATGTCGTAATCAAGTCACACATATATGATATCATATCAGAATTTCAGGCACAGGTTACGGTCCGGGTTCTATTTTAGAGTCCCATATACTTCAATATCAACACCACCCTTTATTATTTATGTATACCTATTCATTATCTCATTTCCTAATGATCCGCTAACATCATAACACGACAGTAAAGCCAAGAATCACGGCATCAAGCCCAGTTATATTGTTTCATCCCCGTGTATCATATCACATCCTTGTATCACATATACCTATTGTGTGTATATATATATATATACCTACACCTAGTCCTATATATATATACACATACACGTATACACCACGTCAAGTCTCAGTGTGTGCGTGTGTGTATCTACCTCAAACCTACGAATCTCCTCCAAGATATTCATCCTCGGGTAAGGTCTTTCTAAATCAATCTAGTCCCACCTAAGGTCACTACTAGGGTCCTACTCACCGAAATTCTAAGGTCACGCCTGGCTTCCTAATGACAATAAGTACTATCCCTATTCTACGTTTGCGGGGGTGCTAAACGCCATCCACCCGACTTCCCCCCGTAGATATACATCTACTCACCTAGTCCTTGTCTGTCGAAGACGGTGTCGCCATCCTCTTCTTCATCGCCCGCAGTCCACGTGAGGGGTACCTATACGCAAACACATATAATATCGTAAACTGAATCACGGACAACATCAAAACGACGCACGAAACGCGCAAAGGTTAAAACCTATGTCCCGCTCATGCAAAAGAACCAAATATCGCTCGATATCGACGTACAAACGCCGATTGATCGAGATAAACATCAACAAACAACTCATAGTTATAAAACTCATTACTTATAATATAAAACATGATTTAATTCATCGAAACCCTAAAAATCGATCAAATCGTCCGATTCCGTAAAACCTGAAAACACCAATTTACCGTTTTACTTCAAAACTTGATGTTTAAAAGAAACTAATGGTTATAGTATTCATTAATTAGCATAACTAGACTATATAAACCATCACTATATTTTTAACACCCTAATTTATATTAGTTTGAAAATTCTAGTTTGCAAACTTGCCCGATTTCTTTTAAGGAAAATTTTACAATATCACATCTAAACTGGATTTTGCATGAATTAATACATTAAACTACAATTCATGATGATAATAATATAATGAAATCATAATTTATATTTTAAACCTCATTTATTTAAGAATTTCCAAAATCTAGTTAGCAAAAATAGCATTTTTATTAGTATTTTTCAATTATCAATAGAAACTAGTAACCAATTTAAGTTTTTCATTCCACTAACAATTTAATATCCTCATTAAAACCATAATCTAGTGTTACAAACATTAATTGGAATTTTATCTCACCAATATATACAATATATAGAAATCTAGTTTGCAAAATGGATTAATTTAAACAATTTTGGATAAACAATTTACAATATATCATCCATACAAGATTTTTCACTTCTAAAAATGTTAAACTAGTTATTATAACCCTGCTTAATTAATAAAAAGCATAACTTAATTTTATAAACCCTAACTTGAATTTTAAAACTTGTAGATAGAAATTATTTATTAAATCTAATTATGCTTAAATGAAACATCTAATAACAATAAATCAAAAGAAGAAGATTTATACCTCCACAACATGAAATCCAAACATGAAAATAAGCCTCCAAAATTAATGCTTTCCATCTCCAAAATCCATGTAAAGATGAGCAAAGAATAGAGGGTAGGAATTAATTAGAATTTTGTGGGTTTTTTATTGAATTTTTGATGAATTTTGATGATTTTTATTACAAAAATGATGGGGGGAAAATTTTGGGGCTGCCCATGGTGGTGAGGCCGGCTATGAGGTGAGGAAAAGAGAGGAGAGTGAGAAAAGGTGAAGAAAAGTGTAGAATGTTTCACAAAAATATCACACAATTAAGTCTTTTCAGGAATTTATTTAAAAATTCTTTATTTTCTTCACTCCATTTGACCTAGAATGATCTAGAACCATTGTAAAATTTTGAAAATAAATTTTGCATGAAACACACTTGATTCTAATATGTAATGGTTCACTTTTGCTAATTAAACCCATTCAAATTTGTAATTTACACTAATTTAGTGTAAAAATAAAGCTTATATTAATATTTAAAATAATTAATTTAAGAAAAATATTTAATTAAACTAAAAATTTTTAAGTGGCTAAATAAACACCATTTACTAGTAATAACATAATTAAAATAGGTATTTTTTAATTTATAGTGAAAAATAATTACGGTTTAGTTTTATGAAAACTACGTTTTACTTTACCGAAAATTATAAAATTCACTTAAACGATTTTATTTATTTAATTAATTATTTAATTATTTTTAAAATGTTACACTTACACCATACTAATTATATTGTAAGGTTTTAATATTTAAAGTAATTCCAAATTAATGGATTATTAGCCACATGCATGAAGCTTTGAGAAGCTTGTGGATGCTTGGACTAAGTCCACTAGTTTTGTTTTACTTAAAATATTTATTAACTTAACCATTATAATTAACCCATGGTTATGTCTCTACATGAGTTAATATATGATACAAACTCACCCATGGTTATTTATCTCACCTTATTAGTTCATTCTCATCTTTTGAGCTCTTCGTCTTCCTCCTTGAGAAAAGCTTGCTACCTTTTTTCAAAAGAGAGAAAATATTGTGAGAAAAATAAAACTAAAGGGAGCCCACTTTCTATTTCATCATCCTCTACTAGATTAGCACTTTAGTATAGGGTGTTAGCTTCACTAATCTCTTAATTAGTGAAATGGTAGCTTGATTTAGTGTCTCCTCGACGTAGATCGTCTTCGGCTTCGAAGACTTCAAGCAAGATCGTTTTTTCACCTTGAGAAGCCATGTAAGAGTCCGGGATTTGGATCGCAGCTAAGGGACTTCAACTCAGAGCTTTAGAAGCGAAGGAACGGTCTACAAAGGTTGTATTCCGCAAACACTTAGATGTAAAGTAGTTTACTTTGTGTTTTGTATGATTCTCTACTTATCGATTCTAGTTTAGGGTTCTTTAAAACGACAAATTTTTGAAAATGGCATGAACGATGCCTCCCGAAACCTTGTTGTCGTTCACGGAACCCTACAGTGGTATCAGAGCCTAGATAGAGAATTAGACGGAATGTGTAGGATTACGAAATCGAAACTGCTGCGAAACTTGAAACACAAAACTGCAGTTTCTGTCGTTTTTTAAAGTTGTCAAAAAAATTTCCAAACAAGTACAGAATGTTGTATGTGATATAACATGAACACTGTGTAGGGTTCCTAGGCACAGAAGAGAGGTCTCACAAGGCATCAACCATGCCAATTTCAAATTTTACAGTGCCTACAAACCCTAAACTACGGATCGTCGGCTAGACGTCTAGGCGAAAAACTAACTAGTTAACACTTAACTAAAAGTTTAACGGAAATACAACCTTTGTAGATCCGGTCCTCCACCTCCACGGCTCCGCAACGAGGTCGTCTCCGCTGTCCAAATCAAATCCGGGCTCTAGAGTCGGCTTCGTCGGAGAATGGGCAAGCTAGGTCGTCGATGTCCATGCCGAAGATGATCTACGTCGAGGCATCGCTAGATCAAGCTCACAACTTCACCAAGTCATGAAACTTGTGAAGTAAACACACTCTACTACTTGGCAAGAGGTAGAGGATGAAGAAATAGGAAGTGGGTAGACTTTAGAATCGGATTTCTCGCTCATTTCCATCACTTGCCATTGATGGGGCAAGCTTTCTTCACTGAAGAATGAAGAAGAAGAAGGAAATAGTTATGATAAGTTAATTAGAAAAAGAAAAGAATAATCAAAACTTATCATGACTAAACCATGGTAAAGTGTAGAGATTGAACTAGGGTTAAATTAATGGTTAGGGTTAAAGATGAAGACAAGAATGGTTACAAAGTCAAAGCTTCATGAAGCTTCAACTAAACTCCAAAATTAGCAACCATTCTTTTCTTATCTATTCAAAATAAATAAATAAATAAATAAGTAAGAATAGAAAACCCTAATCATTAGTTTAACCATGGCTTAATCCATTACACTTAACTATAGTTAAACATGTATCATCAAACATGATACAATCAAGTGCACAAAACTAAATCGAATATACAATGTGCACATCCGAGTGAGAAAATCCATCTTAAGTAAACCGATACTAGTTGATGCAAAGTAATATATCAAATATATAAATATGCATTAAATCATTAAATCAACGCTTGATTTAACGATCCGGTCATGACGCACATAACCGACTGATACCATTAGTAACATCTTATCGAATCAACACTTGATCCGATAACCCGGCTATATCACATATAACCGATCAATGTCACATCGCGAGAATCGAATACAGTATCACATACTCGTATTATTCTCGGTCCCACACATATCTCATATGCGCTCCTATTTCGTTTCGCTTGAGCCAGGAAACCTCTGTGTAGGACTCTAAAGACTCGTCAATACGCCGGCAGCAGGTGATGATCATATCAAACACCCACAAGCCGCAAGCGGTCTGCTAAACGTAACGGCCACCCGGGTATTGAGCGATCTGAAGATCGATGAGCAAGCCCGCTCACACTCCAGTGAATCCGACCAGTAACACTACCGTACAGTCCGGTCTGATCGTCTGATATGTCGCATATCTCGCCTAGGGGTGGTAAACGTCAGACCCCAATAGCTCGATAAGTCGTGTCGATATGAGGTCTATAACTGTTCGAGAAACTACTGGTAACACTTACCAGTAAATCTCAGCAACCCTGGCCAGGGATTTCCTGTTATAGCCAATCGAACACAGCGCAACATCAACCCCCTATACCGGGAGAGACGAATCCCCTCCTATCGCTCATTGCCTCCATGTGACTCGGGACTGTACCCAAAAACCACCGTTTTGCACGCCCTCTTGGACGTGGTAAGATGGAAATCAAAGCACAGTGGGAACCACACAAGACTCTATGACGATCTCGGGTCAACAGACTACTCTGTACCAGTGTCACCAGAGAACTGCCATCTGACGTGAGGTATAATACCATCTGGGAGTTCTCGGCGAGTCCGTCCAGTGTACCCAGTCTCCACTGAGCACCCGTATATCATCTCTGATGTCAAACACCGATGGATATGGGATCATCCATCGCCCATCTGTATGGGTCGAGAAGGTACACGCTAGTCTACTCTGGTATATCGATGCCCCGTCTCAATACACCCACGACTAGGGACTTTGAAGGATGTACTTATGGACTACCATGTCCCCACTAGTATGATCCGCATCATAGTCCAGGTAGTCAAGCACACATCCTAAGGGCTTTACCAACATGTAACAGAGAGACAATCAGTATACACGTTAAGGTAAAGTTCAACCAGATAGCATACTATCATGTCGAGCAAGAAAGTCCTCCCTATATATGTCCCAGCATCCACTACAATATACATACTATGTACAGTAATGGCCTCTAGGGCATACATATAACTAACAATCTCCCACTTGCACTAGGGCCATCTGTAGCAGTGGTTGTAGTATCTCATACTCAACCATCCCATAAAAGTCTCTCTCTGGGAACAGGCCTTTGTGAGTGGATCCGCTGTGTTGTCCTCTGAGTCTACTCTCCTAACCTCGATCTCCCTGGAGATCAACCATCTCCATGATCAAGTGATACTGCCTTAGAATATGTATGGATCACTGATGGGACCGGCGTTCCTTGGCATGAGCCACAACTCCATTGTCACACAATGGGAGGAACATAGTTCATCTCATGAACCAATATACACCCAAACAGCCTCTTTGGTAGCATCTTAAGTAGCGATGTATCCTGCCTTTATCGTCTAGTATGTCACGGTATCTAGCTTGGAACTCTTCCAACATACCGTCCCTTTACTGAGGGTAAAGACAATGCCTGTGACTGACATTCAGTCGTCTTTATCACCCTGGAATCCTTCCAGTGATTCTCCCCAGGATCGATTGATACCGTCTCACTACAACTAGTGAGAATCCTAACATCCATTTAGATCTATCTCATAGATTCAAAATCCAGGAGTTAGTAGGTATCATTATGATCCTATATGGCGAATCATTGTGATAAACGGAGATTGACCGAGCGTAGCATAGGAAACTCCTTCCCTATCAAGAGTATGTTATCTACGTACTCTACGAGGATCGTCACCATACTCCCTACTACCTTTTTTGTTTATACAAGGTTCATCTACCATTTTGATGATGTCAACTTCTTTGACCACTTCATCAAAACAGATGTTCCAACTCCGGGATGCCTGCTTTATCCTATAAAGCATCTTGCACACGTTTCCGCTGCTCCCACTGTCTACGAAGCCCTCTGGCTGTGTACTTACAGACGCACTCTTCTAAATCATCATTTAGAAAAGCAGTCATGGCACCCAACCGCCAGATATCGTAGTTATGGTATGTAGCCGTGGCAAGTAGGATCTGGATAGACTTAAGCATAGCTACTTGAAAAAGGTTTCATCATTATCCATACTTGGTCAATGATGCACACTTTTAACAAGTTTAGCTTTGAAAGTCTCAACTTTTCCATTTACACCAAGCAATTTTCTCAAGATATACTTTCTCCTGATGGGGATTTAACCCTTCAGATATTGCAACCAAAGTCCATACTTTGTTGGTGTATAAGGATTCCATCTCAGATCACTAAGCATCCAGCCATTCTTACAGAGTCTTACTCTTGATGGCCAGGTCGAAACTAGTTGGGTCATCATCTCATGATGCAATCCTCGCTCCCACTGTCATAGAGAAACCGAAGTATCTCTCAAGTGGGTGAGGAACCCTACTAGATCGGCGGAGAGGCTGAGGTTCGTTGGAATCTACTGAATCCTTTGGTTCTATCAAATCATCTGCTGTAGTTTGTATAGCTGGAACCTTTCCAGTTCTACATTACAGGCCTTGCCTCGAGCTTGTCCGGATTTTGCTTTTAGACATAGGCCGGGCAACCCCAAATCTTAACTAACTTAAGATATGGGCTCTTCCCTTTCCATATCACATATGAAATGGTAGGCAACTGATTTGATTCGAACCCCATTCAATAGGTATGCAGCTTCTCAAGCGCATAACTCCCAAAAGGAAAAAGGTAACTCAGTAGTACTCATCATAGAGCACACCTTATCATATAGGGTGTATCTGCTCCGCCCCGATATACCATCGTGCTATGGTTTATACGGAGGAGTAATGCTGAGAGAGAATCTCATTCTCCTTTAGAATATTCCAGGAATTCCATGCACAAGTATTCTCCTCCCTGATCTCATCATAGGACATAATACTTATATCCGTATTGGTTCTCTACTTCTAACTTATATTCTGTGAATATCTCAAAAGGCTCGGACTCATGTTTCAACAGGAACATATGTCTGAATCTTGAGAGATTATCAGAGAATGTAATGAAGTAAAAAGAACAAGTCCTGGCATGTGTAGACAGGGGATCTGACATACATCAACATGTATCATCCTAAGAGTTTACTAACTCTTTCTCTGTTTCCAGTAAACGGAGCTATGGTCATCTTATCTTTGTGACATGACTGGCGAGTTTCACAAGATGTAAATTCAAACTGATTTAAATATGCATCTAAATGTAACTCAGCCAGTCGGGTCGCATTGATATGACCTAGTCTACAATACCTCAAGAAAGATTCGTTCAGTTCTGAACTCTTCCTCTTGTGTGTGTTCTGTATACTCAGAACTGTAGTTTGATTTAGAACATCAACGCTTTTAGATAACGTGCCTGAACCGATCAACTTTTGATATAGGAAATGTTCAAAACATTATCCAACAATACAAAATTTTATCATTTCTTTACTAATAAAGAGACTGATATGATTTTGTATATCAGGTTCGGTATCTAATAACATTCGTTCAGAATCAATGTATTTGGAATACAGGGTGACAGTGACCAACAGACTTGGCTGCAACACTTGCCCCGTTTTCTGTCTCATGAAACTTATCACCCGTTCTCAGTTCTCTACCTTTCTGTAGCCCTATGTAACAGATTACATATCTGGGATCCTGATCTGGTATCACATACCCAGGACGTAAAGTATACTGAGAAACAGTTCTGTATAACGAACAAACCCGAAGATGATGCATCAGCATGCACTCTCTTCGTTTGGGCGGCACGGGAAATCTGGTATTCCCCAATTTCCTGCTCTGTCTTATAACAATTATAAGTTGGAGCGGGACCAACGTTCCCCAGCTCAGTAAAACAAGCGGGTTCGGTCAATAATCCGTATTATTATCTTGATTAAGGCGTGATATGGTCGCTACCTGGAGAGAGAGAGAAGAAAACACTCAGCGTGCGCTCTGTCAAGAATAGATTGGTTATTATTTTATCTAATCAGGATGGCTCCCACTGCTTTTTATCAAATCTTCCTTCAAACCCTAAAAGGAAAGACTAGCCGGGATTAATTACACACTACAAGTTCGCCAATCTTTCAGCCAGGCCAGTGTCGGTACTTTGAGGGAGGTCCCCCGTGCTTTCGCACGAACCTAATTAATGTAAACCTCGTTTTCCCAGAGGCGTAACCTCGTTAACACCTTTCTAGACACCTACTTGATCGGCTAATTGTAATGTATAAAACTCTCCCAGGAGTAACTCTTACTCGCAGCGGGTATCGGGATCCAACTATCTCATAGAAGGTATGCAATCTCATTGCAAATCTCAACACTTGAAATTCCCGATAATATTTTGCCCCTAGCGTCCTATGACCTTGACGCAGGCCAACAAACCATAGTCCGCTAGTCAAGTTCAACCCGTAATTTCCTGATTGAATTAAACCCACCCGCACGACCCTTGACGCAGGCCAACAAAGTCGCACGACTACCCTAATCCAATCACATCATATGCTTATGCAGATAAGCACCAGTTAGCTACCGCACACTACGCCTTGACGCAGGCCAACAAACGTAGCACGAATACTAACTACTACTTATCTGAAATGACGGAGGGCTACGACAGGTTTTTCTGAAAACCTATTGCGTAATGAACTTGATATCGTTGTAGGATCGAATGAATTTTAAAATGGAGTGCTTTTGAGGCTTTTCTAGTTTTGCTAAAGGAGTCACTCCCGGTGAAGGGATCGTCGGTCCTTTCCTCATCGAATAAGGTGCAGGATATATCACATATATCACTGTGCAAAGCAAAAACACTTAAAAGCAATCAAAAGACAAACCGAAGGTTGTAGCATCTGTCAGTTATTGCTAAAGGAGTCACTCCCGGTGAAGGGATCTCGGTCCTTTCCTCATCGAATAAGGTGCAGGATATATCACATATACCGCCGTGCAAAGCAAGAACTGTAGCTACCTGTTTTATTTTGAAATTCGATTCTACAACATCTTAGGTTTCTTTTATTTCATTAATCACATTAATGAAGTCCCATCATTTAAGTACCTAAACATCACAGATAAATACGACGTACACTTATGCCATCCGCATTCGCCTCGATGTCCCCTCGTGCACCGTTAGGTTAGGTAACTAACGGCAGAGCGGGGCAGGGCTAGCGCGGGTGTAAAACATAAGTAACGCCTATATAATATATCATATATACTATATACTGTATCTATCATAGAACATCACATTATCACATCACAGATATCGCAGCAGAAGAAACATATGAAATATTGGATATACTAGGACGTCCGTGTTTTCAATACGAGCCAGTATAAAACACGGATTCCACGGTCGTGATGAATAGCCAAACCCACACCCCTAGACCCCTACGAGAGCGGCAAGCAACCCTACCAATTCTGGAGTTAGGAGACCCGGACCCGACTCCTCGAGTTGGTCTCCCACTGGACTCCAGAACCCGGTTACTTGTGCCCTCCTCCTTGGGTCTATCCTAGTGCGGAAAAGTAAATAATATACAACAGGTGACAACTTCCGCAACCTGGAAGCGCCCCAATAAAAGAATATTACATACAAGTTTTTACATGAATGAAAATGAAAAACACTCATCTCACATAAAAACCCCCGGCTATTCAAACACGACGATCCAATATCACATATCCAGCAACACATAACATCACATGTCATCAACGTAAGTAAATATGCGCATCCCAATTGTCGTTGACATATAGCAACGAAACCGGCGATATCACATATTACACTTACGGTCACAGAAAAGAAAGTGTAAAACTACAACAGTTGGAATCCGCAACCACCTCAGACATCACATGCCTGACCAAATGAATTCCTTAGACATCGCATGCCTAACAATTATAAACCCCGCATTTTAGTCTCAAAATCGAAAAAACACTTTTCAATATCAAGTTGGGCAATTCAACAAGATTCCCGACATCCTGATCGAATGCTCGTCGCAAACTTCAGTAGGCGGCTGCACCCCCGATACCGTCGACGAAGTGCACCAAGGCGGAACACCGCTACCGCGAGCACCCGAACGGATGCTTTCGGCGACGGGGTTCTCCTACAGTCACTTGGTCGGGGCTATGGAGTGAGGCTGTCTATTAAGTTTACCCGGCGAGTATCCGCGTACGCTACGTGATTGCGACGGACTTTTGATCACATCAAAATTCCGTGGCAACCGATCAAGTGAGACTAAACTGCTACGTTTATAATATTCATTCAGTTATCACATAACTATTGTGAATTCCAATTATTGTATCCTATTCCGGATAAATAGAAAATGTTAAACTTTCCGATCGAACATTCTAACACCCAAGTTTTCCCTATACAGATCAACACATGAAACTAGTCTAACAACATTCAGTTCGTACCTCAGTACCAACGGTCCAGCCGTAGAAGGGTCAAGCCAACGCCTCACATGTGGCACACCGTACTGCCCCAAACCCGAAGGTTCAAAGGGCAGTTCAAGACGGTCACATAATCGAGTTAAGGTTTGTTGTCTTCTAGAGGGACCATCGCGTTACTTGCACTACTTAGAACGTCGTTAAACTACGGAAAGATCCAACACTTGGAAATTTCCCGACAGGGGAAAAGTTGGGTATTTATATCCGGTCGAACTTTTTAACATATTCTAAAATTTATCCGGAAAGCCACACAGACAAAATTTGATACTCCGATCGAAACACCGAATCCCCAAAATAATCCCAGAAAATACAACTCTGGAATAAATTTTAAAAATACCCAGAAAATCCAGAATCAGACAAAATGAATTACTGTACAAAAAGTAGATGATGACGTCACATTATTGCCGCTGATCAGCCGCATAGTCCAAGCTTATGCCGCGAATCCGCGCAAAGATATACTGTTCATCAGAAAAGTTTTGTGCCGAAATTCTTATATTTCTCTGATGGTTTTTCTGCATATTTTTAATACTGAAAAATCCCTGTTTTTAGAAAAAGTACAGAGAGCATATTTTGGGTTTCAGTTTTGGGTCGTTCGGACTTCAAAATCCGTCTAGACTTCGCCTAAGGCTCTAGCTAGGCTCTGATACCACTGTAGGGTTCCTAGGCACAGAAGAGAGGTCTTACAAGGCATCAACCATGCCAATTTCAAATTTTACAGTGCCTACAAACCCTAAACTACGGATCGTCGGCTAGATGTCTAGGCGAAAAACTAACTAGTTAACACTTAACTAAAAGTTTAACGGAAATACAACCTTTGTAGATCCGGTCCTCCACCTCCACGGCTCCGCAACGAGGTCGTCTCCGCTGTCCAAATCAAATCCGGGCTCTAGAGTCGGCTTCGTCGGAGAATGGGCAAGCTAGGTCGTCGATGTCCATGCCGAAGATGATCTACGTCGAGGCATCGCTAGATCAAGCTCACAACTTCACCAAGTCATGAAACTTGTGAAGTAAACACACTCTACTACTTGGCAAGAGGTAGAGGATGAAGAAATAGGAAGTGGGTAGACTTTAGAATCGGATTTCTCACTCATTTCCATCACTTGCCATTGATGGGGCAAGCTTTCTTCACTTGAAGAATGAAGAAGAAGAAGGAAATAGTTATGATAAGTTAATTAGAAAAAGAAAAGAATAATCAAAACTTATCATGACTAAACCATGGTAAAGTGTAGAGATTGAACTAGGGTTAAATTAATGGTTAGGGTTAAAGATGAAGACAAGAATGGTTACAAAGTCAAAGCTTCATGAAGCTTCAACTAAACTCCAAAATTAGCAACCATTCTTTTCTTATCTATTCAAAATAAATAAATAAATAAATAAGTAAGAATAGAAAACCCTAATCATTAGTTTAACCATGGCTTAATCCATTACACTTAACTATAGTTAAACATGTATCATCAAACATGATACAATCAAGTGCACAAAACTATATCGAATATACAATGTGCACATCCGAGTGAGAAAATCCATCTTAAGTAAACCGATACTAGTTGATGCAAAGTAATATATCAAATATATAAATATGCATTAAATCATTAAATCAACGCTTGATTTAACGATCCGGTCATGACGCACATAACCGACTGGTACCATTAGTAACATCTTATCTAATCAACACTTGATCCGATAACCCGGCTATATCACATATAACCGATCAATGTCACATCGCGAGAATCGAATACAGTATCACATACTCGTATTATTCTTGGTCCCGCACATATCTCATATGCGCTCCTATTTCGTTTCTCTTAAGCCAGGAAACCTCTGTGTAGGACTCTAAAGACTTGTCAATACGCCGGCAGCAGGTGATGATCATATCAAACACCCACAAGCCGCAAGCGGTCTGCTAAACGTAACGGCCACCCGGGTATTGAGCGATCTGAAGATCGACGAGCAAGCCCGCTCACACTCCAGTGAATCCGACCAGTAACACTACCGTACAGTCCGGTCTGATCGTCTGATATGTCGCATATCTCGCCTAGGGGTGGTAAACGTCAGACCCCAATAGCTCGATAAGTCGTGTCGATATGAGGTCTATAACTGTTCGAGAAACTACTGGTAACACTTACCAGTAAATCTCAGCAACCCTGGCCAGGGATTTCCTGTTATAGCCAATCGAACACAGCGCAACATCAACCCCCTATACCGGGAGAGACGAATCCCCTCCTATCGCTCATTGCCTCCGTGTGACTCGGGACTGTACCCAAAAACCACCGTTTTGCACGCCCACTTGGACGTGGTAAGATGGAAATCAAAGCACTGTGGGAACTACACAAGACTCTATGACGATCTCGGGTCAACAGACTACTCTGTACCAGTGTCACCAGAGAACTGCCATCTGACGTGAGGTATAATACCATCTGGGAGTTCTCGGCGAGTCCGTCCAGTGTACCCAGTCTCCACTGAGCACCCGTATATCATCTCTGATGTCAAACACCGATGGATATGGGATCATCCATCGCCCATCTGTATGGGTCGAGAAGGTACACGCTAGTCTACTCTGGTATATCGATGCCCCGTCTCGATACACCCACGACTAGGGACTTTGAAGGATGTACTTATGGACTACCATGTCCCCACTAGTATGATCCGCATCATAGTCCAGGTAGTCAAGCACACATCCTAAGGGCTTTACCAACATGTAACAGAGAGACAATCAGTATACACGTTAAGGTAAAGTTCAACCAGATAGCATACTATCATGTCGAGCAAGAAAGTCCTCCCTATATATGTCCCAGCATCCACTACAATATACATACCATGTACAGTAATGGCCTCTAGGGCATACATATAACTAACACACTGGAGAAGTTTGGGGCATTTCTAAGCAAAAGCGGCCGGCCACCATAGCCTCCATCTCGGCCAAAACCAAGCACCCCCCCCAAATTTTTCCAGTGTTCCATTGACCGGGTTTTGGTGTTTCAGGTGTTATTTGTTTTTGCAAAATTTGCATGAGATGTTAATTTACTATAAAGGCAACTCGGAGTGTTTTCGTAGTCGTAATCCTAACTATTTTCGGGTTACTTTAGATGGTGTTAAAAAGTTCGAAAGGACATCACATGCCTAATCAAATGAATTACTTAGACATCACATGCCTAACAATTATAAACCCCGCATTTTAGTCTCGTTATCGAAAACACTTTTCAATATCAAGTCGGGCAATTCAACAAGATTCCCGAAAAACTGATCGAATGCTCGTCGCAAACTTTAGTAGGCGGCCGCACCCCTGATACCGTCGACGAAGTGCACCAAGGCGGAACACCGCTGCCGCGAGCACCCGGACGGATGCTTTCGGCGACGGGGTTCTCCTACAGTCACTTGGTCGGGGCTATGGGGTGAGGCTATCTATTAAGTTTACCCGGCGAGTATCCGCGTACGCTACGTGATTGCAACGGACTTTTGATCACATAAAAATTCCGTGGCAACCGATCAAGTGAGACTAAACTGCTATGTTTATAACATTCATCCAGTCATCTCATAACTATTTGCGAATTCCAAGTATTGTATCACATTCCGGATAAATAGAAAATGCTAAACTTTTCGATCGAACAATCGAACACCCAAGTTTTCCCGATACAGCTCAACACATGAAATAAGTCTAACAACATTCAGTTCGTGCCTCAGTACCAACGGTCCTGCCGTAGAAGGGTCAAGCCAACGCCTCACATGTGGCACGCCGTACTGCCCCAAACCCGAAGGTTCAAAGGGCAGTTCAAGACGGTCACATAATCGAGTTAAGGTTTGTTGTCTTCTAGAGGGTCCATCGCGTTACTTGCACTACTTAGAACGTCGTTAAACTACGGAAAAATCCAACAATTGGAAATTTCCCGGCAGGGAGAAATTGGGTATTTATATCCGGTCGAACTTTTTAACATATTCTAAAAATACCCGGAAAGGCACACCGACAAAATTAGACAGTCCGATCGAATACACCGAGTCCCCAATACAACTCAGAAAATACAACTCTGTAATAAATATTAAAAACATCCAGAACACACAAGAAACACCAACAGAAACAACTGAAGAAAACTCACAGCCTGATCATCACAGACGGCCGCGGAACCGCTGCAAAATGCGGGTCAACGCCGCGGTTCCACGGTCGTACTGTAGAATTAGGATGTCATTTTCTGCAGTTTTTCTTAGAATTTCCTGCACATTTCTCTGCATATTTTTAATTCTAAAAAATCCACGATTTCAGAAAAAGTATAGAGAGCAATATTAGGGTTTGGGTTTTGATTCGATCGGAGTTCTAATTCCGTCTGGACTTCGCCTAAGGCTCGAGCTAGGCTCTGATACCACTGTAGGGTTCCTAGGCACTCTAATGGAGTCTCACAAGTGATCAAACATGGCCAATTGAAATTTTACAAGTGCCTACAAACCCTAATACGGATCGTTAACTAGATATATAGGCGAAGCAAGCAAGTAAACGGAAAAATAGCTAAAGGGAAGGGGCTACAACCTTTGTAGATCCGGTCCTCCACCTCCTAGGCTCCGTGATGAAGTCCTCTCCGCTGTCCAAATCGAACCATGACTCTCACGGTGGTTTCATCGGAGGAAAAACGGGCTAGGTCATCGACGACGATGCCGAAGATGATCTACGTCGAGGCATCGCTAGATCATGCTCCAACTTCACCAAGTCAAGAAAACTTGTGAAGGAAACACCCTATACTACTTGGCAAGAGGTAGAGGATGAAGAAATAGGATGTGGGTTCACTTTAGAATTGGATTTCTCACTAGTTTTCATCACATGCCATTGGAGTAGCAAGCTTTCTTCATGGAGGAAAAAGATGAAGAAGAAGAAGAAGAAGATATGATAAGTCTTGAATTATTAGATAAATAAATCAATACTTATCATGTATTAACCCTTGGTTAATTGTAGAGAATGGACCATGGTTAACTTGAATGGTTAGGGTTAAGTATAAGACAAGGATGGTGGACTAATTCAAAGCTTCAAGAATCTTCAACTAGCAAACAAAAATAGCAACCATTCTTTTCTCATCTTTTTCCAAAATAAATAAATAAATAAATAAGGAAAAAAAAAAGAAAACCCTAATCATAAACTTAACCATGGTTTAATTCTTTACACTTAACCAAGTATACATGTATCATCAAACATGATACAATCATGTGCACAAATGTATATCACATATACAACTTGCACAATTCAAGTGAGAAAATCCATTTAAAGTGAACCAATACTAGTTAATACAAAGTAATATATCAAATATATAATTATACATTAAATCATTAAATCAACACTTGATTCAATGATCCGGTCATGTCGCATATAACCGGCTAGTATCCAATGTGTCGGCTTATCGAATCAATCCTTGATTCGATAACTAGGTTATATCGTATACAACCATTCGACACATTCATCGCGAGAATGAAATACGGTATCACATACACGCATTATTCTCGGTCCCGCACATATCTCATATGCGCTCCTATTTCGTTTCGCTTGAGCCAGGAAACCTCTGTGTAGGACTCTAAAGACTGGTCAATACGCCGGCAGCAGGTGATGATCATATCAAACACCCACAAGCCGCAAGCGGTTTGATAAACGTAACGGCCACCCGGGTATTGAGCGATCAGAAGATCGACGAGCAAGCCCGCTCACACTCCTGTGAATCCAACCAGTAACACTTACCGTACAGTCCGGTCTGTTCGTCTGATATGTCGCATATCTCGCCTAGGGGTGGTAAACGTCAGACCCCAATAGCTCGATAAGTCATGCCGACGTGAGGTCCATGACAATCGTGAAACTACTGATAACTCTTACCAGTACATCACAGCAACCCTGGCCAGGGATTTCCTGTTATGGCCAGTCGAGCATAGCGCAACATCAACCCCCAATACCGGGAGAGACGAATCCCCTCCTATCGCTCATTGCCTCCATGTGAATCGGGACTGTACCCAAAAACCACCTGTTTGCACGACTCAGTAGAGCCGTGGTAGGGTGGAAATCAAAGCACAGTGGGAGACACACAAGACTCTATGACGATCTCGGGTCAACAGACTAAGCTGTACCAGTGTCACCAGAGAACTGCCATCTGACATGAGGTATAATACCATCTGGGGGTTCTCGGCGAGTCCGTTCAGTGTACCCAGTCTCCACTGAGCACCCGTATACCATCTCCGATGTCAAACACCAATGGATATGGGATCATCCATCGCCCATCACATGGGTCGAGAAGATATACGCTAGTCTACTCTAGAATATCGATGCCCCGTCCCGATATTCCCTCGACTAGGAACATTGAAGGATGTACTCATGGAGTACCCAGGCCCCACTAGTATGATCTGCATCATAGTCCTGAAAGTCGAGTACACATCCTAAGGGCTTTATCAACATGTAATCAGAGAGACAGGAAGTATACATGTTAAGATAAAGAGCAACCAGATAGCGTACTATCATGTCGAGCAAGAAAGTCCTACCTATATATGTCCCAGCATCCACTACAATATACATCCAATGTACAGTAATGGCCTCTAGGGCATACATATAACTAACAATCTCCCACTTGCACTAGGGCCATCTGTAGCAGTGGTTGTAGTATCTAATACTCAACCATCCCCTAAAAGTCTCTCTTTGGGAAAAGGCCTTCGTGAGTGGATCCGCCGTGTTCTCCTCTGAGTCTACTCTCCCAACCTTGATCACCCTGGAGATCAACTATCTCCATGATCAGGTGATGCTGCCTCTGATTATGTCTGGGTCACTGATGGGACCAGGGTTCCTAGGCCAAAGCCACAGTTCCATTGTCACACAATGGTAGGAACCTAGTTCATCTCATGAACCATTATACACCCAAACAGCCTCTTTGGTAGCATCTTAAGTAGCGATGTATCCTGCCTTTATCGTCTAGTATGTCACGGTATCTGGCTTGGAACTCTTCCAACATACCGTCCCTTTACTGAGGGTAAAGACAATGCCTGCGACTGACATTTAGTCGTCCTTATCACTCTGGAACCCTTCCAGTGATTCTTCCCAGGATCGATTGATACCATCTCACTACAACTAGTGAGTATCCTAACATCCAATTAGATCTATCTCATAGATCCAAAGCTTAGGATTTAGTAGGTATCACTTTGATCCTATATGGAAAATCATTGTGATAAGCGGAGATTGATCGAGCGTAGCTTAGGAAATTCCTTCCCTAACAAGAGTATGTCATCCTCGTACTCTACGAGGATCGTCACCATACTCCCTACTACCTTTTTGTTTATACAAAGTTCATCTAACATTTTGATGATGTCAACTTCTTTGACTAATCAATCAAAATAGATGTTCCAACTCCGCGATGCCTTCTTTATCTTATAAAGCATCTTGCACACGTTTCCGCTGCTCCCACTGTCTACGAGGCCCTCTGGCTGTGTTCTTATAGACGTTCTCTTCTAAATCAATATTTAGAAAAGTAGTCATGGCACCCAACCACCAGATATCGTAGTCATGGTATGTAGCCGTGGCAAGTAGGATCTGGATGGATTTAAACATAGTCCCTGGAAAAGGTTTCATCATTATCCGTGCCTGGTTGATGACGAAAAACTTTAACAAGTCTAGCTTTGAAAGTCTCAACTTTTCCATGTACACCAAGTAATCTTCTCAAGATATACTTGCTCCTGATGGGGATTTAACCCTTCAGATATAGCAACCAAAGTCCATACTTTGTTGGTGTATATGGATTCCATCTCAGACCGCTAAGCATCCAGCCATTCTTACAGAGTCCCTACTCTTGATGGCCTGCTCGAATCTAGTTGGGTCATCATCTCATGATGCAATCCTCGCTCCCACTGTCATCGAGAAACCGAGGTATCTCTCGGGCAGGCGAGGAACCCTACCAGATCGGCGGAGAGGCTGAGGTTCGTCGGGGACTATAGAATCCTTTGGTTCTGTCAAATCTTCAGCTGTAGTTTCGTATAGCTGGAACCTTTCCAGTTCTACAGAACTGACCTTGCCTTGATCTTGTCCGGATTTTGCTTTTGACATAGGCCGGACAATCCCAAATCTTAATTTATTTAAGAGATAGGATCTTCCATTTCCATATCACATATGAAGTGGTAGGCAGTGATTTGATTCGAACCTAATTCAATAGGTATGCAGCTTCTCAAGCGCATAACATCCAAAAGGAAATAGGTAACTCAGTAATACTCATCATAGAGCACACGATATCTAATATTGTGTGATTGCTCCGCCCCGATATACCGTTGTGCTGTGGTGTATTCAGAGGAGTAATACTGAGAGAGAATCTCATTTTCCTTTAGAATGGTCCAGGAATGCCATGCACAAGTATTCTCCTCCCTGATCTCATCATAGGACATAATACTTATACCCGGTTATTGGTTCTCTACTTCTAACTTATATTCTGTGAATATCTCAAAAGGTTCGGACTTGTGTTTCAACAGGAACATATGTCAGAATCTTGAGAGATTATCAGAGAATATAATGAAGTATAAAGAACCAGTCCTGGCATGTGTAGACAAGAGACCTTACATACATCATCATGCATCAGTCCCAAGAGTTTACTAACTCTTTCTTAGTTTTCAGCAAACGGAGCTATGGTCATCTAATCTTTGCGACATGACTGACAAGTTTCACAAGATATAAATTCAAACTAATTTAAATATGCATCTAAAATGTAACTTCAGCCAGTCGGGTCGCATTGATGTGACCTAGTCTACAATACCTCAAGAAGAATTTGTTCATTTCTGAACTCTTCCTCTTGTGTGTGTTCAGTATACAAGGAACTGTAGTTTGATTTAGAACGTCAATGCTTTTAGATAACGTGCCTGAACCGATCAACTTTTGATATAGGAAATGTTCAAAACATTATCCAACAATACAAAATTATATCATTTCTTTACTTATAAAGAGACTGATATGATTTTGTATATCAGGTTCGGTATCTAATAGTATTTGTTCAGAATCAATGTATTGGTAATACAGGGTGACAGTGACCAACAGACTTGGCTGCAACACTTGCCCCGTTTTCTGCCTCATGAAACTTATCACCTGTTCTCAGTTTTTCTACCTTTTTGTAGCCCTATGTAACAGATTACATATCTGGGATCCTGATCCGGTATCATATACCCAGGATGCAGAGGATACTGAGAAACAGTTCTTTATAATGAACACACCCGAAGGAGATGCATCATATGCACTGTCTTCGTTTGGGCGGCATAGGAATTCTGGTATTCCCTATTTCCTGCTCTGTCTTATAACAATTATAAGTTGGAGCGGGACCAACGTTCCCCAGCTCAGAATAACAAGCGGGTTCGGTCAATACATCCATTTTATTATCTTGATTAAGGCGTGATATGGTCGCTACCAGGAGAGAGAGAGAAGAAAACACTCTGCGTGCGCTCTTGCAAGATCAGATTGGTTATATATTTTATCTAATCAGGATGGCTCCCACTGTTTTTATCAAATCTTCCTTCAAACCTTAAAAGGAAAGACTAGCCGGGATTAATTACACTCTACAAGTTCGCCAATCTTTCAGCCAGGCCAGTGTCGGTACTTTGAGGGAGGTTCCCCGTGCTTTCGCACGGACCTAATTACAGTAAACCTCGTTTTCCCATAGGCGTAACCCCGTTGACACCTTTCTAGACACCTACTTGATCGGCTAATTGCAAAGTGCAAAACTCTCCCAGGAGTAACAATTACTCGCAGTGGGTATCGGGATCCAACTATCATATAGAAGGTATGCAATCTCATTGCAAATTTCAACACTTGAAACTCCCGATAAAGGTTTTTACCCTTAGCACCTATGACCTTAACTATGGTCAACAAATCATAAGTACTAGTCAAGTTCTACCCTGTTAGTTATATGTATGCCCTAGAGGCCATTACTGTACATAGGATGTATATTGTAGTGGATGCTGGGACATATATAGGGAGGACTTTCTTGCTCGACATGATAGTATGCTATCTGGTTGAACTTTACCTTAACGTGTATGCTGATTGTCTCTCTGTTACATGTTGGTAAAGCCCTTAGGATCTGTACTTGACTACCTGGACTATGATGCGGATCATACTAGTGGGGACATGGTAGTCCATAAGTACATCCTTCAAAGTCCCTAGTCGTGGGTGTATCGAGACGGGGCATCGATACACCAGAGTAGACTAGCGTATACCTTCTCGACCCATACAGATGGGCGATGGATGATCCCATATCCATTGGTGTTTGACATCGGAGATGATATACGGGTGCTCAGTTGAGACTGGGTACACTGGACGGACTCGCCGAGAACTCCCAGATGGTATTATACCTCACGTCAGATGGCAGTTCTCTGGTGACACTGGTACAGAGTAGTCTGTTGACCCGAGATCGTCATAGAGTCTTGTGTGGTTCCCACTGTGCTTTGATTTCCATCTTACCACGTCCAAGAGGGCATGCAAAACGGTGGTTTTTGGGTACAGTCCCGAGTCACATGGAGGCAATGAGCGATAGGAGGGGATTCGTCTCTCCCGGTATAGGGGGTTGATGTTGCGCTGTGTTCGATTGGCTATAACAGGAAATCCCTGGCCAGGGTTGCTGAGATTTACTGGTAAGTGTTACCAGTAGTTTCTCGAACAGTTATAGACCTCATATCGACACGACTTATTGAGCTATTGGGGTCTGACGTTTACCACTCCTAGGCGAGATATGCGACATATCAGACGATCAGACCGGACTGTACGGTAGTGTTACTGGTCGGATTCACTGGAGTGTGAGCGGGCTTGCTCGTCGATCTTCAGATCGCTCAATACCCGGGTGGCCGTTACGTTTAGCAGACCGCTTGCGGCTTGTGGGTGTTTGATATGATCATCGCCTGCTGCCGGCGTATTGACGAGTCTTTAGAGTCCTACACAGAGGTTTCCTGGCTCAAGCGAAACGAAATAGGAGCGCATATGAGATATGTGCGGGACCGAGAATAATACGAGTATGTGATACTGTATTCGATTCTCGCGATGTGACATTGATCGGTTATATGCGATATAGCCGGGTTATCGGATCAAGTGTTGATTCGATAAGATGTTACTAATGATACCAGTCGGTTATGTGCGCATGACCGGATCATTGAATTAAGTGTTGATTTAATGATTTAATGCATATTTATATATTTGATATATTGCTTTGCATCAACTAGTATCGGTTTACTTAAGATGGATTTTCTCGCTCGAGTGTGCGCATTGTATATGCGATATGTTTATGTGCACATGTTTGTATCATGTTTGATGATGCATACCACTTTGGTTAAGTGTAAAGTTTGAACCATGGTTGTGTTTGTGTTTAGGGTTTTATTTTCTTAATTATTCATTTATTCTTTTTGAAAAATGGATAAAAGGAAAGCAAATGAGAAAAATGGTGGCTTCTTTTGTTTTGTTCATGAATCTTCATGAAGCTTTGACTTAGTTAACCATTTTGTCTCATGCTTAACCCTAACCACTCCACTAACCCTAGTTCACTCTCTACAACTAACCATGGTCATGTTATGATAAGAATGAGTTTCTTTTCTAATTAAACTAATTCTTTTCATAACAATTTCCTTCTTCTTCTTCCTTGCTTCAAGTGAAGAAAAGCTTACCTCATCAATGGTGATTGATGTTTTTGAGTGAGAAATCCAATTCTAAAGTTAACCCACTTCCTATTTCTTCATCCTCTACCTCTTGCCAAGTAGTAGAGTGTGTTTACTTCACAAGTTTCTTGACTTGGTGAAGTCGGAGCTTGATTTAGCGATGCCTCGACGTAGATCATCTTCGGCATGGACATCGACGACCTAGCTTGCCCATTCTCCGACGAAGCCGACTCTAGAGCCCGGATTTGATTTGGACAGCGGAGACGACCTCGTTGCGGAGCCGTGGAGGTGGAGGACCGGATCTACAAAGGTTGTATTTCCGTTAAACTTTTAGTTAAGTGTTAACTATTTCTTTGTTCGCCTAGAAATCTAGCAAACGATCCGTAGTTTAGGGTTTGTAGGCACCGTAAAATTTTAATATGGCATGTTCGATGCCTTGTGAGACCTCCTTGGAGTGCCTAGGAACCCTACATACCCATCATTTCGTGATTAATTAGACCCACCCACATGACCCTTAACTAAGGTCAACAAAGTCACGCGACTGTCCTAACTAATCGCATCATATGCAGTGTAGGAAGACATCACTTAGCTACCGTACACTGTGCCTTGACTATGGTCAACAAACACAGCACGAATACTAAGTACTCTACTTCCTAAAATGATGGAGGGTTGCGAATGGTTTTTGTGAAAACCTTTAACGCTTTGAACTTGATCTCGTTGCGGAATCAAATGGTTTTTAAATGGAATGTTTTTGAAGCTTTTCTAGTTTTGCTAAAGGGGTCACTCCCGGTGAAGGGATCGTCGGCCCTTTCCTCGTCGAATGAGGTGCGGGATATATCATATATATCACTGTGCAAAGCGGAAACTATAGAAGTGATCAAATGACAAACCGAGGGTTGTAGCATCTGCCAGTTATTGCTAAAGGAGTCACTCCCGATGAAGGGATCTCGGTCCTTTCCTCATCGAATAAGGTGCAGGATGTTCTATAATGAACACCGCGATGCAAAGCAAGAACTGTAGCTACCTGTTTTTATTTTGAAATTCGATTCCACAATATCAATTAGGTTTATTTTCTTTCATTAATCTCATTAATGAATATCCCATCATTTAAGTCCACCTAAACATCACAGATAAATATAACGTACGCTTATGCCATCCGCATTCGCCTCGATGTCCCGTCTGCACCGTTAGGTTAGGTAACTAACGGCAGAGCGGGGCAGGGCTAGCGCGGGTGTAAAACATAAGCAACGTTTATATAATATATCATATATACTATATATAATATCTGTCACAGAACATCACATGATCACACCACAGATAAATCACAGCAGAAAAAACATATGAAATATTGGATATACTAGGACGTCCGTGTTTTCAATACGAGCCAGTATAAAACACGGATTCCACGGTCGTGATGAATAGCCAATCCCACACCCCTAGACCCCTACGAGAGCGGCAAGCAACCCTACCAATTCAAGAGTTAGGAGACCCGGACTCGACTCCTCGAGTTGGTCTCCCACTAGACTCCAGAACCCGGTTACTTGTGCTCCCCTCCTTGGGTCTATCCTAGTGCAGAAAAGTAAATAATATACAACAACGGTGACAACTTCCGCAACCTGGAAGTGCCCCAATAAAAGAATATTACATACAAGTTTTTACATGAATGGAAATGAAAAAACACTCATCTCACATAAAAACCCCCCCGGCTATTCAAACATGACGATCCAATATAACATATCCAGCAACACATAACATCACATGTCATCAACGTAAGTAAATATGCGCATCCCAATTGTCGTTGACATATAGCAACGAAACCGGCGATATCACATATTACACTTACGGTCACAGAAAAGAAAGTGTAAAACTACAACAGTTGGAATCCGCAACCTCTTTAGACATCACATGCCTAATCAAATGAATTACTTAGACATCACATGCCTAACAATTATAAACCCCGCATTTTAGTCTCGTTATCGAAAACACTTTTCAATATCAAGTCGGGCAATTCAACAAAATTCCCGAAAAACTGATTGAATGCTCGTCGCAAACTTTAGTAGGCGGCCGCACCCCTGATACCGTCGACGAAGTGCACCAAGGCGAAACACCGCTGCCGCAAGCACCCAGACGGATGCTTTCGGCGACGGGGTTCTCCTACAGTCACTTGGTCGGGGTTATGGGGTGAGGCTGTCTATTAAGTTTACCCGGCAAGTATCCGCGTACGCTACGTGATTGCAACGGACTTTTGATCACATCAAAATTCCGTGGCAACCGATCAAGTGAGACTAAACTGCTATGTTTATAACATTCATCCAGTCATCTCATAACTATTTGCGAATTCCAAGTATTGTATCACATTCCGGATAAATAGAAAATGCTAAACTTTTCGATCGAACAATCGAACTCCCAAGTTTTCCCGATACAGCTCAACACATGAAATAAGTCTAACAACATTCAGTTCGTGCCTCAGTACCAACGGTCCAGCCGTAGAAGGGTCAAGCCAACGCCTTATATGTGGCACGCCGTACTGCCCCAAACCCGAAGGTTCAAAGGGCAGTTCAAGACGGTCACATAATCGAGTTAAGGTTTGTTGTCTTCTAGAGGGTCCATCGCGTTACTTGCACTACTTAGAACGTCGTTAAACTACGGAAAAATCCAACAATTGGAAATTTCCCGGCAGGGAAAAATTGGGTATTTATATCCGGTCGAACTTTTTAACATATTCTAAAAATACCCGGAAAAGCACACCGACAAAATTAGACAGTCCGATCGAATACACCGAGTCCCCAATACAACTCAGAAAATACAACTCTGTAATAAATATTAAAAACGTCCAGAACACACAAGAAACACCAACAGAAACAACTGAAGAAAACTCACAGCCTGATCATCACAGACGGCCGCGGAACCGCCGCAAAATGGGGGTCAACGCCGCGGTTCCGCGGTCGTACTGTAGAATTAGGCTGTCGTTTTCTGCAGTTTTTCTTAGAATTTCCTGCACATTTCTTTGCATATTTTTAATTCTAAAAAATCCACGATTTCAGAAAAAGTACAGAGAGCAATATTAGGGTTTGGGTTTTGATTCGATCGGAGTTCTAATTCCGTCTGGACTTCGCCTAAGGCTCTAGCTAGGCTTTGATACCACCGTAGGGTTCCTAGGCACTCTAATGGAGTCTCACAAGTGATCAAACATGGCCAATTAAAATTTTACAAGTGCCTACAAACCCTAATACGGATCGTTAACTAGATATATAGGCGAAGCAAGCAAGTAAACGGAAAAATAGCTAAAGGGAAGGGGCTACAACCTTTGTAGATCCGGTCCTCCACCTCCTAGGCTCCGTGATGAAGTCCTCTCCGCTGTCCAAATCGAACCATGACTCTCACGGTGGTTTCATCGGAGGAAAAACGGGCTAGGTCATCGACGACGATGCCGAAGATGATCTACATCGAGGCATCGCTAGATCAAGCTCCAACTTCACCAAGTCAAGAAAACTTGTGAAGGAAACACCCTATACTACTTAGCAAGAGGTAGAGGATGAAGAAATAGGATGTGGGTTCACTTTAGAATTGGATTTCTCACTAGTTTTCATCACTTGCCATTGGAGTAGCAAGCTTTCTTCATGGAGGAAGAAGATGAAGAAGAAGAAGAAGATATGATAAGTCTTGAATTATTAGATAAATAAATCAATACTTATCATGTATTAACCCTTGGTTAATTGTAGAGAATGGACCATGGTTAACTTGAATGGTTAGGGTTAAGTATAAGACAAGGATGGTGGACTAATTCAAAGCTTCAAGAATCTTCAACTAGCAAACAAAAATAGCAACCATTCTTTTCTCATCTTTTTCCAAAATAAATAAATAAATAAATAAGAAAAAAAAAGAAAACCCTAATCATAAACTTAACCATGGTTTAATTCTTTACACTTAACCAAGTAAACATGTATCATCAAACATGATACAATCATGTGCACAAATGTATATCACATATACAACTTGCACAATTCAAGTGAGAAAATCCATTTAAAGTGAACCAATACTAGTTAATACAAAGTAATATATCAAATATATAATTATACATTAAATCATTAAATCAACACTTGATTCAATGATCCGGTCATGTCGCATATAACCGGCTAGTATCCAATGTGTCGGCTTATCGAATCAATCCTTGATTCGATAACTAGGTTATATCGCATACAACCATTCGACACATTCATCGCGAGAATGAAATACGGTATCACATACACGCATTATTCTCGGTCCCGCACATATCTCATATGCGCTCCTATTTCGTTTCGCTTGAGCCAGGAAACCTCTGTGTAGGACTCTAAAGACTCGTCAATACGCCGGCAGCAGGTGATGATCATATCAAACACCCACAAGCCACAAGCGGTCTGCTAAACGTAACGGCCACCCGGGTATTGAGCGATCAGAAGATCGATGAGCAAGCCCGCTCACACTCCTGTGAATCCAACCAGTAACACTTACCGTACAGTCCGGTCTGTTCGTCTGATATGTCGCATATCTCGCCTAGGGGTGGTAAACGTCAGACCCCAATAGCTCGATAAGTCATGCCGACGTGAGGTCCATGACAATCGTGAAACTACTGATAACTTTTACCAGTACATCACAGCAACCCTGGCCAGGGATTTCCTGTTATGGCCAGTCGAGCATAGCGCAACATCAACCCCCAATACCGGGAGAGACGAATCCCCTCCTATCGCTCATTGCCTCCATGTGAATCGGGACTGTACCCAAAAACCACCTGTTTGCACGACTCAGTAGAACCGTGGTAGGGTGGAAATCAAAGCACAGTGGGAGACATACAAGACTCTATGACGATCTCGGGTCAACAGACTAAGCTGTACCAGTGTCACCAGAGAACTGCCATCTGACGTGAGGTATAATACCATCTGGGAGTTCTCGGCGAATCCGTTCAGTGTACCCAGTCTCCACTGAGCACCCGTATACCATCTCTGATGTCAAACACCAATGGATATGGGATCATCCATCGCCCATCACATGGGTCGAGAAGATATACGCTAGTCTACTCTGGAATATCGATGCTCCGTCCCGATATTCCCTCGACTAGGAACATTGAAGGATGTACTCATGGACTACCCAGGCCCCACTAGTATGATCTGCATCATAGTCCTGGAAGTCGAGTACACATCCTAAGGGCTTTATCAACATGTAATCAGAGAGACAGGAAGTATACATGTTAAGATAAAGAGCAACCAGATAGCGTACTATCATGTCGAGCAAGAAAGTCCTACCTATATATGTCCCAGCATCCACTACAATATACATCCAATGTACAGTAATGGCCTCTAGGGCATACATATAACTAACACACTCTACGTCCTGGGTATTAGATACCGGATCAGGATCCCACATATGTAATATGTGACATGGGCTACGGAAAGGTAGAGAACTGGGAATAGGTGATCATTCCGTAAGAGTAGGGAATGGAGAAAATGATGCAGCCAAAGCTGTTGGCGAATATCAACTTGTGTTACCAAGTGGCAACACATTGATTCTGAACGAATGCTATTACATTCCGACCCTGATATGCAATCTTATATCAGTTTCTTTATTAAGTAAAGAAGGATATAATTTTGTAGTACAGGATAATATTATGAACATCTTCCTGAATCAAAAGTTGATTGGATCAGGCTCGTTAAATAATGGCATATACATTCTCGATCAAACTACAGTCCTTAATGTACAAAACACACACAAGAGGAAGAGTTCAGAAATGAACGAATCCTTCTTGTGACATTGTAGACTAGGTCATATCAATGCGACACGACTAGCTAAGTTGCATAAGGATGGATATTTGAATCTGTTCGAATTTTCATCTTATGACACTTGCCAGTCATGTCTCAAAGGCAAGATGACCAAAACTCTGTTTATAGGACACGGAGAAAGAGTTACGGAACTCTTAGGACTGATACATTGTGATGTATGTGGTCCCATGTCTACACATGCCAGGAATGGTTCCTCGTACTTCATTACATTCACTGACGATCTCTCAAGATTCGGACATGTGTTCCTGATGAAACACAAGTCTAAAGATTTTGAGAAATTCAAAGAATATAAATCCGAAGTCGAGAACCAAACGGGTAAAAGTATTAAAATCCTTCGATCTGATCGAGGAGGTGAATACTTGAGCATGGAGTTCCTGGACTTCCTAAAAGAGAATGGGATTCTCTCTCGGCTTACTCCTCCGTATACACCACAGCACAACGGTGTATCAGAACGGAGGAATCACACCCTATTAGATATGGTGCGCTCTATGATGAACACTGCTGAGTTGCCTATTTCCTTTTAGGGTTATGCGCTAGAGATAGCAGCATACCTATTGAATCAAGTTCTATCTAAATCTGTACCTGCCACACCATATGAGATATGGAGTGGGAAGAGACCATATCATAAACGAGTTAAGATATGGGGTTGTATGGCCTATGTCAAAAGGAAAAATTCGGACAAACTCAAGGCACGATTAGTTCTTTGCAAGTTTGTGGGATATCCAAACATATGGATATTTTTTATACCACAGTGAGGAACAAAAAGTGTTTGTTGCTCAACATGCCACCGTTTTAGAAAAGTAATTTCTTGTAAAAGAAATTAGTGTCAAATAGGTAGAACTGGAAGAAGTTCCAGATACACAAACTGTAACTGAAGATTTAATGGAAGCAGAGGATTCGATAGTACCCAACGAACCCCAGCCTCTCTGCCGATCTAGTAGGGTTCCTCATCCACCTAAGAGATACTACGGTTTTCTCATTGATGGTAGAAGCGAGGATTGCATCATGGAGGATGATGACCCAACTAGCTTCGAGCAGGCCATCATGAGTGGGGACTCAGTGAGGTGGCTGGATGCAATGCGGTCCGAGATGGAATCCATGTACACCAAAAAAGTATGGACTTTGGAAGATGCTCCTGAAGGGGTAAAACCCATTGGGAGCAAGTGGATCTTCAAGAAAAAACTTGGTGTAGATAGGAAAGTGGAGACTTTCAAAGCTAGACTTGTTGCAAAGGGTTTTCGTCAATGACCAGGTGTAGATTATGACGAAATCTTTTCTCCAGTGGCTATGCTTAAATCCATCCGGATCATGCTTGCCATCGCTGCATACCATGACTATGAAATCTGGCAAATGGATGTTAAGACCGCCTTTCTAAATGGTGATTTGGAAGAGTGCGTGTACATGACTCAGCCAGAGGGCTTCATAGACAGTGGGAGCAGTGGAAAGGTGTGCAGGCTGCTTAAATCCATCTACGGGTTAAAGTAAGCATCGCGGAGTTGGAACATCTGTTTTGATGTCGTTATCAAAGAGTTTGATTTCATCAAAAACGTAGATGGACCTTGTATATAGAAGAAGGTGGGAGAGAGTAAGGTTGTCTTCCTCGTTTTGTACGTGGATGACATACTCTTGATAGGAAATGATATTCCTATGCTGCAATCGGTCAAGCTCTTCTTATCACGAAGATTCTCAATGAAAGATCTAGGGGATGCCTCCTACATCTTAGGGATTAAGATCTATAGAGACAGATCTAAACGGATAGTGGGATTGTCCCAATCCAGGTACATTGACACCATACTAAAGCAGTTTAGTATGGAAGAATCCAAGCGTGGGTTTTTACCCACGATCTCAGGACTCACTCTTTCCAAAAAGTTGTCTCCCAAGACTGATTTGGAGAGAGCTCGCATGCAAGGGATTCCCTATGCTTCGGCAGTAGGCTCTATCATGTACGCGATGCTATGTACCAGACCCGATGTAGCATACTCACTAAGTATGATGAGTAGGTATCAAGCAGATCCTGGAGAGAGTCACTGGATAGCTGTGAAGAGCATTTTCAAGTACTTGAGAAGGACTAAAGAGATGCTCTTGGTGTATGGTAACGGAGAACTCCAAGTGGAGTCCTTCACCGATTCGAGCTTCCAGAGTGATAAGAACGACTCTAAGCCGCACTCGGGATTTGTCTTTACCCTCAATGGAGGGTTGGTTTGCTGGAAGACTTCCTAGCAGGAAACCGTGGCAGACTCGACGATAGAGGCTGAATACATCGCTACCAATGATGCTGCCAAAGGCGCTATCTGGATGAAGAAGTTCATAACTGAATTTGGAGTGGTTCCATCCATTGAGTATCCAATACGTTTGTATTGTGATAACAATGGAGCGGTGGCTTTGGCCAAGGAACTCAGGTCCCATCAGCGATCCAGGCATATTCTGAGGCGGTATCACCTGATCCGGGAAATAGTTGATCGCCGGGAGATCGAGGTCAGGAGAGCTGACATGAAGAATAACACTACGGATCCACTCATGAAGGACATTCCCCAGATACAATTCGAGAGACTCTTCGGGATGCTGGGTATGCGATACTACAGCAGCTGGCCCTAGTGCAAGTGGGAGATTGTTAGTTGTATGTATGCCCTAGGGCCATTATTGTACATGTGATGTATATTATATTGGATGCTTGAACATATATAGAGAGGACTTTCTTGCTCAACATGATAGTATGCTATCTGGTTGCTCTTTATCTTAACATGTATACTTGTCTCTTGATACCATCTTATGGTTACATGTTGGTAAAGCCCTTAGGATGTGTACTTGACTACCAGGATTATGATGCAGATCATACTAGTGGGGCCATGGTAGTCCATAAGTTCATTCTTTAATGTTCCTAGTCGTGGGTGTATCAAGACAGGACATCGATATACCAGAGTAGACTAGCGTATACGCTTCTCGACCCATGAGATGGGCGATGGATGATCCCATATCCATTGGTGTTTGACATCAGAGATGGTATATGGGTGCTCAGTGGAGACTGGGTACACTGGACGGACTCGCTGAGAACTCCTAGATGGTATTATACCTCACGTCAGATAGCATTTCTCAGGTGACACTGGTACAGGTTAGTCTGTAGATCCGAGATCGTCATAGAGCCTTGTGTGATTCCCACTATGCTTTGATTTCCACCTTACCACGTTCAAGAGGACGTGCTAAACGGTGGATTTTTGGTACAGTCCCAAGTCACATGGAGGCAATGAGCGATAGAAGGGGTTTCGTCTCTTCCAGAATTGGGGGTTAATGTTGCGCTGTGCTCAATTGGCCATAACAGGGAAGTCTCTGGCCAGGGCTGATTTAGAGATTTACCGGTAAGTGTTATCAGTAGTTTGTCGACCCGTTATGAGCCTCATATCGGCATGAATTATCGAGTTATTGGGGTCTTACGTTTACCACCCCTAGACTTGATATGCGACATATCAGATAAGGAGACCGGACTGTACGGTAGTGTTACTAACAGGCTTTACAGGAGCTAGAGTGGGCTTGCTTGTTCATCTTCTGATCGCTCAATACTCGGGTAGCCGTTACGTCCAGCTAGTACCGCTGACAGCTTATGGGTGCTTGATGTGATCATCACCTACTGCCAGCGTATTGACGAGTCTTTAGAGTCCTACATAGAGGTTTTACTGGCTCAGGCAAAATGAAGTATGAGCACATATGTGATATGTGCGGGACCGAGAATAATGCGAGTAAGTGATACCGTATTCTATTCTCGCGATTTTTGTATCGGACGATTATATGTGATATAGCCGGGTTATCGAATCAAGTATTGATTCAATAAGTTGGTACATTTAATATTAGTCGGTTATATGTGATATAGCCGGATTATTAAATCAAGTGTTGATTTGATAATTTAGTGTATAATTGTGTATTTGATATACTAATTTATATTAACTAATATTAGCTAACTTAAGCATTTATTATTCTCACATGTGCACACTTAATATATATGTGTTATATATTAATTGTGTTTTATTTTGTATCATGGTTGTTGATACACACTATATGGGTGTATGAGACTTACACCATACTAATTATAATGTAAGGTTTTAATATTTAAATTAATTCCAAATTAATGGATTATTAGCCACATGCATGAAGCTTTGAGAAGCTTGTGGATGCTTTGACTAAGCCCACTAGTTTTGTTTTACTTAAGATATTTATTAACCTAACCATTATAATTAACCCATGGTTATGTCTCTACATGAGTTAGTATATAATAGAAACTCACCCATGGTTATTTCTCCCACCTCATTAGTTCATTCTCATCTCTTGATCTCTTCTTCTTCCTCCTTGAGAAAAGCTTGCTACCTTTTTTCAAAAGAGAGAAAATATTGTGAGAAAAATAAAACTAAAGTGAGCCCACTTCCTATTTCATCATCCTCTACTAGATTAGCATTTTAGTATAGGGTGTTAGCTTCACTAATCTCTCAATTAGTGAAGTAGTTGCTTGAGTTAGTGTCTCCTCGACATAGATCATCTTCGGCCTCGAAGACTTCATGCAAGATCGTTCTTTTCACCTTAAGAAGCCATGCAAGAGTCCGGGACTTGGATCACAGCGAAGGGACTTCAACTCGGAGCTTTGGAAGCGAAGGACTGGTTTACAAAGGTTGTATTCTGCAAACACTTAGATGTAAAGTCGTTTACTTTGTGTTTCGTATGATTCTCTAGTTATCAATTCTTGTTTAGGGTTTTTTAAAATTTTTAGAAAATCGTGCAGGTGTTTTCTATGGACCCTCTAGAAGAATGAAATCCTAACTCGATTCTATGACCGCCGGAACCGCTACCAAACCCTAGGGTTTGTGGTCGTTCCACGGCGCCATAGGTGAGGCAAGGGTTAGCCCTTCAACGGTTGGTCCATAGGTGCTGTGGCATGTTCTGGGTGATTTTTAAACTCCGCTCAAGTGTTGAGCTCTCTGGGAATTATGGGTGTTTGTTGATTCGATTGAAAAGTTTAACATCGTCTAACAATCTGTGATTGTGATACAATACTTGCAATCCACAATATTTAGTTTTATGAAAACTAATTTGAATTTTATAAATCTAGCAATTCAGTCTCATTTGATCGGTTGCCACGGGATTTTGATGTGGATCAAAAGTCCGTCGCAATTACGTAGTGTACGCGGATACTCACCGGGTAACCTTACCAGATAGCCAAGCCCTATAGCCCTGACCAAGTGATTGTAGGAGAACCCCGTTGCCTAAAGCATCCGTTCGGGTGCTCGCGGCCGCGGTGTTCGGCCTAACTGCACTTCGTCGACGACATCGGCGGTGCGGCCGTCTACTAAACTTTCCGACGAGCATTCGATCAGGTTGTTGGGAATCTTGTTGAATTACCCGACTAGTTATTGGAAAGTGTTTTCAATAACGAGACTAAAATACGGGATTTATAATTGTTAGGCATGTGATGTATAAGGAATTCATTTGGTTGATACATTAGGTTTATGATATCTAAGGTGGTTGCGGATTCCAATTGTTGTAGTTTTCACTTTTTTTCTGCGACCGTAAGTGTAATATGTTGTGTATCGCTGGTTTCGTTGCTATATGACAACGACAATTAGAATACGCATATTTACTTACGTTGATGACATGTGATATTATGTGTTGATGTGATATGTTATATTGGATTGTCGTGTTTTGAATAGCCGGGTTTTTTTTATGTGAGATGAGAGTTTTTCATTTTCATTCATGTAAAAACATGTATGTAATATTCTTTTATTGGGGCACTTCTAGGTTGAGGATGATGTCACCATTGATGTATATTATTTACTTTTCCACATTAGGATAGACCCAAGGTGGGGAGCACAAATAACCGGGTTCTAGAGTCCAGTGGGAGACCATCTCGAGGAGTCGAGTCCGGGTCTCCTAACTCTAGAATTGGTAGGGTTGCTTGCCACACTCGTAAGGGTCTAGGGATGTGGGTTTGGCTATTCATCGCGACTGTGTAATCCGTGTTTTATACTGGCCTAATTAAAATAGGGAATTCTTAGTATATCCAATATTTCTTATGTGTTCCTCTGCTGCTGATATTCTGTGATGTAATCACTTTATATGATGAGACAGATGTTGTTATTATATATATCATATATAATGAACATTGCTTATGTTTTACATCCGCGCTAGTCCCGCCCCACTATGCCGTTAATTAAGTAACCTAACGGTGCATAACGAGACACTGTGGCGAATGCGGATGGCATAAGCGTATGTTATATTTTTGTTTCTTCTGTGATGCTTAGGATGCATAATTGATGGGACTTCATTAATGAGATTAATGAAATAAAAGAAACCTAATGATCTTGTAGATTCTTGTTTTAAAGACCGGCAGCTCTAGTTTTTGTTTTGCATAGCGGTATTCCTTATAGAATATCTAGCACCTTATTCGATAAAGAAAGAGCCGAGATCTCTTCACCGGGAGTGACCTCTTTAGAGAAACTGGTAGATGCTACAACCCACTCGGTTTTGTTTTTGATTGCTTTTTAGTTCATGCTTTGCATTGAGGTATTTATGAAATATCCAGCACCTCATTCGATGAGGAAAGAGCCGGGATCCCTTCACCGGGGGTGACCTCTTTAGCAAAACTAGTAAAAGCCTCAAAAACACTCCTTTTCAAAAATCACTTGATTCTACAACGATATCAAGTTCATTACGCAAAAGGTTTTCTTAAAAACCTGTCGTACCCCTCCATCATTTCAGATAAATGCTACTCAGTATCCGTGCTACGTTTGTTGACTATGTTAAGGCGTAGTGTGCGGTAGATGATTAGTGCTTATCTGTTTAAGCATGTGATGCGACTGGATTAGGGTAGTCATACGACTTTGTTGACTATGTTAAGGGTCGTACGGGTGGGTTTAATTCAATCATGAAATGTACGGGTTGAACTTGGCTAGAGCTTATGATTTGTTGACCTTGTTAAGGTCATAAGTTGCTAGGGGCAAAATATTATCGGGAATTTCAAGTGTTGAAATTTGCAATGAGATTGCATACCTTCTATGAGATAGTTGGATCCCGATACCCACTGTGAGTAAGAGTTACTCCTGGGAGAGTTTTACACATTACAATTAGCCGATCAAGTAGGTGTCTCGAAAGGTGTTAACGGGGTTAAGCCTCTGGAAAAATGAGGTTTATTTTAATTAGGTTCGTACGAAAGCACGGGGAACCTCCCTCAAAGTACCGACACTGGCCTGACCGAATGATTGGCGAACTTGTAGGGTGTAATTAATCCCAGCTAGTCTTACCTTTTTGGGTTTGAAGGAAGATTTGATAAAAACAGTGGGAGCCATCCTGATTAGATAAAATAATAACAATCTGATCTCGCAAGAGCATACGCTGAGTGTTTTCTTCTCTCTCTCCTGGTAGCGACCGTGACATGCCTTAATCAAGATAATAATTTGGATGTATTGACCGAACCTCCTTATTATGCTGAGCTCGGGAACGTTGGTTCCGCTCTATCTTATAATTGTTATAAGTCCGAGTAGGAAATAGGGGAATATCCAGATTCCTACGTGACCCATTGGAGGAATAAGTATGTTGATGCATATTCTTCGGGTGTGTTCGTTACCGAGAACTGTTTCTCAGTATCCTCTATGTCCTAGGTATGAGATACCGGATCAGGATCCCATATATGTAATCTGTTACATGGGCTACAGAAAAGTAGAGAACTGGGATTGGGTGATATGTCTCTAAGTGTTAGAGAATGGTGCAATTGTTGCAGCCAAATCAGTTGGCAAATACCACCTTGTATTAATACATTAATTTTGAATAAATGTTATTACATGCCGAACCTGATATACAACATTACATCAGTTTCTTTGTTAAGTTAAAGAAGGATATAATTTTGCATTGCAGGATAATGTTGTGAACATTTTCCTTAATCAAGAGTTGATTAGATCAGGCACGTTATGTAATGGCATATACGTTCTAAATCAATCCACAGTTCAAAGTATGTAGAACACACACAAGAGGAGTAGTTCAGAAATAAACGAATCCTTCTTGTGGAATTGTAGACTAGGTCATATCAATGCGACACGACTTACATAAGGATGAATATTTGAATATGTTCGAATTTTCATCCCATGATACTTTCCAGTCTTGTCTCAAAGGTAAAATGGCCAATACTCCATTTATTGGAAACAGAGTAAGAGTTATTGAACTCTTGGGATGGATACATGATGATGTATTCGGTCCTATGTCCATAAATGCCAGGGCTGGTTCTT
This sequence comes from Agapanthus africanus, assembly GCA_030015575.1. Lineage (NCBI taxonomy): Eukaryota > Viridiplantae > Streptophyta > Magnoliopsida > Asparagales > Amaryllidaceae > Agapanthus > Agapanthus africanus. The sequence continues at coordinate 528,359,537 of JASDDO010000019.1, read as the reverse complement.
CGTACTTCATTATATTCACTGACCATCTCTCAAGATTCGGACCTATGTTCCTGTTGAAACACAAGTCTGAAACTTTTGAAAAAATCAAGGAATATAAGCTTGAAATTAAGAACCAGACGGGTAGAAGTATTAAGTCCTTCGATGAGATCGGGGAGGCGAATACTTGGGCATCGAGTTTCTGGATTTTGTAAACTGATAATGGGATTCTCTCTCAGCTTACTCCTTCGTATACACCACAGCACAACGGTGTATCGGGACGGTGGTATCGCACCCTATGAGATATGGTGCGCTCTATGATGAGTATTGTTAAGTTGTCTGTTTTCCTTTTAGGAGTTATGCACTTGAGAAGCTGTATACCTATTGAATAGGGTTCGTACCAAATCATTGCCTACCACTTCATATGAGATATGGTATGGGAAGAGACCATGTCTTAAACGAGTTAAGATTTGGGGTTGTCCGGCCTATGTTCAAAAGCAAAATCCGGACAAGCTCGAGGAAAGGTCGGTTCTGTATGTTTGTTGGATATCCCGAACATTTGTGAGGGTATATCTTCTACCATACCGAGGAGCAAAAGGTGTTTTGTTTCTCAGCATGCCACCTTTTTAGAAAAGTAATTTCTTATGAAGAAATTAGTAGTCGTGTGGTAGAACTGGAAGAAGTTCCAGCTAGACAAACTAATAGCTGATGATTTAGTTGAACCACAGGATTCAATAGTCTCCAACGAACCTTAGCCTCTCCGCGAATCTGATAGGGTTCTTCATCCACCTAAGAGATATTATGGTTTTCTCGGTAACGGTGGAAGCGAGGATTGCATCATGGTAAATGATGACCCAACTAGGTTCAGGCAGGCCATCATGAGTGGGGACTCTGTGTAATGGCTGGATGCTATGCGATCAAAGATGGAATCCATGTACACTAACAAAGTATGATTTTAACACTTGCACTTGAAGGGGTAAAACCCATCGGGAACAAGTAGATCTTGAGAAGATTCTTGGTGTAGATGGAAAAGTTAAGACTTTCAAAGCTAGACTTGTAGTAAAAGGTTTTCGTCAATAATCAGGTGTGGTTCATGTTGAAACCTTTTCTTCAGTGGCTATGTTTAAGTCCATCAGGATTAAAGCTCGCATCGCGGAGTTGGAACATCTGTTTTGATGTGGAAGTCAAAGAATTTGGCTTCATCAAAAAGGTAGGTGAACCTTGTATATACAAGAAGGTTGTAGAGAGTAATGTTGTCTTCCACGTATTGTACGTAAATGACATACTCTTGATAGTAAATGGTTTCCTATGCTATACTCGGTCAAGCTCCTCTTATCACGAGGATTCTCCAAGGAAGATCTGGATGATACCTACTACATCTTATGGATTATGATCTATAGAGATAGGTCTAAGCGGATGTTGGGAGTGTCCCAAATCCAGGTACATTAAAACCATACTAAAAGGGTTTAGTACGGAGGATTCTAAGCTTGGTGGTTCGCCCACTTACTCATGAATCACTCTCTCCAAAAAGATGACTCCCAAGACTGATTTATAGAGAGCTCGCATGCAAGGGATAACTTATTCTTCGGCAGTAGGCTCTATCATGTGTGCGATGTTATGTACCAAACTAGATGTAGCTAAATCACTAAGTGTTGTGATCAGGAATCAATCGGATCTTGGGAGAATCACTGGACAGCTGTGAAGGACATTCTTAAGTACTTGAGAAGCACTAAAGAAATGTTCTTGGTGTTTGGTAACGGTGAACTCCAGTGGAAGTCCTTTACCGATTCAAACTCCCAGAATGATAAGGTAGACTGAAAGTCAGTCACAGGCTTTGTCTTTACCCTCAGAAGAGGGACGGTATGTTGGAAGAGTTCCAAGCTATATACCGTGGCAAACTAGACGATAAAGGCTGAATACATCGCTACCAACGATGCTACCAAAGTGGATGTCTGGATAATTCTTGTTCATGAGATGAACATGGCTCCTACCATTGAGAGTCCAATAACTGTTATCGTGACAAAATGGAGTTGCACCTTTGGCCTAGGAACGGTGGTCCCATCAGCGATCCAGACATATTCTGAGGACAGTATCACATGATCAGTAAGATGGTTGATCTCCAAGAGATCATGGTAAGGAGAGTTGACACGAAGGATAACACGGCGGATCCACTCATAGAGACCTTTCCCTAGAGAGACAGCGTTGAGTATGAGATACAACTAATGGGCTTAGTGCAAGTGGGAGATTGTTAATTATATGTATGCCTGATTTGTATGAATTTTTTTTTCTTATGCTATTTGTGATCAAAGAATTAACCGCAATCAAGAACGGTGTCTCTTGGTAGCTAGCCGGTTGAGTACGGGTCGGTCCACAGGGATTTTGTGTATTTTCTAGTTGTTTTAACGAGTCAATTTCAATTGTGGTAGGTTTGATTATCAATAAAAACTAAAGTTGAATTTGATTAGGATTAAAACCTTGCTAGGGTCAGGTTTAGGTTAGTTTGGAAAATCAATTATTCTCACCGCTTTCTATGCCCTAATTAAGAACTTTTAGGTGTTAAGGTAATAGTTAACAAAGGGGATTAGTACGATCGGGAAGAAACTAGGTTTCTTCCTCTTGGTCCTTGTCCGTCCTTTGTTAACTCTTACCCTAACCTCCTTGGAAATCATACACAACCGGTTTTTAACTATGGTATCACCGCTACCTCATGGGATAGGATGTCGTAGTGAGCGGTGTGTGTATGTATGCATAGAGTCCTACTTTAAAATGTATAACGGGAAAGAAAGGGGTGAGAGATTTTCATCTCTCAAACCTTCCCCAAACCTAACCCTAACAAGTGAGGAACCACTCACTCATTAGGGAATTGATAAACGAGTTTATTTTTTTAGTTTTAATTTAACAACTACGGCAGATAAGAAATTTATAACTACGGCAGAGAAATAAAATTGCTACAAAAATAACTGGGGAAGAAAAGAAACTTACTTTTTTATTTGATGCACTCTTCAACAATTATAGGGAATAAAAATTCTAAACTAGATAAATAAAAAGAGGCATGCTCCAAAAAGAGCTGTAGGATTCCTATTTATAGAGAATAGAAACCCTAAGGTTTACATCAGATCCATATCTAGAATTACAAAAATACCCTAAGAAAACCAAGTAAATGCACCGACTCCACCGACACGCGCTGACTCCACCGACACGTGTCCTATATGGAAGCGGATCCGCGGCCATATGCCTTGTTTGGCCACGGATCCGCGGCCACTTGATGGGCTTGCTGGCTCATTTTTCTGGGGTTGCTTTCTGTTGCTTTTTCCTTCTGATTTCTTCACTTGGTTTCTCAGAATGTCTTCTAGTTTCTTCCAGATTTCCACAGTGCAGAATATTGTGGTCTTTGATCATTCGCTTCGTGTTGAAGTCTTGAATCTTGTGCTGCCTTCGTACCTTGTGCAATTGAACTGTTCATTGATCTTCACTTGTTCCTTAAACTGTAGGCGGCATGATAAAGATTCATCTATTTGTTGGTCGTAATCTCACTTTTGTAGCGTCTTTTCACCATTTTCACTGTATTGTTCCGAGAACCTGTAACCTGCAACTATTTAGCACACATGGATCAAAAGCACCCATTTATTTGTAAAATGATTAAGAATGGGAAATATAATAATGCAAAATGATGATATGAACAAATACCCCCAAACTTATATTTTGCTCGTCCCGAGCAAAACTAGTTTTATTCTTGAAAAAGCCTAACCTCACTTTCGTAGGGAAACACGATTGCACTGAGCTCGTGGAATAAGCTGTTAAATCTCTAGGTGTCCCTAGTAGGAGGAGTGTTGTCTCCTGAGGGTTTTCAGCGGATACTACCCATAAAATCCTATCAATTTGGCCTATTGACTTTCATTCTTCAATTCGGTGTTCTAGCAAGAATTTCTATTATCTTTAACTCAGAAATCATCAACCCGTATTTTTCATGCTTCCTTATCATTTAACTTAAGATTGTATATGTTCTGTAAATTTATTTAGCTTTTAGCATCTTTTGAGTTTTCCTTCTAAGGTTCCATCTCAACTTAGGAATTTTTATCATCTCTACTAAAGATATAAGTCCTATTTTTCACTCCTATCTCTCATCCAAACGCCAATCATATACCCCTACGTGTGTGTATGTATCACCCCTACACTTGGAAATTCAATTCAGGCTTTTATACTCTTGTCCATCATCCAAAGTACTCTTAGTTGGTGAATTTTTAGATGAAATTGTTCACACATCCTTCATGCGACCGTTAATACTTCTTGAGGTACTGACGATCGATTAAAAAATGTGTTCGCGTATTTAGGCGTAATTCCTCGTTTTGTAACACCTAAGGCTTTTAGCAGTGACTCCCAAACCAGTTGGTCTAAGGCACTTGGTGATAAAGCACCCTCTATATATATATATATATATTTTTTACGCAGCCTTAAGTAATTACAAAACCAGTGTTCATTTTTTTTATATCTCTTTATTCACACTTATAATTTTATTTTCCTTTATACTAAGGATTTTAGACAAAAGCATTTCAAGGTCCCCTCTACTATTCCAAGTTTCAAGGTTCGTGTTTGTGCAAGTTGTAGGGTATATATTTTTAGAATTTAGACTTAAGCTTAGGGATTATTTTTCAGACTTACACTTTAATAAAAATTTCAATACTCTTCCTTTATTTTGACTTAGCCCAAGAAGTGAACTCAAAATTTGCCTATTTCTAAGTAAACTACAAAGACATATATTTTCTACCGTTAAATTTTAAGAAATGTCATTTTTAGGGTTTTTAATTTACTAAGTTTAGGATCTAGTTTTTCCTAGCTAGCTAACCGTCTTGTCAAACTTAAGTCAATTATGCCAAAATTGAATTTTTCAATTTTTATGATTTTTAAATTTTTTTAGTTTTTATTTGATTTTTTTTCTTTTTATATTTTTTTTATTTTCATTTTTTCAATTTTTATGATTTTTTATAAATATGCAATGCATAATTAAACATGCAAAAGAAGAAGAAAAAATATATACAAAAATTAAAAAAAAAATATGCAATGCAAATGATAACTATTTACAACCACTACCTCCCCCAAACTTACCAAAAGCAGTGCCCTCACTGCTCGGCCCCACGCCGCCCCCTTGAGCGTGAACGGGAACGCTCCTCCCTAGCCAGCAGGGTTCGGACCCCTTGCTCTACCTCGGTCGAACGCCTATCATACTCCCTCATCATCCCCCTTAAATCGTCAATCCCCCTAACGGCTCTTCTCATTAAATTTGCATGTTCTAAGGGGGTGAGTTCTCCCTCGCTCGCGGTCGAGTTGGAGCTAGGTGTTCTGGCGGGCACGTGTTCCGCCGGTTCTGTTCTTGACCAAACATCTGTCAAGCGTGTATAGGACGTAGATACGCCCTCTATGAGAGGCCTGACAGGTATGCCTCCAAGCATGTAAAATTCAAACTCCTCCACGGAGAGGAAATAACGACACAATTGTGTCACTAGCATAGGGCAAGGGTAGTTCACGGCTCTTTTGCCCGCACCAATTGAGTTAAGCAGAACCATGCACATGTCGAATCTAGGGTTCCTTGTCATGAGTGTGTGCACGATATGCAGTGATGGAGTGAAAAATGTGGTGTTATGGGAACTCCCGAAAATGTTATTTTGTGCTCACCGGCATAGAGTTAAAATGTTAGCGAAAAGGGTTCTCGCTTGGATTCCTTTACTTGGTTCCCTCGAGCAATCATTACCCATTAAGGGCATGTAATCCTCAAACTGAAGTGGTTGATCATGAACAGGTATCTTAGGGATTAAAGTGACTTCATGTATGAAGTCTCTATCAATTATTATCTCCCTATCACCCCACTGTAATTTGATAAAGCCATATTGGGCAAGACAGCCGTCTTCCATGCACTCGTAAAAACGAGGGACTTGATCTGGAAGGGCGTAAGCGTTTGGGTGATTATAGATCAAAAAATTCCAGCCCCTACGTACGATTTCATTAGTAAAATAAGTCACATATATAGTGTGTGAAAAGATATATGAGAAATCACACTCTAGTTGCATATTTGGTGCCATTACAGATAATCTACAGATCTAAAAAATTTTAAACAGAGAGAAGTTTTAGAGATCGAACCTCTCCTGAAAAAATCAGGGGTGAAGACAACGAGGCGCGGCGGAAGCGCGGCACGGGAGGGGATTTGGCGGCAGATGCGCGGCGGGGCGACGAGCTCTCTCTGCAGAAACAGCGGCGGTGGCTATGGTTGAAGAGTGCTGATAAAATTAGGGTTAAGAAACAGAGAGGGTCGGGGTTTATTTATAGGGGGAAAGTGTTGGCTATTTGTAAATAAACCCCTCTAAAAAGAGGAAATTATTTGCAAATAAATTTTTTTATTTTTTTATTTTTATTTTATAAAATCTGGAAATTTACAAAAATACCCAAAATAAATTTATTTTATTTTCAAATTTTTATTTTTTATGTTATTTTGTATTTATATAATTACAAATGATACATACCCCCAAACTTGTTTAAAATAATGTTTTGGCTAGATGATCGAAAATTTAGGGGTAAATGGAGGAAGATCAGTCAGTATAAATCGGCTCCTGCAAAAACAGGAGCTCCTTCGACGGGTCCGCGGTGAGGAACGGTTTAAGTCGATATCCATTTACTTTAAACAGTGTACCGTCCTCCGGGTTTTCTAGATCTACCGTACCGTGCGGATATACGGTGCGTACCAAAAACGGCCCTTTCCATCGAGATTTGAGTTTGCCGGGATGGAAATGTAACCGAGTATCTTAAAGCAAAACCTGTTGACCAGGTTTGAAAGTCTTGCGCATAAGGTGTTTGTCGTGGAACACCTTCGTTCGGTTTTTAACAATTACCGCGTTCTCATAGGCTTCATCCCGCAGCTCATCTAATTCATTCATCTGCAGCTTTCTATTGCTGTCCGCGTCTCCCAAAGAGAGGTTCAACTCTTTAATCGCCCAAAATGCCTTGTGCTCTATTTCAACTGGAAGGTGGCAAGCCTTCCCATAAACAAGCCGGTATGGAGACATGCCAAGATCGGTCTTGTAGGCAGTACGGAATGCCCATAGTGCATCAATCAGTTTTGATGACCAATCTTTACGGTTTTTGGAAACCGTTTTCTCCAATATTTGTTTAATATGCCGATTTGAAATTTCGGCTTGCCCACAAGTTTGGGGATGATATGGTGTTGACAGTTTGTGAGTAATGGAGTATTTGCGCATTAAGGACTCAAAAGTCCTATTACAAAAGTGAGATCCATTATCACTTATAGTCGCGTGAGGATGCCTAAACTGAGAAAAAATGTTTTCTTTAAGAAATTTAACGACAACTCTGTTGTCATTAGTTCGGCTGGGTACAGTCTCGACCCATTTTGAAACATAATCAACAGCAAGTAGAATGTACATGTTCCCAAAAGAGTTGGGAAATGGTCCCATGAAGTCTATTCCCCAAACATAAAAAATTTCAACAACCAAATTTTGTTGGAGCAGCATTTCATTTCTCCGAGATATCCGGCCCAAGTGTTGGCACCGGGAGCATGTCTTGCAGTATTCGTATGCATCTTTAAAAAGTCATGGCCAGTAGAAGCCACACTGTAAGACTTTTTCTTCTGTCTTCTTGGGGCTAAAATGCCCGCCACACGCTTGATCGTGGCAGAATGACAGCACGCTCTTAAACTCGCTGTCGGAGAAACACCGACGAATGATTTGGTCGGAACAGTATTTGAAGAGATACGGTTCATCCCAGTAAAATTTTTTTACTTGGGACAGGGATCGAAGTTTATCCTGTATCGACCAATCGTTTAGTATCAATCCGGTGGCCAAATAATTTACGATATCAGCGAACCATAGTTCGCATGACACGGTTAAGAGCTGCTCATCGAGAAAAACGTCTTTGATAGGAACTTCAAGTGTAGGCGAAGAAGGAAGTCGTGAAAGGTGGTCGGCAACTACGTTTTCACATCCTCTCTTGTCTCTTATGACAAGGTCAAACTCTTATAGTAAGAGGATCCAACGTATTAGCCGAGATTTAGCATCCTTTTTCGCGAAAAGATGGCGAAGAGCTGAGTGGTCCGTGTAAACAATGACTGGAGAGCCGATTAAATAGGGCCTAAATTTTTCTAGTGCAAACACAACGGCTAAGAATTATTTTTCTGTTGTTGTGTAATTCAATTGGGCCTCATTTAATGTTCGGCTAGCGTAATAAATTACGTGCGGCATCTTATTAATGTGCTGTCCAAGGACAGCACCAATGGCGAAATCAGATGCATCGCACATAATTTCAAATGGATGCGACCAGTTGGGAGATGAAAGAATGGGCGCAGAAATAAGTGAGTGTTTCAATGACTCGAACGTTTTCATGCAGGTTGAGTCAAAATCAAAAGTGGTGTCCTTGGCCAATAAAAGAGTCAAGGGTCTAGCTATCTTACTAAAATCCTTGATGAACCGTCTATAAAAACCGGCATGGCCAAGGAAGGCTCGGATGTTTTTGACGCACTTAGGAGGAGGAAGATTGGAAATGACTTCAATTTTAGCTTTATCAACCTCAATGCCGTTTTGCGAGATGATATGTCCTAAGACAATACTCTCTCGTACCATAAAGTGGCATTTCTCCTAATTTAAAGTGAGGTTCTTATCCCTACAACGGGTAAGAACTGCGTCTAAGTGTAGCAAATACTCATCAAAGGAGTCGCCAAAAATGGAGAAATCATCCATAAAAATCTCTAAAATTTTTTCCACCATATCTGAAAAGATCCCCATCATACACCGCTAGAAAGTAGCGGGTGCATTGTATAACCCAAAGGGCATGCGACGGTAAGTGAATGTACCGGAAGGACAAGTAAATGTGGTCTTGTCTTGATCCTTTTCGGCGATGGGAACTTGATTATAGCCGGAGTAGCCATCCAAAAAGCAGTAAAATTCGTGCCCAGCCAATCGTTCTAGCATTTGGTCAATAAAAGGTAACGGAAAGTGATCTTTTCGTGTCGCAGCGTTGAGTTTTCTATAATCGATGCAAACTCGCCATCCAGTTTGGGTGTGAGTAGGTATTAACTCATTCTCCTCATTGGTTATGACTGTTATGCCCGATTTCTTTGGGACAACGTGAATGGGGCTAACCCACTGGCTATAAGAGATAGGGTAAATGATACCACTATCAAGACATTTTACAATATCCTTTTTGACAGCCTCATTCATTATGGGGTTGAGGCGTCTCTGTAGATCCCTTACTGGCTTGGCATCATCCATCATATGTGTAATACCCAGTCCTTTTGAATACCAATATCCGTATTTTTGTCACTCTCAAAATTTATTTATTTTATAATTATTATTTATATTATTCTAAAAACCTAAATCCTAATCTAATCTCATATCTTTTAATTTTCCCTAACCCAAACCCTCATTCTCTTCCTCTTTTATTATCACCTTTTTCATTTTTAGCCCAGCCGTTACTTTTCCCAAGCCCAGAGCCGGCCCACTCCTCTAATCCTTTTCTCATTCACTTAAAATTCCAAGCCCGGCCCCTTTCTTTTCCCTACTATCTTATCCCTTGGCTCGAGCCCATTTTCTCTCCCCAGCCCATTAAAATAACAATTATCCCACCTCATTTCTTTTAAATCCCTTTCAAATCCAAACCCAAATCTCCTCTATAAATTCCTATTAAACCACCAAGTTAATGCCTCTTTAATCCCAATTAATTTCCCCTATTAATCCCTTTTAAAATCCTATTAATCACCACTTAATTCTCATTCATTCTATTCCCCCTCTCTCATCTCACCCATGTTCTGTCTCTCTAATTCCCTCTCTCTCTCTCAATTTCTCTAATTCTCTCTCTCTCTAATTCCCTCTCTCTCTCTCTCTCTCTCTCTCTAATTCTCTCTTCCTCTCTCTCTAAATTTCTCTCTCTTTATCAGCGTCTCACCCTCCCTCACATCAAATCAAGGAACAACGTGAAGCAGTGAAGAAAAGGAAGGCACGAAGAGCAGTTAGATCGAGTGAAATTGTCGGATTCCAAAGGACTGAGCTGGTGCTGCGTTCGTGGCGCGATCGTGCTGATACCACGCAGTATTATTGTCGACATATTTCCAGGCAAGTTCTCTACTTGCTACATGCTACTTATGATAGTCACAAATTACAATAGTGTATATCCCATGTTTTACTTTTCTGTTAAATATTACGACACAACTGTTCGATACATGTTCTCATAGGAAATCATCAATTAATTTGACAGAACTCAATTGTATAAGCTAGCCCGTATGGCTGTGAATCTAGTGTGTGAATTTCGTTGGAAAATATGACCTTTAACGACTAAAACGACTACGCTCAAGTTTACTTGTAAAACTGGAATTTTCTTGTACCTGAAAACCGTTAAAATCACCATAAATTATATACACACTGGAATGATGCGTTCGAGGGCTCAAATCGAAGACGACTCAACGAACTATAACCCTATGCAAGTTTCTAATTGTTTTTGTAGTTAAACTATGACAATATTTGGATCGGAGTGCGACTCTGGACTGCAGTCCAGAGCGACTCTGTTTTCTGTGTGCTGTCCCGTAATGGGTACCACCAGGTTTCCTTAACTCGTAGGTTGCGGAACTCAGCTGTTTATTAAAGATGAATCTGTTAGCTAGATAATACAAGTGGTTTCATCCTTTTTCGTCATCATTTGCTATTTAATCTGTAATTTAATATATGTGGACGTATAACAGTCCCAACAGAATCAGAATTTACATACTAGTATTGAACAGTGTATATCTCCTGACGTACAGACGCAATTGAAGATCCATCTGTTGAGTTGAAAACCTTACTGAATACCCTATATTTCATTCAACTGTAGCGTCGCTAAAATTTGATCCCAACTGGGATTAAAATGCTTTGCGAAACGGACTTCCGATTCTGAAACCGGATTTCCAGCCGTGAATGCTTAAAATTAAATGGCTATAACTAATGATCCTGGAACCCAATTGGCATGAAACCAAATTCGCTGGATAGATAATTGAACATACTATTTATTCCCCGTTCATCGTTTCACTAAACTGTAACCGTATGATTTATGATAAATTATGCAAGTGGTAGACTATTGATTCATGACACCCTAATCATGCTTTACATACTATTTACGCATCATATCATACACATGTCACTGCATTGATAACCTAGTGATAACGTACATTACCCAGTGTTAGGTATTAGTGATGATTGTGGCAAGTACGTTCGTGTTCGTGTATAAGTGATTAAGTGAAAGTGACACGTACTTGTACACAATCGGTGAACCTTATTATTCTATTGCATTGTCGACGTCTGTGGGACGCGTGTACGTGTGACTATAAGTGGTATGGAACACTTATGGAAGCTCTTGCACGGGTGTCACAGATAAGGCACCAGACACTGCCATTTATTTTAGGTATTAGTCGGGACGTGCTTGATGGAGGTCCTGCCTCCAGTTCTCGTGCAGACTTGTCACCGACCGATTGGTATTTAGGGTTATGGTTAGCGTTTGATGTAGACCACGGGGTGTGGGGTAGTTTGAGTGTGAGTTCAACAGAATCTCGGGAGTCCCATGCCGGCTTATATATTTAGGGAGATATATGGAGATTTTACAGGGTACGTGATTATTACCGTGATATACATGTTGGGCCCGTGGTCCCTTTCCCTTGGGTTCTACCCTTGGGTGGAGGACACTCGCGAGTGGTTGAATCTCACACTTGGACTGACGATAGGCTTAGTGACCTGTACAGTGAGACTTAGAGACTGATAGGGATACTGGTATTGATATACCTTACTTATTGTGTTGACATACGTGGCATATCGTTCTACTGCTTTTACTGTTCCGCTGCATTGATTACTGCATGTTCATACCCATACTGCTTTTGATCTACTGTTATATATATCTATTATCACTGTTAGAATTGTCACATGATTTTATATATATTATATTGCTATTGTGTCGCTCTGACGACCTGAGTATGCATGCTCAGTGTGAGGAGAAGATTTAGCCTCGACCAGGACTAGACGTATATCATAGACATATCGACTTGCTATCCAGAGTTATATTCTTTTGTTACCCCTCAGGTCAGTTCTTTACATTGTTTCATTCAGTTACTGCATTTTCTCATTACCTGCGCATTATTTACTGTTTACCATGAAAAACTAGAAGTCGAAGTGTGACTACGGCAGGACATTTTCTTGACCGTAGGAGCATGGCTGGCCTTGTCTACCCCTCGTATTCCGTATTTTGGGAAGCGGGGCGTGACATGGTTTAGTTGGTATCAGAGACAGGTTTTGCTTCGATCGGGATTGCAGTTTTCCGTGTATAGCTCGACAATCTAAGACATCTCTCGGTCTAGATTGTAAACTTGATATTCTTGATCCATATTCATATTGAGTGTTCTGCTATCCATTCGCTAGGGTTTCGGGTGACTTGGCAAGGTTACGTGGTTGCAATTGCACTACCGTACTCTGTTTAAGTGACTTAGAATTCTAGAGTTGATTTCCAATTGTAATGAATTTCATCACATCTGATATTCTTGAATCTTTTTCCAATCCTTATTATATTTGAATCTTATAGCTTATGCCTTATATCATCCTCAAAAAAAAAATTATTGTTTCAGGATCATGTCTTCCAACGACTCTTCCTCTATCTCCATTCCCCAGAATCAGATTGTTGAGATCCTGAGCGTACTGCAATGTTTAAAGGAAGCCCAGGAGCGAACGAACGACTTGTTAGCTGAAGGACTGAGAAGGCAGGTGAATCAGGCACCAGCGAGAGTCTCAAATCGTAAAAGGATCCCTGTTAGGCGAGGAAAAGAGACGAAGATGAAGCGCCATTTTGTTTCCCCGCGACAGAAGCAACAGAAGACCCTATGTTGTGGATACTGTAAGAGGCCAGGACATCTTCAGAGGGATTGTCGCCGAGCCTAAGAGAAATGTCTGATTTGCGGATCCAGCGGACATCTTATCAACAGTTGCCCAAAAAGAAAAGAGCTACAGGGAGGAAATTCGTCCACACTCCACACTTCTGCCGAGTGATGATTATTGCGTAATTCGAACCTCGAGGATAAGGCGGACCCAGCACAGGGTTCAACTCACGTGACGAGAATGCAACGTTCTAGTAGTCAAAGAAGAATTTTCATGTTTTCTACTTTCAGTAATAAAGTTGTCATCCTCTTATAAATATTTCTTTCCGTTTGAAATCTTGTATCCGTCGAACTTTTAGTTGAATGTAATGAAACTTTGAATCGTAATATATGTATCATTCTCTTCTCCTTTCCCTTATTCATACTATTCATTATCACAGCACTTTTATCCTGATTTTTCAGTTCCTGCCACCGTATATCTCTCTATACTTCGTATCTTGAGCTATTTTCTTAATGTACTCCACTGTCTAATCATGACTCTTTCTTTTCAGGCCATGGCCCACCTTGGAGCAGCGCCGCATCTAGATGAGGATGCACAGTCATGCGTTTCCTTAGACCGCACACTGATGAGTTCTGATGATGAGATCAACGATCCCCAGGACATTGTCGGAAACAGTGATTCAGAGGACGAAAGAGCAGCTGCCCCCGAGTTTGACATGATAGGCGATTCCGACGAAGAGGAAGGAGGCCCTGAAGAGAACCCGATAGAGGAAGATCCCGAGGAAGACCCGATAGAAGAAAATCCAGTGGAGGAAAGTCCCATGGAAGAGAAACCAGAAGAAGAAAATCATATGGAATCAGACCTCGATGAAGAAGCTCCAGCCGAGGAAGAAGGACCAGAAGAACAAGACCCTGTAATAGAAGAACTCCCATTGGCGATCCCCGCGAGGCGCTATAGAAATGGACGCCCCTACCTGAGCGCGCGAGCCTATCGCAAGCTGCTGAATCTCCACAACCGCGACTGACGGGATTTCTTTTAGATGTTGTCTTCTCTGGCCAAATAAAACTGTGTATAGTTTAGGGCCACCTTTCATCTTTGAGAATGCTTTGTTTAAAATCTTCTGGAATGAAATAAATTGCTGAGTTCACTAATCTTTCGATCTTCTTATTTCACTTGATGCTTGATTATTTCTCTTATACACTTATTTTCCTACTGAGATCTATCCACCCCTACTCCTCACATTGTTTTAACCCTCACAGAGATTAACAAGTATCACACCCGATGTTTTAGAGGTCCACCCTTCATCCTCCGTCTGTGCCTCGTTTGAGATCCTTCTGGGAGAAAAAAAATTTAGTAAAATTTCCGAGTTCGCTAACCCTTCAAATTTTTGATTCATATGATGTACCGACCGTTATCCTCCCATACTTTCTCCTTGTAGTCCTTTGTTGCTCACCTCTACTTCCTGTACTGACCCGATCCCGATCTCTTTGACCTTCAGTCTAATGCCGTCACACTCCGACTTTTTTTGTATGAGCCACAGTCCATTGAAATCCTTACCCTAGCTAGCCCTATACATTTTTGTGCTTTTTCCTATTACCCTAAATATGTTTAGGGACATTAGTATTCGAAATTTGGTTTTCACTATTTTTGTATTTTTCGAAGAGTGCATGTTATTGACTACTTAGTTTTTACGTATTTTAAGCGCACTACTGTTATCCTTATTTTCAGTAGCGCAAGCTTACATCACGTATATTTTCGTTACATGTTTCTTATCTTCACTATATGAGTTTTCTAAGTTATTTTAAACTATTCGATAGATACATTATCCTAAAATGTTTTAACCTACCGACAAATCTTTCACTACTTTATTATCGTTACTTTATTTTCGGGTGTTGTGCCTATGTTTACTATTATAAATGATTGTGCCTTATACTCATTATTTCTGCCGTGCTACCTTTGATATACTTATACGTGCACATATTTGAGTTTCAATTTTATCGAGTATGCCTCGAATATCATTGTTCATTATTGTTGTTATTGCTATTCTCGTATACATGTAGTTGCCCCTATAGTTATTCCTGCCTTATACCTATTTAGACCTATCGTTTTGTGTGTTGTTCTTACATATTTATACCTTCAAATTTCTTCGTCCACGGATTTCTAGTAAATCTGTACGTGTTAGTTTGCTATATAATAGCTTTCACCTATGTTTGTATAACTTATCGTTTATTTTAAATTTCGAGGACAAATTTTTGTAAGGGTGGTATGATGTAATACCCAGTCCTTTTGAATACCAATATCCGTATTTTTGTCACTCTCAAAATTTATTTATTTTATAATTATTATTTATATTATTCTAAAAACCCAAATCCTAATCTAATCTCATATCTTTTAATTTTCCCTAACCCAAACCCTCATTCCCTTCCTCTTTTATTATCCCCTTTTTCATTTTTAGCCCAGCCGTTACTTTCCCCAAGCCCAGAGCCGGCCCACTCCTCTAATCCTTTTCTCATTCACTTAAAATCCCAAGCCCGGCCCCTTTCTTTTCCCTACTATCTTATCCCTTGGCCCGAGCCCATTTTCTCTCCCCGGCCCATTAAAATAACAATTATCCCACCTCATTTCTTTTAAATCCCTTTCAAATCCAAACCCAAATCTCCTCTATAAATTCCTATTAAACCACCAAGTTAATGCCTCTTTAATCCCAATTAATTTCCCCTATTAATCCCTTTTAAAATCCTATTAATCACCACTTAATTCTCAATCATTCTATTCCCCCTCTCTCATCTCACCCATGTTCTTTCTCTCTAATTCCCCCTCTCTCTCTCTCTCTCTAATTCTCTCTTCCTCTCTCTCTAAATTTCTCTCTCTTTATCAGCGTCTCACCCTCCCTCACATCAAATCAAGGAACAACGTGAAGCAGTGAAGAAAAGGAAGGCACGAAGAGCAGTTAGATCGAGTGAAATTGTCGGATTCCAAAGGACTGAGCCGGTGCTGCGTTCGTGGCGCGATCGTGCTGATACCACGCAGTATTATTGTCGACATATTTCCAGACAAGTTCTCTACTTGCTACATGCTACTTATGATAGTCACAAATTACAATAGTGTATATCCCATGTTTTACTTTTCTGTTAAATATTACGACACAACTGTTCGATACATGTTCTCATAGGAAATCATCAATTAATTTGACGGAACTCAATTGTATAAGCTGGCCCGTATGGCTGTGAATCTAGTGTGTGAATTTCGTTGGAAAATATGACCGTTAACGACTAAAACGACTACCCTCAAGTTTACTTGTAAAACTGGAATTTTCTTGTACCTGAAAACCGTTAAAATCACCATAAATTATATACACACTGGAATGATGCGTTCGAGGGCTCAAATTGAAGCCAACTCAACGAACTATAACCCTATGCAAGTTTCTAATTGTTTCTGTAGTTAAACTGTGACAATATTTGGATCGGAGTGCGACTCTGGACTGCAGTCCAGAGCGACTCTGTTTTCTGTGTGCTGTCCCGTAATGGGTACCACCAGGTTTCCTTAACTCGTAGGTTGCGGAACTCAGCTGTTTATTAAAGATGAATCTGTTAGCTAGATAATATAAGTGGTTTCATCCTTTTTCGTCATCATTTGCTATTTAATCTGTCATTTAATATATGTGGACGTATAACAGTCCCAACAGAATCAGAATTTACATACTAGTATTGAACAGTGTATATCTCCTGACGTACAGACGCGATTGAAGATCCGTCTGTTGAGTTGAAAACCTTACTGAATACCCTATATTTCATTCAACTGTAGCATCGCTAAAATCTGATCCCAACTGGGATTAAAATGCGTTGCGAAACGGACTTCCGATTCTGAAACCGGATTTCCAGCCGTGAATGCTTAAAATTAAATGGCTATAACTAATGATCCTGGAACCCAATTGGCATGAAACCAAATTCGCTGGATAGATAACTGAACATACTATTTATTCCCCGTTCATCGTTTCACTAAACTGTAACCGTATGATTTATGATAAATTATGCAAGTGGTAGACTATTGATTCATGACACCCTAATCATGCTTTACATACTGTTTACGCATCATATCATACACATGTCACTGCATTGATAACCTAGTGATAACGTACATTACCCAGTGTTAGGTATTAGTGATGATTGTGGCAAGTACGTTCGTGTTCGTGTATAAGTGATTAAGTGAAAGTGACACGTACTTGTACACAATCGGTGAACCTTATTATTCTATTGCATTGTCGACGTCTGTGGGACGCGTGTACGTGTGACTATAAGTGGTATGGGACACTTATGGAAGCTCTTGCACGGGTGTCACAGATAAGGCACCAGACACTGCCATTTATTTTAGGTATTAGTCGGGACGTGCTTGATGGAGGTCCTGCCTCCAGTTCTCGTGCAGACTTGTCACCGACCGATTGGTATTTAGGGTTATGGTTGGCGTTTGATGTAGACCACGGGGTGTGGGGTAGTTTGAGTGTGAGTTCAACAGAATCTCGGGAGTCCCATGCCGGCTTATATATTTAGGGAGATAAATGGAGATTTTACAGGGTACGTGATTATTACCGTGATATACATGTTGGGCCCGTGGTCCCTTTCCCTTGGGTTCTACCCTTGGGTGGAGGACACTCGCGAGTGGTTGAATCTCACACTTGGACTGACGATAGGCTTAGTGACCTGTACAGTGAGACTTAGAGACTGATATGGATACTGGTATTGATATACCTTACTTACTGTGTTGACATACGTGGCATATCGTTCTACTGCTTTTACTGTTCCACTGCATTGATTACTGCATGTTCATACCCATACTGCTTTTGATCTACTGTTATATATATCTATTATCACTGTTAGAATTGTCAAATGATTTTATATATATTATATTGCTATTGTGTCGCTCTGACGACCTGAGTATGCATGCTCAGTGTGAGGAGAAGATTTAGCCTCGACCAGGACTAGACGTATATCATAGACATATCGACTTGCTATCCAGAGTTATATTCTTTTGTTACCCCTCAGGTCAGTTCTTTACATTGTTTCATTCAGTTACTGCATTTTCTCATTACCTGCGCATTATTTACTGTTTACCATGAAAAACTAGAAGCCGAAGTGTGACTACGGCAGGACATTTTCTTGACCATAGGAGCATGGCTGGCCTTGTCTACCCCTCGTATTCCGTATTTTGGGAAGCGGGGCGTGACAATATGTATATGATGTTCAACTATGAGGGGACTAATCCCCTTGATATCCGCCATAGTCCAGCCAAATGCTTGCCGGTTATTTTGTAAGACCATTAAAAGGGCTTTCTCTTGCTCGAGAGCTATAGATGCCGATATGATAACAGGAAGGGTCTCATTCTCACCTAAGTAAGCGTATTTAAGGTGAAACGACAATAGCTTGAGTTCGGGTTTTGGAGGTGAAACAATTGAAAGTAAAATTGGTGAAACTGTCTCGAACTCGAAGGATTCCAACAATGATTTAAAGCGAGTGCAAGCAACCGAGTCGGATGGTTCAGCTAACTCATCCGAAAAATCAAAAGACTCAAACTCGAGTGGTGAGTCTTCAAAATCGTCCAAAAAAGTGAAACACTCATAATCACTATCGGTTGTGCAAGCTGTGTCAGATTCAAGGAGGAACGCACCAGTGGCGTCAAAACTGCTGTGATCGAACAGAAATTTTTCAAGCTCACAGTCCTCCTGCGTGATCTCTTGAATCGAGCAAACATCAAGTATACTAGCATTAGGCTCGGAGAGCTGATTCCCCAACTTAAAAATGTTGAGTTCAATTGTCATATTTCCAAAAGATAAGTTCATCGAACCATTTCGACAATTGATCACTGCATTATAAGTCACAAGGAATGGTCGACCGAGTATCACCGGAATTTGACTCCGGGGGTTAGCTACAGGCTGTGTGTCCATAACAATGAAATCAACGGGGAAAATGAAATCCCCTACTTTAATTAACACATCCTCTAACTCACCCCTAGGATGGGTGATGGATCGGTCGGTCATTTAGAGAGTACAATGTGTGGGTTTAAGCTCTCCAACGCCTAATTGTTCAAATACTGAATAGGGTAGCAAATTAACACTAGCACCAAGATCTAAAAGTGCTCGATTGATGTTCTTATCCCCAATTGTTATTGAAATTGTAAGACAGCTGGGGTCCTTATGTTTTTGGGGTAAAGATTGGGTAAGAGCATTACTTACAGCACTAGCCACGAAAACTTTCTGAGTACCTGCGACTTCCTCTTCTTGGTGCATAAGTCCTTCAAGATTTTAGCGTAAGAAGGGACTTGTTGGATTGCATCCAAGAGAAGTATGTTAATACTAACCTGTTTGAATAACTCCACAATCTTCTCCATTTGGGGAGTAGGTTTATTGGATCTCAACCTGTTTGGAAATGGAACATTTTGAAAATTTGTTGAGTCCAATATTTGTGGAGTAGATTGCTGAGTTGGAACGGATCCCAATGTTGGTGTTTTCGTGCAGTGAGATGTGGGTCCGTTCGAATTAGAAGAAGTAGAGCCCTGTGAAGAATGAAGAATAGGCTCTGACGAAGAAGAAGATGATGATGATGAAGAAGAAGAAGCGGCGGCCGGGGTGTCATCACTAGTACCCACATTATTGTGCAGCATTCTTCTAGATCTCAACGTGGTCACAACATTTAAAATATGATTTTGTTGTTCATAAGCAACATGTGCGTTGTGTGTGTGACCGGGATTTGGCAACGGTTGAGACGGAAGCTTTCCCTTTTCTCGCTCGCTTAACGCAGCATTCAGTTGTGCAATTTGGGCCTCAATTGATTTGATGCTCTGATCATGTGAAGCACTGTTTTGCACCAAAGACTGAATGGAAGTCTCCAACCTTGCTGCGGATTGTGTAGATTGTTTTAAAAATGCAGCCAAACTTCGTTCTAGCGAGAAAACCTTATCGTTATTCGGCTGAACAAAATTGTTTTGAGGATAAGAGTTGTTGGGTACAAAATTGTTCATTTGGTTTGGGTAAGGTTGGGGTTGGAAAGGTTGCTGATATTGAGTTTGTTGAGGGCCTTGTTGTTGTGGAGGAGGCCTTTGAAAGTTGTTGTTGCCTTGGAATTGTTGTTGATTTTGATTCCAAGAAAAATTTGGGTGGCTCCTCCAACCAGGATTGTAAGTTGATGAGTATGGATCATTTCTTTGTCTTTGCTGAAAGGCAGCATTGACTTGATCTTGTTCTTGAACAGGTAGATTGTAAGGACACTCTTCAGTAAGATGGGACGGATCCAAACAATAAGAGCAAACTGTGCGTGGGGGTAAAGCAGGGGCAGGAGAAGGCGATAAGAATTTGCTCTCAATTGCTTCTAGCTTTTTCGTAAGTGCAGCCATTTCGGCCTTCATTGTAATCGATATATCAAGTTGATGTATGCCTGCCCTAGACTGACCTGATGAAGTAGATGAGGTGGTCTTAGTGCTTTCCCACTGAAGTGTTTGTTCAGCAAGATCGTCGAGAAATTGCCAAGCTTCCTCGCTAGATTTTGTAAGAAAGTGACCTTGACAAATGGTTTCCAACAACTGCTTAGTTGCTGGGTTCAGTCCTTTGTATAAAGTTTGGCAAAGTTGCCAATTCTTGATACCATGGTGAAGGCACTGAACAAGGAGGTCCTTAAATCTTTCAAAACACTTCCAAAAAGGTTCGTAAGGAAGCTGGGAAAATTGAATAATTTCGTTGCGAATTCTCGCGGTCTTGTGGTGTGGGTAAAATTTTTTTAGAAATGCCTTACCAAACTCTTCCCAATTTTTTATGGAGTGTGATGCTGTGATATATAACCATTTTTCAACTAGGTCACATAAAGTGAATGGAATGACATGTAGCCTTATAGCATCATCAGAAAGTTGTGTGGTCTTCATCATTGCGCAAACATTCTGGAATTTGTTAATGAAGATGTAGGCATCTTCGGATTCCAGCCCGTGAAATTTGGGCAACATATTGATGAAGTGGGGTTTAATCTCAAAGTTATCCCCATTAGCCGGTGGAAGTGAAAGACAAGTGGGAAGTGCGGTGCGGATGGGATAGAAAAGATCATGGAGCGCGATTCGTTGGGGCGCTTCGACAGGAGGGTGTGGTGGGTTATTTGCACCCAGTGGGGGTGGAATCAGTCCCCCAGGTAAGGGGTTGTTAGGATTGAATCCCGACATCTCCTTAGAAGATGATGAAGTTGATGATGAAGGTAAAGAAGTGGATGGAATTTCGACTTCGGAGTCGAAAGCGTCGTCAATCGGTACTAACGAGACACGGACTAAACGGGCGCTAGTGTCCCTAGTCCAACTGGACATACACTAAAGAGGGGTAGTGTAGTCAAAAGGTAAAAACAGAAGGTGTGGGTAAGAAAACGTTAATGGAAGAAAATGGGGTGCAGTGGATTTCTAACGACAAAAAGGCAAGTTTTTTTGTAAAAATTTTCTGTTTTGTGTTTTTTTATAAGGAGTTTTTGCAAAAGATTTTTATAAGAAGCTTAGACACACGTTCAAGCAATCACAATATGCACAATCAAGCCTAGATCTAGGGTCTCCTAGGTCAACTAGACTGCTCCTAACTGTTCCAAAGGGCAAGTTGTGAGATCCTCAAATCGCCTCTTTACCGCCAATTGTGGCCAGGTAAGCACAAGTAAAGAAAGGATGGATCCGCTCACGAATCACCATGAGACGGGCCTTTTAAAATTATCTTTCCCACTTGTCTAGCCTAGGCACCACAAAGTCTGGTTTAGATAAACGACCGATGCCTACAACTGTTCCTTTGTCCTAATGAGCACGACAGTCCTTATAGGCTGAGTCTAATCTTTTTTAATTAACTCAATGGTTGATGCGAATGCTTTTTGTGATTTTTGGGGTCCTAGGAAGGGTAATGAAATCCCCATCCAATCTGGATTGGTGTTATAGCCCCTTAAAATCAGTTTTTAAAAAATGCAAAGCAGTAAACACACAAAACACTTGCCAAATTTTTTTTTCTTTTATTGCGGCGCAAAGAATCCTGCATAAGATCAAGTTATTGGAGAAGGGGGAGAGGTTTTTGCGCAAAGAACCCTGCAGGAAAATTTTTCAGAAGACTACAGAGGGCAGAGGTTAGGAAAAGAGTTCTTATAGAGAGGTTTTGGCTTGCTGCCGTCAGCAAGCCGCGGCGGATCCGCGGCAGAATGCTTGATCTTGCGGCGATTCCGCGATATAAAAGTTGAATTAGGCCTCCAAATTTTTCCGTTTCTCTGTTGTGGTTCTCCTCTGTTTGTTCAGATCTGCTGTTTGCTGGTTTGCTCACTGGATTTTTCCAGATCTGAATCTGTTCGTCTCTTCGATCCTGCACAATTCACACGAAAACCCTTCAAAAAATAACAAGATGATAAAAATTTTATTTTTTATATTTTTCAGTTTTTATGATTTTTTTTAATTTTTTTTCCAACCCGAAATTACAAAAAGAAAATAACTACGCCATCCCTGGCAACGGCGCCATTTGATTTGTATGAATTTTTTTTTGCTTATGCTATTTGTGATCAAAGAATTAAACGCAATCAAGAACGGTGTAGCTTGGTAGCTAGCCGGTTGAGTACGGGTCGGTCCACAGGGATTTTGTGTATTTTCTAGTTGTTTTAACGAGTCAATTCCAATTGTGGTAGGTTTGATTATCAATAAAAACTAAAGTTGAATTTGATTAGGATTAAAACCTTGCTAGGGTTAGGTTTAGGTTAGTTTGGAAAATCAATTATTCTCACCGCTTTCTATGCCCTAATTTAAGAACTTTTAGGTGTTAAGGTAATAGTTAACAAAGGGGATTAGTATGATCGGGAAGAAACTAGGTTTCTTCCTCTTGGTCCTGTCCGTCCTTTCTTAACTCTTACCCTAACCTCCATGGAAATCATACACAACCGGTCTTTAACTATGGTATCACCGCTACCTCATGGGATAGGGTGCCGTAGTGAGCAGTGTGTGTATGTATGCATAGAGTCCTACTTTAAAATGTATAACGGGCAAGAAAAGGGTGAGAGATTTTCATTTCTCAAACCTTCCCCAAACCTAACCCTAACAAGTGAGGAACTACTCACTCATTAGGGAATTGATAAACGAGTTCATTTTTTTAGTTTTAATTTAACAACTACGGCAGATAAGAAATTTATAAATACGGCAGAGAAATAAAATTGCTAGAGAAATAATTATGGCAGAAAAGAAAATTACTTTTTTATTTGATGCACTCTTCAACAATTACAGGGAATAAAAATTCTAAACTAGATAAATAAAAAGAGACATGCTCCAAAAAGAGCTGTAGGATTCCTATTTATAGAGAATAGAAACCCTAGGGTTTACATCTGATCCATATCTAGAATTACAAAAATACCCTAAGAAAACCAGGTCAATGCACCGACTCCACCGACACGCGCTGACTCCACCGACACGTGTCCTATATGGCCGTGGATCCACGACCACTTGATGGGCTTGCTGGCTCATTTTTCTGGGCTTGCTTTCTGTTACTTTTTCCTTTTGGTTTCTTCACTTCGTTTCTCAGAATGTCTTCTAGTTTTTCCAGATTTCCATAGTGCAGAATGTTGTGGACTTTTACCATTCACTTCGTGTTGAAGTCTTGAATCTTGTGCTGCCTTCATACCTTGTGCAATTGAACTGTTCATTGATTTTCACTTGTTCCTTCAAATTGTAGGCGGCATGATAAAGATTCTTCTATTTGTTGGTCGCAGTCTCACTTTTGTAGCGTCTTTTCACCATTTTCACTGTATTTTTCCGAGAACCTGTAACCTGCAACTATTTAGCAGACATGGATCAAAAGCACCTATTTATTTGTAAAATGATTAAGAATGGGGAATATAATAATGCAAAATTATGATATGAACAATGCCCTAGAGGCAATTATTATACATGTGATGTATATTATAGTGGATGCTTGGACATATATAGGGATGACTTTCTTGCTTGATATGATAGTATGCTATCTGGTTGCTCTTTATCTTAACATGTACATTTATTGTATCTCTATTACATATTGATAAAGCCTTTAGGATGAGTACTTGACTACCAGAATTATGATGCAAATCATACTAGTGGGGCAGAAGTAGTCGGTAAGTACATCCTTCAATTTTTCCTAGTCGTAGGAGTATCAAGACGAGACATCGATATTCCAGAGTAGACTAGCGTATACGCTTCTTGACCCATATGATGGGCGATGAATGATCCAACATCCATTGGTGTTTGACATGAGAGAAGGTATACGGGTGCTCAGTGGAGACTGGGTACACTAAACTGACTCGCCGAGAACTCCTAGATGGTATTATACCTATCGTCAGATAGCAGTTCTCTGGTGATACTCGTACAGGTTAGTCTGTCGACCCGCGATCGTCATAGAGTCTTGTGTGATTCCCACTGTGCTTTGATTTCCACCTTTCCACGTTTAAGAGATCGTGAAAAAACAGTGTTTTTTAGGTACAGTCCCCAGTCACATTGAGGCAATGAGCGATAGGAGGAGATTTCGTCTCTCCCGGTATTGGGGGTTGATGTTGCGCTATCCTCGATTGGCCATAACAGGAAATCCCTGGGCAGGGTTGCTGAAATTTACTGGTAAGTGTTAACAGTAGTTTCTAAAACTGTTATGGGCCTCACATCGGCATGACTTATCAGGCTATTGGGGTCTGACCTTTACCACCCCCAGGTTGTGATATGCGATATATCAGACGAAAAGACTGGACTGTACGATAATGTTTCTTATTGGATTTGCAGGAGTATGAGCAGGCTTTCTTGTTGATATTCTGATCGCTCAATACCCGAGTAGCCATTACGTTCAGCTAGTACCGCTGACGGCTTGTAGGCGGTTGATATGATCACCACCTACTGCCGGCGTATTGACGAGTCTTTAGAGTCCTACACAGAGGTTTCCTGGCTCAAGCAAAACGAAGTAGGAGCATATATGTGATATGTGCGAGACCGAGATTAATACGAGTATGTGATACCGTATTCTATTCTCGCGATATGTGATATCGGTCGGTTATATGTGATATAGCCTGGTTATCGGATCAAGTGTTGATTCGATAAATTGATACATGTGATATAGTCGGTTATATGTGATATAGCCGGATTATTAAATCAAGTGTTAATTTAATAATTTAATGTATAATTATATATTTGATATATTAACTAATATTAGCTCACTTAAGCATTTCTTTTTCTCATTTATGTGTGCACTTAATATATATGTGATATATATTATTGTGGCATGCATGTTGCAACATGCTACATGGGTGTATGAGACTCACACCATGCTTAACATAATGAAGGGTTTTATTTATTTAAAGTAAATCAAAATTGGTTGGAAATTAGTCACATGGTTAAGCTTAGTGGAAGCTTGTAGAACCATTGACTTTGTCCACTAGTTTTGTTTTACTTGAGATATTTATTAACCTAATCATTATTGTTTAGCCATAGTTTTGTCTCTACATGGGTTAGTATATGATATGAACTTACCCATGGTTGCCATTCTTGTCACGACCCGAAATTGGCACGTGACGGTCCATAAACTACGCAACGTCAACAGGCGTAACGCAATTTAAGTAAGCCGAAAACCCAGCAATCTAAACCATCAAAAGTAGTAAGTGATAATAGAAATTTTAAAACTTTTGAAAATCTCAACCCAAATTCTTTAAAGTCCAACTTTATTTCCTTTAAAATTTTGGCAGCACCTCTTTTGTAAAAACCAGCCCCAAAAGGGTACAACATAAATATATAAGTAAAACATCCCCAAACGGGAGCAAATACACGCCAAAAGGCGGAAAACAACCACAACAACAGATATACGACGCCGTAGCGAAGAAATAAAAGACGATATAATTAAAACTAAATAAAAGACCTCCAAGTCACAAAATAATATACAATATCGTCCTCATATCAAGTCTCTATGTCATACATGAAAATAGTAGATGGAGAGTACATGGATACAACGAATATACAATAAGCAATATCGGATAACCGCAAAACCCACCTATAGCAAAACTGTACACAGTCAGCCGTAGCGGTGTCCACTGCAAAAGATGTTACAATAGATAGAAAATAGCCCTGCCTCAACTACTCTGAGGAACAACCTGCAAACCCTGTGTCACAACGGGGGTGAGTTGCCAACTCATGAATAGTAAATAATATATGCAGGTAATCGCAAGTATGCACGTATAGCGCGAATCTATTGCATGCAAGCTAATAGCAATAAATGGTCATATGTATGCAACGGTCATGAAAGGTACTCTAGTAGGTACAACTAATACATGAAGCAATAATATGACAATATATATATGCAACAGTCATGAAGGGTACTCTATTAGGTACTACTAATACATGAAGCAATGCATATAAAATAAATGCGGAGTATGGGATAAAACATGTCATCCCCAGGGAATCCTGACCTCGTGGCAGGACCAAAATCAATCAAGACAATCAAAATCCCAAATTTCCTCAAATCAGCCCCCAAATTGGCTCTCATATCCTGTAAGTCTCATATATCCTGAGTATCCAATATCAAGTAAATCTCATATATCCTGCATCCAATATCAAGTAAATCTCATATATCCTGTATCCAATATCAAGTAAATCTCATATATCCTATATCGAATATCAAGTAAATCTCATAAATCCTATATCGAGCATATAGGCCCTGAGCACATAGGCCCCTCTCATCGAGCACATAGGCCCCGAGCACATAGTCCCCTCTCATCGACCATATAGGCCCACATATATAATGAATAAGTATATTTGCATATATCATTATGATGATATATGATGTAGGTGTATATATATGACATCGTCCCATACCACTGATATATATACAATGGGTATACATATATATATCAGCGTCCCATACCACTGATATATATACACAAGAGTAAAACAATCCAGAAAACATCATATGAAAACCATATCTCAATGCGAAATCCATGAATATAATATATGCAACATGAAACAGTAATATGGGCATATAAGGAAAAATCGCTATTTAACTGCAACAAGTTATAAAATATATCATGCAGCTCCTAAATTCTCCAAATCCATACAACATTATATAAAGGTGATTATGTAGCTATAGCCAGGTATGCTTAACCATGTCGGTATAGCAAGATATATATAGCTACCTATCAGTAATGATGTAATACCCTCCAGGTATAAGTGTAAGTATGTATGCAAGATGTACATGTAGCTATGTCTCATATGTGTATATACCTATCACTAATGGTACAATACCATATAGGTATATGGGTAACTAGCATGTAAGCATGTCAAGGCATATGTGTAAGCATGTAGGTTTACAGGTATGCTATATGTCAACGCTCCTGGCTAAGTAAAGCCAACCACCTATTTATCCTTCTTTGCAGCGTCCGAAGTCTCCACCTGCGAACCTAAAATATAAAACAAAATAACAAGAATATATTAGCAATAGACCCAAAACACGTACAAACTACGTTTGACCGACGCATCAACTCAAAATATACTCTCATGTGTTCGTATTGTGGCTAACGTGCGTAGCGACACTACGAAACCAACTCAGAGCAACAGCAACACAGAACACGAACCGTATTGGATAACGTAACGCGTGAAACGAAACACAAGAAAACAAGCAAGTGATCCCAGTTTGCTATAACAAAAATTTGTAAAAGTTGCAAATACCATGAGACCACATACAACCCCAGAGACCCCTACACCAAAACTCAACCCACAACTCACCAGTCTGGCCGCAATTTGTGGCCAGAAGCAATATATTTGCGGCTTGAACATGAGGAAATGGGCTCGTATTTTGAGGGTAGGTTCTAGGTTACTACATAAGGTCACTGTGATGGGAACTTTTGCAACAAATATCTGGTTTGATAGCAGATTATCCGAGACCCAAAACTACACTAAAAATACGATATTTACCCAAAACAAAACTATACGCGATCTAAACTGAAACTAACAATCTACGTAACACAATAAACACTTAACTAACAGAAAGAGATCATTACCTACTCCCACAAGCTCAAAGGTCCTAGCTTTCCAAGCTCCAAGGCATCCAAGAGGCAAAACAAATCTAAAGATGTGATTTTAGTGAGATTTTGTGAAGTTTGTGATGGATTAATGAAGGGATTAACAAGTGTTCAGTTGAGATGAAAGAGGAGATGAAATAATTGAGAAAGAGATGAAGTGAGAGAGATAATAAGTGAGGTGTGAAGAAAAGAGAGAGAGGTGAGGTTAAGGTGAGTGCACCAAGCATTAACTCTCACATAAATGCATCCATACTACTCACCATGCCACCTCTTCTCTCATCCAAAAGCCAAAAGAAATATCTCACCTCACACAACAAATATCTAGGATTAGGGTTAAAGCAAAAGATTGGATTAAAGAAAATGAATAGATTAGGTTAAATATCATGGTCGCTAACCTAGATAACACAAACACACCCTCACATAAACATGCACATGTGTGTGCATGCCATAACAAATAATAATAAATTATTAATTAAATGTTAAAAAATGTGAGGAACCCAAATTGGTAAACTTTTTACCAAAAACCCGCACTAACGTCTAAACTAACACTAATAGAAATCTAAGGCGTTACAATTCTACACTTGACTTTTTCCAAGGTTGCTTTTCTTCATCTCCTTCCTCAAGCTCTCTAGCTTTTGGGAAGTGAAGAAAATGAGTGAGAAAAATATTTCTAAAGTTAGCAAAATTCCTACTTCATCAACCTACACTAGATTAGCCATTTTGTCACGACCCAAAATAGCACGTGACTGGCACTTGAATCATATGAAATCTATAGGACCCCATCTAATTCAAGTAAGCCAAAAGCCCAGAAATCTAAAACCATTTTTAAGGAGTAAATAAGGAAAACTAGTTTTAAGAAGTGAAGAAAATATGTTTTAAAATAAGGTTGTTAAATAAGTAAGCCGAATATGCATTTTTAAAATCTAAATTCTTTTCTGAAAATTTCGGCAGAGTTTCTTTTATAAATACTGGCCCCGAACGGGGTACAACATGAATAATAATATGTACAAAGATAAAAGGCATCCCCAAGCGGGAGCTAGCTCTTCGTCAATCGACGGTCACAACAACACAAGCAGTATAATATACAACGCCGAAGGGCGAGGATCAAAACTCAAAGGAAAACTCAAAATCAGCATGAAAACCATAATACTACAATGCGCGACTCTAAGGTCGAAATAATACATAACTGGTTTTCTAAGTCTGAAACAATATACAAGTTTGGTTGATGGAATTTCTAGATACAATTGAATAATACATGTACAATGGTGGTTCTGATGCAAAAGAACCCACCTACCAAAGCAAATCACCCGTAAGGGAAGCAGTGTGCCAGAAATGCCGACATGGAACCTGTACGGCAAAACCTGCAAGAACTGTGGCACAACGGGGGCGAGTTGCCAGCTCGTGAATAGAAAACATCACAGAGCAGAAATCGTATGCATGACATAATCCTAGGTCAAGGCAATCAGTAATAATATATCCTCAATTTGAATAAGTCTGAAGCATGATAAGGTGGCAATGTAACATCTATACATGAGTGTAGTGCCAAGTGCTCGTGCCAATGCCTCAGGTAATAACATATCATAAATATGAGGTATGATCAATGTCGACTATATCATAAAGTCAATGAAAAAGTGGATATCATCCAACTATGTAATCAATGTCATCAATGTCAATATATGTATGTGGAAATCGTCCACGTGTCTCCCAATGACAATAAACATCATGCTTGTAAACATCATAAACATATGCATGGAAGTATGAGAATGTAAATCAACAGGTGTCGCTTGCGACATATCAAAATCATGGAACCTGAGTGTCAAGCATCGACACTTGAAAACATCATGAAACCTGTGCCTATCATCGACATGTAAATCCTCATATATCGGGCTCTGTCAGTCTGGATCGGCCCATATCATCTCTCGACTCCGGTCGCTATCCTCTGGATATCCGCCGATCTCAAATACAATCACCGGTAGGTAGTAGTCCCTCTGCCAGGCTCACCGTCTAGCTACAAAGCAGATCCGTTCTCGCCCAGGGGTACCATACCGGGTCCACTATGTACCCGCAATTGGCCTCATCCGCCTCCTCGAATCGGGTTTCACATGTCGCTCTCAGAACCAAGAAAACACATGGTAGACGCACTGAAATATCATATCAAGGGTATCAGGGTTTTTAAAACAAGTACATACTCTCTTTTGAAATACCCACGGTTCCCAAATCCAGAAATATCATGGAAACAACATATCTCAATGCGTATAATCAAAAAGCAGGATGTATGCGACATGTAAAAGAAATGTAAGCATGTCAGCATATCATGCAACAGTACTACAGTGTCGTGACATGGCAATTATCGATGATGAAGTGTGTTAGCCGGCAAGCAGGTGTACGTAGAACATATGCATCATCGATAATGGTGCTGGTGTCCTAACAGCATGTCTTTTATATAACAATAACCATTTGCACATGCAATGCGATGCGAATAACAAGAGTATGCAGGAATCGACTAATAAATGCAACAGTGACGCATCTGTATCAATATAAAAAAAGTCGTACAGTTTGCCATTTGAAATAAGACGAATCGGGGTTTTTAGTAAAATAAGGGCTACGGTGTTTTTAAGAAAATATGCGTCTTTTGAAAATATCCTTTGTATCCCTGTGCTTATCTTCGAAATACTCCCAATTCGTTAGTTTTGAAATAGGTGTGACATCGGCCTAGCCTAACATCTACTAGCAAAACTACAGCTCTAACTAGCAAGTTAATTAGGAGGGGTATGGAAACCACCTAAATCTGAGTCGATATATGTATATGTATATAAATATAATAGTCGGTGATCCCGCCTCAAAGGTACCGCGTACGATACAATATCATATGACATCTTCGAGTCATGAGTGCGGATCTATCATCAATATAAAGCTCGTACGGCAAATCATCGTACGGCATCCCAAAAACTGGGTACGGGTCAATATCACATTCATCTCATCAATTATCTGGTATCCTTATCATCATATCTCATGATCTGGGGTACTGATCTAAGTCTAGTACAAATCGATACCATCTACATAAATATAAATGCGTGTGCGGAACACACGTCCAAAGGCCCGCTAAAATCACATGTCGTATCCCAAATACGAATCACAATATATCACCGATTTCATGGCACTATGCCCAATCTCATCGACTCATCTCCAAATATCATCCACAATCCTCATCATCTAGGTATAACTATAACAAATAAGCATGTGTGTGCGTGTGGGTGTAAACCTATTCTAGGGTTCGCATCTAGGAAACCATACTAATTTACATCTAAACCCTATTCTACCCATAGTACACCTAATCTCATCTTCAATATCCATATCACACATAATGCTATCATATATATATATATAAATATAGTATATATCTAGTATACTAAATATCGAACTGCGGGGGTGCTATACGCCATCCACTCGACTTCCTCCTTAAATTTAATCTACTCGCCTTGAATCCTGCGTGTCGGTGTCAATGTCGCCTTCATCTTTTTCATCGTCTCGAATCATCGTGGGGGTACCTACACATCACACGTATCGCATCGTATTAAAACCAAATCGAAACCAAAACGACACGCGAAAACCAAAACGATACGCTTAAAAGCTTATAGTTTAGAACCTATGGACTACGCTTTCAAAACCATCAAACAATCCTCGATATCGTCGTATAAACGCCAAGTAATCGAGGTCAAACGCAATTATATAAGTCCAGAATTTAAAATACGCAAAACGAAAACACGAATTAAAACAGCAACTCAGGAAAAAGGTTCCAGATTCTACCATAGGTCAAATTGGACAATTTCGCATATGCCAGGGGTCTAATTTATAGATGTAGGAGCTACAGAACAAGAACGGGACAAAATGCTCCAGGTCTGGCCGCAAATTGCGGCCAGAGGGAATAAATCTGCGACCGAGTTAGGGAGTTAGGGGCTAGGGTTTTGGTGGTAGCTTCCTAGGTGCCTGCATGTATCACTGTCCATGCAAAATAATTTTCAGAGTCTTGGGGTGATAGCAGATTCCATTTAACCATCACAGAATCACAGTTTTTCCGATATCAGCTTTCTAAATCTGTATTCAGGGTTTCAAGTCTCTGGTTTTGGACTGGATTCTAGCACTAGGGGGTTTGTGTGACCTCTACTGAGCTTAATTACCCATCACCACTCTCAATTCCCTTTAACCCGAACTAGAGTTTTCCTAAGTCCACAAAATCACACGATATCGGTCCTATCATAACATGGGGGTAAAAGTAGTGCAAATACTAAGCTAAAGGTTCAGAAATTACCTTATTTGGCAACTCAATAAAATTCTTGAGTTGCCCCAAGTGGCCAAAATCCTTGCTTTCTTGGTCCAATGTGCTTCCCTTGAGCATGTGCATCTTTTTTGTGAAATGGGGTTTGGGTTTTGAGTTGATTTCCATGGTGTTTTGGGGGATTTTGTGAAGAGGGAGAGAGGGGCAGCAGCAGCAGCAGCAATATGAGGGAGAGGGAGAGAAATGAGTGAAAACAATGAAGAGGAATGGCTCAAGACATGGGTTAAAGGTAAACCCTCACTTTCTCTCTTTCACCCATACCTATATATTCTATTCTTTTCCTTTTCTTTTCTTTTCTTTTCCCCTCTCTGATAAATCATCAACCAAGATAAAAACATGTAGGAAAGCCATGGAAAAATATGTAACAAGTGAAAAATGATATGGTGCATGTTTGCACAAAATATGCTAAAAATCCGATTAGCGATTTTTAATCGCGATTAGCACAAAATTAGCATATAATTAATCATAAAAACTTTAAAATGGCATAATTCAGATAAAACACCCTCTTTTTAGTAATTTCCATAATTTTCAAAAAATTTCCCAATTTATCGATATTTAATTATACCGAAATATTAAAATATTCATTAAAAATAATATTAAATTATAAAAATTCCCAAAAATAATATTTTATTTTTTTGAAATGTTACAATCTTCCCCCCTTAAAGAAATTTGGTCCCTGAATTTAAATTTAAACCCCCAAATTATAAAACATTTCATTAAAAAGTCCAAGTCGTCGAGACTCCGAAATCATCAATACATAAAACGCATCATAGCGCAATGCATGCGCATGAGTAATGAGTAGATAACTCGAAATCAAAAACTCCGTCAAGCATCCCGCAATCATCGGAGTCATGGTAAAGTCACAAATGTCAAATCCAAAATAAAACCAATATGATATAAATCAGAACTATACATGTAAACATCAAATCTATACATGTAAATAGCTGAAGTAAATGCCTGCCAAAATATATCCAGGTACTGTCCTCTGACTAGTCCTGCTCAGTACGAAAACAAATAGAAAATATCATAAAAACGTATTGGTCCATAAGGAATAAATCCCAAAAATGTATATAAGAATACCCTATGCGTCTGGTGCGCACGGAAATCAAAATCCATATATGTGCCATACATGTACACAGAAACATCTGCCAAGGGCAACGGGCGTGCCTGACAGCAAAATCAGGTGCATCTGACATGCACAAGGAATCCCGATTTAATGCATCTGGTGTGCACCAAAATCGTATCTCAAAACATGCGCTAAACACGCGCGAAAATCCAAATCAAATGCACGGAGTGCAAGAAATCAACATCAATATCAGAATCAAAATCGACGGTATACCATACGGCTCAATCCAAATCAGGTACACCGTGGTGTATAAGCTCACAACCATGTCCATCAGCGTGCACAAATCAAATCAAAACACTAAAAGTGCATGAAAACTATGCTGGAAGCGTAAATCAAATCACCGGCATAAAATAAGCATGAAATCACAATCAATACCTCAAGCGTAATAACTATGTGCAAAATATCAATACCCAGTAGGTGCAACCATAGTGCACGAAAACAGAAATCATGGAACTCAGCCATCAAGACCAAATCATGCGAATAGATCGCCCAAAATACCGAAATCCCAGGGTGACGGATACGTGATAATCGAATCATAAAATCACAAATCATAAATACCGTCGTAGGTATATCCTCCTTCAAAGTCGGAAAGGTGTCGGTGTATCCAATGCTAGCAGCGCAAGATATCTACTTACCTCATGTTCATGGTCTGGTGTCCTCTGTCTCTAGGTCCTTATCTTCTCTGCGGATTACTTATCTCACAATCAATCGGCTCATCGGCCCTGTCAGGTGTGCTAACGGGGGCGATTCCATCCTGACACTTCTCTGGTCATCTGTGTCCTAAGCACATCATTTCCTCGGAAACTGGTCGCATCCCAACGCCTCTGTAGACATATCCGACCTTTTAACTGTTAAAGAGTTTAACATGCTTGTTTTCACCTAATCTCTAGTTTAAAGATCTCGTATCGGGTTGTTCGGCACGGCTAATTTTTAAATCGAGCATGGTTGATGTCTCGTAGACCCTTGTGCGTGTACCCAGCAACCCTACAGTGGTATCAGAGATAAGCTAGAGGTTTAGGCGAAGTCTAGACAAAGTTTAAACTCCGATCGAACCCCGAAACCCTAATTTGAACCCTTCTCTGGACATTTTCTGAAAATGTGATTTTTTATGAATTAAAAATGCTCAGAAAATATAGCAGGAAAAACTAAGAATTACTGTGAAGTATAGACCACTAATTCTTTTATATGACCGCGGAACCGCGGCCAAACCAAGGGTTCAGCGGCGGTTCCGCGGCCAAAACTATGACTTAGTCCCTCATATTTCATATATTTATTCTTAGGCCCATTCCACTCAAATGTTGAGTTTTCTGGGTTTTATTGGGGACTCGTTGATTCGATCGGATAATTTAACTTTGTTTAGTTTGTTCCGGATAATTTTAGAAACTGTTAAAAAGTTCGAACGGATATCAATAACTCACTTTTTCCCCTGTTGGAAATTTTTTCAAAAGTTGGATTTTTTCTCGAGTTTAAGAACGTTCTAAGTCGTGCAAGTAACGCGGTGGACCCTCTAGAAGAACACAAACCTTAACTCGATTATGTGACCGTCTTGAACTGCCTCTGAACTTTAGGGTTTGGGGCAGTACGACGTGCCACATATGAGGCGTTGGCTTGACCCATCTACGGCTGGACCATCGGTACTGTGGTATGTGATGGATGTTTTTAAACTGATTTCAAGTGTTGAGATATATTGAGGAAATCTTGGGTATTTGATTATTCGATCAGAAAGTTTAACATTGTCTATTTATCTGTAATGTGATATAATATTTGGAATCCACAGGTAGTTATGAGATAACTAATTTGAATGTTATAAATCTAGCAGTTCAGTCTCAAATGATCGGTTGCCACGGAATTTTGATGTGATCAAAAGTCCGTCGCAATCACGTAGAGTACGCGGATACTCGTCGGGTAAAATTAATAGACAGCCATGCCCCATAGCCCCGACCAAATGACTGTAGGAGAACCCCACCGCCAAAAGCATCCGTTCGAGTGTTCGCGGCAGCGGTGTTCCGCCTTAGTGCACTTCGTCGACGGCATCGGGGGGTGCGGCCGTCTACTAAAATTTGCGATGAGCATTCGATCTGCATGTCGGGAATCTTGTTGAATTGCCCAACTTGATATTGAAAAGAGTTTTCGATGATGAGACTAAAATGCGGGGTTTATAATAGTTAGGCATGCGATGTCTAAGGAATTCATTTGGTTAGGGATGCGATGTCTAAGGAATTCATTTAGTTAGGCATGCGATGTCTAAGGAGGTTGCGGATTCCAACTGTTGTAGTTTTACACATTCTTTTCTGTGACCGTAAGCGTAGTATGTGGTGTATCGCCGGCTTCGTTTCTATACATCAACGACAATCGGGATACGCATACTTGCTTACGTTGATGATATGAGATATTATGTGTTGCTGTGATATGTTATATTGGATCGTCGCGTTTTGAACAGCAGGGGGTTTTATGTGAGATGAGAGTTTTTTCTTTTTCATTCATGTAAAATTCATTTGTATGTAATATTCTTTTATTGGGGCACTTCCGGGCTGAGGAGAATGTCACCATTGTATATTATTTACTTTTCCGCATTAGGTAGACCCAAGGCGGGGAGCATAAGTAACCGGGTTCTAGGGTCCAGTGGGAGACCATCTCGAGGAGTCGAGACCGGGTCTCCTAACCCTAGAATTGGCAGAGTTGCTTGCCGCTCTCGTAGGGGTCTTGGGATGTGGGTTTGGCTATTCATCGTGACCGTGGAATCCGTGTTTTATACAGGCTCGTATTAAAACACGGACGTCCTAGTTGTTAGTTATATGTATGCCCTAGAGGCCATTACTGTACATAGGATGTATATTGTAGTGGATGCTGGGACGTATATAGGGAGGACTTTCTTGCTCGACATGATAGTATGCTATCTGGTTGAACTTTACCTTAACGTGTATACTGATTGTCTCTCTGTTACATGTTGGTAAAGCCCTTAGGATGTGTGCTTGACTACCTGGACTATGATGCGGATCATACTAGTGGGGACATGGTAGTCCATAAGTACATCCTTCAAAGTCCCTAGTCGTGGGTGTATCGAGACGGGGCATCGATATACCAGAGTAGACTAGCGTGTACCTTCTCGACCCATACAAGATGGGCGATGGATGATCCCATATCCATTGGTGTTTGACATCAGAGATGATATACGGGTGCTCAGTGGAGACTGGGTACACTGGACGGACTCGCCGAGAACTCCCAGATGGTATTATACCTCAAGTCAGATGGCAGTTCTCTGGTGACACTGGTACAGAGTAGTCTGTTGACCCGAGATCGTCATAGAGTCTTGTGTGGTTCCCACTGTGCTTTGATTTCCATCTTACCACGTCCAAGAGGGCGTGCAAAACGGTGGTTTTTGGGTACAGTCCCGAGTCATATGGAGGCAATGAGCGATAGGAGGGGATTCGTCTCTCCCGGTATAGGGGGTTGATGTTGCGCTGTGTTCGATTGGCTATAACAGGAAGTCCCTGGCCAGGGCTGATCAGAGAATTGCTGGTAAGTGTTACCAGTAGTTTCTCGACCCGTTATGAGCCTCATATCGACACGACTTATCGAGCTATTGGGGTCTGACGTTTACCACCCCTAGGCGAGATATGCGACATATCAGACGATCAGACCGTACTGTACGGTAGTGTTACTGGTTGGATTCACAGGAGTATGAGCGGGCTTGCTCGTCGATCTTCTGATCGCTCAATACCCGGGTGGCCGTTACGTTTAGCAGACCGCTTGCGGCTTGTGGGTGTTTGATATGATCATCATCTGCTGCCGGCGTATTGACGAGTCTTTAGAGTCCTACACAGAGGTTTCCTGGCACAAGCGAAACGAAATAGGAGCGCATATGAGATATGTGCGGGACCGAGAATAATGCGTGTATGTGATACCGTATTTCATTCTCGCGATGAATGTATCGAATGGTTGTATGCGATATAACCTAGTTATCGATTCAAGCGATGATTCGATAAGCCGATACATTGTATACTAGTCGGTTGTGTGCGACATGACCGGATCATTGAATCAAGTGTTGATTTAATGATTTAATGCATATTTATATATTTGATATATTACTTTGCATCAACTAGTATCGGTTTACTTAAGATGGATTTTCTCACTTGGTTTGTGCACATTGTATATGTGATATACTTTTGTACACTTGATTGTATCATGTTTGATGATACATGTATACTTGGTTAAGTGTAAAGAATTAAACCATGGTTAAACATATAATTAGGGTTTTATTTTTCCATTATTTATTTGTTTATACATTTTGGAAAATAAAAGGAAAAGAGAAAAGAATGGTGGCTTTATTTGTTGTTTAGTTGAAGCTTCATGAAGCTTTGACTTTGTCCACCATTCTTATCTCATCCTTAACCCTAACCATTCCTTTAACCTTGGTCAATTCTCTACACATAACCATAGTTAGAATTATGATAAGTTTTGGTTTTTCTTTTCTTTTTAATTAACTTATCATATTTCCTTCTTCTTCTTCATTTCTTCAAGTGAAGAAAGCTTGCCTCCATCAATGGCAAGTGATGAAAAAAAGTGTGAAATCCAAATCTAAAGTCTACCCACTTCCTATTTCTTCATCCTCTACCTCTTGCCAAGTAGTAGAGTGTGTTTCTTTCACAAGTTTTTAGGGCTTGGTGAAGGTGGAGCTTGATTTAGCGATGCCTCGACGTAGATCATCTTCGGCATGGACATCGACGACCTAGCTCGCTTTTTCTCCGACGAAGCCGACTCTAGAGCCCGGATTTGAGTTGGACAGCGGAGAGGACCTCATTGCGGAGCCGTGGAGGTGGAGCACCGGATCTACAAAGGTTGTATTTCCGATATCCCATTAGTTAAGTTGTTAACTAGATTGTTTTTCGCCTAGTTTTCTAGCAAACGATCCGTAGTCGGGTCTCTCGGCACCTAGATTTTTTGAAATTGGCATGGATGATGCCTTGTGAGACCTCACTAGGGTGCCTAGGAACCCTACAGTGGTATCAGAGCCTAGCTAGAGCCTTAGGCGAAGTCTAGACGGATTTTGAAACCCGAACGAACCCGAAAACCCCAATACAAATTGCTCTCTGTACTTTTTCTGAAAACGTGGATTTTTCCAAATTAAAAATATGCAGAAAACCCAGCAGGAAAATATAAGAATTACGGCGCAAAATTGGGGTCATGAACAGTGCAACATGGCGCGGAACCGCGGCAGAAGCCTGCCTTAGGCGGCAGTTCCGCGGCATATTAATGACGTCAGCCTTTAAAAATTGCACAGTAATTCATTGTTTTCAGTGCTGAGTTCTCTGGGTATTTTTAAATTTTATTCAAGAGTTGAATTTTCTGGAGTTGTTTTGGGGATTCGGTGTTTTGATCGGAGTATCAAATTTTGTCTATGTGGCTTTCCGGATAAATTTTAGAATATGTTAAAAAGTTCGACCGGATATAAATACCCAATTTTTCCCCTGTCGGGAAATTTCCAAGTGTTGGATTTTTCCGTAGTTTAACGACGTTCTAAGTAGTGCAAGTAACGCGATGGACCCTCTAGAAGACAACAAACCTTAACTCGATTATGTGACCGTCTTGAACTGCCCTTTGAACCTTCGGGTTTGGGGCAGTACAGCGTGCCACATGTGAGGCGTTGGCTTGACCCTTCTACGGCTGGACCGTCGGTACTGAGGCACGAACTGAATGTTGTTAGACTTATTTCATGTGTTGATCTGTATCGGGAAAACTTGGGTGTTCGAATGTTCAATCGGAAAGTTTAACATTTTCTAATTATCCGGAATGGGATACAATAATTGGAATTCACAAGAAGTTATGTGATAACTGAATGAATGTTATAAACATAGCACTTTAGTCTCACTTGATCGGTTGCCACGGAATTTTGATGTGATCAAAAGTCCGTCGCAATCACGTAGCGTACGCGGATACTCGCCGGGTAAACTTAATAGACAGCCTCACTCCATAGCCCCGACCAAGTGACTGTAGGAGAACCCCGTAGCTGAAAGCATCCGTTCGAGTGCTCGCGGTAGCGGTGTTCCTCCTTGGTGCACTTCGTCGACGGTATCAGGGGTGCTGCCGCCTACTAAAGTTTGCGACGAGCATTCGATCAGTTTTTCGGGAATCTTGTTGAATTGCCCGACTTGAATATTGAAAAGTGTTTTCGATTTTGAGACTAAAATGCGGGGTTTATAATTGTTAGGCATGTGATGTCTAAGGAATTCATTTGGTCAGGCATGCGATGTCTGAGGTGGTTGCGGATTCCAACTGTTGTAGTTTTACACTTTTTTTTTCTGTGACCGTAAGTGTAATATGTGATATCGCCGGTTTCGTTGCTATATGTCAACGACAATTGGGATGCGCACATTTACTTACGTTGATGACATGTGATGTTATGTGTTGCTGGATATGTTATATTGGATCGTCGTGTTTGAATAGCCGGGGTTTTTTATGTGAGATGAGTGTTTTTCATTTTCATTCATGTAAAAACTTGTATGTAATATTCTTTTATTGGGACACTTCCAGGTTGCGGAAGTTGTCACCGTTTGTATATTATTTACTTTTCCGCACTAGGATAGACCCAAGGAGGAGGGCACAAGTAACCGGGTTCTGGAGTCCAGTGGGAGACCAACTCGAGGAGTCGAGTCCGGGTCTCCTAACTCTAGAATTGGTAGGGTTGCTTGCCGCTCTCGTAGGGGTCTAGGGGTGTGGGTTTGGCTATTCATCACGACCGTGGAATCCGTGTTTTATACTGGCTCGTATTGAAAACACGGACGTCCTAGTATATCCAATATTTCATATGATTCTTCTGCTGCGATATCTGTGATGTGATCATGTGATGTTCTGTGATAGATACAGTATATAGTATATATGATATATTATATAGATGTTACTTATGTTTTACACCCGCGCTAGCCCTGCCCTGCTCTGCCGTTAGTTACCTAACCTAACGGTGCACGAGGGGACATCGAGGCGAATGCGGATGGCATAAGTGTACGTCGTATTTATCTGTGATGTTTAGGTACATAATTGATGGGACTTCATTAATGTGATTAATGAAAGTAAAAGAAACCTAAAGATGTTGTAGAATCGAATTTCAAAATAAAAAGGGTAGCTACAGTTCTTGCTTTGCACAGAGGTATATATGATATATCCTGCACCTTATTCGATAAGGAAAGGACCGAGATCCCTTCACCGGGAGTGACTCCTTTAGCAATAACTGGCAGATGCTACACACTCGGTTTGTCTTTTGATTGCTTTTAAGTGTTTTTGCTTTGTACAGCGATATATGTGATATATCCAGCACCTCATTCGACGAGGAAAGGACCGACGATCCCTTCACCGGGAGTGACTCCTTTAGCAAAACTAGAAAAGCCTCAAAAGCACTCCATTTCAAAATTCATTCGATCCTACAACGATATCAAGTTCATTACGCAATAGGTTTTCAGAAAACCTGTCGTAGCCCTCCGTCATTTCAGATAAGTACTGGTTAGTATTCGTGCTACGTTTGTTGACTATGTTAAGGCGTAGTGTGCGGTAGCTAATTAGTGCTTATCTGCATAAGCATATGATGTGATTGGATTAGGATAGTCGTGCGACTTTGTTGACTATGTTAAGGGTCGTGCGGGTGGGTTTAATTCAATCGGGAAATGACGGGTTGAACTTGACTAGCACTTATGATTTGTTGACTATGTTAAGGTCATATAGCTGCTAGGGGTAAAATATTATCGGGAATTTCAAGTGTTGAAATTTGCAATGAGATTGCATACCTTCTATGAGATAGTTGGATCCCGATACCCGCTGTGAGTAAGAGTTACTCCTGGGAGAGTTTTATACATTACAATTAGCCGATCAAGTAGGTGTCTAGAAAGGTGTTAACGAGGTTACGCCTCTGGGAAAACGAGGTTTACATTAATTAGGTTTGT
Source organism: Agapanthus africanus (assembly GCA_030015575.1). NCBI lineage: Eukaryota > Viridiplantae > Streptophyta > Magnoliopsida > Asparagales > Amaryllidaceae > Agapanthus > Agapanthus africanus. The sequence continues at coordinate 528,318,246 of JASDDO010000019.1, read as the reverse complement.
GCGAAAGCACGGGGGACCTCCCTCAAAGTACCGACACTGGCCTGGCTGAAAGATTGGCGAACTTGTAGTGTGTAATTAATCCCGGCTAGTCTTTCCTTTTAGGGTTTGAAGGAAGATTTGATAAAAAGCAGTGGGAGCCATCCTGATTAGATAAAATAATAACCAATCTATTCTTGCAAGAGCGCACGCTGAGTGTTTTCTTCTCTCTCTCTCCAGGTAGCGACCATATCACGCCTTAATCAAGATAATAATACGGAATATTGACCGAACCCGCTTGTTATACTGAGCTGGGAAACGTTGGTCCCGCTCTAACTTATAATTGTTATAAGACAGAGCAGGAAATAGGGGATTACCAGAATTCCCGTGACCGCCCAAACGAAGAGAGTGCATGCTGATGCATCATCTTCGGGTGTGTTCATTACAGAGAACTGTTTCTCAGTATCCTTTACGTCCTGGGTATGTGATACCAGATCAGGATCCCAGATATGTAATCTGTTACATAGGGCTGCAGAAAGGTAGAGAACTGAGAACGGGTGATAAGTTTCATGAGGCAGAAAACGGGGCAAGTGTTGCAGCCATGTCTGTTGGTCACTGTCACCCTGTATTACCAATACATTGATTCTGAACGAATGTTATTAGATACCGAACCTGATATACAAAATCATATCAGTCTCTTTATTAGTAAAGAAATAATAAAATTTTGTATTAATGGATAATGTTTTGAACATTTCCTATATCAAAAGTTGATCGGTTCATGCACGTTATCTAAAAGCATTGATGTTCTAAATCAAACTACAGTTCTTAGTATACGGATCACACACAAGAGGAAGAGTTCAGAAATGAACGAATTCTTCTTGAGGTATTGTAGACTAGGTCAGATCAATGTGACCCGACTAGCTGAAGTTACATATAGATGCATATTTAAATCAGTTTGAATTTACATCTTATGAAACTTGCGAGTCATGTCAAAAAGATATAATGACACCAGCTCTGTTTATTGGAAACAGAGAAAGAGTTAGTGAACTCTTGGGATGATACATGATGATGTATGTAGGTCCCCAGTCTACACATGCCAGGACCAGTTCTTTATACTTCATTACGTTCTCTGATAATCTCTCAAGATTCAGATATATGTTCCTGTTGAAACACAAGTCTGAACCTTTTGAGATATTCACAGAATATAAGTGAGAAGTAGAGAACCAAAATACGGGTAAAAGTATTATGTCCTTTGATGAGATCAAGGAGGAGAATACTTGAGCACGGAAATCCTGGACTATTCTAAAGGAGAATGAGATTCTCTCTCAGCATTACTCCTCCGTATACACCATAGTACGATGGTATATCGGGGTGGAGCAATCACACCCTATGTGATAAGGTGTGCTCTATGATGAGTACTACTGAGTTACCTAATTCCTTTAGGGTGTTATGCACTTGAGAAGCTGCATACCTATTGAATAGGGTTCCAATCAAATCAGTTGCCTACCACTTCATATGTGATATGGAAAGGGAAGAGCCCATGTCTTAAGCTAGTTAAGATTTGGGGTTGACCGGCCTATGTCTAAAAGCAAAATCCGGACAAGCTCGAGGCAAGGTCAGTTATGTACAACTGGAAAGGTTCCAGCTATACAAACTACAGCTGATGATTTGATAGAACCAAAGGATTCAGTAGATTCTAACGAACCTCGGCCTCTCCGCCGATCTAGTAGGGTTCCTCACCCACCTGAGAGATACTTCTGTTTCTCTATGACAGTGGGAGCGAGGATAGCATCATGAGATGATGACCCAACTAGTTTCGAGCTGGCCATCTGGAGTGGGACTCTGTAAGAATGGCTGGATGCTTAGCGATCTGAGATGGAATCCATGGATACCCACAAAGTATGGACTTTGGTTGCAATATCTGAAGGGTTAAATCCCCATCAGGAGAAAGTATATCTTGAGAAGATTACTTGGTGTAGATGGAAAAGTTGAGACCTTCAAAGCTAGACTTGTTAAAGGTTTTCGTCATCAACCAGGCGTGGATAATGATGAAACCTTTTCTAAGGATCTATGCTTAAGTCCATCCAGATCCTACTTGCCACGGCTGCATACCATGACTACGATATCTGGTGGTTGGGTGTCTTGACAGCTTTTCTAAATGATGTTTAGAAGAGAGCGTCTATAAGTACACAGCCATAGGGCTTCGTAGACAGTGGGAGCAGCGGAAACGTGTGCAAGATGCTTTATAGGATAAAGCAGGCATCGCGGAGTTGGAACATCTGTTTTGATGTGTTAGTCAAAGAGTTTGACATCATCAAAATGGTAGATGAACCTTGTATAAACAAAAAGGTAGTAGGGAGTATGGTGACGATCCTCGTAGAGTACGTGGATGACATACTCTTGATAGGGAAGGAGTTTCCTATGCTACGCTCGGTCAATCTCCGCTTATCACAATGATTCTCCATATAGGATCAAAGTGATACCTACTAAATCCTGGATTTTGGATCTATGAGATAGATCTAATTGGATGTTAGCATTCTTACTAGTTGTAGTGAGATAGTATCAATTGATCCTGGGGAGAATCACTGGAAGTGTTCCAGGGTGATAAAGACGACTGAATGTCAGTCACAGGCATTGTCTTTACCCTCAGTAAAGGGACGGTATGTTGGAAGAGTTCCAAGCTAGATACCGTGACATACTAGACGATAAAGGCAGGATACATCGCTACTTAAGATGCTACCAAAGAGGCAGTCTGGGTGTATATAGGTTCATGAGATGAACTATGTTCCTCCCATTGTGTGACAATGGAGTTGTGGCTTATGCCAAGGAACGCTGGTCCCATCAGTGATCCAGACATATTCTAAGGCAGTATCACTTGATCATGGAGATGGTTGATCTCCAGGGTGATCGAGGTTTGGAGAGTAGACTCAGAGGACAATACAGCGGATCCACTCACAAAGGCCTGTTCCCAGAGAGAGACTTTTATGGGATGGTTGAGTATGAGATACTGCAACCACTGCTATCAGATGGCCCTAGTGCAAGTGGGAGATTGTTAGTTATATGTATGCCCTAGAGGCCATTACTGTACATAGGATGTATATTGTAGTGGATGCTGGGACGTATATAGGGAGGACTTTCTTGCTCGACATGATAGTATGCTATCTGGTTGAACTTTACCTTAACGTGTATACTGATTGTCTCTCTGTTACATGTTGGTAAAGCCCTTAGGATGTGTGCTTGACTACCTGGACTATGATGCGGATCATACTAGTGGGGACATGGTAGTCCATAAGTACATCCTTCAAAGTCCCTAGTCGTGGGTGTATCGAGACGGGGCATCGATATACCAGAGTAGACTAGCGTGTACCTTCTCGACCCATACAAGATGGGCGATGGATGATCCCATATCCATTGGTGTTTGACATCAGAGATGATATACGGGTGCTCAGTGGAGACTGGGTACACTGGACGGACTCGCCGAGAACTCCCAGATGGTATTATACCTCACGTCAGATGGCAGTTCTCTGGTGACACTGGTACAGAGTAGTCTGTTGACCCGAGATCGTCATAGAGTCTTGTGTGGTTCCCACTGTGCTTTGATTTCCATCTTACCACGTCCAAGAGGGCGTGCAAAACGGTGGTTTTTGGGTACAGTCCCGAGTCACATGGAGGCAATGAGCGATAGGAGGGGATTCGTCTCTCCCGGTATAGGGGGTTGATGTTGCGCTGTGTTCGATTGGCTATAACAGGAAGTCCCTGGCCAGGGCTGATCAGAGAATTGCTGGTAAGTGTTACCAGTAGTTTCTCGACCCGTTATGAGCCTCATATCGACACGACTTATCGAGCTATTGGGGTCTGACGTTTACCACCCCTAGGCGGGATATGCGACATATCAGACGATCAGACCGTACTGTACGGTAGTGTTACTGGTTGGATTCACAGGAGTATGAGCGGGCTTGCTTGTCGATCTTCTGATCGCTCAATACCCGGGTGGCCGTTACGTTTAGCAGACCGCTTGCGGCTTGTGGGTGTTTGATATGATCATCATCTGCTGCCGGCGTATTGACGAGTCTTTAGAGTCCTACACAGAGGTTTCCTGGCTCAAGCGAAACGAAATAGGAGCGCATATGAGATATGTGCGGGACCGAGAATAATGCGTGTATGTGATACCGTATTTCATTCTCGTGATGAATGTATCGAATGGTTGTATGCGATATAACCTAGTTATCGATTCAAGCGATGATTCGATAAGCCGATACATTGTATACTAGTCGGTTGTGTGCGACATGACCGGATCATTGAATCAAGTGTTGATTTAATGATTTAATGCATATTTATATATTTGATATATTACTTTGCATCAACTAGTATCGGTTTACTTAAGATGGATTTTCTCACTTGGTTTGTGCACATTGTATATGTGATATACTTTTGTACACTTGATTGTATCATGTTTGATGATACATGTATACTTGGTTAAGTGTAAAGAATTAAACCATGGTTAAACATATAATTAGGGTTTTATTTTTCCATTATTTATTTGTTTATACATTTTGGAAAATAAAAGGAAAAGAGAAAAGAATGGTGGCTTTATTTGTTGTTTAGTTGAAGCTTCATGAAGCTTTGACTTTGTCCACCATTCTTATCTCATCCTTAACCCTAACCATTCCTTTAACCTTGGTCAATTCTCTACACATAACCATAGTTAGAATTATGATAAGTTTTGGTTTTTCTTTTCTTTTTAATTAGCTTATCATATTTCCTTCTTCTTCTTCATTTCTTCAAGTGAAGAAAGCTTGCCTCCATCAATGGCAAGTGATGAAAAAGAGTGTGAAATCCAAATCTAAAGTCTACCCACTTCCTATTTCTTCATGCTCTACCTCTTGCCAAGTAGTAGAGTGTGTTTCCTTCACAAGTTTTTAGGGCTTGGTGAAGGTGGAGCTTGATTTAGCGATGCCTCGACGTAGATCATCTTCGGCATGGACATCGACGACCTAGCTCGCTTTTTCTCCGACGAAGCCGACTCTAGAGCCCGGATTTGATTTGGACAGCGGAGAGGACCTCGTTGCGGAGCCGTGGAGGTGGAGCACCGGATCTACAAAGGTTGTATTTCCGATATCCCATTAGTTAAGTTGTTAACTAGATTGTTTTTCGCCTAGTTTTCTAGCAAACGATCCTTAGTCGGGTCTCTCGGCACCTAGATTTTTTGAAATTGGCATGGATGATGCCTTGTGAGACCTCACTAGGGTGCCTAGGAACCCTACACTAGTATATCCAATATTTCATATATGGTTCTTCTGCTGTAATGTTCTGTGATGAGAGCATATTACTGCCTGAGACGAATGTTTATATTATATATATGAGATATATGTTATATTGCAGATTTCGTTTCAAATGTGATGCTTGTGAAGCATAATAAAATGGGACTTCATTAATGAGATTAATGAAACTAAAAGAAACCTAAAGTTGTTGTAGAAACTTGTTTAAAAACTGGTAGCTCTAGTTCTTGCTTTGCATAGCGGTGTTCCTTGTAGAACATCTAGCACCTTATTCGATAAGGAAAGAGCCGAGATCCCTTCACCGGGAGTGACCTCTTTAGTGAAACTAGCAGATGCTACAAACTCGGTCTGTCTTTTGATTGCTTCTATAGTTCTTGCTTTGCATAGTGATATTTGTGAAATATCTTGCACCTTATTCGATGAGGAAAGAGCCGACGATCGCTTCACCGGGAGTGACCTCTTTAGCAAAACTAGAAAAGCCTCAAAAACACTCCATTTAAAAATCACTCGATTCTACAACGATATCAAGTTCATTACGCAAAGGGTTTTCATAAAAACCTGTCGTAGCCCTCCGTCATTTCAGATAAGTCCTACTTAGTATTCGTGCTACGTTTGTGGGCCCGCGTCAAGGCGTAGTGTGCGGTAGCTAACTAGTATTTATCTGTTTATGCATATGATACAGATTGGATTAGGGTAGTCGTGCGACTTTGTTGGCCTGCGTCAAGAGTCGTGCGAGTGGGTTTAATTCAATCAAGAAATGATGGGTTGAACTTGACTAGCGCATTGTGGTTTGTTGGCCTGCGTCAAGGTCATGGGATGCTAGGGGTAAAATATTATTGGGAATTTCAAGTGTTGAAATTTGCAATGAGATTGCATACCTTCTATGAGATAGTTGGATCCCGATACCCGCTGCGAGTAAGAGTTGCTCCTGGGAGAGTTTTACACATTACAATTAGCCGATCAAGTAGGTGTCTAGAAAGGTGTTAACGGGGTTACGCCCCTGGGAAAACGAGGTTTACTTTAATTAGGTCCGTGCGAAAGCACGGGGAACCTCCCTCAAAGTACCGGCACTGGCCTGGCTGAAAGATTGGCGAACTTGTAGCGTGTAATTAATCCCGACTAGTCTTTCCTTTTAGGGTTTGAAGGAAGATTTGACTAAAACAGTGGGAGACATCCTGATTAGATATATTAGATAACCAATCTAATCTTACAAGAGCATACGCTGAGTGTTTTCTTCTCTCTCTCTCCAGGTAGCGACCATATCACGCCTTAAGAAAGATAATAAAACGGATATATTGACCGAACCCGCTTGTTATACTGAGCTGGGGAACGTTGGTCCCGCTCCAACTTATAATTGTTATAAGACAGAGCAGGAAATTGGGGAATACCAGATTTCCCATGCCGCCCAAACGAAGAAAGTGCATGCTGATGCATCATCTTCGGGTGTGTTCATTATATAGAACTGTTTCTCAGTATCCTTTACGTCCTGGGTAAGAGATACCGGATCAGGATCCCGCATATGTAATCTGTTATAAGGGTTACAGATAGGTAGAGAACTGAGAACGGGTGATAAGTTTCATGAGATAGAAACGGTGCAAGTGTTGCAACCAAGTCTGTTTGTCACTATCACCCTGTATTACCAGAATACATTGATTCTGAACGAATATTATTATATACTGAACCTGATATACAACATCATATCAATCTCTTTATTAATAAAGAAGGATATAATTTTGTATTGTTGGATAATGTTTTGAACATTTCCTATATCAAGAGTTGATCGGTTCAGGCACGTTATCTAAAAGCATAGACGTTCTAAATCAAACCACGGTTCTTAACGTATAGAACACACACAAGAGGAAGAGTTCAGAAATGAACAAATCCTTCTTGAGGCATTGTAGACTAGGTCATATCATGCGACCCGACTAGCTGAAGTTACATAAAGATGCATATTTAAATTAGTTTGAATTTACATCTTGTGAAACTTGCCGGTCATGTCACAGAGATAAAATGACTACAGCTCCGTTTATTGGAAACAGATAAAGAGTTAGTGAACTCTTGGGATTGATATATGCTGATGGTTGAAGGTCCCCTGTCTACACATGCCAGGACCGGTTCTTTGTACTTCAACATTCATTGATGATCTCTCAAGATTAAGACATATATTCCTGTTGAAACACAAGTCCGAAACTTTTGAGATAATCACAGAATATAAGTTAGAAGTAGGGAACCAAAAACGGGTATACGTATTATGTCCTTTGATGAGATCAAGGAGGAGAATACTTGAGCACGGAGATCCTGGACTATTCTAAAGGAGAATGAGATTCTCTCTCAGCATTACTCCTCCGTATACACCACAGCACGATGGTATATCGGGGCGGAGCAAAAGCACCCTATGGGATATGGTGTGCTCTATGATGAATACTACTGAGTTTTCTATTTCCTTTTGGGAGTTATGCACTTGAGAAGCTGCATACCTATTGAATAGGGTTCAAATCAAATCAGTTGCCTACCACTTCATATGTGATATGGAAAGGGAAAAGCCCATATCTTAAGTTTGTTAAGATTTGGGGTGGTCCGGCCTATGTCTAAAAGCAAAATCCGGACAAGCTCGAGGCAAGGTCAGCTCTGTAAAACTGGAAGTAGTTCCAGCTATACAAACTGCAGTTGATGATTGGGTAGAACCAAAGGATTCAGTAGTTTCCAACGAACTTCAGCCTCTCCGCCGATCTAGTCGGGTTCTTCACCCACCAGAGAGATACTTCGGTTTCTCTATGACAGTAGGAGCGAGGATTTCATCATGAGATGATGGCCCAACTAGTTTTGAGCTGGCCATCAGGAGTGGAACTCTGTAAGAATGGATGGATGCTTAGCGATCTGAGATAGGAATCCTTATACACCAACAAAGTATGGACTTTGGTTGCTTTATCTGAAGGGTTAAATCCCCATCAGGAGCAAGTATATCTTGAGAAGATTACTTGGTGTACATGGAAAAGTTGAGACTTTCGAAACTATGCTTAAGTCCATCCAGATCCTACTTGCCACGGCTACATACCATGACTACGATATCTCGTGGTTGGGTGTCATGACTGCTTTTCTAAATGATGTTTTAGAAGAGAGCGTCTATAAGTACACAGCCAGAGGGCTTCGTAGACAGTGGGAGCAGCGGAAACGTATGCAAGATGCTTTAAAGGATAAAGCAGGTATCGCGGAGTTGGAACATCTATTTTGATGCGGTAGTCAAAGAGTTTGACTTCATCAAAATGGTAGATGAACCTTGTATATACAAAAAGGTAGTAGGGAGTATGGTGGTGATCCTCGTAGAGTACGTGGATAACATACTCTTGATAGGGAAGGAGTTTCATATGCTATGCTCGGTCAATCTCCGCTTATCACAAGGATTCTCCATATAGGATCAAAGTGATACCTCCTAAATCCTGGGTTTTGGATCTATGAGATAGATCTAATTGGATGTTAGGATTCTCACTAGTTATAGTGAGATAGTATAAATTGATCTTTGGGAGAATCTCTGGAAAGGTTCCAAGGTGATAAGGACGACTGAATGTCAGTCGCAGGCATTGTCTTTACCCTCAGTAGAGGGACGGTATGTTGGAAGAGTTCCAAGCTAGATACCGTGACTTACTAGACGATTAAAGGCAAGATACATCATTACCAAAGATGCTACCAAAGAGGCAGTCTGGATACATATAAGTTCATGAGATGAACTTCGTTCCTACCATTGTGTGACAATGGAGTTGTGGATTTTGGCCAAGGAACCCCCGTCCCATCAGAAATCCAGATATAATTCTTAGGCAGTATCACCTGATCATGGAGATGATTGATCTCCAGGGAGATCGAGGTTAGGAGAGTAGACACAGAGGACAACAGCGAGGATCCACTCACAAATGCCTTTTTCCCAGTAGAGACTTTTATGGGATGGTTGAGTATGAGATACTTCAACCACAGCTAATTGTTGGGTATGTGATACCACAACAGATGGCCCTAGTGCAAGTGGGAGATTGTTAGTTATATGTATGCCCTAGAGGCCATTACTGTACATACGATGTATATTGTAGTGGATGCTAGGACATATATAGGGAGGACTTTCTTGCTCGACATGATAGTACGCTATCTGGTTGTACTTTATCTTAACATGTACTCTGATTGTCTCTATGTTACATGTTGATAAAGCCCTTAGGATATGTACTCGACTACTGGGACTATGATGAGATCATACTAGTGGGGCCACGGTAGTCGATGAGTACATCCTATAACTGTTCCCAGTCGAGGGTGTATCGAGATAGGGCATCGATGTACCAGAGTAGACTAGCATATACGCATCTTGACCCATATGATGTGTGATGGATGATCCCATATCCATCGGTGTTTGACATCAAGGATGGTGTACGGGTGCTCAGTGGTGACTGGGTACCCGTACACCATCCTTGATGTCAAACACTGATGGATATGGGATCATCCATCGCCCATCATATGGGTCAAGATGCGTATACGCTAGTCTACTCTGGTGCATCGATGCCCTGTCTCGATACACCCTCGACTAGGAACAGTTATAGGATGTACTCGTCGACTACCGTGGCCTCACTAGTATGATCTCATCATAGTCCCAGTAGTCAAGTACATATCCTAAGGGCTTTATCAACATGTAACATAGAGACAATCAGAGTATATATTAAGATAAAGTACAACCAGATAGCGTACTATCATGTCGAGCAAGAAAGTCCTCCCTATATATGTCCTAGCATCCACTACAATATATATCGTATGTACAGTAATGGCCTCTAGGGCATACATATAACTAACATTAACCTTAATGGGGAGTAACAACAACTCGTCAGCATCTCACACGATCCTCTTGTCTCACTTGTCTATATCATCTTTACTATATCTGTTTCTCATTCCGGAACGGCTGTATGCTCATCGCGACTCCTTCTGGAAGGTATATCCATGTACAACGCCTCTGCATGCGTACCACATCTCTGATGTTAGCGGAGTGGAACGTCATCTCATCAAGATCTCGTACGAAACACTTATTCCACTTTTCTCTGCTGTCGACTGCTTCGCACTCGTCTCATAGTGGCTGCATGGACTGTGCTCCAACGGCTATAATCGTATCTGGAGTCTCCCAACCAATGCATCCTATCACATGATATCCGAAAGATTCCGAACCTTTCGATCGATCCGTCAAAACCCCATGATCTCCTAAGAGCTCAACATCTTGTGTACAGTTTAATAGTATCGAGTACATACCACAGCATCGGTGGACGAGCCGTAGAAGGGCAAACCCAAGCCTCACTAATGGCGCCGTGGAACTGCCGCAAACCCTAAGGTTCAAAGGCTTTCACACGGTCATTATGTCGAGTTAGGGTTTCATTCTTCGAGAGGGTCCATCGAATCGCTTGCACGTCTTTCCGAATACTTTAAACTTGGAATATGGGTTTCTGACATCCGATCGCCTCCATCGACTCTCAACGTACCTGCGTGAAGTCATCTCTAGCTGGAATCAATCTATCTGATGACCTCGCATCGAGGTAAGCGAACGAACCACATGTTCTAGTCATTCATCCTCGGGTGAGTAGCGACCTTCCATCATATCTCTAAGTATATACTCATGCTGCAGTAGCTCCAACATCTGGGCAATATTTCGTCATTTGCAGCAGCAACTGGCTCATTCGTCTGTATGCTGAACAGCGCCTCAATCATCATGAATAAACCGTACAGCAATAGTCATCACATTTTGGCTGGCCCCTAGCAGTAGCTTGATCCCCTGGTGCTGATCTGCACGTCCGAGAAATCTCGTAAAAGCAATCTGTCAAACGCTCATGGCATGAAAACACACTAAAACGACGCCTCAATATGCAATCGTATGTCCCTAGAATCACGCCCTGGGCAGTTCTCGTCCGTAACGAGCTCGCGCTGACGCAACTCTAGCCATAGCTCTCCCTACCCATGTAGTCGTGGCAGTAAAATCATAACCAATATCGATGAGGATAGATCATAGGAATGAATATAATACTGTGCAAGGAAATGTACATCCTAAGGTTTCTTAAGCGGAGTAGCATATCGTAAATATGCCGCGGAACATACGTACGGTGCGTCACTCTACTCAAGCTACCTACTCCATCAACCAAGGGTCATCCTACGCGACGAAGGTTCGGGTATAATACCCCCTCGACTAAGTCTAAGTTCCGTAAGGTCAAGCCTAAGTTCCGTATATATATAAACGCTCTAGGCTCCGCATAGTCAAACTTAGACTCAAACCAAGGTTAACCTAGCGCTCTGATACCAACTTTGTCACGACCCAATATAGCACGTGACTGGCACTTGAATCAGATGAAGTCTATAGGACCCCATCTAATTCAAGTAAGCCAAAAGCCCAGAAATCTAAAACCATTTTTAAGGAGTAAATAAGGAAAACTAGTTTTAGGAAGTGAAGAAAACATGTTTTAAAACAAGGTAGTTAAATAAGTAAGCCGAATAATAATATGTATCGCCTCGCACGGGGTACAACATGAATAATAATATGTACAGTGATAAAAGGCATCCCCAAACAGGAGATAGCTCTTCGTCAATCGACGGTCACAACAACACAAGCAGTATAATATACAACGCCGAAGGGCGAGGATCAAAACTCAAAGGAAAACTCAAAATCGGCATGAAAACCATAATACTACAACGCGCGACTCTAAGGTCGAAATAATACATAACTGGTTTTCTAAGTCTAAAACAATATACAAGTTTGGTTGATGGAATTTCAAGATACAACTGAATAATACATGTATAATGGTGGTTCTGATGCAAAAGAACCCACCTACCAAAGCAAATCACCCGTAAGGGAAGCAGTGTGCCAGAAATGCCGCCATGGAACCTGTATGGCAAAACCTGCAAGAACTGTGGCACAACGGGGGTGAGTTGCCAACTCGTGAATAGAAAACATCACAGAGCAAAAATCATATGCATGACATAATCCTAGGTCAATACAATCAGTAATAATATATCTTCAATGTGAATAAGTATGAAGCATGATAAGGTGGCAATGTAACATCTATACATGAGTGTAGTGCCAAGCGCTCGTGCCAGTGCCTCAGGTAATAACATATCATAAATATGAGGTATGATCAATGTCGACTATATCATGAAGTCAATGAAAAAGTGGATATCATCCAACTATGTCATTAATGTCAATATATGCATGTGGAAATCGTCCACGTGTCACCCAATGACAATAAGCATCATGCGTGTAAACATCATAAACATATGCATGGAAGTATGAGGATGTAAATCAACAGGTGTCGCTCGCGACATATCAAAATCATGGAACCTGAGTGTCAAGCATCGACACTCGAAAACATCATGAAACATGTGCCTATCATCGGCACGTAAATCCTCATATATCCGGCTCCGTCAGTCTGGATCGGCCCTTATCATCTCTCGACTCCGGTCGGTATCCTCCGGATATCCGCCGATCTCAAATACAATCAACGGTAGGTAGTAGTCCCTCTGCCAGGCTCACCATCTAGCTACACAGCAGATCCGTTCTCGCCTCGGGGTACTATACCGGGTCACCATGTACCCGCAATCGGCCTCATCTGCCTCCTCGAATCGGGTTTCACATGTCGCTCTCAGAACCGAGAAAACACATGGTGGACGCACTGAAATATCATATCAAGGGTAACCGGGTTTTTAAAACAAGTACATACTCTCTTTTGAAATACCCATGGTTCCCAAATCCAGAAATATCATGGAAACAACATATCTCAATGCGTATAATCAAAAAGCAGGATGTATGCGACATGTAAAAGAAATGTAAGCATATCAGCATATCATGTAACAGTACTACAGTGTAGTGATATGGTAATTATCGATGATGAAGTGTGTGAGCCGGCAAGCAGGTGTACGTGAAACATATGCATCATCGATAATGGTGCTGGTTTCCTAACAGCATGTCTTTTATATAACAATAACCATTTGCACATGCAATGCGATGCGAATAACAAGAGTATGCAGGAATCGACTAATAAATGCAACAGTGATGCATCTGCATCAATATAAAAAAAGTCGTACAGTTTGCTATTTGAAATAAGACGAATCTGGGTTTTTAGTAAAATAAGGGCTACGGTGTTTTTAAGAAAAGATGCGTCTTTTGAAAATATCTGTAGTATCCCTGTGCCTATCTTCGAAATACTCCTGATTCATTAGTTTTGAAATAGGTATGACATCGACCTAGTCTAATATCTACTAGCAAAACTACAGCTCTAACTAGCAAGTTAATCAGGAGGTATATGGAAACCACCTAAATCTGAGTCGATATATATATATGTATATAAATATAATAGTCGGTGATCCCGCCTCAAAGGTACCGTGTACGATACAATATCATATGACATCCTCGAGTCATGAGTGTGGATCTATCATCAATATAAAACTCGTACGGCAAATCATCGTACGGCATCCCAAAAACTGGGTACGGGTCAATATCACATTCATCTCATCAATTATCTGGTATCCTTATCATCATATCTCATGATCTGGGGTACTGATCTAAGTCTAGTACAAATCGATACCATCTACATAAATATAAATGCGTGTATGGAACACACGTCCAAAGGCCTGCTAAAATCACATGTCGTATCCCAAATATGAATCACAATATATCACCGATCTCATGGCACTATGCCCAATCTCATCGACTCATCTCCAAATATCATCCACAATCCTCATCATCTAGGTATAACTATAACAAATAAGCATGTGTGTGCGTGTGAGTGTAAACCTATTCTAGGGTTCGCATCTAGGAAACTATACTAGTTTGCATCTAAACCCTATTCTACCCATAGTACACCTAATCTCATCTCCAATATCCATATCACACATAATTCTATCATATATATATAAATATAGTATATATCTAGTATACTAAATATTGAACTGCGAGGGTGTTATACGCCATCCACCCGACTTCCCCCGTAGATATAATCTACTCACCTTGAATCCTGCGTGTCGATGTCTATGTTGCCTTCATCATCTTCATCGTCTCGAATCATCGTGGGGGTACCTACATATCACATGTATCGCATCGTATTAAAACCAAATTGAAACCAAAACGATACGCTTAAAAGCTTATAGTTTAGAACCTATGGACTACGCTTTCAAAACCATCAAACAATCCTCGATATCATCGTATAAACGCCAAGTAATCGAGGTAAAACGCAATTATATAAGTCTAGAATTTAAAATACGCAAAACGAAAACACGAATTAAAACAACTACTCAGGAAAAAGGCTCCAGATTCTACCCTAAGTCAAATTGGACAATTTTGAATATGCCAGGGGTCTAATTTATAGATGTAAGAGCTACAGAACAAGAATGAGACAAAATGCTCCAGGTCTAACCGCAAATTGCGGCCAGAGGGAATAAATCTGCGACCGAGTTAGGGAGTTAAGGGCTAGGGTTTTGGTGGTAGCTTCCTAGGTGCCTGCATGTATCACTGTCTATGCAAAATAAAGAGTCTCGGGGTGATAGCAGATTCCATTTAACCTTCACAGAATCACAGTTTTTCCGATATCGGCTTTCTAAATCCGTATTCCGGGTTTCAAGTCTCTGGTTTTGGACTGGATTCTAGCACTAGGGGGTTTGTGTGGCCACTACTGAGCTTAATTACCCATCACCACTCTCAATTCCCTTTAACCCTAACAAGAGTTTTCCTAAGTCCACAAAATCACACATATCGGTTCTATCATAACATGGTGGTAAAAGTAGTGCAAATACTAAGCTAAAGGTTCAGAAATTACCTTATTTGGCAACTTAATAAAATTCTTGAGTTGCCCTAAGTGGCCAAAATCCTTGCTTTCTTGGTCCAATGTGCTTCCCTTGAGCTTATGCATCTTTTTTGTGAAATGGGGTTTGGGTTTTGAGTTGATTTTCATGGTGTTTTAGGGGATTTTATGAAGAGGGAGAGAGGGGCAGCAGCAGCAGCAGCAATATGAGGGAGAGGGAAAGAAATGAGTGAAAATAATGAAGAGGAATGGCTCAAGACTTGGGTCAAAGGTAAACCCTCACTTTCTCTCTCTCACCCATACCTATATATTCTATTCTTTTCTTTTCTTTTCTTTTCCCCTCTCTAATAAATCATTAACCATGATAAAAACATGTAGGAAAGCCAAGGAAAAATATGTAACAAGTGAAAAATGATATGGTGCATGTTTGCACAAAATATACTAAAAATCCGATTAGCGATTTTTAATCGCGATTAGCACTAAATTAGCATATAATTAATCATAAAAACTTAAAAATGGCATAATTCACATAAAACACCCTCTTTTTAGTAATTTCCATAATTTTCAAAAAAAATTCCCAATTTATCGGTATTTAATTATACCGAAATATTAAAATATTCATTAAAAATAATATTAAATTATAAAAATTCCCAAAAGTAATATTTTATTTTCTTGAAATGTTACACATTTAGTTTAGGTTGTTAGCTTCCCAATTAGTGAAGAAGTAGGTTGAGTTAGTGTCTCCTTGACGTAGATCATTTTCGGCCTCGAAGACTTCAAGCAAGCTTGTTAATTTCATCTTGTGGAGCCTTTCTAGATTCCGGGAGTTCACTACTTGGAGAGAAGGGACTACTACATGAAACTATTGAAGTGAAGGACCAGTCTACAAAGGTGGTATTCCTTGTTTACTTAGATGTAAAGATGTTTACATACTAGTTTCGTCTAATTCTCTAGTTAAGATTCTAAGTTAGGATTCGTTAGCGCGCTAATTTTTTAAAAATGACATGGTCGATGCCTCCCGAACCCCAGTGGCGGTGCTGCGGAACCCTACATATTTCTCATGAAACACAAATCTGAAGTTTTTGAGAATTTCAAAGAATTTAAAAGCGAAGTAGAGAACTAGACAGGAAAAAATATTAAGATCCTCCGATCAGATCGAGGAGGGGAGTACTTGAGTATGGAACTCCATGACTTTCTAAAAGAGAATGGTATTCTCTCTCAACTTATTCCTCCCTATACACCACAACACAATGGTGTATCGGAGCGAATGAATCGTACTCTAGTAGTATGGTTCGCTCCATGATGAGTAATGCCAAGTTTCCTCTTTCTTTATGAGGATATACACTTGAGACAGCGACATATCTATTGAATAGAGTTTCGACCAGATCCGTGCCTACCACTCCATATGAAATATGGAGTGGTAAGAAACCATGTCTTAAATTCATTAAGATATAGGGTTTCCGGCTTTTGTTAAAAAGCAAAATCTAGACAAACTGGAGGCACGTTCGGTTCCATATAAGTTTGTGGGATACCCCAAGCATTCACAGGGGTATCTGTTCTACCACATCAAAGAACAGAAGGTGTTTGTTGCTTGTTACGCCACCTTTTTAGAATGACAGTTTCTTGCAAAACAAATTAGTGGGAGCACGATAGAACTAGAAGAGTTCTAAAACCATAAATTGAAACAGAACAAATGGCAGAATCTCAAGATTCAATAATCTCGGACGAATCTCAGCTACTCTGCAGATCTAGTAGGATTTCTCATCCGCCCGAGAGATACTACGGTTTTCTCATAGATAGGGATCGAGATAATTGTATCTTAGAAGAAAATGATCCAACTAATTTTAAGCAGGCCATTACAAGTAGGGACTCCGATAAATAGCTGGATGCTATGCGATCCGAAATGGAATCTATGTACACCAACAAAGTTTGGACTTTGGATGTTGCTCCTCCTAGGGTAAAACCCGTTGGATGCAATTGGAACTTTAAAAAGAAGATTGGTGTAGATGGACAGGTAGAAACTTATAAGGCTAGACTTGCAAAAGGTTTTCGGCAAAGACCAGGAGTGGACTATAAAGAAACCTTTTCTCCAGTGGCTATGATGAAATCCATTCGGATCTTACCTGCCATTGTTGCCTACCATGAATATGATATCTGGCAGATGGATGTTAAAATGGCTTTTCTAAATGGAAGCTTAGAAGAGTGCGTTTATATGAATTAGCCAGAGGGATTCATAAACAGTGGCAGCAGCGGGAAGGAGTGAAAGTTGCTTAAATCAATTTATAGATTAAAGCAAGTATCGCAGAGCCGGAACATTTGCTTTAATGAGACAGTCAAGGAATTTGACATCATCAAAAATGAGGATGAACCATGTATCTACAAGAAAATTGTAAGAAAAACTGTTGTATTCCTCATCTTGTACGTGGATGAAATTCTCTTGATAGGAAATGACATTCCTATACTACAATTGGTCAAGTTATTCTTGTCACAAAGGTTCTCCATGAAACACCTAGGTGATGCCTTGTACATTCCGGGGATTAAGGTCTACAGAGATAGATCCAAGAGATTGTTGGGATTTTCACAGTCCAGGTACATAGAGTCCATACTAAAGAGATTTAGTATGGAAGATTTCTAGCACGGTAATATACCCGCTTTGCACGGAATCACTCTCTGCAAAGAGATGTCTCCCAAAACTGATAAGGAGAGGGTTCGCATGAGTACTGTACCCTACGCTTCGGCTGTAGAATTTATAATGTATGCAATACTGTGTACTAGACCAGATGTAGCTTATATGCTTATTATGGTGAGCCGGTATCAGTCTCACCCAGGTGAGAATCATTGGACAGCTGTAAAGAACATTCTCAAGTACCTGAGAAGTACTAAGGCGATGTTTGTTTGACACGATTTGTAACATTTTAATACCACTCATTTCCTATCATTTTGTCAATAAACAATGCTATCTAATTTGTTCTGCTCATTAGTACAGATTACAGGTACACAATCAAAAACATTGAAGACGGTACACAACATGCACAGAAACGACGATTTTTAGCTGGAACTGCAAACGGGACAGAATACAAATCATGTCAAATAAGTTTTGCAACAATTGAAGTTGTGTATAAATAAAATCTTGTTTTGGTCCAACATGATCAAGTATGAACAAGTCATGGTATCATGCAAGTGGGCATGAACCATCATGAGGTATCAAGTGGGCAAACACCATCATGGTGTTTTGCAAATGGATTTAAGCAAGTGGGTGCACAAGTGGACATGGTAATGAGCATTTGAAAAAGTGATGATTTGAAGTGTGAACACAACACATGCCCACTTGATCTCTTCTCTGTCCATTGCTCTAGATTTCATCCAAGTGGGAATTAGAATGAATTGCAACTACAGAGAGATGCTCAAGAGAACTAAAGATATCGAAGATGGGGCACACCTTTGGTCTGTGGCTTTCTGGTCTCTTGAGCATCCCTCTGTACTTTCAATTCATTCTAATTCCCACTTAGATGAAATCTAGAGCAATGAACAGAGAAGAGATCAAGTAGGTATGTATTGTGTTCACACTTCGAATAATCACTTTTTCAAATACTCATTACCATGCCCACTTGTGCACCCACTTGCTTAAATCCATTTGCAAAACACGTGTTTGCCCACTTGATGCCTCATGATGGTTCATTCCCACTTCCATGATACCATGACTTGTTCACACTTGATTATGTTGGACCAAAACAAGATTTTATTTGTACACAACTTCAATTGTTGCAAAACTTATTTGACTTGATCTGTATTCTGTCTTGTTTGCAATTCCGGCTAAAAATTGTCGTTTCTGTGCATGTTGTGTACCGTCTTCAGTGTTTTTGCCAGTGTACCTGTAATCTGTACTAATGAGAAGACACAGATTAGATAGCATTGTTTATTGACAAAATGATAGGAAATGAGTGGTATTAAAATATAATAAATCATGTCGAACAATGTTCTTGGTTTACGGTAATGGGGAACTCCAGGTGGAGTTTTTTACCGATTCAAGCTTCCAGAGTGACAAGGATGACAGCAAGTTTGTCTCGAGTTTTGTGTTTAGCCTCAATGGAGGTGCGGTCTGTTGGAAGAGCTGAAAGTATGTCTTAGCACCTCTACTAGGTTTCTACAAGTATCAAGTATGAAAATTTAAAAAATCTAGAGTGCTAAGCAATACTAACGTAGAATCAAACTAGAGAATTAGGGTTTTGAGTAAAGCAAACAAGTTCTACACTAAGTGAAGAGGGTTTACAACCTTTGTAGACCGAGTCCTTCACTTCTAAAACTCCAAGTAGTAGTCCCTAGAACTCTTCTCAAGGCTCCACTTGAAGAAAAGATCGAGCTTGCTTGAAGTCTTCGATGCCGAAGATGATCCACCTTGAATTCTCTCTAACTCAAGCTTACTCTTCACTAATCAAAGTATTAGTAAAGCAAACAACATAAACTAATGGGCTAGATTAGTGTAGGTTGATGAAGTAGGAATTTTGCTCACAAGAAAATCTTTTCCCTTTTCTTTTTCCAACTCAAGAAAAATCTAGAAAGAAGTGTTGAGGATGAACTTGCATGATAGAATGAGAGAATGAACCATGAGCTAGAGATAAGATTGGGATGAATAAATATCTAAGAGTAAAACAAAAATGATAGGATGTGTCATGGTTTCTCAATGCTTCTCCAGGCATCCAAAACCATGACTCATTTTCCTCATTTTCTCAAAAATAAATCATCCCAATTATCTTTTGTCAAGTGTGATTCTCATACATCCTAATCCTATGTATCATCAAGCATGATACAATTCAATTTATATATATATATATATATATCACACACTTATATAATTATATGTAAAGAGAAGAAAAAAATTAGTGAGCATATATTAGTTAATATATATAAATATATCAAATATATAAATATATATCAAATTATTAAATTAACACTTGATTCAATAATCCGATTATATCATATATAACCGACTAATATCATATATATATATGTATATCACATTATTAAATCAACACTTGATTCAATAATCCGGTCATATCACATACAACCGGTTTATATTCAATATTAGATATTAAATCAACACTTAATTCAATAATCCGGTCATATCATATATAACCGGCCAATATCAAATACATATACATAAATCAAATCGTTGAATCAACAATTGATTCAATAATCCGGTTATATCACATATAACCTGACTGATATCAAATATCGCTAGATTAGAATACGGTATCACATACTCGTATTTAATCAAGCTCCCGCACATATCTCCATATGTGCCCTACTTCATTTCGCTTGAGTTAGAAAACTTCTGTGTAGGACTCTAAAGACTCGTCAATGCGCCAGAAGTAGTTAATGATCACATCAGATACCCACAAGCCGTCAACGGTACTAGCTGGACGTAACGGCTACCAAGGTATTGAACAAATAGAAAATCAATAAGAAAACTTGTCCAAACTCTCGTAGAGCCTATAAGCAACACTTAACGTACAGTCCGTTCTCTTCGTCTGATATGTCGCATATCGAGTCTGGGGGTAGAATCATCAGACCCCAGCAACTTGATAAGTCATGCCGATGTGTGGCCTGTAACCTTTCGAGAAACTACCGATAAAACTCACCAGTAAATCTCATCAGTCCTGGCCAGGGACTTACTGTTATGGCCAATTGAGCATAGCGTAGCATCAACTCTCAATACCGGGAGAGACGCAATCCCTCCTATTGCTCACGGCCTCCATGTGACTCGGGACTGTGTTAGTGTTTATGCCCTAGAAGGCCATTACTGTATCATACTAGTTTGTATATTACTTAATGGAAGCTTGGGATATTCACATGTATATAACAGTCTTGCTAAACATGGTAGTATGCTACTTGGTTTTTTCTATCTTAATATGTGAGTATACGTATTGATAGAGATCTAAGGATCTTGCTTGACTACCAGCGTTGTGATGGCAGTCACACTAGTGGGGGCTGGGTAGTCTACAAGCACATCCTTATTCAGGTCCCTAGTCGTTGGATTATCGAGACAGGGCATCGATACTCCGGAGTAGACTAGTGTGTACGCTTCTCATCCCAGTTGGGGAGATGGTCTGTCCCACAGCCGTCAGTACGTCGTACTGGAGATAGTATGCAGGTGCTCGTTAGGTTACGGGTACACCGGACAGGACTCACAGGGAACTGTTGGTTGGTTTTATACCAGTCGTCAGTGAACAGTTCCCAGGTGACATGAGTACAGCATAGTCCGCAGACTTGACACTGCTACTTCGCCTCGAGTGTGTCCCACTGTTCTTAGATTGCTACCCTACCACGGCTCAAAGGAGTCATGCAAACAGGTAGCAGTTGGGTGCAGTCCCGAGCACTTGGAGGCAGTGGCGGTTAGACAGGATTCGTCTCTCCCGGTATTGGGGGTTGATATCGCGCTGTGTCAGAGAGCCATTACGCAAAGTCCCTGGCCAGGGCAAGCGAGATTTGCTGGTAGGTTCCAGTAGTTTCTCAGGGTGTAATGGGCTTCCCTCCGACATGACTTATACCTCTATTAGGGGACTGACGCTTGCCTCCCCCCTAGGCCCGATATGCGATAGTCTAAGACGAACGGACCGGACTGTACGGAGATTGTCACATCAGACTCAGTAGGAGTTCGGATGGGTTTCCTCATCGGCCTTCTTATCGACATCTACCTGGGGACCGTTACGTACAGCTAGTGCTGCTTGCGGTCTGTGGTTAAACCCACTGCCAGCGTAGTAGTCGAGTCTCTAGAGTCCCACACAGAGAGTTTCCCTACTCCAGGCGAAATGATATAGAGGTCGTATGGTTTTACGACAAGGGTTCGGACGCATACGTGTGTTTACACACGTACGACTTTCGGACAGTTTTTACCAGTCGGCTTTGGTTTAAGCCAGTTACTGGTATCCGGTTATTGGATTTATACAGTCTAAAGTTTTTCCGTATTTTTGCGGATAGGAGGGGCATTCTCGTAATTGCGCGAGAAGCTTCTAGAAGATGGTGACTAAGGAGGTTTAGGTGGCATATACAATGAATGTGATTAGTGAGTCATATGGATGATTCATCCATGTCATTAATGCATCATAAATGCTTAATGACTCATGGATGTGAATCATCACTAGATATTATCAAGCATGGTTGTTAAATTCATTTCTTTTCTTTTCTTGATAAAAAGAAATGCTTGATATATATTATGATAACTCATTCTTCTCACTTCATTATTATCTTCACCTTCTCTCTCCTCAAGCTCTCCCTCTTCAAACCCTAATCCCCCCCTCTCATGTGTTGAGTACAAGGATTAGTTAGACTAATTAAACCATAACCCTCACTCTATATCACCTAGCTTCTTTGATTAGCACTTAAAGAAGGTTAGTTGCCTCAAGTTTAGAGGCTAAGCTTGGAGTAAAGCTCTCGGGTGGATCGTCTACTACTACGAGAAGGCCGAGGAGGAGGAGGAGTTCGTAAAGACGAAGGACATGATTCGTTAGGTATAATCGCTAAACATAGTAGTATAGAACTTCTATGTTTCTTGTTAGTTATCGTTTAGCTTCGATTCGTGCGGTTAGTCGATGTTTAAGCAAAGAACAAGATCATTTTTCATTTTTCCGCCTCCCCGCAAGTTGTGGGGTGTTGTACATCGACTTACAGTGGTATCAGAGCCTCGCTAAACAATAAATAACTTACTTGCAAATTTGTATGAATTTCGAACGGAAAAAACGAAACCGGAAAACCCCAAAATCACAAGTTTCTGTCGAATTTTAAATGAAGTCCAAAAATTTTTCAGGGAGGTTCAGAAAGCTTAAAAAGACAGTAGAAGAACACCCAAGAAATTTGGGCCCCTGAATCGCCTAAAGCGCCGCGGAACCGCGGCGGATCGCACCGATCCGCCACGCTTCCTCCGCCGAGTTGGCGATTCAGGAACCCAAATTTCCTGTGTTGCTTCTCTGTGATATTTGGTATTTTCTGGAAGTTTTTATTTTTGCTCAGGTTTCAGATTTACAGAGAAGTATTGGAGCAAAATTAAAAGTGTTTAATCGATTAAAATTATACAGTATTTGCTTGTTGGATTATATCTGTGTTTGTATAATGTGTTCGTAAACCTCCCTTAACTGCTAGTATGTCGGTTGGCAGGGGGTTGCACATTTCTGTAATGGTTTTTACTGTTTGTGGATATGAACTGTGTTGGACTGTTGTGATGTATAGCCGGGGTTATGTGATGGGTTATTATTTAATTCATTTGATGTAAATGTAATTTGTTGTAATATTATTTTGCGGGGCACATCCAGGTTGCGGTTGTAGCCACCGTTGTATTATTTCATTTTACTGTTTTTGCTCCTAGGACAGACCCAAGGTGGGGTGCACAAACTGCCGGGCGGGTAGTTTTCCGTACCCGTTGGGGTCTTGGGTGGGGTAATGGCTATTCATCATAACTGTGTAATCCGTCTTTTGTTGCAGGCTCGAAACAAACACGGATTACTTGCAAATCCAATAAAGTTCATCTGTGATCTGGAATGCCTATTATTGCGTCTGACGAATGTACAATATCTATATATGATAGCTATTTAGACGTCACTTATGTTTTACACCCGCGCTAGCCCAGCCCCCGCTCTGTCGTTAGTTAAGTAACCTAACGGGTGATGACGGGACCCCATGGCGAATGCGGATGGCATAAGAGGATGTTGTATTTTCGTTGTTTTCTGCAATGATAGGTTAATGATGGGACGCATTATCTATAATGCAAAGAAAAACAAACCAAAGTTTAATCGTTGGAACAATTTAAAAGAAACCACTCGGTTAATTTTAAAAACAGATATTTTTAAATGCGGAGCTTTAACCACTCCTTTTAAAAGCTATCAGGTTCCTTCGGTTATATCAAGTTCACTACGTTCACGGTTTCGCCAAAACCATTCGTAGCCCTCCGTCATTTCATTTGGGTATTCAGTAGTATTCAAGCTATGCATTTTGGCCAAAGTCAAGGCATAGTGTTTGGTAGCTGCTGGGTTTTCATTTGTTGCATAAGATAGATGAGTTAGTTTGGGACAGTCGTATTATCATTTGACCAAAGTCAGGGGTATATACGGATGGGTTCAAATTGACAAGATAATGACGGGTAGAACTTGACATGTGACTTATGACATTTTGACCAAAGCCAAGGTCATAAGAGCATGGGGCAAAAATATATATCGGGAATTTTTAAAGAAACTGAAATTTGCAAAGATTTGCATACCATTTGGAGTTTGATGAATGTTGGTAGGATTCCTTCAACATTATCATACGATGATATTTGGATCCCGATCCTACTGTGAGTATATGCTACTTATCAGGAGATTCGTCACTTAACGATCAATGCTATAAACCAAGTAGGTGTCCAGAAAGGTGTCAGCGGGGTTACGCCCGCAGAGAAAAGAGGTTATTTAATTAAGGAACTTCGCGAAAGCGTTGGAAAACCTCCCTCGAAGTATCGACACTAGCCTGGCTGAACGGTTAAGCAAGAATTGTACAGTGAGAATAGTCCTGGCTAATTCTTCTTTTATGGTTTGAGGAAGGATTCGAGAAACAGTGGGAGCCATCCAGTTTAGATAAACTAAAAACCACTCTAAACTTGCAAGAGCATCATGCTAAAGAGTTTTCTTCTCTCTCTCCTAATTGCAGCGACCCTGAAAATGACTGGACTTAAGTTACTTTTAGAGAAAAATATACTGACAGGGCCAAACTATAAAGATTGGCTGCGGAATGTCAAAATGGCTTTGACCTATGACAAATTGGGGTACGTCCTCACCGCTACGGCACCTGCTGTCCCTGGTCCCAGATCCAGCAATGCGGATAAGGAAATCCGCAAAACCTGGGATTTAGATTGCTCGAAAGCCAAGTGCATCGTGCTTGCCTCAATGAACAATGAACATCAGAGGAGGCACGAGGATATGACCCTAGATGGCATATTTCTCCATACAAAGGAACTTTATGGAGAGCAATCTCGTATAGCAAGATACGAGACCTCTAAGAACTTGTTTCGAGCGAGGTTGGCTGTCGGGTCATCAGTAGGAGAACATGTCCTAAAGATGATCGGCTATATTGAAGAGCTCGCAGACCTTGGGACGACTTTGGATAATGAGCTCTATACAGACCTTATTCTCCAGTCCCTTCCTCACACCTACGCCCAGTTTATCCTGAACTTCAACCTTCAAAGAAAAGAAGTTGAACTTCCGGAACTCCTGAACATGTTAAGGAGTGCAGAGGGCACCTTGCAGAAAGCAAGGGAAACACCCGCTATGTTTGTTAGCGGTGCATCTTCTTCCGGGTCTAAGGCTAGGGCCAAAGGAAGGAAGAAGAAGGCTGCCAACAAACCTAGAGGAGGTGTTAGTAAGGTGGGAGGGAAGGGAAAGAAAAAGTTTGTGGTACCGGTAGTTGGCCAGGATGAGTGCTTCCATTGTCACAGGAAAGGGCACTGGAAGAAGGATTGCAAGGCGTGGAACGCCAAGAACCAGGAACCGAAGCAAGCTGTGGCTTCGACTTCAGGTGTGTTTGTAATTGAGAATTGTCTGTCGATCAACTCTACTTCCTGGGTATTGGATACCGGATCAGGATCTCATATTTGCAATTCATTGCAGGCACTGAGAAACCGTAGAGTGCTGAAGGAAGGTGATATGACCCTAATGGTTGCTAACGGAGCTAGCGTGGGAGCTGCGTCCGTCGGGGATTATCACCTAGGATTGACGAGTGGACACATTTTGGTTTTACATAACTGTTATTTTGTACCAAGCTTAACGTGTAATATCATATCAGTTTCCTTGTTATCAAATAAAGGTTATGATTTCACGTTTGTAAGAGATGTTGTTAACATCCACCTTAATCATGGTTTGATTGGGTCCGGTACCCTAAATAACGGTATATATGTTTTAAACCAACTCCAAATTTTCAATGTCCAGAACACACTAAAAAGAAAGTCTCCAGATTTAAATAAAGCTTTCTTATGGCATTGTAGACTGGGTCACATCAATGAGAGAAGGTTGACTAAGTTGCATAGAGAAGGATATTTGGACTCGTTCGAATATCAAACTTATGACACTTGTCAATCTTGTCTCAAAGGAAAGATGACAAAGACTCCATTTACTGGACATGGAGTAAGAGCGAGCGAGCTCTTAAGACTCATACACAGTGATGTATGCGGTCCAATGTATACACATGCAAGAGGTGGTTTTTCCTATTTCATTACTTTCACGGATGATTACTCAAGATACGGATTCATTTATCTGATGAAACATAAATCCGAGGCTTTTGAGAAATTCCAAGAGTATAAGAATGAAGTAGAAAACCAAACCGGCAAAAGTATCAAGACACTTAGATCTGATCGAGGTGGTGAATACTTGAGTGCCGAGTTCCTTGGTTACCTAAAAGAGAAAGGAATTCTCTCTCAGCTTACTCCTCCATACACTCCACAGCATAATAGTGTATCGGAGAGACGGAATCGAACCCTATTGGATATGGTACGATCCATGATGAGTAATGCTGAGTTACCGCGATCTTTCTGGGGTTATACGCTAGAATCAGCGGCATATCTTTTGAACAGGGCTCCTACCAAGACTGTGCCTACCACTCCATATCAGATGTGGACTGGGAAGAAACCCCATCTTCAGCATATGAAGATTTGGGGATGTCCAGCTTTTGTTAAAAAGCAGCATGTGGACAAGCTCGAGGCACGATCAGTAAAATGTATGTTTGTGGGATATCCAAAGAACTCCAAGGGATATTATTTCTATTACGCAGAGGAACAAAAGGTTTTTGTTTCTCATAATACCCATTTTCTAGAACATAAGTTTTTAGAAAAGGAAATAAGTGGGAGCGAAATAGAACTGGAAGAAATTCCAGAACCACAAGCTGCTACTGAAAGTTTGGTAGAACCGGAAGTTCAAGAAGAACAGGACATTCCCGCACCCCTCCGCAGGAGTAGTAGGCCGTCTCATCCGCCTGAGAGATACTACGGTTTTCTCATAGATGGGGATAGAGAGGATTGCATCATAGATGATGATGAACCTACTGACTTCCAGCAGGCCATCCAGAGCGGCGACTCGGTACGATGGCTAGATGCAATGCGGACCGAAATGGAGTCCATATACACCAACAAAGTATGGACTTTGGACTTTGCTCCAGA
Source organism: Agapanthus africanus (assembly GCA_030015575.1). Classification (NCBI taxonomy): domain Eukaryota; kingdom Viridiplantae; phylum Streptophyta; class Magnoliopsida; order Asparagales; family Amaryllidaceae; genus Agapanthus; species Agapanthus africanus. The sequence goes on along the minus strand of JASDDO010000019.1, from coordinate 528,291,028 downwards.
TGGGGTAAAACCCATAGGATGCAAATGGATCTTCAAGAAAAAGATTGGTGTAGATGGACAGGTGGAAACCTATAAGGCTAGACTTGTTGCAAAGGGTTTTCGTCAAAGACCTGGTTTGGACTATGACGAAACTTTTTCTCCAGTGGCTATGCTCAAATCCATTCGGGTCCTTCTTGCTATTGCTGCCTTCCATGATTATGAAATCTGGCAGATGGACGTAAAGACGGCTTTTCTGAATGGAAATTTAGAAGAGTGCGTCTATATGGATCAGCCAGAGGGTTTCAATTAGAATGGGAGCAGCGGGAAAGTATGCAAGCTGCTTAAGTCCATTTATGGACTAAAGCAGGCATCGCGGAGTTGGAACATCTGTTTTGATGAGACGGTCAAAGAATATGACTTTATCAAAAATCCAGATGAACCGTGCATGTATAGTAAAGTTGTAGCCAGAAGTGTCGTGTTCCTCGTCTTGTACGTGGATGACATTCTATTAATAGGAAATGACATTCCTATGCTACAATCTGTCAAAGGATTCTTGTCACACAGGTTCTCCATAAAAGACCTGGGTGATGCCTCTTACATTCTGGGGATCCGGATCTATCGTGATAGATCCAAGAGGATGTTGGGACTTTCGCAGTCCAGGTATATCGACACTGTACTGAAAAGATTCAGTATGGAAGATTCTAAGCGCGGTAATCTACCGGCTTGTCACGGAATCACCCTCTCCAAAGAGATGTCTCCCAAGACTGATTTGGAAAGGGAACGCATGTCTATTATATCCTACGCTTCTGCGGTAGGCTCTATAATGTATGCGATGTTGTGCACCAGACCAGATGTAGCTTACGCACTGAGCGTGGTAAGCCGGTATCAGTCAGACCCAGGGGAGAAGCACTGGATAGCAGTAAAGAACATTCTCAAGTACCTGAGAAGGACTAAGGAGATGTTCTTGGTTTACGGCGGAAAAGACCTCAGGTTGGAGGCCTTTGCTGATTCCGGCTTCCAGAGTGATAAGGACGATTCCAAGTCCATGTCGGGTTATGTCTTTACCCTCAATGGAGGGGCGGTGTGCTGGAAGAGCTCCAAGCAGGACACCGTTGCTGACTCAACGATGGAAGCGGAGTATATAGCTGCTTGCGATGCCGCAAAAGAAGCAGTCTGGATGAAGAAGTTCCTAACAGAACTTCAGGTGGTTCCTACCATAGTTGATCCAATACCTCTGTATTGCGACAACAACGGAGCTATAGCTTTAGCGAAGGAACCAAGGTCCCATCAGAAGTCCAGACACATCTTAAGGGGGTATCACCTGATCAGGGAGATCATTGATCGTCAGGAGATCGAGGTTCGGAGAGTTGCTTCTGAAGAGAACATTGCTGATCCATTCACAAAGGCCCTACCTCAGATTCAGTTCGAGAGGCTACTCGAGATCATCGGTCTTCGATACGCCAGTACATGGCCCTAGTGCAAGTGGGAGATTGTTAGTGTTTATGCCCTAGAAGGCCATTACTGTATCATACTAGTTTGTATATTACTTAATGGAAGCTTGGGATATTCACATGTATATAACAGTCTTGCTAAACATGGTAGTATGCTACTTGGTTTTTTCTATGTTAATATGTGAGTATACGTATTGATAGAGCTCTAAGGATCTTGCTTGACTACCAGCGTTGTGATGGCAGACACACTAGTGGGGGCTGGGTAGTCTACAAGCACATCCTTATTCAGGCCCCTAGTCGTTGGATTATCGAGACAGGGCATCGATACTCCGGAGTAGACTAGTGTGTACGCTTCTCATCCCAGTTGGGGAGATGGTCTGTCCCACAGCCGTCAGTACGTCGTACTGGAGATAGTATGCAGGTGCTCGTTAGGTTACGGGTACACCGGACAGGACTCACAGGGAACTGTTGGTTGGTTTTATACCAGTCGTCAGTGAACAGTTCCCAGGTGACATGAGTACAGCATAGTCCGCAGACTTGACACTGCTACTTCGCCTCGAGTGTGTCCCACTGTTCTTAGATTGCTACCCTACCACGGCTCAAAGGAGTCGTGCAAACAGGTAGCAGTTGGGTGCAGTCCCGAGCACTTGGAGGCAGTAGCGGTTAGACAGGATTCGTCTCTCCCGGTATTGGGGGTTGATATCGCGCTGTGTCAGAGAGCCATTACGCAAAGTCCCTGGCCAGGGCAAGCGAGATTTACTGGTAGGTTCCAGTAGTTTCTCCGGGTGTAATGGGCTTCCCTCCGACACGACTTATACCGCTATTAGGGGACTGACGCTTGCCGCCCCCCTAGGCCCAATATGCGATAGTCTAAGACGAACGGGCCGGACTGTACGGAGATTGTCACATCAGACTCAGTAGGAGTTCGGATGGGTTTCCTCATCGGCCTTCTTATCGACATCTACCTGGGGACCGTTACGTACAGCTAGTGCCGCTTGCGGTCTGTGGTTAAACCCACTGCCAGCGTAGTAGTCGAGTCTCTAGAGTCCCACACAGAGAGTTTTCCTACTCCAGGAGAAACGATATAGAGGTCGTATGGTTTTACGACAAGGGTTCGGACGCATACGTGTGTTTACACACGTACGACTTTCGGACAGTTTTTACCAGTCGGCTTTGGTTTAAGCCAGTTACTGGTATCCGGTTATTGGATTTATACAGTCTAAAGTTTTTCCGTATTTTTGCGGAAAGGAGGGGCATTCTCGTAATTGCGCGAGAAGCTTCTAGAAGATGGTGACTAAGGAGGTTTAGGTGGCATATACAATGAATGTGATTAGTGAGTCATATGGATGATTCATCCATGTCATTAATGCATCATAAATGCTTAATGACTCATGGATGTGAATCATCACTAGATATTATCAAGCATGGTTGTTAAATTCATTTCTTTTCTTTTCTTGATAAAAAGAAATGCTTGATATATATTATGATAACTCATTCTTCTTACTTCATTATTATCTTCACCTTCTCTCTCCTCAAGCTCTCCCTCTTCAAACCCTAATCCTCCCTTCTCATGTGTTGAGTACAAGGATTAGTTGGACTAATTAAACCATAACCCTCACTCTATATCACCAAGCTTCTTTGATTAGCACTTAAAGAAGGTTAGTTGCCTCAAGTTTAGAGGCTAAGCTTGGAGTAAAGCTCTCGGGTGGATCGTCTACTACTATGAGAAGGCCGAGGAGGAGGAGGAGTTCGTAAAGACGAAGGACACGATTCGTTAGGTATAATCCCTAAACATAGTAGTATAGAACTTCTATGTTTCTTGTTAGTTATCGTTTAGCTTCGATTCGTGCGGTTAGTCGATGTTTAAGCAAAGAACAAGATCGTTTTTCATTTTTCCGCCTCCCCGCAAGTTGTGGGGTGTTGTACATCGACTTACAGACTGTACCCAAAATACACCTGTTTGCATGACTCCTTTGAGCCTTGGTAGGAAGGAAATCAAAGCATAGTAGGAACCACACAAGACACTATGACAATCTCAGATCTACAGACTAACCTGTACAAGTGTTATTAGAGAACTGCTATCTGACAATAGGTATGGTACCATCTAGGAGTTCTCGTGTAACGTTTTAGATATCGTTTAGGATATTTATATAGTAATTAGAGATATAACATGTCTTTTCTATAAAAACCTACTTAATAATAAGTTTTCCACATCGACAAATATATTCTTATTTACTATGTAATTACTTATCTTATTTGGTACTTATTTAGCTACTTATTTAATTTCTAGTCTACTTATGTTTTTCTTTATTTAATTATTACTAAATTATTTTTAAACTAACACTTACACACTAATCTAGTATTAATCATAAATTAGTATAGGTTAATACAAGTTTTTACTACCATGACAAACTTAAACACCATTTTGTAACATGTTCTTTGTTTACAATGTGTAGATGGTTCTAGGTTTTTCTTTGAAAAAGGATAAATAAATAAATAAAATGAAAAAAAAATCTAGCATGGTGCGTTAATTGCAGGTCATGTGGGTGCCATGGCTTAGGGGTTCTCTCTCTTTCTCTCATTCTCTAGAAATATCTTCACCTCATACTCTTCTCTCTTCTTCTTCTCCTTAACCTCAAAGAAATCCCCATCCACCTCACCAAAACCTACACTAATCCTCCACTAATCAATTCTAAAATCCTATTTTAGAACCTTTTCAAGTTTCCTTTGAAGCAAATCTTCTTTGTGATGGAAAAACTCTATCAAGTTAGGGTCTTTTCCTAATTCTTGAGGTATGATACCTAATCTTAGTTTGTTTTGCAAATCCTTGCCTTAATCTAATCTTAATTAGGTGTTTAAGTAGTTTTTTATTGCATGTTTAGATTTTAAAGAGAAGGTTAGGTTAAGTTTAAGGTTTTAATGGCTTATTAGGGTAATTAAGAATAGATTAGTACCTAATAACCTTATTAATCTAACTAATTGCACTAAAATACCATAATGTCTTGATTTAGTGTTTTAAAAAAACGTTTTTTAGTGAGTTTAGTGGTATTTGTAATCTTCTACTATTGTGTTGATCTACTTTTTAATCTAACAAAACAGTAGAGTAATGATAGAGCCCTGAGTTCACCCTAGAAACCCGGACCCAAACCCACATTGTTTGCCTCGTGAGAATTCCTAATTTCCCGGCACCGCCGGTTCACTGTAGCACCTAGGTGTTGGGGTTTTGTGGGTAGTTCTCTGTGAGTCTTTTAGGGTATTTGGTATTGTTTGTTTTTCCTAGTTTTGCTGCAGATAGAATCTGGGACCTTTTACGTGTAATGTGAGTGCTTTGTTAATGTGCGATACGTACGTTTTGATACTCGACTTGGCGTTTCTGAAGAAAACAGCCAATCGGGGTGGTTTTAGGCATTGTCGTGCACGTTTTGTGCAACCAGTGCACACGTGTTTAGCTTGTGAGCGTTAGTTCTTTCGTATCATTTTGTCTTCACGTTTTATCGAATGTGTAGTCTTATATGTTAAATTTGTGCGATTCTAGGATCAGTGCGGATACGTCGGACGCGTCAAGGAAAGGAAAGACAGTGATCGGATTTGACTAGCTGAGGCGTTTCAGTGAGTAGATGTACACATCTATGGGGGAATCTCTTGGATGGCGTAAAGCGCCCGATAGCTAGGATTTAGTTATAATTCTTGTTTTCATATGCGTACATTATATTCATATTGCACTTGTATCATCATGCACATTAATATTATCACCTAGGACACTTGCACCTTACCAATGGTTCATGCCACACGTGCACTATTTTATGCGAACACACATGCCATTGGTAATTGCTATGCTACAAACACTATAGAACTTGCTTAAGAATCAGTATTTGAGCATTGCATCATTATTGATATATAGTCTTCAAGTCATCCATTTCATTGCATCATATTGACATCATAGACATTCACCATCATCGACATATGCATGTATTGTGATTCTTCTTGGAGATTTCCGTATTCATGAGATTTCTGGATTTGGGGAAAACCGCAAAAAAAGTATTTTATAAACTTATGATCATTTTAAAATAGATATTGCAGTTTTCTCATGATATTATGTGAGGCGTCCACCATGAGTTTTCTCAGTTACTGAGCTACGTATATACATATACCCGATTCGAGAAAAGAAGAGGCACCGTCTGTGGGTACATGGTAGGACCGGTGAGGTACCCCGGGGCAAGAAGATCGTATAGTGAGACGTTAAGCCTGGCAGGGGAGAACTACCAACCGGTCATTATTGGCCAAGCGGAGATCTACAGGATACCGACCGGAGTCGTGTGATTTAGACAGATTTGGGGCCGATCTAAGAGACGGCACCCCAGATATTGATATATATTGAGTGTCGTTGCTTGACACGGATTTCTGTTATATTTATTGATGATACTTTGGTTTACCATACTGAAAATTTTCTAAGATAAAAACTCAGTTTTTCTTACATCAGATGTACCAGATTTCATGCTTGATCATTTATTCATGTCGCATTCATACTTGTCCATTGCATCATAGTTTATACATATTATTTAACGCATTTGCATGCATGCTTGTGATTGTCTCATTAGATATTATTTACTACTCACGAGTTAGCAACTCACCCCGTTGTGCCATAGTGTCTTGCAGGACTGACCCGTCAGCATAGTCGCGGCGGGCGCACTACTACTTCCTCTGTTGCTCCCTTTTGCTTCGACTTGAGGGCTTTTCTTGTAGGTGGTGAGGATATTCTTTTGTTCCCACCATGTATATTTACTTTTGTATATAGTACACTCCACCGACCATTTGTATATTGACTTAGACTACGAGACCGTGAGACTTGTATTATTTGATATCTGGTGTCGAGCTCGTGTGAGCCGACTTTATGCTTTTCTGATTTCTTGCTTTTATATGGTTTTCATATTATTATGATATATCTTGCATGTGGTTGTGTTCCGCCATTCGGCGAAGTGCTAGCTCCCGCTTGGGGATGCCTTTTTTTTTATCATTGCTTATATATATTCATGTATGTATCGGTTTGGGACCAGTTTTACAAAGGAAACTCTGCTGAAATTTTCAGAAAACGTGATTCTTTTAGATGGTTTTGATGTAACTCTATTTGTTAAATTCAACCTTTTAAGAAAAGTATTATATCACTCTATTCATTTCACGGTTTAGATTCTGGGTTTTGGCTTACTTGAATTACGTTATACCTCTAGACGTTGTGTAACAACCCCAAACTTTCTGTACAACTTTCTGTACAATTTTTTCAAAATTACAGAAAGGGGTACTTTTGCCTGAGCACAAATTATAAATTTTTTTGCTAATTAATAGAAAGAAGGAGCTTGTAGCTCATTGGTAAGACCTTGCACTGCTGAACAAAGCCACCAGAGTTCAAATCCCATACCCCACATTATTTTTAATATTGTTTTATTTTGAATTTTTAGAATACCAAGGGTTTACACGTGCATAACTCACAAAAACTCCACTACACATAGAAAACTAACTGTACCAGGAGACTAGTGAATCGACCAGGAGCACTCCGGCCACCTGACTCGGCCGGACTCGGCCGAATCGGCCGGCAGACTGGCCGACTCGGGCCGCCGCCGCCGGCCGGACTCGGCCGGACCGCCGAGTCATCAACATAAAAGCAGTGTATTTTCAGATCCTATGTACACCTGCATACTTTATTTCTTCAGACCAGTAATAGAGACACTTTAAAACACCAATTACTCGATTTTATTACATTTTAATACATTTTATCACATTTTTTCATTTCAACCTTTCACCTACCCTAACTCTAGCCTTACCCTATAAATACAACCCTTACACACACACTCCTCACTCCAAAATTCTGATCAAACTCTCAAGAAATTTCCTAGAACCCTAGTGTAATTTGGAAGAAGCGAAAGGCGAAGCTCCGGCGATTTTTCCAGCGACAACCCTAGGAGACCCCGGCGACGAAACAACGCACCGGAAGCTACGTCCACTCCCTCTCCCTCTCCTCTTTAAGCTAAACCCATAAGTCCCATTTTCCCTCTTTCCTATTCTTTCTTAAAACATGTATTTCTAAAACCCGACGGAATCGGAGTAAATTCGATTTCCGATTCGGTTCTTCCTAAAACCTCACTTTTTCTTAAATACAATCATGCTAAACCATTACATGATGACTATTAAACATTAACAAACATGTTGAACAAGTTTCATGAAAAGCTATCTCATTTTGTAACTTTTACCGTACTTTTTCACTAAAATACCATGTAGTTTCATTTCGACATTAAAACATCACAATCTCGCTATACCTTTAAGTAGATCACGAGGTAATGACCTACCTCCTCAAACACTTATATGCAACATACCACAATACCTTTCGGGAACATAGAATACGGGAAAACGAAACATTTCAAATAAATACCATGAATTAATAAAACCGTTTTCTAAAGGATTAAGTATTTTTTATAAATCTTTACAAAGTGCCGCTACAACCCATTTTAGGGTAGCCGACTGGGATGGTGCGGATTATCGCACATCCCTGGGCTTAGTAGTGTGAGATGCAGACCTCCGCAAGGAGTATTCGGTCTCGAGAGATTTAAAATACCAAAATCTTAAGAAAATAAGATTTCTAGAAATTTAATATATATATTTAAATTTATTTTTATAAATATATATATATATATATGTGTGTGTGTGTGTGTGTGTGTGTGTGTGTAATATCAAAAATACCTATTTTTTTATAATATAAATACTTCAACTTTTCCAAAATCACAAGAATCACTTTACATTAAAATACCATGAAATCCATATAAATTCAATATTACAATTAAATACCACGTATTATGAAAAATAGGTTATTCTCACTAGAAATGTCACAAATATAAAATCTACATCTATGACAACTCTAAAGATGATAATTAAATACTTGGGGTGTATTTTGAAAATTATACAAAAGTATTTTTATATAAAACCCCCTCAAGTTCTATAAATTACCCTAAGGACCCTAGTAAATATAGGTTTAAGTGGGACCAATCTCTTGAGCCTCAGGGAGCCGGAGAAGTGGGTGCTTGCCTATTTAAGATAGACAACTTAACAACGGTGTGATCAACACGGTTATCGTCTTTGAAAAAGACACAAATCCTGCCGTCCATGTGCAGTGGTTACTGATAACATCAAAACAATCAGGACTTCAATTTCTTTTCTAATTGTTCTGACTCAGACTGAGTCTTATTATAATAATCTTACTTGAATATGATTCAAGTGCAATCTACAATATTACAATTCAACATGAATCCGTGAATCCATATATTCAATTTATCAATCTATACAACTTGACCGAACCGAACCATGGATATACTTCCATTTACATGATTCTCCAGTTACATCCATTTACATGATTCTCCAGTACATCCATTTTACTGATATCATAGTTTCGGCAAGTCATCCAAATATACAATCTATATTAAAATTCAATTACAAGTTACAATACAATACAAACAATACAATCAAGACATCGTGGGGTTTAAGGGGTAGATTGGTACGGAAAGTGTTAGAAGTGGCACGAGAGTGCAACTATAAGATACTTAACCTGTATTCTGTTGCTGTTGTACCGTGGCATAAATGGTTCCTTGAGTTCCTGATACCTTAGTCTCCGGGGCAAGTGAGACTCCTCTCGTATACACTAGCATCCTTCTGTACCATGCTACAAACAACAGCATTAATACTAAATACAATATTATAACAATATAATACAACAGTAAAAGCTATCTTCTCTTTCTGTCTATTCTATTTCTCCCTTACCTTTGGGACTTACCGAGCGATTGTTCGCTGACGGCATTCCTTCTCTTTCTTCTTTGGAATGTTGTCAGGTGATTTGGACACTCCGGAGATCGAGCCCACTAGTGAAGACTTGGACCACTTCATTGAAGACCCAGAGCTTTAGTTCATTGTACACTTTTATTTTAGTACTTTTCCTTTTCTGTTATGCCACTGTTTAGGTATTGCTTTCTTCCAGATGTATTTACTTTTCCATGCATTGTACAAAAAGAATGTGAATAAATAAAGTTGATGTTTTACTATATCTTGTCTCTTGTGCATTTATTTTTATATTGATTAATTACACTTAGCGTATTTACTTCACAGTAAATATGTAGCAGCCTCATCGCGTCCTCTGCCCATATAATGGGAAGCGAGGCGTGACACGTTGCATGATTTAAGTGCCAGTCACGTTTCCACATTCGGGTCATGACAAAGTTGGTATTAGAGCATTAGGTTTTAGAGCGTTAGGTTTTACCTTTCTATGTGTAGGATGACTTTTGGTGTCATGACCAAGAAAAGGCATGTGACTGACACTTGAATCATGTGAAGTCTATAGAACCCCGCCTAATTCAAGTAAGCCAAAACCTAGAAATCTAAACTTTTTTAAGGAAAATAGTGAGGTAATGTTTGAAATGAGGTTTTACTGAAATCAACTTCCTTCTACATAACATAGATAATAGTATATGAAAACACATTGTATGTATTTTAATTGAAAACTTTTTCGTCATTGAAAATTTGGGCAGCACCTCCTTTGTAATTTTTAACCCGAAAACGGTACAAGCAATAACAAATAAGGCATCCCCAAGCGGGAGCTAGCTCGTCGCCAATTGGTGAAAACAACTACACAAGATAATATAAATATACAACGCCGAAGGGTGAGGATAAAAATTCAGAAAGAAAGCGAGAAAACTAAACATCATAATGAAATCCAGAAACAATAATAAAATATATGAGCGCGACTCTAAGGCCGAAAGAATATACAAACTATAGTTATCTAAGTCTACTAAATATACAAATCCGATTGATGGAGCATTTAACTAGATACAACTGAAATAATATACAAATAAATACTGGTGGTCACGAAGCAATGTCTCCTACCTATCAAGCAATCACCCAGAAGGAAGGTAGTGTGCCAGCAATCCGTTACGGAACCTGTATGGCTAAACCTGCAAGAAACTGTGGCACAACGGGGGTGAGTTGCTAACTCGTGAGTAGAAGACATCACCGAGTAGAAATCACATGTATGACGATCTACTAGGTCATACAATACTATAATATTAGAATAATAATGATACAATAATATCGAGTAGCAGTAAAGGTAGTACTATGAGCATATGTGAAATGTCAGAACCCGTGTCCGTATCACAAGGTAACTATATGTCATGTATAGTATGTATAAATGCATCATCAAATGGGGGTGTCCAGTATCGACACACAAAATCATCAGAAAATCTGAGTGCCCAACAATGACACTCGAAACATTATGAAAACCGTGTCCATCAGCGACACATCATCCTCGTATCTCGGGCTCCGTCAGTCCAGATCGGCCCAAATCATCTGATCATACGACTACGGTCGGTATCCTCCGGATCTCCGCCGCGTCAAATATCACCGGTATGTAGTCCTCCCCTGCCTGGCTCATCGTCTACAACTAGAACTTCTTTCCCTGGGGTACCTTACCGGGTCCACCATATACCCGAAACGGTTCATCCTACTCCTCGAATCGGATCTTGAAAACCAACTCAATCAGGAAAACTCATGGTGGACTCCATATACATCATATCATGAGAAAACCGCAACTTGCATTTTTTAAATGATAATAAGTTTATAAAATTCTTGCGGTTTTCCTCCAGATCCAGAAATCTCATGGAAAGTCCGAAATCTCAAAATCATGAGTCAATATACAGTGAATATCAGCATAAAGCCCAACAATATTTTATAACAGAAGAATATATAAATGCATGGGTTATCTAAGTAAGGAATGCAACATCTAAACTAGTATATGAGAGCAAGCATACTAATAATATGTTGAAACTATCAACTAGCAGGTTATACCAATGAAGTAACATTTTCTAAAGTGTACGTGACATGGCAATTACTGATGATGATGTGTGTGGGTCAGAAAGCAAGTGTACGTGTAACCTGCGCATCATCGGTAATAGTGCAGGTGTCCTATCATGTAAGATCATAACAACTAGTAAAACACAATTTAATCTACAATGCAAAGAAAACAATATGAATATAACGGAAAAATGAATAGTAAACGCAACATTAAAAAGTATACATATCAATGTATGAGTCATAGAGTTTTAGTGTTTTGAAATAGCACGAATCGTGGTTTTTAGAAAAGTAGGGGCTACGGTGTTTTTGAGAAAAGATATGTCCTTTGAAAAAATTTCGTATGATCCTTCAGGTTATCTTTTAAAAATACTCACGATTCGTTAGTTTTAAAAATAGGTATAACTCGCATCTAGTCTAGCATCCACCTAACAACTAAAAGACTAACTAAGAAACTTGTCGGAAGGATAAGAAAATCTAAATATATATCCCGAGTCGACAAACCCAGTAGTCGGCGATCCAGCCTCATAGCGTCACGTACTGTATAATACATAGTACAGCATACTCGGGTCAAGAGTGCTGATCAATCATCTTATATATACCTCGCATGGTAAAATCCATCGTACAGCATCCCAAAAATCGAGGGTACGGGTCAATTATCATATATACATCATGGTTCATATGGTATCATCATCGTACAATATCATGATCATAGTTACGGTTCTAAAGTCTCGTACATTCAAATATTATCAACTCACATATTATCGTATGTATGAATACATATCGCCCAACGATCCATTATAATACCATATCATATACCACATCATAACTCAATCACATATCAAAATCTCACGGCATCGTGCCCGATCATTGTCACGACCCGAAAGTACGGAACGTGACTGGCACTTAGATTACGAGACATCTAAAGGCGTAACGTAACCTAAGTCAGCCAAAGCCCAGAAAAATCTAAACCAAAATCAAAAGAGTGAAGGAAATCTTTCATGAAAACGATTTTGAAATCAATTAAGTTGTATTGAACCCCTTTTTTTTAAAACATCAAAAATTTCCGAAAATTTCGGCAGAGACTTCTCTGTAAATACTATCCCCCAAAATGGGTACAACAAGATATATAACCTGTAATCACAAAATGGCATCCCCAAGCGGGAGCTAGATCTTCGCCCAAGGCGGATCACAACCACACGCAATATATATATGTAATATCCAGAAAAGAGCATAAAGAAATGCAAAATATAAGAAAACACAACATCGGCTCAAGTGAGCTCGACCTAAAAGAAACCACATATACACAAATCTCTCAGTCTCATCACTAGGTCGTATATACACATAAGAAGTGGTAGATGGAGAATACTAGATACAAAAATAGTACAGAAAAAAAATAATAGGGCTCTCGCAACCCACCTACGAGCAATGTCGCGAGTCTGAGCAAAAGAAGTCACTAACAAGATAAGCCGCCGCTACTAGGCTGATGAGTCCGACCTGCAAGACACTGTGGCATAACGGGGGTGAGTTGCCATCTCGTGAGTAGAATATAGCATCTAGTAAGGCTATCGTAAGAATGCACGCAAATGCGTCACAGCATGTATGTCCAGATATGATGTAATACCTCTATTATGCATGCACATGTATGCAATGTCAATACTAAATCTTTAAGTGTTTTAAATGCTATAAGTTCTGCATTCTTAATTTTAGAAAAAAGAATATCTATATAATAGCTAAATGCCATCAAGAAATCATCTGAAACCCGTGTCAAGCATCGACACCAAATATGAAAACACATCTGTCTCAATGTCTCACTGTGTCAATGTTTCAATACATCGGGCTCCGTCAGTCCGAATTGGCCCATATCATCAAATCTCACGACAACGGTCGGTATCCTCCGGATATCCGCCGAGCCAGACATCACCAGTAGGTTGTCTTCCCCTGCCAGGCTCATCGTCTACAACTCGATCTTCTTGCCCTGGGGTACCATACCGGGCCCACCATATACCCGAGACGGTTCATCCACTCCTCGAATCGGGTCTCGAATCCAACAGAAAACATGAAAACTCATGGTGGACGACACATACATCACGAGAAAACCGCAACTTTGTTTTAAAAAAAATGATAATTATAAGCTTTTATTAAATTCTTGCGGTTTTCCCCAAAATCCAGAAATCGCAGCAATACTGAAATCCTCAAGAAAATCATAATACTCAACATGTTGTATATAATAAATGTCTATGATATCAAAGTATGCGATGCAATTTGTGGCTAGAAATCTATATAAGTATGATGATGATGCGTGGTATATACGTGCTATGCGATTTCTTATATCATGTATGATGCAATTGGTGACACTAAGCTAAACAGGTTCTATGGTGCTCGTGGCATGGCAATTACCAAAGGCATGTGTGTCACATGAATAGTGCACGTGCAACAGGAGCCAATGGTAATGGTGTTCGTGTCCTACGAAGTAATATCGCACATGTGTATATGAATATCCATGCAATCTAGCAGACGATTAGCTATAAGGGTATGAAATGTGAATGAGAGGGGGTTAGCTAACTAACAATGCAAATCTTGCAAGAAATAAAGTAATCCTAATTAGGGAGCGCCTCGCGCCATCCAGACGATTCCCCTATAGATGAATATATCTACTCACCTGAAAGCCCCGCTAATCCGATCCGACCACCGCCTTGCCTTTGCGTGCCGCGTCCGATGTTTCCGCGATCGATCCTAGAATTGCATGACTTACAACATAAGATTACAGATTTCTGAAATGACGCAACTCACAATATGAAAAGATCGACGCTCTCGAATTAATCACAACGTGCACTCGGTTCGCGGAAAATACACGAAAATCGCTAAAACCTTAACTAAAATCGCCGTTTCGGGGCAATCGTCAAAACTAAAACCCGACTAGATAGAACCCCGCATTTGCACACACTAATAGTCGTATATGATGCTAATTATATCACCAACATAACACAATTAGATCACCTCCTAAAATTTTTGAAAAACTAGTAAGCAATTAGCATGCCGAATTCAAAGCAAACATCGCGAATTAACGATATCGCGATCGCAATATCGCACAAATATCCGACCTAATACACTAGATGGCCACAAAACTAACCTAAACACACTTATTCAACTTCAAACCCTAACTACAACATCACCTCTTTTCTTGAAATTTCAAAAACAAGAATTTATAACTAAAATTCACACTTGATTTATTAATTCTAGCAAATTAAGCAACTAGATTAGGATTTATACCTTACAAGAGTTGATTCCAAACTTGCACTAGCCTCCAAGACACTTCTTTTCTTCACTTTTCGAACAAATTAGGGTTAGGGAAGGGATGGATTTGGGTTTTGGTTTGAATTTGAGAAGGAAAAGTGTGTATTTTTTTTATGGAATTTGTTGATTTTTGCAAGAATTAAAGCAAGAGAAGTGAGGGAAAAAAATGGAAGGGGGCAGAAGCAGCTCGACCTGAGGTAGAGGAGGGTGTGTTTGTGTGAATGGTGTAGAAAATTCTACACAAAAAGCCTTTCCCAAGCTCAATTAATGACTATCACATCAATTTTTACACAAAAAACCCCATTTTAAGCCATTTTTGAATAAAATTTTAAACCATAGAACAAAAACTTTGAAAATTCTTGATAAAATTTTATTAACACTAAATTTTAGTTTATAATGTTTCCTAAGTGTGTAATTTACCTAATTAAATTTTTATTTATCACTAATTTAATGTATTTTTAAAAGCTTAAAATAATATTAAAAATAATTAATTAAGGAATTTTTTTTAATTAACTAGAAAATTTTAAGTGACATTTTAGTGACCAATTTATAGTAATATATTATCTAAATTTTGTATAATTAGGTATATAATGAAAAATACATATTTTGACTTTTTACGGAAAAAGCTGCTAATTTAGCCGATTACCGAAAAACTGCCTAAACGATTTTCGAAGCGTTACAATCTTCCCCCCTTAAAGACATTCGGTCCCCGAATTTACAATTTAACTACGCGTACCTTCAAAAAGATGGGGATATCTCTTCCTCATCTCGACCTCGGTCTCCCAGGTGACCTCCTCGCTGTTCGGGCCACGCCAAAGGACCTTGACGGACGGTATAACCTTCGACCTCAATTTCTTCTAACAGGGACAGTGTCGTGGAGTATGTGTATGTGTACATTGGTATACATATGTATATATATATATAAAAAAGGGAAAAAGACATCCAAAGGATGCGTGGGGCTGCACCTTGGACGCTGTGCGCTTAGGTGCTGTGCGCTCAGACGCAAGCGCGCCACGTGTCGGCACGTGGGCGCTTTGCGCATGAGCGCAAGCGCAGGAGCGCAAGCGCGCGCCACATGTCGGCACGGGGGCGCTTTGCGCATGAGCACTGCGCGCCGGAGTGCAAGCGCGCGCGCCACATGTCGGCACGTGGGCGCTTTGCGCATGAACGCTGCGCGCTGGAGCGCAAGCGCACTGGAGCGCAAGCGCGCGCGCCACGTGTCGGCACGTGGGCGCTTTACGCATGAACGCTGCGCGCTGGAGCGCAAGCGCACTGGAGCGCAAGCGCGCGCGCCACGTGTCGGCACGTGGGCGCTTTGCGCAAGAGCGCTGCGCGCTGGAGCGCAAGCGCGTGCGCCACGTGTCGGCACGTGGGCGCTTTGCGCTCGGGCGCAGTGCGCTGGAGAGGAAAAGAGGGCTTTTAGCCTAAAAAGATTTCTCTGAAGAGAAATCAAAGAGGAGTTGGACTCCTGAGTGTTTTTTTTTGTTGGGTTTAGTGAAAGGGGTTCTTCTTCTTCCTCCTCTGTTAGCTGGATCTTGAAGATCAAAAGATATGGGATTTTAAAAATCACTCCTTTTTGAGATCTAATGGAAGATCTGAGTTCCCCTTGATGGGTTTTGTGGTGAAAAACTAATTTGTTTTATAAAAAGGAGAGTAGAACTCTTGATTTAATTCAAAAGAAAGAAGAAGGTTTTGGAACCTTAAAGAAAGAAGAAAGATCTCAGATCTGAAACTTTTTTTTTGGAGAGAAAAAGTTGTGTAATATTTTCATTATCTTTTGCCTTTATAGGCTATACACTTTGCACATAGCCCCTTGGGCTTCACAAAATGGCATTTTGCCTATCCCGTGGCTCATGTGCCATTTCTTTTTGCACATAAGCCATGGGCTTTACAAAAATTTGGCTTTATGCCTATTTTTCTTACATTTATCCATAAAACAAAACAAAAGAAATACAACAAAATTATTTATTACAAAATTTTAATCTTGGCATGGGGGGAGGCCGGCCGTTTCATGTTCGGGCTCGACCCGGGCATGGGCCCACTGGATCTGGGCTGGGGCCCACTTGGCTTGGGGTTGACTTTGATTTTGACTTGGCCAACCAGGGTGTAAATTTTTACCCCAACACTCGCCTCAGACAATCCCGCTCGAATCTCATCCCTAGCGGCAGCCCGCTGAGCTCTCGTAGTCTTTGGCGGAATCGAAGCTGGAATAAGAAACAGGATCGATAAGAACATTGCAATTGAATCAAGGAATGCAAGGAATCAAGAAAGGAAATACAACCAATTATTTCCTAAGGTCACTTAGGCGGAGTACCGTATCGTAAGTATGCCGCGGATCATACCCACGCTATGCCACTCTGCTTAAGTCACCTACTCCATCTACCAAGGTCGTCCTACACTCAGAAAGGTAAAACCTACGCTCTGATACCAACTTTGTCATGACCCGAAAGTACGGAACGTGACTGGCACTTAGATTACGAGACGTCTAAAGGCGTAACGTAACCTAAGTCAGCCAAAGCCCAGAAAAATCTAAACCAAAATCAAAAGAGTGAAGGAAACCTTTCATGAAAACGATTTTGAAATCAATTAAGTTGCATTGAACCCCTTTTTTTTTAAAACATAAAAAATTTCCGAAAATTTCGGCAGAGCCTCCTCTATAAATACTATCCCCCAAAATGGGTACAATAAGATATATAACCTGTAATCACAAAATGGCATCCCCAAGCGGGAGCTAGCTCTTCGCCCAAGGCGGATCACAACCACACGCAATATATATATGTAATATCCAGAAAAGAGCATAAAGAAATGCAAAATATAAGAAAACACAACGTCGGCTCAAGTGAGCTCGACCTAAAAGAAACCACATATACACAAATCTCTCAGTCTCATCACTAGGTCGCATATACACATAAGAAGTGGTAGATGGAGAATACTAGATACAAAAATAGTACAAAAAAAAGATAATAGGGCTCTCGCAACCCACCTACGAGCAATGTCGCGAGTCTGAGCAAAAGAAGTCACTAACAAGATAAGCCGCCGCTACTAGGCTGATGAGTCCGACCTGCAAGACACTGTGGCACAACGGGGGTGAGTTGCCAGCTCGTGAGTAGAATATAGCATCTAGTAAAGCTATCGTAAGAATGCACGCAAATGCGTCACAGCATGTATGTCCAGATGTGATGTAATACCTCTATTATGCATGCACATGTATGCAATGTCAATACTAAATCTTTAAGTGTTTTAAATGCTATAAGTTCCGCATTCTTAATTTTAGAAAAAAGAATATCTGTATAATAGCTAAATGCCATCAAGAAATCATCTGAAACCCGTGTCAAGCATCGACACCAAATATGAAAACACATCTGTCTCAATGTCTCACTGTGTCAATGTCTCAATACATCGGGCTCCGTCAGTCCGGATCGGCCCATATCATCAAATCTCACGACAACGGTCGGTATCCTCCGGATATCCGCCGCGCCAGACATCACCGGTAGGTTGTCTTCCCCTGCCAGGCTCACTGTCTACAACTCGATCTTCTTGCCCTGGGGTACCATACCGGGCCCACCATATACCCGAGACGGTTCATCCACTCCTCGAATCGGGTCTCGAAATCCAACAGAAAACATGAAAACTCATGGTGGACGACACATACATCACGAGAAAACCGCAATTTTGTTTTTAAAAAAATGATAATTATAAGCTTTTATTAAATTCTTGCGGTTTTCCCCAAAATCCAGAAATCGCAGCAATACTGAAATCCTCAAGAAAATCATAATACTCAACATGTTGTATATAATAAATGTCTATGATATCAAGGTATGCGATGCAATTTGTGGCTAGAAATCTATGTAAGTATGATGATGATGCGTGGTATATACGTGCTATGCGATTTCGTATATCATGTATGATGCAATTGGTGACACTAAGCTAAACAGGTTCTATGGTGCTCGTGGCATGGCAATTACCAAAGGCGTGTGTGTCACATGAATAGTGCACGTGCAACAGGAGCCAATGGTAATGGTGTTCGTGTCCTACGAAGTAATATCGCACATGTGTATATGAATATCCATGCAATCTAGCAGACGATTAGCTATAAGGGTATGAAATGTGAATGAGAGGGGGTTAGCTAACTAACAATGCAAATCTTGCAAGAAATAAAGTAATCCTAACTAGGGGGCGCCTCGCGCCATCCAGACGATTCCCCTATAAATGAATATATCTACTCACCTGAAAGCCCCGCTAATCCGATCCGACCACCGCCTTGCCTTTGCGTGCCGCGTCCGATGTTTCCGCGATCGATCCTAGAATTGCATGACTTACAACATAAGATTACAGATTTCTGAAATGACGCAACTCACAATATGAAAAGATCGACGCTCTCGAATTAATCACAACGTGCACTCGGTTCGCGGAAAATTCACGAAAATCGCTAAAACCTTAACTAAAATCGCCGTTTCGGGGCAATCGTCAAAACTAAAACCCGACTAGATAGAACCCCGCATTTGCACACACTAATAGTCGTATATGATGCTAATTATATCACCAACATAACACAATTAGATCACCTCCTAAAATTTTTGAAAAACTAGTAAGCAATTAGCATGCCGAATTCAAAGCAAACATCGCGAATTAACGATATCGCGATCGCAATATCGCACAAATATCCGACCTAATACACTAGATGGCCACAAAACTAACCTAAATACACTTATTCAACTTCAAACCCTAACTACAACATCACCTCTTTTCTTGAAATTTCAAAAACAAGAATTTATAACTAAAATTCACACTTGAACTATTAATTCTAGCAAATTAAGCAACTAGATTAGGATTTATACCTTACAAGAGTTGATTCCAAACTTGCACTAGCCTCCAAGACACCTCTTTTCTTCACTTTTCAAACAAATTAGGGTTAGGGAAGGGATGGATTTGGGTTTTGGTTTGAATTTGAGAAGGAAAAGTGTGTATTTTTTTTTATGGAATTTGTTGATTTTTGCAAGAATTAAAGCAAGAGAAGTGAGGGAAAGAAATGGAAGGGGGCAGAAGCAGCTCGACCTGAGGTAGAGGAGGGTGTGTGTGTGTGAATGGTGTAGAAAATTCTACACAAAAAGCCTTTCCCAAGCTCAATTAATGACTATCACATCAATTTTTACACAAAAAACCCCATTTTAAGCCATTTTTGAATAAAATTTTAAACCATAGAACAAAAACTTTGAAAAGTCTTGATAAAATTTTATTAACACTAAATTTTAGTTTATAATGTTTCCTAAGTGTGTAATTTACCTAATTAAATTTTTATTTATCACTAATTTAATGTATTTTTAAAAGCTTAAAATAATATTAAAAATAATTAATTAAGGAATTTTTTTTAATTAACTAGAAAATTTTAAGTGACATTTTAGTGACCAATTTATAGTAATATCTTATCTAAATTTTGTATAATTAGGTATATAATGAAAAATACATATTTTGACTTTTTACGGAAAAAGCTGCTAATTTAGCCGATTACCGAAAAACTGCCTAAACGATTTTCGAAGCGTTACAATCTTCCCCCCTTAAAGACATTCGGTCCCCGAATTTAGAATTTAACTACGCGTACCTTCAAAAAGATGGGGATATCTCTTCCTCATCTCGACCTCGGTCTCCCAGGTGACCTCCTCGCTGTTCGGGCCATGCCAAAGGACCTTGACGGACGGTATAACCTTCGACCTCAATTTCTTCACCTGCCGATCCAAAATGACCACCGGCTGCTCGGTGAATGAAAGATCATGCTCTAGCTGGATCGTATGGTGCTGAATCGCATGGGAAGGATCATGAAGGTACTTGCGGAGCATCGAAACATGGAACACGGGGTGAACATCAGGGAAGCTGGGCGGAAGAGCTAACCGATAAGCGACTGGACCAACACGCTCTAGGATCTTGAAGGGACCAACATATCTAGGACTCTGCTTCCCTTTCCGCCCAAATCTCATCACACCTTTCATCGGAGAGACCTTCAGGAAAATATGATCGCCAACAGCGAACTCGAGTCGGCGACGACGCCTATCAGCATATGATTTCTTCCTACTCTGTGCCGCTCTCATCCTGTCCCGAATCAGCTGTATCTTCTCGGTCGTCTCCTGTATGATCTGCGGCCCTAAAATACTGCTCTCCCTGAGCTCTGTCCAACATACAGGCGATCGACATCTCCTCCCATATAAAGCTTTGAAAGGTGCCATATGAATCGTCTCCTGGAAGCTATTATTGTAGGAGAACTCGATCAAAGGCAAATGACGATCCCAGTTACCACCGAAATCTAAAACACAAGCTCTGAGCATGTCCTCAAGAATCTGAATAGTATGCTCCGACTGACCGTCAGTCTGCGGGTGAAAGGCTGTGCTAAAACTCAATCGGGTGCCCAAAGCTTCCTGAAGTTTCTGCCATAATCGGCTGGTAAACTGGGTGTTCCGGTCGGACACGATGCAAGTCGGAACACCATGCAGTCGCACGATCTCATCAATATAAACCTGGGTGTACTGAGAAAATCTAAAAGTGGTCTTCACTGGCAGGAAGTGAGCCTCTTTCGTCAGTCGATCCACAATCACCTAAATAGAGTCATAGCCTCGACTGGTCCTGGGTAGACCCACAATGAAGTCCATGGAGACCTGTTCCTACTTCCACTCAAGGATGGGAAAAGGCTGTAACTCGCCAGCTGGCCTCTGGTGCTCGGCCTTGACTTGCTGACAAGTCAGGCATCTCGACACAAAGTCTGTAACATCCTTCTTCATCCCGTCCCACCAGTAAACCTCTCTCAAATCACGGTACATCTTGGTGGAACCTGGATGAACACTGTACACTGATCTATGTGCCTCCTCAAGGATATCACGCCTCAGTCCCTCAGAATCTAGTACACACAGTCGAGTCCCAAATCGAAGTATCCCCTGATCATCAATCACGAACTCAGAGACTCTGCCCTGCCGAATCTGCTCAATAATCTCTAAAATACGGGCATCGCCGGACTGTGCCTCGCGGATACGATCAAGTAACTGTGGGCATGCTCTGAAATGGGCCAGCTGTCCCCCTGTAGGAGTAAACTCGAACTGCACTCTGCTATCACATAAAACCTGCCAATCCGCCGTCGATTGCATCTGTACTACGCTCAAACAAGATAAGCTACCTCCGGGCCTCCTACTCAAAGCATCTGCCACGACATTCACCTTGCCCGAATGGTATAGAATCTCGCAGTCATAATCCTTCACCAACTCCATCCAACGGCGCAGTCTCCGATTCAGATCTCGCTACTGAAAGATATACTTCAAACTCTTGTGGTCAGTGAATATCTGGCACGACTCTCCGTATAGGTAATGTCTCCAGATCTTGAGTGCAAATACCACTGCAACCATCTCTAAATCATGAGTGGGGTAGTTCTGTTCATGTTTCCTCAGCTGCCGAGAAGCATACGCGATAACTCTGTCGTGCTGCATCAATACACAACCCAGCCCCACTCGAGAAGCGTCACAATATACCACGAAACCGCTTGACCCTGAAGGCAATGCTAACACTGGTGCAGTAGTCAGACGAGTCTTCAACTGCTGGAAACTATCCTCACATGCCTGGGTCCAATCGAAAGGAACCTCCTTCCGGGTCAACCCGGTCAACGGTGCAGCAATGCGGGAGGAATCCTGGACAAAACGTCGATAATAGCCGGGCAGACCCAGAAAGCTACGAACCTCTGTAACTGATACCGGTCTAGGCCAACGCTGAACTGCCTCGATCTTCTTCGGGTCTACACAAATACCATCTCTCGTCACCACATGACCCAAGAAGTCGACACTGTCTAACCAGAACGCGCACTTGGAAAACTTGGCGAACAGCTGATGCTCCCTCAAAGTCTGCAATGTGATACGTAAGTGTTGCTCATGCTCCTCCCGGCTCCGAGAATAAACCAAGATGTCATCAATGAACACAATGATGAACTGATCGAGATACGGCCTGAATACACGGTTCATCAAGTCTATAAATGCTGCCGGGGCATTGGTGAGCCCGAACGACATCACCAAGAACTCATAATGACCATATCGAGTACGGAAAGCGGTCTTCGGAATATCCTCCTTCCGAACCCGCAACTGGTGATAACCTGACCGTAAATCAACCTTCGAGAAAAACCCTGCACCCTGGAGCTGATCGAATAAGTCATCAATGCGGGGTAGAGGCTATCTGTTCCTCACAGTAACCCGGTTCAGCTGACGATAATCAATGCATAAGCGCATACTTCCGTCCTTCTTCTTAACAAACAGGACGGGAGCACCCCAGGGTGACACACTCGGTCGGATAAGACCTTTGTCCAGCAAGTCCTGTAACTGATCCTTCAGCTCTCTCAGCTCCGCCGGGGCCATCCGATAAGGCGGTATAGAGATAGGCCTCGTGCCGGGGATCAAGTCGGTTCAGAACTCAATCTCACGCTCTGGTGGCAGACCAGGCAACTCGTCAGGGAATACATCAGGAAACTCTCTCACAGCAGGGACCTGGTCCAATGGAACCTCTGTGGAGCTAGTATCACAAACACAGGCTAAGAATCCCTGACACCCTTTCCTTAAGAGCTGACCAGCGTGAAGAGAAGAAATCAAGCTGGGAAGGGTAGCGCTACGATCTCCCTGAATAACAAGAACCGGCTCACCAGGAAAACTGAATCTGACTGCTTTCTCACGGCAGTCCACGGATGCATAACAGATGGCTAGCCAGTCCATACCAAGAAGAACGTCAAAGTCTAGCATATCGAGGAGAATCAAATCAACTGAAGAATCTCTCTCCTCGATACGAACGGAACTTGATCGGTACACGAAACGGGCAACAAACGACTTGCCTACCGGTGTAATAACGACAAGCGGCAGATCTAACGGAGAAGACTCTCGGCCCAACCTCGGTGCAAAGTACGTGGATACATAGGAATGCGTGGAGCCTGGATCAAATAATACCCGTGCATCAAAAGAACATACTGGCAGAGTACCTGTCACGATGGCATTGGATGCCTGTGCTTCCTGAGGAGTCAACGCTAACACTCAGGCCTGTCCACCACTAGTAGCTGGCTGTCTTCTGCCTCTACCTCGGCCTCTTCCTCTGCCTCTGTCGCCTCGTCCTCTCTGAACCGGACCGCCACGCCCACGACCTCTAGGAGCATCTGGCTGGCGTGGAGCATCATCAGGAGTAGGAAGTAAAGCTCTCTGAGGAGGTGGTGAAGGTGGTAAGGTCACATGTGGGACTGTCGCCGTGCCCTGGCATCCCATGGTACAGTATTTGACACGGTGGTACTGACTCCTACACCGAAAACATCCTGGCGACGACTGCTGGGTCTGTGGATATGAACCAAATAACTGACCTCGTCTCAATCCTCTGCCTCCACCATCTCCCGGAAATAATCTATCGCGGTGTCTACCCATCTGCCGCTGAGCTGGCGTATCAGTACGGGTCCTCTTCGGCCCAGAAACGACCGGAGTCTCAGAAATACACTCCTCCAAAAGTAAGGCTGCGTCCATCGCCGCTGCGTATGTATCAAAGTGCTCGGTGCCGATGGCAAGGAATAGCTGTGTATCAAGCCCTTGCACAAACCTCGTTATTCTCTTCTCTGTGTCTACTAGGTACGGAGCATATCGAGACAACTGGGTAAACTGTATATCATACTCCGACACCGTCATCCCAGGAGTCTTGTGCAGAGACTCAAAACTACGGGCTCGAGTATCTCGGACACTCTCTGAAAGAAAACGGGCAAGAAACGCAGCTGTAAACTCATCCCAGGTCATAGAAGGTAGACCTGCAGCTCGGCCTCTCTCTACTGAATCGTACCATGTCTGGGCAAGACCTTCCAGACGAAAGCTCACAAACTCCACCAATTTATCATCAAAACACCTCAACGAACGGCAAATCCGAGCCATCCTATCAAGAAATGCCTGTGGGTCCTCTGTCGCATCCGTACCGGTAAAAGCTGGAGGTCTCAATCTCATGAACTCCTGTAGTGAAACAGGGATAATCGCAGTAGCAGCAGGAGTGACCATCGGTGCAGCAGGTACAATCGTGGTCTGTGCGGTGGAAGGAAAGTCCTCGGATCTCTGTGCCCGACTGGACTCAACTAAAGATCCAATCATCTATCGCAACTCCTGCATGCCGGCCTCTAATCTGGCAATACGGTCTGGATAAGGCTGATCAATATGACCCTGAGGGGTAGGCGCATCATCCCGCCCGATCCTCGCCTCAGACAAGCCCGCTCGAATCTCATCCCTAGCGGCAGCCCGCTGAGCTCTCGTAGTCTTTGGCGGAATCGAAGCTAGAATAAGAAACAGGATCGATAAGAACATTGCAATTGAATCAAGGAATGCAAGGAATCAAGAAAGGAAATACAAGCAATTATTTCCTAAGGTCACTTAGGCGGAGTACCGTATCGTAAGTATGCCGCGGATCATATCCACGCTACGCCACTCTGCTTAAGTCACCTACTCCATCTACCAAGGTCGTCCTACACTCAGAAAGGTAAAACCTACGCTCTGATACCAACTTTGTCACGACCCGAAAGTACGGAACGTGACTGGCACTTAGATTACGAGACGTCTAAAGGTGTAACGTAACCTAAGTCAGGCAAAGCCCAGAAAAATCTAAACCAAAATCAAAAGAGTGAAGGAAACCTTTCATGAAAACGATTTTGAAATCAATTAAGTTGCATTGAACCCCTTTTTTTTAAAACATAAAAAATTTCCGAAAATTTTGGCAGAGTCTCCTCTATAAATACTATCCCCCAAAATGGGTACAATAAGATATATAACCTGTAATCACAAAATGGCATCCCCAAGCGGGAGCTAGATCTTCGCCCAAGGGGGATCACAACCACATCCAATATATATATGTAATATCCAGAAAAGAGCATAAAGAAATGCAAAATATAAGAAAACACAACGTCGGCTCAAGTGAGCTCGACCTAAAAGAAACCACATATACACAAATCTCTCAGTCTCATCACTAGGTCGCATATACACATAAGAAGTGGTAGGTGGAGAATACTAGATACAAAAATAGTACAAAAAAAAGATAATAGGGCTCTCGCAACCCACCTACGAGCAATGTCGCGAGTCTGAGCAAAAGAAGTCACTAACAAGATAAGCCGCCGCTACTAGGCTGATGAGTCCGACCTGCAGGACACTGTGGCACAACGGGGGTGAGTTGCCAGCTCGTGAGTAGAATATAGCATCTAGTAAGGCTATCGTAAGAATGCACGCAAATGCGTCACAGCATGTATGTCCAGATGTGATGTAATACCTCTATTATGCATGCACATGTATGCAATGTCAATACTAAATCTTTAAGTGTTTTAAATGCTATAAGTTCCGCATTCTTAATTTTAGGAAAAAGAATATCTGTATAATAGCTAAACGCCATTAAGAAATCATCTGAAACCCGTGTCAAGCATTGACACCAAATATGAAAACACATCTGTCTCAATGTCTCACTGTGTCAATGTCTCAATACATCGGGCTCCGTCAGTCCGGATCGGCCCATATCCTCAAATCTCACGACAACGGTCGGTATCCTCCGGATATCCGCCGCGCCAGACATCACCGGTAGGTTGTCTTCCCCTGCCAGGCTCATCGTCTACAACTCGATCTTCTTGCCCTGGGGTACCATACCGGGCCCACCATGTACCCGAGACGGTTCATCCACTCCTCGAATCGGGTCTCGAAATCGAACAGAAAACATGAAAACTCATGGTGGACGACACATACATCACGAGAAAACCGCAACTTTGTTTTAAAAAAAATGATAATTATAAGCTTTTATTAAATTCTTGCGGTTTTCCCCAAAATCCAGAAATCGCAGCAATACTGAAATCCTCAAGAAAATCATAATACTCAATATGTTGTATATAATAAATGTCTATGATATCAAGGTATGCGATGCAATTTGTGGCTAGAAATCTATGTAAGTATGATGATGATGCGAGGTATATACGTGCTATGCGATTTCGTATATCATGTATGATGCAATTGGTGACACTAAGCTAAACAGGTTCTATGGTGCTCGTGGCATGGCAATTACCAAAGGCGTGTGTGTCACATGAATAGTGCGTGTGCAACAGGAGCCAATGGTAATGGTGTTCGTATCCTACGAAGTAATATCGCACATGTGTATATGAATATCCATGCAATCTAGCAGACGATTAGCTATAAGGGTATGGAATGTGAATGAGGGGGGGTTAGCTAACTAACAATGCAAATCTTGCAAGAAATAAAGTAATCCTAACTAGGGGGCACCTCGCGCCATCCAGACGATTCCCCCATAGATGAATACATCTACTCACCTGAAAGCCCCGCTAATCCGATCCGACCACCGCCTTGCCTTTGCGTGCCGCGACCGATGTTTCCGCGACCGATCCTAGAATTGCATAACATACGACATAAGATTACAGATTTCTGAAATGACGCAACTCACAATATGAAAAGATCGACGCTCTCGAATTAATCACAACGTGCACTCGGTTCGCGGAAAATACATGAAAATCGCTAAAACCTTAACTAAAATCGCCGTTTCGGGGCAATCGTCAAAACTAAAACCCAACTAGACAGAACCCCGCATTTGTGCATACTAATAGTCATATATGATGCTAATTATATCACCAACATAACACAATTAGATCACCTCCTAAATTTTTTTAAAAACTAGTAAGCAATTAGCATGCCGAATTCAAAGCAAACATCGCGAATTAACGATATCGCGATCGCAATATCACACAAATATCCGACCTAATACACTAGATGGCCACAAAACTAACCTAAACACACTTATTCAACTTCAAACCCTAACTACAACATCACCTCTTTTCTTGAAATTTCAAAAACAAGAATTTATAACTAAAATTCACACTTGAACTATTAATTCTAGCAAATTAAGCAACTAGATTAGGATTTATACCTTACAAGAGTTGATTCCAAACTTGCACTAGCCTCCAAGACACCTCTTTTCTTCACTTTTCGAACAAATTAGGGTTAGGGAAGGGATGGATTTGGGTTTTGGTTTGAATTTGAGAAGGAAAAGTGTGTATTTTTTTATGGAATTTGTTGATTTTTGCAAGAATTAAAGCAAGAGAAGTGAGGGAAAAAAATGGAAGGGGGAAGCAGCAGCTCGACCTGAGGTAGAGGAGGGTGTGTGTGTGTGAATGGTGTAGAAAATTCTACACAAAAAGCCTTTCCCAAGCTCAATTAATGACTATCACATCAATTTTTACACAAAAAACCCCATTTTAAGCCATTTTTGAATAAAATTTTAAACCATAGAACAAAAACTTTGAAAAGTCTTGATAAAATTTTATTAACACTAAATTTTAGTTTATAATGTTTCCTAAGTGTGTAATTTACCTAATTAAATTTTTATTTATCACTAATTTAATGTATTTTTAAAAGCTTAAAATAATATTAAAAATAATTAATTAAGGAATTTTTTTTAATTAACTAGAAAATTTTAAGTGACACTTTAGTGACCAATTTATAGTAATATCTTATATAAATTTTGTATAATTAGGTATATAATGAAAAATACCTATTTTGACATTTTACGGAAAAAGCTGCTAATTTAGCCGATTACCGAAAAACTGCCTAAACGATTTTCGAAGCGTTCCAATCATATCGACTCAATTCCAGATATCACATACTATCCTCATCACCTGTGTATATGTATACACACACACACATACACACATACATACACACACACACACACACACACACACACACACACATACATACAAACACAAGTGTGTGTGTGTGTGTGTGTGACTACATATAACCTGCGATTCGCCACCAAGGTAATCATACTATATATAGGTCTTCCTAGATCAACCGAATCTAACCTAAGGTCTACTAAATACCCTATTCGCTAAGTATCCAAATATCACATCCAAACTTACTAATATAGTAAACTCTATTCCACTGTTGCGGGGGTGCTATTCGCAATCCACCCGACTTCCCCCGTAGATATACATCTACTCACCTCGATCCTCACTTGCTGAAGTCGATGACGCCACGCTCTTATTCATATCAGTTTTTTGCATTTTTATACCGCCCAATTTTTATCATATTGCTTATCGGTAGGTATTCTTGAGCCGTGTTTGCTAGTCAATTGCAGGATACAGGTTCTCGGCTCCAAACGGTGAAATTCATGAAAAAAGCACGACAAATTCCGGATTTCTGCCAACCACAGATAAAACACGGGTCTCCGCTCTCTATCCGTATGTTGCCACACACCAGTTTAAGAAGACAAAAGGGCAAATCGATTGTCATCTTCATGCACAAAGCACAATGGCAACACAAAGTCCAAGAAATCTACGCGGCGCTCAAGAAAATCATGACAAAAGATACACATCCAATCACCTTTTGATCTACTAAAATTCTGGAAGAAATGTGAAAAGTTTCTGAGAAAAGACATATACCACTCAGCAGAGGATCACAAACCAGGGAAAACCACAGAATTTTGTGGCCTAAGACTCCTAAAGAGCCGCGGTTCCGCGGCATAAGCATGCTTAGGCCGCGGAACCGCGGCCGTACGGCCTCTTCAGGGTGTCGTATTTTCGGGGCAGTTTGGTCATTTTATGTAGAGCCAGATTCTTGCCTTAAGTTTCCAGTTCTCTGCCTATAAATAGTCCAGAACTTGCCAAAGCCAAGGGTGCATATTTTTGTATTTAGATTTAGGTTATATGTTGTTGTTCTCCTTCCTCCTCTCATCTCTTCTCCATTAAAAACTTGTAGTGAGCTTTTATGAGTGAAGAATGAATAAAGGAGTTCTTGTTCTTACCATGCTTGTCTTTTTATTTTGTTAACTATTATTGCTTGTAATTTTCATTTGCTAATTTAGTTGTTGTTATTTGTGTTTGTTTCTTTCTTGTTCTCTTTTTCTTTATCCTTAAACAACAATGATGCATACACTTGATCCTTGCCGAGGTGAGGTCGCAAATAGCTAGTTGTAATCTTCTAAACCTCTTTCTTTCTATCTTTCTCCTTTGTTTCATTTTCCTTTTTCTTGTAATGGGTGAGTAGTTTCCATAACTTGTTAAGGTAGGATAAGGAAAGTTTGAGAGAAGGAAATCTCTCTCACTCTTTTCTTGCCCAACATCTTAAATCGGACTCCCGTTAATTGAACCACAATCCGCTCCCTACGGCACCCTATCCTATATGATAGCGGTGATTCCGTAGTGAGACCGGTTGTGGTTGAATTAACCGGAGGTTAAGGCTAAGAGCCAAGAACGGACGGACAAGCACCAAAAGGAAGAACTTATGCGTTGGAAAGCCTAGCTTATACTCTCAAGTTCCTTCCTAGTCGTGCTAATCCCCGTTGTTGCCGATTACCGTAACACCGATATTAAGAGTGGCAACGAAAGAAGTGAGCGACTCCTAACTCAAACTAACCTAATCCTAACCCTAACAAGCTCTCTTTACATATCATTTTAGCACATAGTTAATCTCAAAACAAATCTGGACATTTGGAATTAACTCGTTTAAGCACATAGAAAAAGATTCCCATCTCCATGCGGACGACCCGTACTCAACCGGCTAGCTACAAGCGAAACCGTCTTGATTGCGGTAGTTAACTAAACTTGAACACGCAAAAACTCTACAAATCAAAAGGCGCCATTTCCGGGGAGACGGTAGTTTTTTCTTTGTGTAATTTCGGGTTAATTTGTGAATATAAATATAACCGAAAAACAAAACAAAAAAAATATACATTGTAAAAAAACCATCTTGTTATTTTTGATTAGTTTTTGTGCAAGTGTGCAGGATAAAAAGATGGTCGAGTTCAGTGCCAAAGACGTGGGAAGTTAGACCCATATCTCGTGGCTACACCGCGACGGATTAAGATGAAGCCAACGATCTACTGTAAAAATCTGGAGCAGATACAGTGAGTAAATCAAGATTCAGGAAATCCAGACAAGCAGAGGACACCCAGAGAAACCCATCACAGAAAAATGAAGGTTCAACTCCCCATTATGGTCGCCGAACCGCGGCCATAATGCTTGTTTGGCCGCGGAACCGCGGTCCTCTGGAGGTATCAGGGTTTCAGTTTTTTTTGGTGAGTCTCTTTCTCTCTCTCCACTCCTCTGAACTCCACTAAACTGTGTTTTCTGCAGCATTCTTTGCGCAAATTCTCTTCCCCCTTCCAATAAATTGTTCTTGTGCAGGATTCTTTACGCCGCGCTAAAAAATAAAAATTTATTGCACTTGATTGTTACTGCTTTGCATTTATTAATACGGACTTTAAGGGGCTTGAAACCAATCCAGATTGGGTAGGGATTTCATCACCCTTCCCAGGACCCTAGAAATCACAAAAAGCATATGCATTGACTATTGCTTAAATTAAAAAATACTAGACTCAGCCCTAAGGACTTCGCGCTCAATAGGACAGAGGACTAGTTACAGGCATCGGCCGTTTATCCTATCCTAACTTTGCGGTGTCTAGGCAAGTGTGTCCAAGGCAAGTGGTTACTTAATTAGGACCACTACTTACGTAGTGGGGAGCCTCCCACTTACCTGGCACTTACCTGGCCGCAATTGGCGGAGAAGAGGCGGTTTGAGGTCCTATTTCTAGCCCTTTGGAACAGTTAGGAGCTGTCTAGCTGACCTAGGTGACCCTAGATCTAGGTGTGATTGTGCATATCTTGTTTGTGATTGCTTGAAGCCGTAAGTCCGTACATATTTCTGTAAAGCTCTTTCTAAAAAGGAAAAAAAAGGAAAAAATCAAAAACCTTTATAAAAACTTGCCCTTTGTCTCCAAAATCCCATTTTTCACCCACCACCCATCGTATTTCTCCATTGACGTTTTCTTACCCTCACCTTCTCCGCTTTGAATATACTAAACTCGTTTAGTGTATGTCCGCTTGCACTCGGGACACTAGCGCCCGCCTAGTCCGTGTTACGTTAGTCGCTACTGACTACGCGATCGACTCAGACGTCGAAACTCCGTCCACGCCTCATTCACCCTTACCTTTGCCGGCCAACTCAGACGTTGACCGGAATTCTTTTCATACATCCTCACCTTCACCATCACCAACCTCTTCTTCCGCGATGTCAGGATTTAATCCAAACATCCCTACAACTCCCCCGGGATTGATTCGACCTCCTATGGATACGAATAACCCACCACCACCGCGTGTTGTAGCGCCACAGCGAATCGCGCTCCAGGATCGTTTCTATCCCACCCGTTCTGCACTTCCCACTTGTCTTTCTCTTCCACCGGCCAATGGGGATAATTTTGAAATTAAGCCCCACTTCATTAACATGCTCCCGAAATTTCATGGGCTTGAATCTGAAGATGCCTATATCTTCATCAACAAATTTCAAAACGTTTGTGCCATGATGAAAACCACCCAGCTGTCGGACGATGCTATACGGCTACGGGTCATTCCGTTCACTTTATGCGATCTTGCTGAAAAATGGCTGTATAGCACCGCTTCCCACTCTATAACCAGTTGGGACGAGTTTGTGAAAGCGTTTCTCAAGAAATTCTACCCGAATCATAAAACCGCAAGGATCCGTAACGAAATCAACCAATTCTCCCAGCTTCCTACTGAACCCTTCTGGAAGTGCTTTGACCGGTACAAAGACCTTCTTGTTCAGTGCCCTCACCATGGCATTGAGAAATGACAACTTTGCCAAACTTTATACGAGGGCCTGAACCCAGCAACCAAGCAGTTGTTGGAAACCATTTGTCAGGGCCACTTCCTATCAAAATCTGACGAGCAAGCGTGGCAATTCTTCGACGACCTTGCGGAACAAATGATTCAATGGGAGAGCACCAGACCAACTTCTTCTTCTTCCTCCACTTCTACTGGTCAGTCTAGGGTAGGAATTCACCAACTCGATGTCTCTATTGCAATGAAAGCTGAAATGGCTGCAATAACAAGAAAACTTGAAGCGATAGAGAGCAAATTTTCATCTCCTGCTCCTGCACCTGTTCTTCCCTTTCGAACCATTTGTGCTTGTTGTTCCGATCCTTCTCAATTAACCGAAGAGTGTCCTTACAATCCACCATCTCAAGGATAGGATCAGGTTAATGTTGCATTTCAGCAAAGACCGAGAAATGATCCATACTCTTCCACCTACAATCCTGGTTAGAGGAACCACCCCAATTTCGCCTGGAATCAGAATCAGCATCAATTCCAAGGCAACAATTTCCAAAGGCCCCCTCTGCCGCAACAACAAGAGTAACAACAAACTCAACATCAATTTCAGCAGCCCTTCCAACCCCAACCTTTTCAAAATCAGACGAACAACTTTGCACCCAACAATTCTTTTCCTCAAAACAACTTTGTTCCGTTAAATAACGATAAGGTTTCCTCGCTAGAACGAAGTCTGGAGGCGTTCGTTAAACAATCGACACAATCCACCGCAAACATCCAGTCTTCCATTCAGTCGTTGGTGCAACACACTGCTGCACACGGGCAAAGCATCAAGACCATCGAAGCCCAGATTGCACAGCTGAATGCGGCGTTAAGCGAGCGAGAAAAGGGGAAGCTTCCATCTCAAGCACTCCCAAATCCCGGTCAACCACACAATGTACATATTGCTCTTGAACAACAGAACCATAATGTGAGTGCCATGACTACATTGAGATCGGGAAGGATGCTGCACAACAACATCGGCACAACAATTGAGGATAATGACACCCCGGCTTCTTCTTCTTCTTCTTCTTCTTCTCCTTCTGCTCTGAACTGACCCACTTCTCACTCCACGAAAGCACCAGCTCTGGGAACCGTTCCAGCTCCACAATCTCCTCTATAAGCATTGGACTCAACCAATTTTAAAAACGTTCTATTTCCAAACCGGTTGAGGTCCAATAAACAAAATCCACAAATGGAGAAGATTCTGGAGTTGTTTAAGCAGGTTAACATCAACATTCCCCTTTTAGATGATGTCCAACAAGTCCCATCCTGCGCGAAAATCTTAAAGGACTTGTGCACGAAAAAGAGGAAGTCTCAGGTACCCAAGAAAGTTTTCTTGGCTAGTGCTGTGAGTGATGCTCTTACCCAATCTCTACCGCAAAAACGGAAGGACCCTGGCTGTCCTACGATTTCTATTACCATTGGGGATAAGAACATCAACCGCACACTATTAGATCTTGGTGCCAGTGTTAACCTGCTTCCGTACTCAGTATATGAGCAATTAGGTGTAGGAGAGCTGTAACCCACACACTGTACTCTCCAAATGGCCGACCGATCGATCACCCATTCTAGGGGTGAGCTAGAGGATGTGTTAATCAAGGTTGGGGACTTCATATTCCCCGTTGACTTCATTGTATTAGACACACAGCCTGTAGCTAACCCCCGGAATCAAATTCCGGTGATACTCGGTCGCCCATTCTTTGCAAACTCAAATGCTGTGATCAATTGTCGAAATGGTTCGATGAACCTATCTTTTGGAAATATGACGATTGAACTCAACATTTTTAGATTGGGGAATCAGCCCTCCGAACCTAATGCTCATATCCTAGACGTTTGCTCGATCCAGGAGATCACCCCAGAAGAGTGTGAATTCGAGGAGTTTCTGTTCGATCACGATAACCTTAACGCCACTAGTACGTTCCTCTTCGAACCTGCTGTTGTTTCTGCGCCCGACAATGACTATGAGTGTTTCACTTTCTCGAACGATCTTAGCCACTCACCACCCGAGTTTGAATCCTTCGAATTTCCGGATTAGTTACCTGAACCATCACACTCGGTCGCTTACACTCGTTTTGAACCTTTGCTGGAATCCTTTGAGTTCGAGACCTTTTCACCAATCTTGCCTTCAATCGTTTCACCTCCAACGCTCGAACTCAAGCCTTTGCCGTCTCACCTTAAGTACGCTTACTTGGGTGACAACGAGACCCTCCTTGTTATCATCTCGGCTTCTCTAGCTCCAGAGCAAGAGAAAGCCCTTCTTGCGGTCTTGCACAGCAATAGGCAAATTTTGGCTGGTCAATGGCGGACATCAAGGGGATTAGTCCCCTGATCGTTGAACATCACATTCATCTGATGAATGATGCCAAACCAGCCAGGGATCCACAAAGACGTCTCAACCCAGTCATGAAGGAGGCTGTAAAGAAGGAGATCGTAAAATGTCTGGATAGTGGTATCATTTACCCTATCTCTGATAGCCAGTGGGTTAGCCCCATTCACGTTGTCCCTAAGAAATCAGGCATAACGGTCATCACTAACGAGGCGAACGAGTTAATCCCTACTCGCACCCAAACTGGGTGGCGAGCATGCATCGATTACAGAAAACTCAATGCCGCAACGCGGAAGGACCACTTTCCGCTACCTTTCATTGACCAAATGCTTGAACGATTGGCCGGACACGAGTACTACTGCTTTCTTGATGGCTACTCTGGCTATAATCAAATTCCCATTGCCAAAAAAGACCAGGACAAGACCACATTCACTTGTCCTTTCGGCACGTTTGCATATCGTCGCATGCCCTTTTGGTTATGCAATGCGCCCGCTACCTTCCAGCGGTGTATGATGGGAATCTTCTCAGACATGGTGGAAAAATTCGTGGAGATCTTCATGGACGATTTCTCCATCTTCGGCGATTCCTTTAACGAGTGTTTGCTGCATCTCGACACTATCCTTACCCGATGTAAGGACAAGAACCTCACTTTGAATTGGGAGAAGTGCCACTTCATGGTGCGCGAAGGTATTGTCTTAGGACATACATTTCGCAAAATGGCATAGAGGTTGACAAAGCGAAAATTGAGGTCATTTCCAATCTCCTTCCTCCCAGATGCGTCCGAGACATCCGAGCCTTCCTTTGCCATGCCGGTTTCTATAGACGGTTCATCAAGGACTTTAGCAAGATTGCTAGGCCCTTGACTCTTTTGCTGGCCAAGGACACATCATTCGACTTCAACTCGAGCTGTGTAACTGCGTTCGAGTCATTAAAAAGCTCACTCACTTCTGCTCCCGTTCTTTCTTCACCTGACTGGACGCACCCATTTGAGATTATGTGCAATGCATCCGACTTTGCCATTGGTGCTGTCTTTGGACAACACATCAATAAGATGCCGCACGTAATCTATTATGCGAGACGAACCCTGAACGACGCCCAACTCAATTATACAACAACTGAGAAGGAATTCTTGGCTGTTGTATTTGCTTTAGAAAAGTTCAGGCCCTACCTCATCGGCTCTCCAGTCATTGTCTACACAGACCATTCTGCTCTGCGCCATCTTTTGCGAAGAAAGATGCAAAATCTCGGCTGATACGTTGGATCCTCTTGCTTCACGAGGTTGACCTTGTCATCAAGGACAAAAGAGGATGTGAAAACGTAGTCGCCGACCATCTCTCACGACTTCCTTCTTCGCCGTCGCTTCAAATTCCGATCAACGACGTTTTCCCCGATGAACAGCTCTTGACCGTATCTTGCGAACCCTGGTTCGCAGATATTGTGAACTATTTGGCCACAGGATTACTCCCGACTGAATGGTCAAGTCAGGACAGACTTCGCTTCTTATCCCAAGTAAAACACTTTTACTGGGACGAACCCTATCTGTTCAAGTACTGTCCCGACCAGATTATTCGTCGGTGTGTCCCTGACGATGAATTCAAGAGTGTGCTGTCATTTTGCCACGATCAAGCATGTGGCGGGCATTTTGTCCCCAGAAAGACAGCTGAGAAGATCCTGTAATGTGGTTTCTACTGGCCACAACTCTTCAAAGACGCTCATGATTATTGCAAGACTTGCTCCCGGTGCCAACACTTGGGCCGGATATCCCGGAGGAACGAGATGCCGCTCCAACCAATCTTGGTTGTGGAGATTTTCGACATTTGGGGGATAGATTTCATGGGGCCGTTTCCCTGCTCTTTTGGGAACTTGTACATCCTTCTCGCTGTTGATTACGTCTCTAAGTGGGTCGAGGCTGTGCCCAGCCGGACTAACGACAACAAGGTTGTCGTTAGGTTTCTGAAAGAAAACATTTTCTCCCGTTTTGGGCACCCCCGAGCGATCATTAGCGACAATGGAACTCATTTCTGCAACAAGACTTTCGAGGCCTTGATGCGGAAATATTCCATTAATCATAAGCTATCTACGCCCTACCATCCCCAAACCTGTGGACAAGCCGAAGTTTCAAATCGGCAAATCAAGCAGATACTGGAGAAGACGGTTTCCAAGAACCGTAAAGATTGGTCGTTGAAACTCATTGATGCCCTTTGGGCATTTCGAACGGCTTATAAGACCGATCTTGGCATGTCTCCCTATCAGCTTGTGTACGGAAAGGCTTGCCACCTCCCTGTCGAAATAGAGCATCGCGCATTTTGGGCGATAAAAGAATTGAATCTGTCTCTCGAAGATGCGGGCAGCCATCAGAAGCTGCAGTTGAACGAATTGAGCGAGCTTAGGGATGAGGCTTACGATAACACGGTTGTCGTTAAAAACCAAAAGAAGGTGTTTCACGATAAACACCTTTTGCGTAAAACTTTCGTACCTGGTCAACAGGTACTGCTTTACGACACCCGGCTACACTTCCATCCAGGAAAGCTCAGATCTCGTTGGAAAGGGCTATACTTTGTGCGGAATGTGTATCCGCATGGCGCTGTGGATTTGGAGAATCCAAAGGACGGTTCATTTTTCAAAGTAAACGGACACCGACTTAAACCGTACCTTAGCGCCGAACCAACAGAGGAGCTCCTGGTCTTACAGGAGCCGGTTTACCCTGCATAATCTTCTTCTGCCTACCACCAAACTTTGGTTATCCAGCCAAGAACAGAGGACAATGTTCCAAATAAGTTTGGGGTATGTATATACCATTTTGTATATATTTGTGGATATTCTTTTCCATTTTTTCTATTTTTCTTTTCTTTAAAAACAAAAACAAAAAAAAATTGTGTATATCTAATCGACAATTTTGACCCTTCAATGATCTCTTCATGCAACGACAGTGAGGACACTGTCCAGCTTAAGTTTGGGGGTACGCTCGGTGCTTATTTCTAACCTTCGCATTCATATGTATATTTTGCATCTGCATATTTCCATAAAATCCATAAAAATCAGAAAATTTTCTAAAAACATAAAAACTTTTCTGTCAAGTTAGCTAGTGGGAAAACTCAGATTCAACATTTCGAAGGTTTTGTTTGATAAGATAAGAATAACTAAATCTTATTTTTAGATTTTGAAAACCTGAAAGATAACTCTCCTTTGAAGTTAACTATAGCTGATATACGTTTTTACATCACACTACACGTGTCGTGAGTTTTGGAAATTAGATGACAAGTCTTTTATGTCTAAAAACTTTTAAATGGATAAATGATTTTCTGAGGATCAAATAGGTTTGTTCTGAAATAAGTAATATCAAGAATAGTTTATGAAGTGAAGTGAATATGAAGGAATGTTATTGATGCCTTAATTGGAACTAAGTCTGAAAAATAACCCATCTGGAACTTGATTGGAATGATTACACACCGAACCCACTAAACACGTCTTTTATCCAAAAAAATAACTGAACTGCCAGTTATATCTCCGTTCGTATTGAATCATCATGATTTTCACGCTAAATTGTCTTTTGTTTTTGGATCTAGGTAACTTGAGTAATTAAGTCCGCTGGGGTGTTTCTACACCTAATGCCCTAAAGCCAACTGGTTTGGGAGCATTGGCCCAAAGCTCGCTAAGAAGTCTAGAAAGTCCAGATTAAAACAAAGTCAAGCAAGTGTTCTCTCCGAGTTAAAATTCCTAACGGTTTTTTGTGTGAGAATAATCTTGACAAAAGACAGGTTTTTATAAAAAATATTTCTAGCGGAGATATGAAGGTTTTATTCTATGATAAAGGCTATTGCACGTTCACAGAGGTCTGTATGAAATGAAAACAAGAAAAAGATGGAGTGAAAAATAAGACCTAGTTTCCTGTTAGGGATAGAAATTCTGAAGTTGAAACTTTACTGGAAAACGAAACTTGAAAAATGCTTAACTCTTTATAAAACTTATGTGATCCTTTTAAAAAAAATTATCTGAGCTTTATTGTGTGACATGATGACTTTAATCGATCCTTCTGGAACTTAACGACACTATTTACACTGCAAGTAAAGACATATAAAATCTTAAGTTAAATAAGAAGCGAAGTGTGAAAAATAAAGATTCGATAGTCTAGACTTAGGATAATAGAATTGTTATTTTCTGAAACAAAACTTTAGGATTTGAATCATAGTTATTTTGCAAAACTAGCTTGACCGGATTTTGTGGGTAGTATCCGCTGAAAACCCTCAGGAAACAACACTCCTCCTACTAGGGACATCTAGAGGTTTAACAGCTTTTTGCACATGCTCAGTGCAATCGCGTTCCCTGCGAAAGTGAGGTTAGCAATTTTTGTGAATAAATTGGCTTTGCTCGGGACGAGCAAATGATAAGTTTGGGGGTATTTGATCATATCAGTTTTTTGCATTTTTATACCGCCCAATTTTTATCATATTGCTTATCGGTAGGTATTCTTGAGCCGTGTTTGCTAGTCAATTGCAGGATACAGGTTCTCGGCTCCAAACGGTGAAATTCATGGAAAAGCACGACAAATTCCGGATTTCTGCCAACCACAGATAAAACACGGGTCTCCTCTCTCTATCCGTATGTTGCCACACACCAGTTTAAGAAGAAAAAAGGGCAAATCGATTGTCATCTTCATGCACAAAGCATAATGGCAACACAAAGTCCAAGAAATCTACGCGGAGCTCAAGAAAATCATGACAAAAGATCAACATCCAATCACCTTTTGATCTACTAAAATTCTGGAAGAAATGTGAAGTTTCTGAGAAAAAACATATACCACTCAGCAGAGGATCACAAACCAGGGAAAACCACAGAATTTTGTAGCCTAAGACTCCTAAAGAGCCGCGGTTCCGCGGCATAAGCATGCTTAGGCCGCGGAACCGCGGCCTTACGCCTCTTCAGGGTGTCGTATTTTAGGGGCAGTTTGGTCATTTTATGTAGAGCCAGATTCTTGCCCTAGGTTTCCAGTTCCCTGCCTATAAATAGTCCAGAACTTGCCAAAGCCAAGGGTGCATATTCTTGTATTTAGATTTAGGTTATATGTTGTTGTTCTTCTTCCCCCTCTCATCTCTTCTCCATTAAAAACTTGTAGTGAGCTTTTGTGAGTGAAGAATGAATAAAAGAGTTCTTGTTCTTACCATGCTTGTCTTTTTATTTTGTTAACTATTATTGCTTGTAATTTTCATTTGCTAATTTAGTTGTTGTTATTTGTGTTTGTTTCTTTCTTGTTCTCTTTTTCTTTATCCTTAAACAACAATGATGCTTACGCTTGATCCTTGCCGAGGTGAGGTCGCAAATAGCTAGTTGTAATCTTTTAAACCTCTTTCTTTCTATCTTTCTCCTTTGTTTTATTTTCCTTTTTCTTATAATGGGTGAGTAGTTTCCATAACTTGTTAGGGTAGGATAAGGAATGTTTTAGAGAAGGAAATCTCTCTCACTCTTTCCTTGCCCAACATCTTAAATCGGACTCCCGTTAATTGAACCACAATCCGCTCCCTACGGCACCCTATCCTATATGATAGCGGTGATTCCGTAGTGAGACCGGTTGTGGTTGAATTAACTGGAGTTTAAGGCTAAGAGCCAAGAACGGACGGACAAGCACCAAAAGGAAGAACTTATGCGTTGGAAAGCCTAGCTTATACTCGCAACTTCCTTCCTAGTCGTGCTAATCCCCGTTGTTGCCGATTACCGTAACACCGATATTAAGAGTGGCAACGAAAGAAGTGAGCGACTCCTAACTCAAACTAACCTAATCCTAACCCTAACAAGCTCTCTTTACATATCATTTTAGCATACAGTTAATCTCAAAACAAATCTGAACATTTGGACTTAACTCGTTTAAGCACATAGAAAAAGATTCCCATCTTCCTGCGGACGACCCGTACTCAACCGGCTAGCTACAAGCGAAACCGTCTTGATTGCGGTAGTTAACTAAACTTGAACACTTAAAAACTCTACCAATCAGCTCTCCTCGTCGTCCCGAAGTCCACACAAAGGTACCTACATTTCAAATACGTCGCATCGTAAACAAAAATCAACACGAGAAAATCGAAACGGCACATGAAGTGCACATAGGTTAGAACCTATGATCCACGCATGCAAGAATAACCAAACAACTTTCGATATCGACGTACGAACGTCAAATGACCGAGATAAAACACAAATACAAAAACTTAAGTCACCAAAAGTCGTAAAACGAAAACAGAAACTCAAGAAAACAGCTCCAGATTTTGCCTCAGGTCAAATTAGCCAATTGTGCATATAGGATAGGTCTAATTAAAAGATATAGGAACCACAGACCAAGAACGAACCCAATCTGAAGTATCCAGGCCGCAAATTGCGGGCAATGGGATTAAATCTGTGGCCTAAGTATGGAATTGGGGTCTCGAGTCTCAGGTGTGGCTCCTAGGTTGCCTTCTTGTCTCACTGTAATTGCTAAATAATTTTTCAAGTTTCCGAGTCATAGAAGATCTCAAAAAGTCATCACAATTCCTACAATTTCTGATATCGGGGATCGGTCCTGAGCCAAATCGACAAGACTTATCAAGTTATTAGTGGTCTGACGTTTACCACCTCCTAGACCCGGTATGCGATACTCTTAGACAGAGAGACCGGACTGTGCGGAGATTGTCACGGATAAGCTCAGTAGGGGTCCGGATGAGCTTGCTCGTCAGCCTTTCGACAGGTGCCTGGGTAGCCGTTACGTACAGCTAGTGCTACTGACGTGCTTGTGGTTAAACCCACTGCCAGCGTACTGTCGAGTCTTTAGAGTCCCACACAGAGGGTTTCTCTGGTTCAGGAGAAATGATATAGTAGCCGTATTTTGATACGTGCAGGGTTCCGATCGAATGATAATAATAGCCGGCTTAGGATTAAGCCGGATTATTAAATCAGGTATTGATTTGATAATTTACATATACATATTTCGATATGTATATTCTAATTTTATCCGAGATTTCGATCGGACGGTTGATAATACTAGCCGGCTTAGGATTAAGCCAGATTATTAAATCAGGTATTGATTTAATAATTTACATATGCATATTTCGATATGTATATTCTAGTATTATGTTATTTGTATTATTCTATCTCGTTAGATATTCGTATTTTGATACGAATACGGGTATGTATATACGGTAGGGTGTATTCCGTATTTATACGGAAAATATTCTAGAAGGAGGACACTTCATTTCCATGGATTTTTTGAAAATTGAAATGAGGTGGAGGGATGAGGTGGAGGGATGAGGTGGAAAGGAGAATGGTGTGAAGCATGGTTGAATAGGTAGACAAATGAATTTATAATTCATTTGTCTATACCATTCAAGTATGGTTGGATTTTACATTTGCAAAAATCCATTTTGATAAAACCATGATTGCATTTTGTTGTTGTGATGAGATTTTCATTTTCACCCTTCTTTTTCTCTCTCCCTTATTAAACTTCTCCTTCCTCTTCACCCTACCCTCTCATAAGTTGAGAATCAAGGGTGAAGTGAGGTAGAAAGAATACTAGAACAACATACTACATTACTAGACACTCTAGATTAGCAACATAGAGCTTTTAGTTGCTCCACTAGGTTTTTGAGTGGAGCCAGAGCCATGAACCACATCTCTCGGGTGGATCATCTTCAACGGAGGAGGACCTGATATCAAGCTTGATCACGGAGTCCCTATGGAGCTGAGGAAGAGGGTAGAAGTCTGAAGGACACAGATATTTCGGTATAACTCTCTATCACAGTAGCTAAAGATCTTTTATGTTTGCTAGTTTCAATGTTTGGTTAGATTCTATAGAGTGGTTTCTAGTGCCAAGTTTTTTAAAAGTTAAAGTTTTTCGTTCCGCAACAGCCACGGTAGGCGGCCAGGGTGCTAGGAACCCCAACAAGAACTATGGTGGAATGGAGAAGAGAGAATTATATGTACTAATGTAGAATTAACTAGGTTTAATGGAAAAAATAATTATATTCATAATTATCTAATTGATGGTGAGAGTTAAAAAGAAGAGAAAATGAAAGGTCATTTGTAGGTTATGAAAAGGGTTTAAAAAAATAAACAAAAATAATTGCAAAACACAAGATTCGAACCTATAGCCTATATACCAGCAATGAAATGGCTTAACCAATGGTCTACAAGTTTACTATTCCATATAATTAAATAGAAACAAATATATACAGAGTTTCAAAATAGGAAAATTTAAAAGATAAACGGAATAAATCATTTTCTAAAACTAATAAATGCAACAGTGACGCATCTGCATCAATATAAAAAAAGTCGAACAGTTTGCCATTTGAAATAAGATGAATCGGGGGTTTTAGTAAAAATAAGGGCTAGGGTGTTTTAAAGAAAATATGCGTAATTTGAAAATATCCGTAGTATCCCTGTGCCTATTTTTGAAATACTCCCGATTTGTTAGTTTTGAAATAGGTATGGCATCGGCCTAGTCTAACATCTACTAACAAAACTACAGCTCTAACTAGCAAGTTAATTAGGAGGGGTATGGAAACCACCTAAATCTGAGTCGATATATGTATATGTATATAAATATAATAGTCGGTGATCCCGCCTCAAAGGTTCCGCGTACGATACAATATCATATGACATCCTCGAGTCATGAGTGCGGATCTATCATCAATATAAAGCTCGTACGGCAAATCATCGTACGGCATCCCAAAAACTGGGTACGGGTCAATATCACATTCATCTCATCAATTATCTGGTATCTTATCATCATATCTCATGATCTGGGATACTGATCTAAGTCTAGTACAAATCGATACCATCTACATAAATATAAATGCGTGTGCGGAACACACGTCCAAAGGCCGCTAAAATCACATGTCGTATCCCAAATACGAATCACAATATATCACCGATCTCATGGCACTATACCCAATCTCATCGACTCATCTCCAAATATCATCCACAATCCTCATCATCTAGGTATAACTATAACAAATAAGCATGTTTGTGCGTGTGGGTGCAAACCTATTCTTGGGCTCGCATCTAGGAAACCATACTAATTTACATCTAAACCCTATTCTACCCATAGTACACCTAACCTCATCTTCAATATCCATATTACACATAATGCTATCATATATATATAAATATAGTATATA
The DNA here is from genome assembly GCA_030015575.1 of Agapanthus africanus. Lineage (NCBI taxonomy): Eukaryota > Viridiplantae > Streptophyta > Magnoliopsida > Asparagales > Amaryllidaceae > Agapanthus > Agapanthus africanus. The sequence goes on along the minus strand of JASDDO010000019.1, from coordinate 528,247,300 downwards.
TCTAGTATACTAAATATCAAACTGCGGGGGTGCTATACGCCATCCACCCGACTTCCCCCGTAGATATAATCTACTCACCTTGAATCCTGCGTGTCGGTGTCGATGTTTCCTTCATCTTCTTCATCGTCTCGAATCATCGTGGGGGTACCTACATATCACACGTATCGCATCGCATTAAAACCAAATCAAAACCAAAACGACACGCAAAAACCAAAACGATACGCTTAAAAGCTTATAGTTTAGAACCTATGGACTACGCTTTCAAAACCATCAAACAATTCTCGATATCGTCGTATAAACACCAAGTAATCGAGGTAAAACGCAATTATATAAGTCCAGAATTTAAAATACGCAAAACGAAAACACGGATTAAAACAGCAACTCAGGAAAAAGGCTCCAGATTCTACCCTAGGTCAAATTGGACAATTTCGCATATGCCAGGGGTCTAATTTATAGATGTAGGAGCTACAGAACAAGAACGAGACAAATTGCTCCAGGTCTGGCCACAAATTGCAACCAGAGGGAATAAATCTGCGGCCGAGTTGGGGAGTTAGGTGCTAGGGTTTTTGTGGTAGCTTCCTAGGTGCCTGCATGTATCACTGTCCATGCAAAATAATTTTCAGTCTCGGGGTGATAGCAGATTCCATATAACTTTCACAGAATCACAGTTTTTCCGATATCGGCTTTCTAAATCCGTATTCCGGATTTCAAGTCTTTTGTTTTGGACTGGATTCTAGCACTAGGGGGTTTTTATGGCCTTTACTGAGCTTAATTACCCATCACCACTCTCAATTCCCTTTAACCCGAACTAGAGTTTTCCTAAGTCCATAAAATCACACGATATCGGTTCTATCATAACATGGGGGTAAAAGTAGTGCAAATACTAAGCTAAAGGTTCAGAAATTACCTTATTTGGCAACTCAATAAAATTCTTGAGTTGCCCCAAGTGGCCAAAATCCTTGCTTTCTTGGTCCAATGTGCTTCCCTTGAGCTTGTGCATCTTTTTTGTGAAATGGGGTTTGGGTTTTGAGTTGATTTCCATGGTGTTTTGGGGGATTTTGTGAAGATGGAGAGAGGGGCAGCAGCAGCAGCAGCAGCAGCAATATGAGGGAGAGGGAGAGAAATGAGTGAAAACAATGAAGAGGAATGGATCAAGACATGGGTTAAAGGTAAACCCTCACTTTCTCTCTCTCACCCATACCTATATATTCTATTCTTTTCCTTTTCTTTTCTTTTCTTTTCCCCTCTCTAATAAATCATCAACCATGATAAAAACATGTAGGAAAGCCATGGAAAAATATGTAACAAGTGAAAAATGATATGGTGCATGTTTGCACAAAATATGCTAAAAATCCGTTTAGCGATTTTTAATCGCGATTAGCACTAAATTAGCATATAATTAATCATAAAAACTTTAAAATGGCATAATTTAGATAAAACACCCTCTTTTTAGTAATTTCCATAATTTTCAAAAAATTTCCCAATTTATCGGTATTTAATTATACCGAAATATTAAAATATTCATTAAAAATAATATTAAATTATAAAAATTCCCAAAAATAATATTTTATTTTTTTGAAATGTTACAATCTTCCCCCCTTAAAGAAATTTGGTCCCCGAATTTAAATTTAAACCCCCAAATTCTAAAACATTTCATTAAAAAGTCCAAGTCGTCGGGGCTCCGAAATCATCAATACATAAAACGCATCATAGCGCAATGCATGCGCATGAGTAATGAGCAGATAACTCGAAATCAAAAACTCTGTCAAGCATCCCGCAATCATCGGAGTCATGGTAAAGTCACAAATGACAAATCCTAAATAAAACCAATATGATATAAATCAGAACTATACATGTAGACATCAAATCTATACATGTAAATAGCTGAAGTAAATGCCTGCCAAAATATATCCAGGTACTGTCCTCTGACGTGTCCTGCTCAGTACGAAAACAAATAGAAAATATCGTAAAAATGTACTGGTCCATAAGGAATAAATCCCAAAAATGTATATAAGAATACCCTGTGCGTCTGGTGCGCACGGAAATCAAAATCCATATATGTGCCATACATGTGCACAGAAACATCTGCCAAGGGCAACGGGCGTGCTTGACAGCAAAATCAGGTGCATCTGACATGCACAAGGAATCCCGATTTAGTGCATATGGTGTGCACCAAAATCGTATCTCAAAAAATGCGCTAAACACGCGTGAAAATCCAAATCAAATGCACGGAGTGCAAGAAATCAACATCAATATCAGAATCAAAATCGACGGTATACCATACGGCTCAATCCAAATCAGGTACACCGTGGTGTATAAGCTCACAACCATGTGCATCAGCGTGCAAAAATCAAATCAAAACACTAAAAGTGCATGAAAACTATGCTGGAAGCGTAAATCAAATCACCGGCATAAAATGGGCATGAAATCACAATCAATACCTCAAGCGTAATAACTATGTGCAAAATATCAATACCCAGTAGGTGCAACCATGGTGCACGAAAACAGAAATCATGGAACTCAGCCAACAAGACCAAATCATGCGAATAGATCGCCCAAAATACCGAAATCCCAGGGCGGCGGATACGTGATAATCGAATCATAAAATCACAAATCATAAATACCGTCGTAGGTATATCCTCCTTCAAAGTCGAAATGGTGTCGGTGCATCCAATGCTAGCAGCGCAAGATATCTACTTAACTCCTGTTCATGGTCTGGCGTCCTCTGTCTCTAGGTCCTTATCTTCTCTGCGGATTACTTATCTCGCAATCAATCGGCTCATCGGCCCTGTCAGGTGTGCTAACGGGGGCGATTCCGTCCTGGCACTTCTCTGGTCATCTGCGTCCTCAGCACAGGATTTCCTCGGAAACTGGTCGCATCCCAACGCCTCTGTAGACATATCCGACCTTTTAACTGTTAAAGAGTTTAACATGCTTGTTTTCGCCTAATCTCTAGTTTAAAGATCTCGTATCGGGTTGTTCGGCACGGCTAATTTTTAAATCGGGCATGGTTGATGCCTCGTAGACCCTTGTGTGTGTGTCCAGCAACCCTACAGTGGTATCAGAGACAAGCTAGAGCTTTAGGCGAAGTCTAGATGAAGTTTAAACTCCGATCGAACCCCGAAACCCTAATTTGAACCCTTCTCTGGACATTTTCTGAAAATGTGATTTTTTATGAATTAAAAATGCTCAGAAAATATAGCAGGAAAAACTAAGAATTACTGTGAAGTATGGACCACTAATGCTTTTATATGACTGCGGAACCGCGGCCAAACCAAGGGTTCGGCGGCGGTTCCGCGGTCAAAATTATGACTTAGTCCCTCATATTTCATATATTTATTCTTAGGCCTTTTCTTGTCATTTTTTTCTTTGAATTTTTAATTCCACTCAAATGTTGAGTTTTCTGGGTTGTATTGGGGACTCGTTGATTCGATCGGATAATTTAACTTTGTTTAGTTTGTTCCGGATAATTTTAGAAACTGTTAAAAAGTTTGAACGGATATCAATAACTCACTTTTTCCCCTGTCGGAAAATTTTTCAAAAGTTGGATTTTTTCTCGAGTTTAAGAACGTTCTAAGTCGTGCAAGTAACGCGGTGGACCCTCTAGAAAAACACAAACCTTAACTCGATTATGTGACCGTCTTGAACTTCCTCTGAACCTTAAGGTTTGGGGCAGTACGGTGTGCCACATGTGAGGCGTTGGCTTGACCCTTCTACGGCTGGACCATCGGTACTGTGGCATGTGATGGATGTTTTTAAACTGATTTCAAGTGTTGAGATATATTGGAGAAATCTTGGATGTTTGATTATTCGATCGGAAAGTTTAACATTGTCTATTTATCTGCAATGTGATACAATATTTGGAATCCACAGGTAGTTATGAGATAACTAATTTGAATGTTATAAATCTAGCAGTTCAGTCTCAATTGATCGGTTGCCACGGAATTTTGATGTGATCAAAAGTCTGTCAAAATCACGTAGAGTACGCGGATACTCGCCGGGTAAACTTAATAGATAGCCACGCCCCATAGCCCCGACCAAGTGACTGTAGGAGAACCCCGTCGCCAAAAGCATCCGTTCTGGTGCTCGCAGCAGCGGTGTTCTGCCTTAGTGCACTTCGTCGACGACATCTGAGGGTGCGGCCGTCTACTAAAATTTGCGACGAGCATTCGATCAGGATGTCGGGATTCTTGTTGAATTGCCCGACTTGATATTGAAAAGAGTTTTCGATAAAGAGACTAAAATGCGGGGTTTATAATTGTTAGGCATGCGATGTCTAAGGAATTCATTTGGTTAGGCATGCGATGTCTAAGGAGGTTGCGGATTCCAACTGTTGTAGTTTTACACTTTCTTTTCTGTGACCGTAAGCGTAGTATGTGGTGTATCGCCGGCTTCGTTGCTATACATCAACGACAATCGGGATACGCATACTTGCTTACATTGATGATATGAGATATTATGTGTTGCTGTGATATCTTATATTGGATCGTCACGTTTTGAATAGCAGGGGGTTTTATGTGAGATGAGAGTTTTTTCTTTTTCATTCATGTAAAATTCATTTGTATGTAATATTCTTTTATTGGGGCACTTCCAGGCTAAGGAGAATGTCGCCATTGTATATTATTTACTTTTCCACATTAGGTAGACCCAAGGCGGGGAGCACAAGTAACCGGGTTCTAGGGTCCAGTGGGAGACCATCTCGAGGAGTCGAGACCGGGTCTCCTAACCCTAGAATTGGCAGAGTTGCTTGCCGCTCTCGTAGGGGTCTAGGGATATGGGTTTGGCTATTCATCGCGACCGTGGAATCCGTGTTTTATACAGGCTCGTATTAAAACACGTACGTCCTAGTATATCCAATATTTCATATATGGTTCTTCTGCTGTAATGTTCTGTGATGAGATCATATTACTGCCTGAGACGAATGTTTATATTATATATATGAGATATATGTTATATTGCAGATTTCGTTTCAAATGTGATGCTTGTGAAGCATAATAAAATGGGACTTCATTAATGAGATTAATGAAACTAAAAGAAAGCTAAAGACGTTGTAGAAACTAGTTTAAAAACTGGTAGCTCTAGTTCTTGCTTTGCATAGCGGTGTTCCTTGTAGAACATCCAGCACCTTATTCGATAAGGAAAGAGCCGAGATCCCTTCACCGGGAGTGACCTCTTTAGTGAAACTATCAGATGCTACAAACTCGGTCTGTCTTTTGATTGCTTCTATAGTTCTTGCTTTGCATAGTGATATTTGTGAAATATCCTGCACCTTATTCGATGAGGAAAGAGCCGACGATCCCTTCACCGGGAGTGACCTCTTTAGCAAAACTAGAAAAGCCTAAAAAACACTCCATTTAAAAATCACTCGATTCTACAACGATATCAAGTTCATTACGCAAAGGGTTTTCATAAAAACCTGTCGTAGCCCTTCGTCATTTCAGATAAGTCCTACTTAGTATTCGTGCTACGTTTGTTGGCCTGCGTCAAGGCGTAGTGTGCGGTAGCTAACTAGTATTTATCTGTTTATGCATATGATGCAGATTGGATTAGGGTAGTCGTGCGACTTTGTTGGCCTGCGTCAAGGGTCGTGCGGGTGGGTTTAATTCAATCAAGAAATGAAGGGTTGAACTTGACTAGTGCACTGTGGTTTGTTAGCCTGCGTCAAGGTCATGGGACGCTAGGGGTAAAATATTATTGGGAATTTCAAGTGTTGAAATTTGCAATGAGATTGCATACCTTCTATGAGATAGTTGGATCCCGATATCCGCTGCGAGTAAGAGTTGCTCCTGGGAGAGTTTTACACATTACAATTAGCCGATCAAGTAGGTGTCTAGAAAGGTGTTAACGGGGTTACGCCCCTGGGAAAACGAGGTTTACTTTAATTAGGTCCGTGCAAAAGCACGGGGAACCTCCCTCAAAGTACCGGCACTGGCCTGGCTGAAAGATTGGCGAACTTGTAGCGTGTAATTAATCCCGACTAGTCTTTCCTTTTACGGTTTGAAGGAAGATTTGACTAAAACAGTGGGAGACATCCTGATTAGATATATTAGATAACCAATCTAATCTTATAAAAGCATACGCTGAGTGTTTTCTTCTCTCTCTCTCCAGGTAGCGACCATATCACGCCTTAAGAAAGATAATAAAACGGATATATTGACCGAACCCGCTTGTTATACTGAGCTGGGGAGCGTTGGTCCCGCTCCAACTTACAATTGTTATAAGACAGAGCAGGAAATTGGGGAATACCAGATTTTCCGTTCCGCCCAAACGAAGAAAGAGCATGCTGATGCATCATCGTCGGGTGTGTTCATTACATAGAACTGTTTCTCAGTATCCTTTACGTCCTGGGTATGAGATACCGGATCAGGATCCCGCATATGTAATCTGTTACAAGGGCTACAGATAGGTAGAGAACTGAGAACGGGTGATAAGTTTCATGAGATAGAAACGGTGCAAGTGTTGCAGCCAAGTCTGTTTGTCACTATCACCCTGTATTACCAGAATACATTGATTCTGAAGGAATGTTATTAGATACCGAACCTGATATACAACATCATATCAATCTCTTTATTAGTAAATAAGGATATAATTTTGTATTGTTGGATAATGTTTTGAACATTTCCTATATCAAGAGTTGATCGGTTCAGGCACGTTATCTAAAAGTATAGACGTTCTAAATTAAACGACAGTTCTTAACGTATAGAACACACATAAGAGGAAGAGTTCAGAAATGAACAAATCCTTCTTGAGGCATTTTAGACTAGGTCATATCAATGCGACCTGACTAGCTGAAGTTACATAAAGATGCATATTTAAATTAGATTGAATTTACATCTTATGAAACTTGCCGGTCATGTCACAGAGATAAAATGACCACAGCTCCGTTTATTGAAAATAGAGAAAGAGTTAGTGAACTCTTAGGATTGATACATGCTGATGTATGAAGGTCCCCTGTCTACACATGCCAGGACCGGTTCTTTGTACTTCATTACATTCACTGATGATCTCTCAAGATTTAGACATATGTTCCTGTTGAAACACAAGTCTGAAACTTTTGAGATAATCACAGAATATATGTTAGAAGTAGAGAACCAAAAACGGGTATAAGTATTATGTCCTTTGATGAGATCAAGGAGGAGAATACTTGAGCACGGAGATCCTGGACTATTCTAAAGGAGAATGAGATTCTCTCTCACCATTACTCCTCCGTATACACCACAGCACGATGGTATATCGGGGCGGAGCAAAAGCACCCTATGGGATATGGTGTGCTCTATGATGAGTACTACTGAGTTTCCTATTTCCTTTTGGGAGTTATGCACTTGAGAAGCTGCATACCTATTGAATAGGGTTCAAATCAAATCAGTTGCCTACCACTTCATATGTGATATGGAAAGGGAAGAGCACATATTTTAAGTTTGTTAAGATTTGGGGTTGTCCGGCCTATGTCTAAAAGCAAAATCCGGACAAGCTCGAGGCAAGGTCAGCTCTGTAAAACTGGAAGTAGTTCCAGCTATACAAACTGCAGCTGATGATTTGGTAGAACCAAAGGATTCAGTAGTTTCCAACGAACCTCAGCCTCTCCGCCGATCTAGTAGGGTTCTTCACCCACCAGAGAGATACTTCGGTTTCTCTATGACAGTAGGAGCGAGGATTGCATCATGAGATGATGACCCAACTAGTTTCGAGCTGGCCATCAGGAGTGGAACTCTGTAAGAATGGCTGGATGCTTAGCGATCTGAGATAGGAATCCTTATACACCAACAAAGTATGGACTCTGGTTGCTTTATCTGAAGGGTTAAATCCCCATCAGGAGCAAGTATATCTTGAGAAGATTACTTGGTGTACATGGAAAAGTTGAGACTTTCAAAACTATGCTTAAGTCCATCCAGAACCTACTTGCCACGGCTACATACCATGACTACGATATCTGGTGGTTGGGTATCATGACTGCTTTTCTAAATGATGTTTTAGAAGAGAGTGTATATAAGTACATAGCCAGAGGGCTTCGTAGATAGTGGGAGCAGCGGAAACGTGTGCAAGATGCTTTATAGGATAAAGCAGGCATCGCGGAGTTGGAACATCTGTTTTGATGTGGTAGTCAAAGAGTTTGACTTCATCAAAATGGTAGATGAACCTTGTATATACAAAAAGGTAGTAGGGAGTATGGTGGTGATCCTCGTAGAGTACGTGGATAACATACTCTTGATAGGGAAGGAGTTTCCTATGCTATGCTCGGTCAATCTCCGCTTATCACAAGGATTCTCCATATAGAATCAAAGTGATACCTCCTAAATCCTGGGTTTTGGATCTATGAGATAGATCTAATTGGATGTTAGGATTCTCACTAGTTGTAGTAAGATAGTATCAAATGATCTTGGGGAGAATCACTGGAAAGGTTTTAGGGTGATAAGGACGACTGAATGTCAGTCACAGTCATTGTCTTTACCCTCAGTAGAGGGACGGTATGTTAGAAGAGTTCCAAGCTAGATACCAAGACTTACTAGACGATTAAAGGCAAGATACATCGTTACCAATGATGTTACCAAAGAGGCAGTCTGGATACATATAAGTTCATGAGATGAACTTCGTTCCTACCATTGTGTGACAATGGAGTTGTGGCTTTTGGCCAAGGAACCCCCGTCCTATCAGAAATCTAGATATAATTCTTAGGCAGTATCACCTGATCATGGAGATGGTTGATCTTCAGGGAGATCGAGGTTATGAGAGTAGACACAGAGGACAACAGCGCGGATCCACTCACGAAGGCCTTTTTCCCAGTAGAGAATTTTATGGGATGGTTCAGTATGAAATACTTCAACCACAGCTAATTGTTGGGTATGTGATACCACAACAGATGGCCCTAGTGCAAGTGGGAGATTGTTAGTTATATGTATGCTCTAGAGGCCATTACTGTACATACAATGTATATTGTAGTGGATGCTAGGACATATATAGGGAGGACTTTCTTGCTCGACATGATAGTACGCTATCTGGTTGTACTTTATCTTAACATGTACTCTGATTGTCTCTATGTTACATGTTGATAAAGCCCTTAGGATATGTACTCGACTACCGGGACTTTGATGAGATCATACTAGTGGGGCCACGGTAGTCGACGAGTACATCCTATAACTGTTCCTAGTCGAGGGTGTATCGAGACAGGGCATCGATGCACCAGAGTAGACTAGCATATACGCATCTTGACCCATATGATGGGCGATGGATGATCCCATATCCATCGGTGTTTGACATCAAGGATGGTGTACGGATGCTCAGTGGTGACTGGGTACCCGTACACCATCCTTGATGTCAAACACCGATGGATATGGGATCATCCATCGTCCATCATATGGGTCAAGATGCGTATACGCTAGTCTACTCTGGTGCATCGATGCCCTGTCTCGATACACCCTCAACTAGGAACAGTTATAGGATGTTCTCGTCGACTACCGTGGCCCCACTAGTATGATCTCATCATAGTCCCGGTAGTCAAGTACATATCCTAAGGGCTTTATCAACATGTAACATAGAGACAATCAGAGTACATGTTAAGATAAAGTACAACCAGATAGCGTACTATCATTGTTGGAGATAGTGCCCTCAGAGTCAATTATTGGGTCACAGGTACGTGATTGTAATGATTGAGGGAGGACCTATCCCGGTAGGACAGTCTTACTCGAAATGATAGTATGCTATCTGGTTTACCTTTATCATCGTGTACTGCTTTAGGTGACATGACACGTCGCTATTACACGTTGATAGAGCCCCTAGGATTCTTGCTTGACCACCAGCAGTATGAGGGCGATCATATAAGTGGGAGCTGGGGGTCTATAAGCTTATCCTTAAAAGGTCCCTAGTCGTGGGAGTTTCGAGACTGGGCATCGATACTCCATTAGTAGACTAGTGTATACAGTCGAGACCCCGACGAGGGGCGGTGGCCGGTCTCACAAGCCACTGGTGTCAGTTGGATCACCTAAGATGTATACAGGTGCTCATTGGGTTATGAGTACACCGGACAGGACTCGCCGGGAACATGCTAGTTGGTCATATACCAGACGTCAGATGGCAGTTCCCTGGTGACATGTGTGCAGGTTAGTTCATCGACCTGGGGATCGTCATTTGTCTCGTGTGAGTTCCCACTGTACTTTGATTACTACCCTACCACGGCTCAAAGGAGTCGTGCAAACAGGTTTTAGTTGGGTACAGTCCCGAGCCACATGGAGGCAGTGAGCGTATCTTCAGGGGTTCGTCTCTCCCGGTATTGGGGGTGAGGTCGTGCTGTGTCTAGGAGAGCCATTACACAAAGTCCTTGGCCAAGGCAAGGAGATTTACTGGTAGGTATTCCAGTAGTATCTCAGGGTGTTCTGGGCTACACTCCGACACGACTTGTACCGCTTTTGGGGGTCTGACTTTTACCAACCCCCTAGGCCCGCCATGCGATGCTCATAGACGAACGGACCGGACTGCACGGATATTGTCACTGACAGGCTCAGTAGGGTGTCAGGATGAGTTCGCTCATCGACGTCCCTTTTAGTCAATAGCTGGTGGCCCGTTACGTATTGGCTTATACCTCTGACGTGCTAGTGGTTAAATCCACAGCCATAGTATTGACGAGTCTTTAGAGTCCACCACACTTTAAGTTACTCAAGCTTTCGGGCGAAAGGTTGTAGAGGCCGTATGGAGATATGGCAAGGTCCGATCAGATACGTGCGGTATTGCACGGATCAGGATCGGACAGTTTGTACTATAGGCCGTATGGTTATATGGCAGGGTTCGATCAGATACGTACGGTATTGCACGGATCAGGATCGAACAGATATCACTAGCCGGCTTTGGTTTAAGCCGGATCCTAGTATAGTACAGTGTAGACTTTGTCTCATTGCATTTGTATTTCGGTCGAAATACAGATGCGGGTGTGTATGCACAGTATCGGGGTTTTCCTGTAATTTATTACGGGACCAGTTTTATGGAGTTGCCAGTTTGCTTTCCGTTTCGGCCAATTTCCATTGTTCCGTTCATTGGCCGAAGTTTGGTGGAGGAGGGCTTATTTGCATAGTTGCAAATAAGTGTTTGTGGAGGGGATCTTTGCATATTGTTTTATCATGACATCTTTTCATTGACCTTGACTTCTTCTTGTCATGATGGCATGACTTTTGGCTCATCATGATTGTTGATGATGAGGTTGATGGTTGGTGGTGGAGTATGGGTTTTGTTTTGGTATCATTGTTTTTCATGATAACCATTCCTCTCACCTCCCTCTTGTTATCATATGGTTTTTGCTCCACCATTTTCATTCTCACTTGATGAGAGGTTTTTGTTCATGGTTGAGAAAAAGAAAGAGAGAAAGAAAAGAGAAGAAGAGAGTTTCATCTTCATCCTTGAGAGTGTTTCATTTGATTGATCTCATTTCATGTTAAGAAAAATGCAAGCACCATTTTTCTTGTCTTGTTTCCTCCATCATCCACAAATGGCAACCAAACCCCAAAAGAGACTATGATTCTACACTACACTTCCTACAGCATATCTTGAGCATGTCGATTTGCCGGCTTCATGCGCGAGTTGCCTCGGTATTGAGGTGGGAGCCCGTAAAAATACCCGGCTTCGTGGTGCCCTTTCCGACGAGGAGGAGATGGACGGAGATCCCGCGAGGAGATCGGAGTGGAGATGAAGACCGGAGGACTCGGATCGTATGGTATATATCTCTAACCCATCCTCTTAGTAGCTTAGACTTGTTAATGGTTAACGATCCGGTTTTAGTGCGCGGTGGTGCCGTTTTGCCAAGTCCGCAAAAATTTATGTTTATCACCGTTTCCGCGTTTGGCCGTCGGATTGACGGCCGGGGCGCCGCCGTGCACTTACAGTGGTATCAGAGCCTCGCCATTAACTTAGTCTAGCTTTGTGTAATGTGTTTTTCAGTTCCGATCGATCGAAATGTCCAAAAACTCGTATTTGCCCACGACAGTTTCTGTTGAATTTTTTTGGTCTCGAAAAATTTTTCAGGTTGTAAAATATTGATGTACTGGAAAATCTAAGAGTTCTGTAAAAATTTGATGAAGTAACTCCACAGTTGGAGCGCGGAACCGCCGCGAAAACCCCCTTTGTGCGGCCCTTCCGCCGCGCACTATTCACATCACTTCACCATTTTTTTACAGAGGCCTTATGGGCTTAAAATATGGGCTTTGGAATATTAAAGTTGGGCCAATTGTTTCTGTGAGTGCTACAGTTTTCTTTGGGGCCCACTTGTTAATTGTTTGATCAATCGGAAATTTTTTAAACACATTTTTCACAGTATTTACATTATATCTGCGACCGTGAATGTCACTCGATCGGTAAATCCAGTCTAACTGCTATAGCCCGGTTAGACGGATTTGCGAACGTGACTTTCACGTTGATGTTCTATGTATTTGCTGTGATGTTGCGGATCGGTCGTGGGGGATAGCCTGGATGCAATGCTAGTACAGTTTTGGTTGTATAATGTACATTTGATATTGCGGGGCGAGCGTCCGACATGTGGACTGCCGTCACTGCCTGTGTGTATTATTCTTTTGGGGCACGACCTGGTTGCGGTCGATGTACCCGGTGTATGTATATTTTACTTTCTGTACTAGGATTGCCCCGCGGAGGGGTGCACGGATAGCCGGGTTCTGGAGGGCAACAAGCCCGCATCTCATGGCATTGAGACGGAGGGGGCTTCACTCTAGGATTGGCGGGCTATTCGCCGCACTCGTAGGGGGTACAGGTTGACCCAGGAGGGGTGCCCAAGTGACCGGATTCCGTGAAGTGCTGGGTGGTCCATTCACGGTGCTGAAGGGGGCTGCCTCGCTTCAGGTTTTGGCGGGTGACTTGCCGCGCCCGTAGGGGTCTAGGTTTTCATTGCACAGGCTATCCACACGACCAGGGGAACGTCGGGTTTCAGCGGCTCTGTGAAACCCGGGGATCCCAGATATCTGTATTGTTTCTGTGATGCTGTTCATTTTCTGTGATGTTGCATTTTATTCACGCCTTGAGCGAAATATAATATATTGGTATATATATTAGTAGATGTTGTATATGTTTTGCATCCGCGCTAGTCCAGTCCCCGCTCTGTCGTTAGTAAGCTAACCTAACGGGTAATGACGGGACCCAGTGGCGAATGCGGATGGCATATACGTACATCAGTATATTTTCGTTCTTTGTGGTGTGATTAATTGATGGGACTGCATTGATTCGGATCAATGCAAGTTAAAAACAAACCTAATCTGATGTTGTTGGAACACTTTTCAAAAAGCTGTTATTGCAAGGACGTTTACTTTTGTTTTGCATCGTGGTATTCATTGGAATATCCTGCTCCTCAGTCGACGAGGCAAGGGCCGAGATCCCTTCACCGGGAGTGACCCCTTGGACAAAAGTTTGCGTCAGGGCAATGACTTCACTATAGCCGATTACTTTTGCTTTGCACCGTGGTATTCAGTTGAAATATCCTGCACCCCATTCTACGGGGAAAGAGCCGAGATCCCTTCACCGGGAGTGACCTCTTTAGCAACGGTTTTCGTCACTATATTTTCAAAAAGCTATCCGTTCCTTCGACGATATCAAGTTCATTACGTTAAAGGTTTTCGCCAGAAACCATTCGTAGCCCTCCGTCGTTTCATATGGGTAGTCAATAGTATTCAAGCTGTGTTTGTTGGCCTTAGTCAAGGCACAGTGTTTGGTAGCTATTGGGTATTCATATGCTGCATAGATAGATGCGTTGGTTTGGGACAGTCGTATAGCCTTGTTGGCCCTAGTCAAGGGCTTGTACGGGTGGATTCAAATTAACCTGGATAATGACGGGTAGAACTTGACATGTAACTTATGATTTGTTGGCCTTAGTCAAGGTCATAAGAGCATGGGGTAAAAATCACATCGGGAGTTTCAAAAGAACTGAAACTTGCCAGATATGCGCATACCTTCTGGAGTGTGGTAGCGTGAGCGGATTCCGTCACGTTGTCATGCGATGAGAGTTGGATCCCGATTCCCACTGATGAGTTGGTATACTCCTCGGGTAACCCCGACTAATTCTTCTTTCAGGTTTGGAGGAGAATTTGAGGTACAGTGGGAGGATTCCAGATTAGATAAATTGGTAACCATTCTGATCTAGGTTAGAGTGCACGCTGAGTGTTTCTTTTCTCTCTCTCTTTGGCAGCGACCATTGACCCGACCCTAAGACTTTGACTCAGTGACCAAGTTGACCGAACCTTCTTAAACACCGGCTTTTGGATTGTCAGAGTTGCAGACCTCATTGCCACTCCTACTTTTACCCTTTTTCTCCAGGACACCCCGTATTACTACGAACGTCCACTTCCATTGGACAAAACCATCGTATGGTTAGATACGAACTCGAAAGAATTTATTCGAGGATGGTTTCCGGTTCTGGAGAAAACGGATAGGATTATTCAGTTGTCTTTTCCTTTTACCCTCTCTCAGGTTACGAGTACTCCTTGGTTTAGGGGTAGTACACCTATTACGCAAATTGGATTGTCTTCTTCCAAACCTTAGGCTGGTGCCAACCGGTAGGGAATGAAGAAAACCAATTAGCATAACGATGGTGTGCAGAAGGTATTAAGTTCAGACAAAGCAAGGGATTAGTAAGAGGGCAAAGTAAATTGCAACAGATATTCACGACCAAACCAAATATTTCATTACCACTCCCACATCACCTTTGTATTTCTCCAGGACACTCCGTATCACTACGAAGATCCACAGTTTATATGGATACTCCATCGTATGGTTATATACGAACTCGAATGGAACTTGTTCCAGTTCGGGGATGGATTCTGGTCCAGGAGAAATAGGAATAAGATTTATTCAGGTGTCTTTTATCTTCACCCTCTCTCATTGCGAGTGTTCCTAGGATTAGGACAGTACACCCATTATGCTTTTTGGATAGTCTTCTTCCAAACCATAGGCTGGTGCCGAACGGTAGGGAAGGAAGAAAACCATTTGGCCTAAAGGGGTGTGCAGAAGGTAAAGACTAAAGACATATGAAGGGATTTGGAAAGGTGGCAAAGAACTATACGGTTACAGTCGTGAATCTGGAAGAGGCATTACTAGGAATACCAGGATACCCCATCGAGACATTTCAATGTTTCAGTTTCACTGTGTAATGTTAAAGGAAAACTGATTTCCCGATTAGATACTTATTCCAGGGTATGTATTTACCAGGTACGATTCTCACATCTGTATGGTTTTACAGATGATGAGTGGGAGTAAGTTATTGGGAATTGGGTGATTATCCTCATTATATCGGGATTCGTTGTAATCAGTGATATTTGAGGAAATCACCTGGGCTGTTTGCCGGTCGGCAAATATTTGGTTTTGAATATCCGCTGTTATGCACCAATTTCAAAATGATATATCTGTACGTCTATTTTCATAGAGTGAGATATACCTTTCTGAAATTATGTCTACGACATTTACCTATATCAGTGGATGGTTAGGTAAGGAGCATTAAACAGCGGTGTAATTCTTCTTAACCATAAGTACAGTTTTCAACCTACGACACACAGTGAATGAGTTATTAGACTCAAAGGACTTATACAGAGTATTGTATGTTGTCCAAGGTCCATCAGGACAGAGGGGTTGGTCCTCGTACTATATTCGGTTTACTTATGACTTCTCTAGTTTTTAGACGGGTGTTTCGCGGAAACACAGGGTCTGAATTTTGAGAAGTTATAGGTATTTGAATAGAGTAGAGAACCAGGTGTAGCAAGTATCGGGATTCTTCAAAGTGATCGAAGATGTAGACACTTGTCAATGGTATTCAGTTGATAGTAATGATAAAGAGATCTTGCTTCTCTTTCAGGTTACTCATAATTGGAAGTATTCCTAAGTTGAGTAACGCTGATCGGCCTCCTTCCATTTAGTTGACATGCGCTGGGAACAGCTGCATGATTTGAATCTGGTTCAATTAAATCAGTGCCTCTGTTTCTATATTGGATATAGAACAGTTCATATCTTAACGATGTTAAGGTACGGGGAGTTGTCCGGATTATGCTTAAAACCAGACTCCGGATAACTCAAGGCACGTTTCTGTATTGGCTGTTTGTGGGTTGACCCAGGCTATGACGCGGGTTGATTTTCTACCATCTGGATGAACAATAGCGATATTGTTCTAGACTCGCCACAGTTTTATTAAAAATGGATTTTTTCAGGAAAACAGTAGTGGGAGTATGGTAGAACTGGAAGTGATTCCAGAACCACAAACGATTACTGAAGATTTGATAAGGAACCTAAAGATTCAATCTGGATTGACATTCCATTGGCCACTCCGCAGATAAGGTGGGTAACTTCAGGCACCCGAGAGGTACTCCGGTAGCCTCAAGGACGGTGACAGGGAAGTTCTTGTTTACCCACAATTGCCATTGCTGTTGTTCCAGGTTACGAGACCCGGCGGGAGGATGAGTATAGCGTCGTTCTAAACCAGTTTTAGAAGTGTACGTCTATATGACTCTGCCAGAGGGTTGTCGTAGTCAGTGGGAGCAGCGGAAGCATTGGTGGACAGGTTGCTTATGTCTATTTATAGACTAGAGCAGATGTAGCGGAGATAGATCATCTGTTTCTGACGTGACAGTCATGGGTTTGACTTCATCAGAATAGGGGATGGATCTGTTGAGAAGGTAGTAGGGTGTGATATCCTGGTATTTGGATGATATACACCAAGTAGGAAAAGAAACTCCTACACTACGATCGGTTATACTTTGGTCGTCACACAGTTGTTTCTCCACAAAGGAAATGGATTTTATATCAGACATACTGGTTACTAGATCTATGGTCTTAGATCTAGTTTTGGGTGGTTTCCCAATTAGGGTACTTGACAGCATTCTAAGAGTATTTAGGATGGACGACTCCTGGCACGGTAGTGTACCTGTAGGTAATGGAGTCACCCTCTCTAAAGGTGTCTTACAGACTAAAGGGGAGAGGGACGGGCATGATTGGCAGATCACTTGCTTAGGCAATTGAGTCAATCATGAGATGTCAAGTACCACACCAGATATTGTTCTTGCACTAGATGCAATAAGTTGACATTAATCCAATCCTGGAGATACAGTCGGAAGCAGTTTTAGAACATAAGAGGATGTTCTAGGGATATGATAACGACAGCCTCATTCGGGAGACAGTTATCATTCCAGGCTTCTAAGGTGACATGGACGACAAGGAGGTTGTCAGAGTTATAGTTTTCCTTCTGATGAGGGGCAGTATTTTGGACAGGTGGTCCAAGGCAATACTGAGGGAGGCATGGCGCGCAGGACACTGATTAAGTTCAGTTGTCAAAACAGTCTAAGAAGTTTGGATTTGGAGTTCATTGATGAGCTACGTCCCATCAGACATCCAGACATATTCTAAGACTGATATTGCTCTTTTCGGGAGATGGCTTTCTCCGCGAACTTGGGATTTTGAGAGAGACATAGAAAGAAACAACTAAGCGGATCCACTCACTGAGGCTATTCCTCGAGCGTAATAGTTTCGCAAACGAGCTTTGTGAGACTGACTAGTAGAGGAGTTGGGTGTTCGGTATCACACAGGCTGTGAGTATGCGACATCGCAATAATTAGCCTTGAGTGCAAGTGGGAGATTGTTGGAGATAGTGCCCTCAGAGTCAATTATTAGGTCACAGGTACGTGATTGTAATGATTGAGGGAGGACCTATCCCGGTAGGACAGTCTTACTCGAAATGATAGTATGCTATCTGGTTTACCTTTATCATCGTGTACTGCTTTAGGTGACATGACACGTCGCTATTACACGTTGATAGAGCCCCTAGGATTCTTGCTTGACCACCAGCAGTATGAGGGCGATCATATAAGTGGGAGCTGGGGGTCTATAAGCTTATCCTTAAAAGGTCCCTAGTCGTGGGAGTTTCGAGACTGGGCATCGATACTCCATTAGTAGACTAGTGTATACAGTCGAGACCCCGACGAGGGGCGGTGGCCGGTCTCACAAGCCACTGGTGTCAGTTGGATCACCTAAGATGTATACAGGTGCTCATTGGGTTATGAGTACACCGGACAGGACTCGCCGGGAACATGCTAGTTGGTCATATACCAGACGTCAGATGGCAGTTCCCTGGTGACATGTGTGCAGGTTAGTTCATCGACCTGGGGATCGTCATTTGTCTCGTGTGAGTTCCCACTGTACTTTGATTACTACCCTACCACGGCTCAAAGGAGTCGTGCAAACAGGTTTTAGTTGGGTACAGTCCCGAGCCACATGGAGGCAGTGAGCGTATCTTCAGGGGTTCGTCTCTCCCGGTATTGGGGGTGAGGTCGTGCTGTGTCTAGGAGAGCCATTACACAAAGTCCTTGGCCAAGGCAAGGAGATTTACTGGTAGGTATTCCAGTAGTATCTCAGGGTGTTCTGGGCTACACTCCGACACGACTTGTACCGCTTTTGGGGGTCTGACTTTTACCAACCCCCTAGGCCCGCCATGCGATGCTCATAGACGAACGGACCGGACTGCACGGATATTGTCACTGACAGGCTCAGTAGGGTGTCAGGATGAGTTCGCTCATCGACGTCCCTTTTATTCAATAGCTGGTGGCCCGTTACGTATTGGCTTATACCTCTGACGTGCTAGTGGTTAAATCCACAGCCATAGTATTGACGAGTCTTTAGAGTCCACCACACTTTAAGTTACTCAAGCTTTCGGGCGAAAGGTTGTAGAGGCCGTATGGAGATATGGCAAGGTCCGATCAGATACGTGCGGTATTGCACGGATCAGGATCGGACAGTTTGTACTATAGGCCGTATGGTTATATGGCAGGGTTCGATCAGATACGTACGGTATTGCACGGATCAGGATCGAACAGATATCACTAGCCGGCTTTGGTTTAAGCCGGATCCTAGTATAGTACAGTGTAGACTTTGTCTCATTGCATTTGTATTTCGGTCGAAATACAGATGCGGGTGTGTATGCACAGTATCGGGGTTTTCCTGTAATTTATTACGGGACCAGTTTTATGGAGTTGCCAGTTTGCTTTCCGTTTCGGCCAATTTCCATTGTTCCGTTCATTGGCCGAAGTTTGGTGGAGGAGGGCTTATTTGCATAGTTGCAAATAAGTGTTTGTGGAGGGGATCTTTGCATATTGTTTTATCATGACATCTTTTCATTGACCTTGACTTCTTCTTGTCATGATGGCATGACTTTTGGCTCATCATGATTGTTGATGATGAGGTTGATGGTTGGTGGTGGAGTATGGGTTTTGTTTTGGTATCATTGTTTTTTATGATAACCATTCCTCTCACCTCCCTCTTGTTATCATATGGTTTTTGCTCCACCATTTTCATTCTCACTTGATGAGAGGTTTTTGTTCATGGTTGAGAAAAAGAAAGAGAGAAAGAAAAGAGAAGAAGAGAGTTTCATCTTCATCCTTGAGAGTGTTTCATTTGATTGATCTCATTTCATGTTAAGAAAAATGCAAGCACCATTTTTCTTGTCTTGTTTCCTCCATCATCCACAAATGGCAACCAAACCCCAAAAGAGACTATGATTCTACACTACACTTCCTACAGCATATCTTGAGCATGTCGATTTGCCGGCTTCATGCGCGAGTTGCCTCGGTATTGAGGTGGGAGCCCGTAAAAATACCCGGCTTCGTGGTGCCCTTTCCGACGAGGAGGAGATGGACGGAGATCCCGCGAGGAGATCGGAGTGGAGATGAAGACCGGAGGACTCGGATCGTATGGTATATATCTCTAACCCATCCTCTTAGTAGCTTAGACTTGTTAATGGTTAACGATCCGGTTTTAGTGCGCGGTGGTGCCGTTTTGCCAAGTCCGCAAAAATTTATGTTTATCACCGTTTCCGCGTTTGGCCGTCGGATTGACGGCCGGGGCGCCGCCGTGCACTTACAATCATGTCGAACAAGAAAGTCCTCCCTATATATGTCCTAGCATCCACTACAATATACATCGTATGTACAATAATGGCCTCTAGGGCATACATATAACTATCATTAACCTTAACGGGGAGTAACAACGGCTCGTCAGCATCTCACACGATCCTCTTATCTCACTTGTCTATATCATCTTTACTATATCTGTTTCTCATTCCGGAACGGCTGTATGCTCATCGCGACTCCTTCTGGAAGGTATATCCATGTACAACGTCTCTGCATGCGTACCGCATCTCTGATGTCAGCGGAGTGGAACGTCATCTCATCAAGATCTCGTACGAATCTCTTACTCCATTTTTCTCTGCTGTCGACTGATTCGCACTCGTCTCATCGTGGCTGCATGGACTGTGCTCCAACGGCTATAATCGTATCTGGAGTCTCCCAACCAATACATCCCATCACATGATATCCGAAAGATGGCGAACCTTTCGATCGATCCGTCAAAACCCCATGATCCCCCAAGAGCTCAACATCTTGGGTACAGTTTAATAGTATCGAGTACATACCACAGCATCGGTAGACCAGCCGTAGAAGGGCAAACCCAAGCCTCACTAATGGCGCCGTGGAACTGCCGCAAACCCTAAGGTTCAAAGGCTTTCACACGGTCATTATGTCGAGTTAGGGTTTCATTCTTCGAGAGGGTCCATAGAATCGCTTGCACGTCTTTCTGAATACTTTAAACTTGGAATATGGGTTTCTGACATCCGATCACCTCCATCGACTCTCAACGTACATGCGTGAAGTCATCTCTAGCTGGAATCAATCTATCTGATGACCTCGCATCGGGGTAAGCGAATGAACCACATGTCCTAGTCATTCATTCTCGGATGACTAAAGACCTTCCATCATATCTCTAAGTATATACTCATGCTGTAGTAGCTCCAACATCTGGGCAATATTTCGTCATTTGCAGCAACAACTGGCTCATTCGTCTGTATGCTGAACAGCGCCTCAATCATCATGAATAAACCGTATAGCAATAGTCATCACATTCTGGCTGGCCCCTAGCAGTAGCCTGATCCCCTGGTGCTGATCTGCACGTCCGAGAAATCTCGTAAAAGCAATCTGTCAAACGCTCATGGCGTGAAAACACACTAAAACGACGCCTCAATATGCAATCGTATGTCCCTGGAATCACGCCCTGGTCAGTTCTCGTCCGTAACGAGCTCGCTCTGACGCAACTCTAGCCGTAACTCTCCCTGCCCATGTAGTCGTGGCAGCAAAATCATAACCAATATCGATGAGGATAGATCATAGGAATGAATATAATACTGTGCAAGGAAATGTACATCCTAAGGTTTCTTAAGCGGAGTAGCGTATCGTAAATATGCCGCGGAACATACGTAAGGTGCGTCACTCTACTCAAGCTACCTACTCCATCAACCAAGGGTCATCCTACGCGACGAAGGTTCGGGTATAATACCCCCTCGACTAAGTCTAAGTTCCGTAAGGTCAAGCCTAAGTTCCGTATATTTATAAACGCTCTAGGCTCCGCATAATCAAACTTAGACTCGAACCAAGGTTAACCTAGCGCTCTGATACCAACTTTGTCACGACCCAAAATAGCACGTGACTGGCACTTGAATCATATGAAGTCTATAGGACCCCATCTAATTCAAGTAAGCCAAAAGCCCAGAAATCTAAAACCATTTTTAAGGAGTAAATAAGGAAAACTAGTTTTAAGAAGTGAAGAAAACATGTTTTAAAACAAGGTTGTTAAATAAGTAAGCCGAATATGCATTTTTAAAATTTATATTCTTTTCTGAAAATTTCGGCAGAGTTTCTTTTAAAAATACTGGCCCCGAACGGGGTACAACATGAATAATAATATGTACAATGATAAAAAGCATCCCCAAGTTGGAGCTAGCTCTTCGTCAATCGACGGTCACAACAACACAAGCAGTATAATATACAACGCCGAAGAGCGAGGATCAAAACTCAAAGGAAAACTCAAAATCGGCATGAAAACCATAATACTACAACGCGCGACTCTAAGGTCTAAATAATACATAACTGGTTTTCTAAGTCTGAAACAATATACAAGTTTGGTTGATGGAATTTCAAGATACAACTGAATAATACATGTACAATGGTGGTTCTGATGCAAAAGAACCCACCTACCAAAGCAAATCACCCGTAAAGGAAGCAGTGTGCAAGAAATGCCGCCATGGAACCTGTACAGAAAAACCTGCAAGAACTGTGGCATAACGGGGTGAGTTGCCAACTCGTGAATAGAAAACATCACAGAGCAGAAATCGTATGCATGACATAATCCTTGGTCAATACAATCAGTAATAATATATCCTCAATGTGAATAAGTCTGAAGCATGATAAGGTGGCAATGTAACATCTATACATGAGTATAGTGCCAAGTGCTCGTGCCAGTGCCTCAGGTAATAACATATCATAAATATGAGGTATGATCAATGTCGACTATATCATGAAGTCAATGAAAAAGTGGATATCATCCAACTATATCATCAATGTCAATATATGCATGTGGAAATCGTCCACGTATCACCCAATGACAATAAGCATCATGCGTGTAAACATCATAATCATATGCATGGAAGTATGAGGATGTAAATCAACAGGTGTCGCTCGCGACATATCAAAATCATGGAACCTGAGTATCAAGTATCGACACTCGAAAACATCATGAAACCTGTGCCTATCATCGGCACGTAAATCCTCATATATTGGGCTCCGTCAGTCTGGATCGGCCCTTATCATCTCTCGACTCCGGTCGGTATCCTCCGGATATCCGCCGAGCTCAAATACAATCATCGGTAGGTAGTAGTCCCTCTGCCAGGCTCACCGTCTAGCTACACAGCAGATCCGTTCTCGCCCCGGGGTACCATACCGGGTCCACCATGTACCCGCAATCGGCCTCATCTGCCTCCTCGAATCGGGTTTCACATGTCGCTCTCAGAACAGAGAAAACACATGGTGGACGCACTGAAATATCAAATCAAGGGTAACCGGGTTTTTTAAACAAGTACATACTCTCTTTTGAAATACCCATGGTTCCCAAATCCAGAAATATCATGGAAACAACATATCTCAATGCGTATAATCAAAAAGCGGGATATATGCGACATGTAAAAGAAATGTAAGCATATCAGCATATCATGCAACAGTACTACAGTGTAGTGACATGGCAATTATCGATGATGAAGTGTGTGAGCCGGCAAGCAGGTGTACGTGGAACATATGCATCATCAATAATGGTGCTGGTGTCCTAATAGCATGTCTTTTATATAACAATAACCATTTGCACATGCAATGTGATGCGAATAACAAGAGTATGTAGGAATCGACTAATAAATGCAACAGTGATGCATCTGCATCAATATAAAAAAAGTCGTACAGTTTGCCATTTGAAATAAGACGAATCGGGGTTTTTAGTAAAATAAGGGCTACGGTGTTTTTAAGAAAAGATGCGTCTTTTGAAAATATCCGTAGTATCCCTATGCCTATCTTTGAAATACTCCTGATTCATTAGTCTTGAAATAGGTATGACATCGGCCTAGTCTAACATCTACTAGCAAAACTACAGCTCTAACTAGCAAGTTAATCAGGAGGGGTATGGAAACCACCTAAATCTGAGTCGATATATGTATATGTATATAAATATAATAGTCGGTGATCCCGCCTCAAAGGTACCGCGTACGATACAATATCATATGACATCCTCGAGTCATGAGTGCGGATCTATCATCAATATAAAACTCGTACGGCAAATCATCGTACGGCATCCCAAAAACTGGGTACGGGTCAATATCACATTCATCTCATCAATTATCTGGTATCCTTATCATCATATCTCATGATTTGGGGTACTGATCTAAGTCTAGTACAAATCGATACCATCTACATAAATATAAATGCGTGTGTGGAACACACGTCCAAAGGCCCGCTAAAATCACATGTCGTATCCCAAATATGAATCACAATATATCACCGATCTCATGGCACTATGCCCAATCTCATCGACTCATCTCCAATTATCATCCACAATCCTCATCATCTAGGTATAACTATAACAAATAAGCATGTGTGTGCATGTGAGTGTAAACCTATTCTAGGGTTCGCATCTAGGAAACTATACTAGTTTGCATCTAAACCCTATTCTACCCATAGTACACCTAATCTCATCTCCAATATCCATATCACACATAATGCTATCATATATATATATAAATATAGTATATATCTAGTATACTAAATATCGAACTGCGAGGGTGTTATACGCCATCCACCCGACTTCCCCCGTAGATATAATCTACTCATCTTGAATCCTGCGTGTCGGTGTCGATATCGCCTTCATCTTCTTCATCGTCTCGAATCATCGTGGGGGTACCTACATATCACACGTATCGCATCGCATTAAAACCAAATCAAAACCAAAACGACACACGAAAACCAAAACGATACGCTTAAAAGCTTATAGTTTAGAACCTATGGACTACGCTTTCAAAACCATCAAACAATCCTCGATATCATCGTATAAATGCCAAGTAATCGAGGTAAAACGCAATTATATAAGTCCAGAATTTAAAATACGCAAAACGAAAACACGAATTAAAACAGCAACTCAGGAAAAAGGCTCCAAATTCTACCCTAGGTCAAATTGGACAATTTTGCATATGCCAGGGGTCTAATTTATAGATGTACGAGCTACAGAACAAGAACGAGACAAAATGCTCCAGGTCTGGCTGCAAATTGCGGCCAGAGGGAATAAATCTGCGGCCAAGTTAGGGAGTTAGGGGCTAGGGTTTTGGTGGTAGCTTCCTAGGTGCCTGCATGTATCACTGTCCATGCAAAATAAAGAGTCTCGGGGTGATAGCAGATTCCATTTAACCTTCACAGAATCACTGTTTTTCTGATATCGGCTTTCTAAATCCGTATTCCGGGTTTCAAGTCTCTGATTTTGGACTGGATTCTAGCACTAGGGGGTTTGTGTGGCCTCTACTGAGCTTAATTACCCATCACCACTCTCAATTCCCTTTAACCCTAACATGAGTTTTCCTAAGTCCACAAATCACACAATATCGGTTCTATCATAACATGGTGGTAAAAGTAGTGCAAATACTAAGCTAAAGGTTCAGAAATTACCTTATTTGGCAACTTAATAAAATTCTTGAGTTGCCCTAAGTGGCCAAAATCCTTGCTTTCTTGGTCCAATGTGCTTCCCTTGAGCTTGTGCATCTTTTTTGTGAAATGGGGTTTGGGTTTTGAGTTGATTTTCATGGTGTTTTGGGGGATTTTGTGAAGAGGGAGAGAGGGGCAGCAGCAGCAATATGAGGGAGAGGGAGAGAAATGAGTGAAAACAATGAAGAGGAATGGCTCAAGACTTGGGTCAAAGGTAAACCCTCACTTTCTCTCTCTCACCCATACCTATATATTCTATTCTTTTCCTTTTCTTTTCTTTTCTTTTCTTTTCTTTTCCCCTCTCTAATAAATCATTAACCATGATTAAAACATGTAGGAAAGCCATGGAAAAATATGTAACAAGTGAAAAATGATATGGTGCATGTTTGCACAAAATATGCTAAAAATCCGATTAGCGATTTTTAATCGCGATTAGCACTAAATTAGCATATAATTAATCATAAAAACTTTAAAATGGCATAATTCACATAAAACACCCTCTTTTTAGTAATTTCCATGATTTTCAAAAAAAATTCCCAATTTATCGGTATTTAATTATACCGAAATATTAAAATATTCATTAAAAATAATATTAAATTATAAAAATTCCCAAAAATAATATTTTTTTTTTGAAATGTTACACATTTAGTTTAGCTTGTTTGCTTCACAATTAGTGAAGAAGTAGGTTGATTTAGTGTCTCCTTGACGTAGATCATTTTCGGCCTCGAAGACTTCAAGCAAGCTTGTTAATTTCATCTTGTGGAGCCTTTCTAGATTCCGGGAGTTCACTACTTGGAGAGAAGGGACTACTACACGAAACTATTAAAGTGAAGGACCGGTCTACAAAGGATGTATTCCTTGTTTACTTAGATGTAAAGATATTTTCATACTGGTTTCGTCTAATTCTCTAGTTAAGATTCTAAGTTAGGATTCGTTAGCACGCTAATTTTTTAAAAACGACATGGTCGATGCCTCCCGAAACCCAGTGGCGGTGCTGCGGAACCCTACATATTTCTCATGAAACACAAATCTAAAGTTTTTGAGAAGTTCAAAGAATTTAAAAGCGAAGTAGAGAACCGGACAGGAAAAAATATTAAGATCCTCCGATCAGATCGAGGAGGGGAGTACTTGAGTATGGAACTCCGTGACTTTCTAAAAGAGAATGGTATTCTCTCTCAACTTACTCCTCCCTATACACCATAACACAATGGTGTATCGGAGCGAATGAATCGTACTCTAGTAGTATGGTTCGCTCCATGATGAGTAATGCAAAGTTGCCTCTTTCTTTATGAGGATATACACTTGAGACAGCGACATATCTATTGAATAGAGTTTCGACCAGATCCGTGCCTACCACTCTATATGAAATATGGAGTGGTAAGAAACCATGTCTTAAATTCATTAAGATATAGGGTTTTCCGGCTTTTGTTAAAAAGCAAAATCTAGACAAACAGGAGGCACGTTCGGTTCTATATAAGTTTGTGGGATACCCCAAGCATTCACAGGGGTATCTGTTCTACCACATCAAAGAACAGAAGGTGTTTGTTGCTCGTTACGCCACCTTTTTAGAATGGCAGTTTCTTGCAAAACAAATTAGTGGGAGCACGATAGAACTAGAAGAGTTCTAGAACCATAAATTGAAACAGAACAAATGGCAGAATCTCAGGATTGAATAATCTCGGACGAATCTCAGCTACTCTGCAGATCTAGTAGGATTTCTCATCCGCCCGAGAGATACTACGGTTTTCTCATAGATAGGGATCGAGATAATTGTATCTTACAAGAAGATGATCCTACTAATTTTAAGCAGGCCATTACAAGTAGGGACTCCGATAAATAGCTGGATGCTATGCGATCCGAAATGGAATCTATATACACCAACAAAGTTTGGACTTTGGATGTTGCTCCTCCTAGGGTAAAACCCGTTGGATGCAATTGGATCTTCAAAAAGAAAATTAGTGTAGATGGACAGGTAGAAACTTATAAGGCTAGACTTGTTGCAAAAGGTTTTCGTCAAAGACCAGGAGTGGACTATAAAGAAACCTTTTCTCCAGTGGCTATGATGAAATCCATTCGGATCCTACCTGCCATTGTTGCCTACCATGAATATGATATCTGGCAAATGGATGTTAAAATGGCTTTTCTAAATGGAAGCTTAGAAGAGTGCGTTTATATGAATTAGCCAGAGGGATTCATACAGTGGGAGCAGCGGGAAGGTGTGAAAGTTTCTTAAATCAATTTATAGATTAAAGCAAGTATCGCAGAGCTGGAACATTTGTTTTAATAAGACAGTCAAGGAATTTGACGTCATCAAAAATAAGGATGAACCATGTATCTACAAGAAAATTGTAAGAAAAACTGTTGTATTCCTCATCTTGTACGTGGATGAAATTCTCTTGATAGGAAATGACATTCCTATACTACAATCGGTCAAGTTGTTCTTGTCACAAAAGTTCTCCATGAAACACCTGGGTGATGCCTTGTACATTCCGGGGATTAAGGTCTACAGAGATAGATCCAAGAGATTATTGGGATTTTCACAGCCCAGGTACATAGAGTCCATACTAATGAGATTTAGTATGGAAGATTTCTAGCACGGTAATATACCCGTTTTGCACGGAATCACCCTCTGCAAAGAGATGTCTCCCAAAACTGATAAGGAGAGGGTTCGCATGAGCACTGTACCCTACGCTTCGGCGGTAGAATTTATAATGTATGCAATACTGTGTACTAGACCAGATGTAGCTTATATGCTTAGCGTGGTGAGCCGGTATCAGTCTCATCCAGGTGAGAATCATTGGACAGCTGTGAAGAACATTCTCAAGTACCTGAGAAGTACTAAGGTGATGTTTGTTCGACACGATTTGTAACATTTTAATACCACTCATTTCCTATCATTTTGTCAATAAACAATGCTATCTAATCTTTGTCTGCTCATTAGTACAGATTACAGGTACACAATCAAAAACATTGAAGACGGTACACAACATGCACAGAAACGACGATTTTTAGCTGGAACTGCAAACGGGACAGAATACAGATCATGTCAAATAAGTTTTGCAACAATTGAAGTTGTGTACAAATAAAATCTTGTTTTGGTCCAACATGATCAAGTATGAACAAGTCATGGTATCATGCAAGTAGGCATGAACCATCATGAGGTATCAAGTGGGCAAACACCATCATGGTGTTTTGCAAATGGATTTAAGCAAGTGGGTGCACAAGTGGACATGGTAATGAGCATTTGAAAAAGTGATGATTTGAAGTGTGAACACAACACATGCCCACTTGATCTCTTCTCTGTCCATTGCTCTAGATTTCATCCAAGTGGGAATTAGAATGAATTGCAACTACAGAGAGATGCTCAAGAGACCTAAAGATATCGAAGATGGGGCACACCTTTGGTCTGTGGCTTTCTGGTCTCTTGAGCATCCCTCTGTACTTTCAATTCATTCTAATTCCCACTTAGATGAAATCTAGAGCAATGAACAGAGAAGAGATCAAGTAGGTATGTATTGTGTTCACACTTCGAATAATCACTTTTTCAAATACTCATTACCATGCCCACTTGTGCACCCACTTGCTTAAATCCATTTGCAAAACACGTGTTTGCCCACTTGATGCCTCATGATGGTTCATGCCCACTTCCATGATACCATGACTTGTTCACACTTGATCATGTTGGACCAAAACAAGATTTTATTTGTACACAACTTCAATTGTTGCAAAACTTATTTGACTTGATCTGTATTCTGTCCTGTTTGCAGTTCTAGCTAAAAATTGTCGTTTCTGTGCATGTTGTGTACCGTCTTCAGTGTTTTTGCCAGTGTACCTGTAATCTGTACTAATGAGAAGACACAAATTAGATAGCATTGTTTATTGACAAAATGATAGGAAATGAGTGGTATTAAAATATAATAAATCATGTCGAACAATGTTCTTGGTTTACGGTAATGGGGAACTCCAGGTGGAGTCTTTTACCGACTCAAGCTTCCAGAATGACAAGGATGACAGCAAGTTTGTCTCGAGTTTTATGTTTAGCCTCAATGGAGGTGCGGTCTGTTGGAAGAGCTGAAAGTATGTCTTAGCACCTCTACTAGGTTTCTACAAGTATCAAGTATGCAAATTTAAAAAATCTAGAGTGCTAAGCAATACTAACCTAGAATCAAACTAGAGAATTAGGGTTTTGAGTAAAGCAAACAAGTTCTACACTAAGTGAAGAGGGTTTACAACCTTTGTAGACCGAGTCCTTCACTTCTAAAACTCCAAGTAGTAGTCCCTAGAACTCTTCTCAAGGCTCCACTTGAAGAAAAGATCGAGCTTTCTTGAAGTCTTCGATGCCGAAAATGATCCACCTTGAATTCTCTCTAACTCAAGCTTACTCTTCACTAATCAAAGTATTAGTGAAGCAAACAACATAAACTAATGGGCTAGATTAGTGTAGGTTGATGAAGTAGGAACTTTGCTCACAAGAAAATCTTTTCCCTTTTCTTTTTCTAACTCAAGAAAAATCTAGAGAGAAGAGATGAGGATGAACTTGCATGATAGAATGAGAGAATGAACCATGAGCTAGAGATAAGATTGGGATGAATAAATATCTAAGGGTAAAACAAAAATGATAGGATGAGTCATGGTTTCTCAATGCTTCTCCAGGCATCCAAAACCATGACTCATTTTCCTCATTTTCTCAAAAATAAATCATCCCAATTATCTTTTGTCAAGTGTGATTCTCATACATCCTAATCCTATGTATCATCAAGCATGATACAATTCAATATATATATATATATATATATATCACACTTATATAATTATATGTAAAGAGAAGAAAAACATTAGTGAGCATATATTAGTTAATATATATAAATATATCAAATATATAAATATATATCAAATTATTAAATTAACACTTGATTCAATAATCCGATTATATCATATATAATCGACTAATATCGTATATATATATATATATATATATATATGTATATTACATTATTAAATCAACACTTGATTCAATAATCCGGTCATATCACATACAACCGGTTTATATTCAATATTAGATATTAAATCAACACGTATTTCAATAATCCGGTCATATCATATATAACCGGCCAATATCAAATACATATACATAAATCAAATCGTTGAATCAACACTTGATTCAATAATCCGGTTATATCACATATAACCTGACTGATATCAAATATCGCTAGATTAGAATACGGTATCACATACTCGTATTTAATCAAGCTCCCGCACATTTCTCCATATGTGCCCTACTTCGTTTCGCTTGAGTTAGAAAACTTCTGTGTGGGACTCTAAAGACTCGTCAATACGCCAGAAGTAGTTAATGATCACATCAGATATCCACAAGCCGTCAACGGTACTAGCTGGAAATAACGGCTACCAAGGTATTGAACAAATAGAAAATCAACAAGAAAACTTGTCCAAACTCCCGTAGAGCCTATAAGCAACACTTAACGTACAGTCCGTTCTCTTCGTCTGATATGTCGCATATCGAGTCTGGGGGTGGAATCATCAGACCCCAGCAACTTGATAAGTCATGCCGATGTGTGGCCTGTAACCTTTCGAGAAACTACCGATAAAACTTACCAGTAAATCTCATCAGCCCTGGCCAGGGACTTACTGTTATGGCCAATCATGCATAGCGCTGCATCAACTCTCAATACCGGGAGAGACGAAACCCCTCCTATTGCTCACTGCCTCTATGTGACTCGGGACTGTACTCAAAATCCACCTGTTTACATGACTCCTTTGAGCCTTGGTAGGGAGAAAATCAAAGTATAGTAGGAAACACACAAGACACTATGACAATCTTAGGTCTACAGACTAATCTGTACAAGTGTTATTAGAGAACTGCTATCTGACAATAGATATGGTACCATCTAGGAGTTCTCGTATAACGTTTTAGATATCGTTTAAGATATTTATATAGTAATTAGAGATATAACATGTCTTTTCTGTAAAAACCTAGTTAATAATTAGTTTTCCACATCGACAAATATATTCTTATTTACTATGTAATTACTTATCTTATTTGGTATTTATTTAGCTACTTATTTAATTTCTAGTCTACTTATGTTTTTCTTTATTTAATAATTGCTAAATTATTTTTAAACTTACACTTACACACTAATCTAGTATTAATCATAAATTAGTATAGGTTAATACAAGTTTTTACTACCATGACAAACTTAAACACCATTTTGTAACATGTTCTTTGTTTACAATGTGTAGATGGTTCTAGGTTTTTCTTTGAAAAAGGAAAAATAAATAAATAAAATGAAAACAAAATATCTAGCATGGTGCATTAATTGCATGTCATGTGCGTGCCATGGCTTGGGGGTTCTTTCTCTCTCTCTCATTCTCTAGAAATTTCTTCACCTCATACTCTTCTCTCTTCTTCTTCTCCTTAACCTCAAAGAAATCCCCATCCACCTCACCAAAACCTACACTAATCCTCCACTAATCAATTCTAAAATCCTATTTTAGAACCTTTTCAAGTTTCCTATGAAGCAAATCTTCTTTGTGATGGCAAAACTCTATCAAGTTAGGGTCTTTTTCTAATTCTTGAGGTATGATACCTAATCTTAGTTTGTTTTGCAAATCCTTGCCTTAATCTAATCTTAATTAGGTGTTTAAGTAGTTTTTTATTGCATGTTTAGATTTTAAAGAGAAGGTTAGGTTAAGTTTAAGGTTTTAATGGCTTATTAAGGTAATTAAGAGTAGATTAGTACCTAATAACCTTATTAATCTAACTAATTGCACTAAAATACCATAATGTCTTAATTTAGTGTTTTAAAAAAAACGTTTTTTAGTGAGTTTAGTGATATTTGTGATCTTCTACTATTGTGTTGATCTACTTTTTAATCTAACAAAACAGTAGAGTAATGATAGAGCCTTGAGTTCACCCTAGAAACCCAAACCCACATAGTTTGCCTCGTGAGAATTCCCAATTTCCCGGCGCCGCCGGTTCACTGTAGCACCTAGGTGTTGGGGTTTTGTGGGTAGTTCTCTGTGAGTCTTTTAGGGTGTTTGGTATTATTTGTTTTTCCTAGTTTTGCTGCAGATAAAATCTGGGACCTTTTACGTGTAATGTGAGTGCTTTGTTAATGTGCGATACGTACGTTTTGATACTCGACTTGGCGTTTCTGAAGAAAACAGCCAATCAGGGTGGTTTTAGGCGTTGTCGCGCACGTTTTGTGCAACCAGTGCACACGTGTTTAGCTTGTGAGCGTTAGTTCTTTCGTATCGTTTTGTCTTCGCGTTTTATCGAATGTGTAGTCTTATATGTTAAATTTGTGCGATTCTAGGATCAGTGCGGAGACGTCGGACGCGTCAAGGAAAGGAAAGGCAGTGATCGGATTTGACTAGCTGAGGCATTTCAGTGAGTAGATGTACACATCTATGGGGGAATCTCTTGGATGGCGTAAAGCGCCCGATAGCTAGGATTTAGTTATAATTCTTGTTTTCATATGCGTACATCATATTCATATTGCACTTGTATCATCATGCACATTGATATTATCACCTAGGACACTTACACCTTACCAATGGTTCATGCCACACGTGCACTATTTTATGCGAACACACACGCCATTGGTAATTGCTATGCCACAAACACTATAGAACTTGCTTAAGAATCAGTATTTAAGCATTGCATCATTATTGATATATGGTCTTCATGTCATTCATTTCATTGCATCATATTGACATCATAGACATTCACCATCATCGACATATGCATGTATTGTGATTCTTCTTGGAGATTTCCGTATTCATGAGATTTCTGGATTTGGGGAAAACCGCAAAAAAAAGTCTTTTATAAACTTATGATCATTTTAAAATAGATATTGCGGTTTTCTCATGATATGATGTGAGGCGTCCACCATGAGTTTTCTCAGTTACTGAGCTACGTATATACATATACTCGATTCGAGAAGAGAGGAGGCACCGTCTGTGGGTACATGGTGGGACCGGTGAGGTACCCCAGGAAAATAAGATCGTATAGTGAGACGTTGAGCCTGGCAGGGGAGAACTACCTACCGGTCATTATTGGCCAAGCGGAGATCTGCAGGATACCGACCGGAGTCGTGTGATTTAGACAGATTTGGGGCCGATCTGAGAGACGGCACCCCAGATATTGATATATATTGAGTGTCGTTGCTTGACACGGATTTCTGTTATTTCTATTAATGATACTTTGGTTTACCATATTGAAAATTTTCTAAGTTAAAAACTCAGTTTTTCTTACATCAGATGTACCAGATTTCATGCTTGATCATTTATTCATGTCGCATTCATACTAGTCCGTTGCATCATAGTTTATACATATTATTTAACGCATTTGCATGCATACTTGTGATTGTCTCATTAGATATTATTTACTACTCACGAGTTAGCAACCACCCCGTTGTGCCACAGTGTCTTGCAGGACCGACCCATCAGCATAGTCGCGGCAGGCGCATTACTACTTCCTCTGTTGCTCCCTTTTGCTTCGACTTGAGGGCTTTTCTTGTAGGTGGTGAGGATATTCTTTTGTTCCCACCATGTATATTTACTTTTGTATATAGTACACTCCACCGACCATTTGTATATTGACTTAGACTACGAAACCGTGAGACTTGTATTATTTGATATCTGGTGTCGAGCTCATCTGAGCCGACTTTATGCTTTTCTGATTTGTTGCTTTTATATGGTTTTCACATTATTATGATATATCTTGCATGTGGTTGTGTTCCGCCATTCGGCGAAGAGCTAGCTCCCGCTTGGGGATGCCTTTTTTTTAATCATTGCTTATATATATTCATGTATGTATCGGTTTGGGACCAGTTTTTACAAAGGAAACTCTGCTGAAATTTTCAGAAAACTTGATTCTTTTAAATGGTTTTGATGTAATTCTATTTGTTAAATTCAACTTTTTAAAAAAAGCATTATATCACTCTATTCATATCACGGTTTAGATTCTGGGTTTTGGCTTACTTGAATTATGTTACACCTCTAGACGTTGTGTAACAACCCCAAACTTTCTGTACAACTTTCTGTACAATTTTTTCAAAATTACAGAAAGGGGTACTTTTGCCTGAGCACAAATTTTAAATTTGTTTTGCGAATTAATAGAAAGAAGGAGCTTGTAGCTCATTGGTAAGACCTTGCACTGCTGAACCAAACCACCAGAGTTCAAATCCCATACCCCACATTATTTTTAATATTGTTTTATTTTGAATTTTTAGAATACCAAGGGTTTACACATGCATAACTCACAAAAACCCCACTACACATGGAAAACTAACTGTACCAGGAGACTAGTGAATCGACCAGGAGCACTCCGGCCACCTGACTCGGCCAGACTCGGTCGAATCGGCCGGCAGACCGGCCGACTCGGGCCGCCGCCGCCGGCCGGACTCGGCCGGACCGCCGATTCATCAACATCAAAGCGGTGTCTTTTCAGCTCCCATGTACACCTGCATACTTTATTTCTTCAGACCAGTAACAGAGACACTTTAAAACACCAATTACTCTATTTTATTACATTTTAATACATTTTATCACATTTTTTTCATTTCAACCTTTCACCTACCCTAACCCTAGCCTTATCCTATAAATACAACCCTTACACACACACCCCTTACTCCAAAATTCTGATCAAACTCTCAAGGAATTTCCTAGAACTCTAGTGTAATTTGGAAGAAGCGAAAGGCGAAGCTCCGGCAATTTTTCCGGCGACAACCCTAGGAGATCCCGGCGACGAAACGACGCACCGGAAGCTACTTCCACTCCCTCTCCCTCTCCTCTTTAAGCTAAACCCATAAGTCCCATTTTCCCTCTTTCCTATTCTTTCTTAAAACATGTATTTCTAAAACCCGACGGAATCGGAGTAAATTCGATTTCCGATTCAGTTCTTCCTAAAACCTTACTTTTTCTTAAATACAATCATGCTAAACCATTACATGATGACTATTAAACATTAACAAACATGTTGAACAAGTTTCATGACAAGCTATCTCATTTTTTAACTTTTACCGTACTTTTTCACTAAAATACCATGTAGTTTCATTTCGACATTAATACATCACAATCTCGCTATACCTTTAAGTAGATCACGAGGTAATGACCTACCTCCTCAAACACTTATATGCAACATAGCACAATACCTTTCGGAAACATAGAATACGGGAAAACGCAACATTTCAAATAAATACCATGAATTAATAAAACCGTTTTCTAAAGGATTAAGTATTTTTTATAAATCTTTGCAAAGTGCCGCTACAACCCATTTTGGGGAAGCCGACTGGGATGGTGTGGATTATCGCACATCCCTGGGCTTAGTAGTGCGAGATGCAGACCTCCGCAAGGAGCATTCGGTCTCGAGAGATTTAAAATACCAAAATCTTAAGAAAATAAGATTTCTAGAAATTTAATATATATATTTAAATTTATTTTTATAAATATATATATATATATATATGTGTGTGTGTGTGTGTGTGTGTGTGTGTGTGTGTAATATCAAAAATACCTATTTTTTTATAATATAAATACTTCAACTTTTCTAAAATCACAAGAATCACTTTACATTAAAATACCATGAAATCCATACAAATTCAATATTACAATTAAATACCATGTATTACGAAAAATAGGTTATTCTCACTAGAAATGTCACAAATATAAAATCTACGTCTATGACAACTCTAAAGACGATAATTAAATACTTGGGGTGTATTTTGAAAATTATACAAAAGTATGTTTACATAAAACCCCCTCAAGTTCTATAAATTACCCTAAGGACCCTAGTAAATATAGGTTAAAGCGGGACCAATCTCTTAAGCCTCAGAGAGCCGGAGAAGTGGGTGCTTGCCTATTTAAGGTAGAAAACTTAACAACGGTGTGATCAACACGGTTATCGTCTTTGAAAAAGAAACAAATCCTGCCGTCCATGTGCAGCGGTTACCGATAACATCAAAACAATCAGGACTTCAATTTCTTTTCTAATTGTTCTGACTCAGACCGAGTCTTATTATAATAATCTGACTTGAATATGATTCAAGTAAAATCTACAATATTACAATTCAACATGAATCCGTGAATCCATATATTCAATTTATCAATCTATACAACTTGAGTGAACCGAACCATGGATATACTTCCATTTACATGATTCTCCAGTTACATCCATTTACATGATTCTCTAGTACATCCATTTTACTGATATCATGGTTTCGGCAAGTCATCCAAATATACAATCTATATTAAAATTCAATTACAAGTTGCAATACAATACAAACAATACAATCAGACATCGTGGGGTTTAAGGGGTAGATTAGTACGGAAAGTGTTAGAAGTGGCACGAGAGTGCAACCATAAGATACTTAACTTGTATTCTGTTGCTGTTGTACCGTGGCATAAATGGTTCCTTGAGTTCCTGATACTTTAGTCTCCGGGGCAAGTGAGACTCCTCTCGTATACACTGGCATCCTTCTGTACCATGCTACAAACAACAACGTTAATACTAACTACAACATTATAACAATATAATACAACTTTAAAAGCTATCTTCTCTTTCTGTCTATTCTATTTCTTCCTTACCTTTGGGACTTATCGAGCGATTGTTCGCTGACGACATTCCTTCTCTTTCTTCTTTGGAACGTTGTCAGGTGATTTGGACACTCCGGAGATCGAGCCCACTAGTGAAGACTTGGACCACTTCATTGAAGACATAGAGCTTTAGTTCATTGTACACTTTTATTTTAGTACTTTTCCTTTTCTGTTATGCCACTGTTTAGGTATTGCTTTCTTCCAGATGTATTTACTTTTCCATGCATTGTACAAAAAGAATGTGAATAAATAAAGTTGATGTTTTACTATATATTGTCTCTTGTGCATTTATTTTTATATTGATTAGTTACACTTAGCGTATTTACTTCACAGTAAATACGTAGCGGCCTCGTCGCGTCCTCTGCCCATATAATGGGAAGCGGGGCGTGACACGTTGCGTGATTTAAGTGCCAGTCACGTTTCCACATTCGGGTCATGACAAAGTTGGTATTAGAGCGTTAGGTTTTACCTTTCTAAGTGTAGGATGACTCTTGGTGTCACGACCCGGAAAAGGCACTTGAATCATGTGAAGTCTATAGGACCCCACCTAATTCAAGTAAGCCAAAACCTAGAAATCTAAACCTTTTTTAGGAAAATAGTGAGGTGATGTTTGAAATGAGGTTTTACTGAAATCAACTTCCTTCTACCTAACATAGATAATAGTATACGAAAACACATTGTATGTATTTTAATTGAAAACTTTTTCGTCATTGAAAATTTGGGCAGCACCTCCTTTGTAATTTTTAACCCGAAAACGGTACAAGCAATAACAAATAAGGCATCCCCAAGCGGGAGCTAGCTCTTTTCCAATTGGCGGAAACAACCACGCATGATAATATAAATATACAACGCCGAAGGGCGAGGATAAAAACTCAGAAAGAAAGCGAGAAAACTAAACATCATAATGAAAACCAGAAACAATAATAAAATACATGAGCGCGCGACTCCAAGGCCGAAAGAATATACAAACTATGGTTATCTAAGTCTACTAAATATACAAATCTGGTTGATGGAGCATTTAACTAGATACAACTAAAATAATATACAAATAAATACTGGTGGTCACGAAGCAATGTATCCCACCTATCAAGCAATCACCCAGAAGGAAGGTAGTGTGCCAGCAATCCGTTACGGAACCTGTATTGCTAAACCTGCAAGAAACTGTGGCACAACGGGGGTGAGTTGCCAACTCGTGAGTAAAAGACATCACCAAGTAGAAATCGCATGTATGACGATCTACTAGGTCATACAGTACTATAATATTAGAATAATAATGATACGATAATATCGAGTTGCAGTAAAGGTAGTACTATGAGCATATGTGAAATGTCAGAACCCGTGTCCGTATCACAAGGTAACTATATGTCATGTATAGTATGTATAAATGCATCATCAAATGAGGGTGTCCAGCATCGACACACAAAATCATCAGAAAATCTGAGTGCCCAATAATGACACTCGAAACATTATGAAAACCGTGTCCATCAGTGACACATCATCCTCGTATCTCGGGATCCGTCAGTCCAGATCGGCCCAAATCATCTGATCACACGACTACGGTCGGTATCCTCCGGATCTCCGCCGTGTCAAATATCACCGGTATGTAGTCCTCCCCTACCTGGCTCATCGTCTACAACTAGAGCTTCTTTCCCCGGGGTACCTTACCGGGTCCACCATGTACCCGAAACGATTCATCCTACTCCTCGAATCGGATCTCGAAAACCAACTCAATCAGGAAAACTCATGGTGGACTCCATATACATCATATCACGACAAAACCACAACTTGCATTTTTAAAATGATAATAAGTTTATAAAATTCTTGCGGTTTTCCTCCACATCCAGAAATCTCATGGAAAATCTGAAATCTCAAAATCATGAGTCAATATACAGTGAATATCAGCATAAAGCCCAACAATATTTTATAACAGAAGAATATATAAATGCATGGGTTATCTAAGTAAGGAATGCAACATCTAAACTAGTATATGAGAGCAAGCATACTAATAATATGTTGAAACTATCAACTAGCAGGTTATACCAATGAAGTAACATTTTCTAAAGTGTACGTGACATGGAAATTACCGATGATGATGTGTGTGGGTCAGAAAGCAAGTGTACGTGTAACCTGCGCATCATCGGTAATGGTGCAGGTGTCCTATCATGTGAGATCATAACAACTAGTAAAACACAATTTAATCTACAATGCAAAGAAAACAATATGAATATAACGGAAAAATGAATAGTAAACGCAACATTAAAAAGTATACATATCAGTGTATGAGTCATACGGTTTTAGTGTTTTGAAATAGCACGAATCGTGGTTTTTAGAAAAGTAGGGGCTACGGTGTTTTTGAGAAAAGATATGTCCTTTGAAAAAATTCTGTAGGATCCTTCAGGTTATCTTTTGAAAATACTCACGATTCGTTAGTTTTAAAAATAGGTATAACTCGCATCTAGTCTAGCATCCACCTAACAACTAAAAGACTAACTAAGAAACTAGTCGGAAGGATAAGAAAATCTAAATATATATCCCGAGTCGATAAACCCAGTAGTCGGCGATCCAGCCTCATAGCGTCACGTACTGTATAATACATAGTACGGCATACTCGGGTCAAGAGTGCGGATCAATCATCTTATATATACCTCGCACGGTAAAATCCATCGTACAACATCCCAAAAATCGAGGGTACGGGTCAATTATCATATATACATCATCGTTCATATGGTATCATCATCGTACAATATCATGATCATGGTTACGGTTCTAAAGTCTCGTACATTCAAATATTATCAACTCACATATTATCGTATGTATGAATACATATCGCCCAACGATCCATTATAATATTATATCATATACCACATCACAACTCAATCACAAATCAAAATCTCACGGCATCGCACCCGATCATATCGACTCATCTCCAGATATCACATACTATCCTCATCACCCGTGTATATGTATACACACACACACACACACACATACACACACACGCACACACGCACACACACATACATACAAAAACAAGTGTGTGTGTGTGTGTGTGTGTGTGTGTGTGACTACATATAACCTGCGATTCGCCACCAAGGTAATCATACTATGGATAGGTCTTTCTAGATCAACCTAATCTAACCTAAGGTCTACTAAATACCCTATTCGCTAAGTATCCAAATATCACATCCAAACTTACTAATATAGTAAACTCTATTCCACTGTTGTGGGGGTGCTATTCGCAATCCACCCGACTTCCCCCGTAGATATACATCTACTCACCTCGATTCTCACTTGCTGAAGTCGATGACGCCACGCTCTCCTCGTCGTCATGAAGTCCACACAAAGGTACCTACATTTCAAATACGTCTCATCGTAAACAAGAATCAGCACGAGAAAATCGAAACGGCACATGAAGTGCACATAGGTTAGAACCTATGATCCACGCATGCAAGAATAACCAAACAACTTTCGATATCGACGTACGAATGTCAAGTGACCGAGATAAAACACAAATACAAAAACTTAAGTCACCAAAAGTCGTAAAACGAAAACAGAAACTCAAGAAAACAGCTCCAGATTTTGCCTTAGGTCAAATTAGCCAATTATGCATATAGGATAGGTCTAATTAAAAGATATAGGAACCAAAGACTAAGAACGAACCCAATCTGAAGTATCCAGGCCACAAATTGCGGCCAATGGGATTAAATCTGTGGCCTAAGTATGGAATTGGGGTCTCGGGTCTCAGGTGTGGCTCCTAGGTTGCCTTCTTGTCTCACTGTAATTGCTAAATAATTTTCCAACTTTCTGAGTCATAGCAGATCTCAAAAAGTCATCACAATTCCCACAATTTCTGATATCGGGGATCGGTCCTGAGCCAAATCGACAAGACTTATCAAGTTATTAGGGGTCTGACGTTTACCACCTCCTAGACCCGGTATGCGATACTCTTAGACAGAGAGACCGGACTGTGCGGAGATTGTCACGGATAAGCTCAGAAGGGGTCCGGATGAGCTTGCTCATCGGCCTTTCGACAGGTGCCTGGGTAGCCGTTACGTACAGCTAGTGCTACTGACGTGCTTGTTGTTAAACCTACTGCCAGCGTACTGTCGAGTCTTTAGAGTCCCACACAGAGGGTTTCTCTGGTTCAGGAGAAATGATATAGTAGCCGTATTTTGATACGTGCAGGATTCCGATCGAATGGTAATACTAGCCGGCTTAGGATTAAGCCGGATTATTAAATCAGGTATTGATTTGATAATTTACATATACATATTTCGATATGTATATTCTAATTTTATCCGAGATTTCGATCGGACGGTTGATAATACTAGCCGGCTTAGGATTAAGCCAGATTATTAAATCAGGTATTGATTTAATAATTTACATATGCATATTTCGATATGTATATTCTAGTATTATGTTCTTTGTATTATTCTATCTCGTTAGATATTCGTATTTTGATACGAATACGGGTATGTATATACGGTAGGGTGTATTCCGTATTTATACGGAAAATATTCTTTAAGGAGGACACTTCATTTCCATGGATTTTTTTAAAATTTAAATGAGGTGGAGGGATGAGGTGGAAAGGAGAATGGTGTGAAGCATGGTTGAATAGGTAGACAAATGAATTTATAATTCATTTGTTTATACCATTCAAGTATGGTTGGATTTTACATTTGCAAAAATCCATTTTGATAAAACCATGATTGCATTTTGTTGTTGTGATGAGATTTTCATTTTCACCCTTCTTTTTCTCTCTCCATTATTAAACTTCTCCTTCCTCTTCACCCTACCCTCTCATGTGTTGAGAATCAAGGGTGAAGTGAGGTAGAAAGAATACTAGAACAACATACTACATTACTAGACACTCTAGATTAGCAACATAAAGCTTTTAGTTGCTCCACTAGGTTTTTGAGTGGAGCCAGAGCCATGAACCACATCTCTCGGGTGGATCATCTTCAACGGAGAAGGACCAGATATCAAGCTTGATCACGGAGTTCCTATGGAGCTGTGGAAGAGGTTAGATGTCCGAAGGACACGGATCTTTCGGTATAACTCTCTATCACAGTAGCTAAAGATCTCTTATATTTGCTTGTTTCAATGTTTCGTTAGATTCTATATAGTGGTTTCTAGTGCCAAGTTTTTTAAAAGTTAAAGTTTTTCGTTCCGCAACAGCCGCGGTAGGCGGCCAGGGCGCTAGGAACCCCAACAAGAACTATGGTGGAATGGAGAAGAGAGAATTATATGTACTAAAGTAGAATTATCTAGGTTTAATGGACAAAATAATTATATTCATAATTATCTAATTGATGGTGAGAGTTAAAAAGAAGAGAAAATGAAAGGTCATTTGTAGGTTATGAAAAGGGTTTAAAAAATAAATAAAAATAATTGCAAAACACAAGATTCAAACCTATAGCCTATATACCAGCAATGAAATGGCTTAACCAATGGTCTACAAGTTTACTATTCCATATAATTAAATAGAAACAAATATATACAGAGTTTCAAAATAGGATAATTTAAAAGATAAACAGAATAAATCATTTTCTCAAACTATTTTTTTTTCAAATAAAACAAATTCTCTTTTCAAAATTTTCCTTTCAAAACAAAATCGAATAAATTCTTTATATTAAGAAATCAAAATATTTTAAAATAATATTACAAAATCTTGTTATTTTACAAAACGAATCATTTCGAAACAAATATATTTTTAATTATTAAAAAGCATTATAGTAAATATAGGGTTGTTACATTTTACCCTTCTTAAAAATAATTTCATCATCGAAATTACTTGAGGAAGAAGTGGCAGCAGAGCGTGGAAGATGTTGCAGTAAGGCAAGGAACAACGTCAGTGCTACTGACATTGTATGTGTAAGTTAGAGATGTAAGAAGGATGGTTCAAGGAATGCAAGTAAGAAGTTAAATTTACTAGAATCTTCAAGGACTTCTGAAAATAAATGTCCGTGATTGAGAATCTCAAACACTACTCTCCTTTGATGACAGTCAAGGATAGCAGGTTTGAAGTTAACAAGAACAGTTTAAGGATACAAAACAGTTTTAAGGGATGCAAGTAGAAAGAAGTGGACTGAATTTAAGAAATCAAAAGCCATGACGGTTCGCTTCCGGAAGGGATTCTCGAGGTAGGGATCATGCTCATGGGGTCAGATTGATGCAGATCCTCCTGTCTCTTCGGCGCGACGCGTTTCCGCGCTGTAGATATGGTCAAAGGTTCGATCGGATACGATCGATGCATCGTGACTTCTCAGATTCATCCTTTGGAAAGGTGTTTTTGATTTTGGGGACTAAATTTCCAACAGGCGCAAGCCTTTGTAGTTAATTACCCCTCAGTATTAAATGGAGAGAACTTTCAATGAGTGGTTTATTTCTGATTGTATTAAACATGAGAGCAAAATAAGTGCAACAACAGGCATGTATATATTCAACAACAAAATCATGTAACAATAGCAGTTAAAATATGTATTTCATGAATGCCATATACAATATTGTACATCTCAATTTACATTTATCTCTGCCACTGGATAAACACGTGCTTCAACTGCTGTTTACGCCCACGGATTGTGTACGGTTTTATAGAATATATGATCCAGACCGTAGGTCAATAGTAGTTTAAAGTTGTCTCGGACATAGGTAGTAGTTTAAAGTCGTCTCGGACATAGGTATGGTAGGATATTGAATTTTATGTTACGATGGTTATTTAAAAAATAGTGATGGTTGACCAGTACATTCAGTGGGATTTGGTGAGAATAAGGCATATCGCAAGATGCACACCTGATGAAAAAAAAGACAGTCGGCTTCTATACCATGATGGTTGCCCGTGGATTGTATATGATAAGTTATTTTACTTGCCATAGGGCAGGATTCCAGTTTAGGGATGTAGTGGTCTATGGATCCAGTTTACGGACTTGGGGGTCCGCTGAGTAGCAGCTGTGGGATTTTTAAAGGTGTTCAACATTGATTTGGTGGATTGAGGGGATGGCAGGTGTGACGATGTCACGACAATAGTGCCTTATTGACTTCTGAGTCACGATAAACAGCTTCTATGCCACGATGGTAGCCCGCGGATGGTATATGGAAGGTCCTTTTTATTTTGACCTGCCATA
Organism: Agapanthus africanus; assembly: GCA_030015575.1. Taxonomy (NCBI): domain Eukaryota; kingdom Viridiplantae; phylum Streptophyta; class Magnoliopsida; order Asparagales; family Amaryllidaceae; genus Agapanthus; species Agapanthus africanus. The sequence continues at coordinate 528,203,490 of JASDDO010000019.1, read as the reverse complement.
GGGCATGGTTGCCTGTGGATTGTATATGGTAGATGATATTATCTGGCCATAGGGCAGGGTTGGTATACCTTTCGCATTAAGAGCATCAGTAGAAGATTTGATGGTGAGTGTTGGGAGCTTTCAAGATACCCGACATCAGTTCTAGTGGATTGAAGGGGGCTATTGGGTTTATCATAATGGATTTTAGTGATCTGTGAGGGAATAGGGGTTGCCGCCGTGGGTTTGGTAGGGTATGGAGGCCTTAAGGGGGTCTCCGCCAAAGATTTATAAGCATGGGACCCATTAGGGAGGTGCCTCCATATGAGGTTGCAGGGGTTCTTATGGAGTGCATTTGCCTCCAGGGGGTCTCCGCTGGTGTTTATTAGACATGGGGTCTGCTGGGGAGGTACCGCAACATAAGTTTCGAGGACGCAGAAGCTTCTAGGGGTCGCCGCCGCGTAAGCTTTGAGGGGTCCGAAGGCCTCAAAAGGGGGTCTCCACCATCGAATTAGTTGATGTGGGACCCACAAAGGGGTCTCTGCCAATAGTCTGGCACCGGAAGGGGTCTCCTCCAACGTCATGATTGGCGTATGGCCTATTGGGGATGCCGCTGAAGTGTTTTAGGAGAGTGCGATGGCTCTAAGGGGTCTCCGCCGAGGCTTTGGAGGGTGTGGGCCTATTGGGGGGTCTCCATCATGTCTTGATTTGTTTAGTTTTCATTGCATGATTTCATGTTCTATATGTGCGAATAAGCATTTATTCTCTTTTCGTCCATCTATACGTCCACGGAGTCCATTATTAGGATGATCACATGGGGGGAGGATAACTCGAACGAGTATCTGTATACATGGGGGTAGCACCGAAGAGTATCCGTAAAGAGATAACCTTTGCAATTATCCCATCTTTTAGTTTTAGAGCCGTCACGAGGCTTACCATAGAATTTTTAGTTCACTGGACAATTCAAAAACGGAGTCACCAACTATATGTTTTGGGGTAACTCTTTATTGAGTATCCCATGGGTTATTTTTTTCACCATAGCAAATGAAGTATTCATCATGGGAGCATAGAAAACTACAGAGAAGAAAGAATCTGCTGCTCCATACTTACGTTTTGCTCTTCTTTTCTTTCCTTCATGGAGTTTTAACTTCTTAAGTATCCTTCCATGCTTCTAAGCAATTAAGCAGAGGATGATTTCTTATGAACGAGAGTGGTTTTGAGTACTTAACCTTTCCTCTGTGCATTAAGGGTGGGTTTTCATAGTCTCATGGAGCTTGTGAACATGGCCATGAACATGGGCCACGTTTGGAAAACGTGGGGTGTATAGTTCGCAACTCCCATTTCGTGGGCACCTTCCGCAGCGGAGACCCCTTCAATGAGTGGCTAGTACTTTATTTTGAGCATGCATGGCGAAGACCTTCGACGCATTCCCTTGGCATGGCGGAGACCCTTGCGCATGACCTTGGCGCGGTGGAGACCCTTGCGCACGACTTAATAGCGGCGGAGGCCCTTATTTGACTTTTTCATGGATTTTTGAATCGCTTTTCATCTTTTTCAACGTTTTTTCCTTTGTCAACGCTTGAAAAACGTTCCATCTTTCATGTCATGCAATGCATTAAGTGCTAGGGTTTAGTCTCTCCCTTATAAATTGATAGGGGTTGATCTTCTTCTTTATTTGCAAAGGAAAGAACGATGGCCTGCAACCTCCCACACGCTCCTCGACAGCCATGGGAAGTGCCTATCAGGGATATTATCCATCATTTTGCAGCATGCTTGGTGAACATGAACTTTACGAATGATCAACGTGACACCATGATGCATGAGTTCGTGACTCGTAGGGGGTCTCTTCTGCCTATGAGTTCTATTTGACTTCAGATGGTGTTTCTTTCCATCCTTAATGTGATCCTTCCTTATTCGATAGAGATGACTCTGGAGATGATATACCCTGCAGAGGACAAGATCGACGCTGTTCGAGAAGCGCATCTGATCATGAAGGCGATGAGAGACCATGTCGTTCATCTTCTGGGCCGGATATACGCTCAACGGGTCATCATGTTTTCTTTTGCCTGTGGCTACAGCGAGGACAGGTAGGGTGAAACCTTTCGTGAGAGCCGTTGTTTCAACATTGTGGATGCGGCTGAGTGACGTCTTCAGAACCATGAAATTTGTTTTATTCATCCCTGTAGCTCAGATCCTGAGTTCGATGATCTTTTTGTATGGCCCGAAATGTACTTTTGAATGTTTGCTTTCTTTAATAAAATGCACGTTTTATTTTCATTTGGTGAATTTTTCGCATCAAACAAATTCCCCCATCAATGAAGGCACACAGAATGGCCTTGTGCGTGAAATTGATGGAAGTTCTCCATTGAATATTTTTTTCTGATTTGGTTCTGTGTCATCGTAGATGTGATTTTGCTTTGCAGAGATAGCAAATTTTGATAGATGCTTGGTACATGGGGTACCTGCCGCTTGGGTTATTTGAGATTAGGGAACAGATGCTTCTGTCGAGTGATGTTCGAATGAACATTTGAATTGACGATATATGTCGTCGTTATTTTATAGCACTAGTGTACACAACAATGGGGCTTCAAATGACAGAGAATTATTTTCTTTGATGTGGGGTGGCCGACTCCGGCAACCCGCTTTTTTCTTATTTTGGGGAAATTTCGAATGGGTCATTATCACCATTTTTTTAGAATAACCGAATTGCAAATCAACAGCCCAGTTTCAAACTTGGATCGAAAAGGTGCAATCGTCCATGATTTGAGAGAATTCATTTGGGATTCCCTCCTTATAAATAGCATTTTTTCTTTTATTTTCTTTATCTTCTCATGGTCCCCTAAGAGAAAACCGATCAACTTCCTTTTCATCACATTCTTCTTCTTCCTCTTCGTGTGTACGAGATGTCGCCGATCTTGGTAAGGCTCTACTGTTGTTTATTTTAGAACCAGAGGAAGGATTTCTTCTCCCTCCTTGATAACTTTCTCGAGCGCTCTTCCGTGGGTTCACCGTGGCGGGGTGCTCGATGAAGAAGACGAACCTTATAGGTTCGTTTGTATATCATTTAGAGATGATGGGACTTGTTCCGCTTACAGGATTGGGTTCGCCCATATCCTCGATTTCGATAAATAGGGCTAAAAATCCTATTTCTCCATAATTTTTCCTTTGATTTGAGGGGAGGTCATGCCCAATTTTTGTTTGGGGATCGAGGATCGAAAATTTCATGGATTTGGGGCTCTTGAAGGGTCGCCGCCATCAAATATTTGATGGGTTCTTTCACTGTCGGGGACCCCTTAGACTTAGTGAGGAAGACGAAGGGGTCTCCACCGTCGGAGAGCCCTCTTCTAGAGCTTCCGCTTCAGAGGCTTGGGTCGAGAGTTCCAGCCATGGAAGCCTTCTTTTCTTAAGCTGAGGGTTCCCACTTCGGGAACATTCTCTTCATGGGTTAGGGGTTCCGCTGCAGGGGCCTACTGCTATGGGATTGGGGCTCTTACTGCGGGGCCCTCTTTTCCTTGGGTTAGAGGATTCCGTTGTGGGGGCCTTCTTTCACTTGACTTATTTTCAGTCTTCGCTTGCTTTAGATAACTTTGCAAGCTCATTCTTTTTTGTTTTTGTTGCTTTGCAGTTTGTAATATGTTGACCGGAGAAGGTCCAGTTGACGCCGACGTTTCATCAGAGGTTCCTTTTGAAATTGTTTATAACCCAGTTCCGGCAAAGACTCTAGGTGCAGAGCAGGCACCTACATCAGAACATCAGGTCGTTGCTACTGTAGGGGCAGGCACTTCTGGCACTCAGGGTTTCATTATGCCAGAATATCCCCTGTATTTGGATTGAACCGATGACGTGCCATTAGATGAGCCTAATCAGAGGCACTTGAATGCTTATGCTTGGAAAAGGGCTGGCGATTGCCCAATGTCCCGAAGTGCTATTAGGTGCCACTTTTTAAAGGGCCGGGACCATTGAAAAGGGTGATTTGAACGGCATCCCCTGATATCTCCATATGAGGCCCATGTTGCTGACGAACATCGGTTTGTGAGAGACACAGAAGATTTATGTCCCCTAGTGTATGCGGAGAAGGTTGACCTTAAATCGATAGATCCTATGGCCATTCAAACTGATGAGCAACAACCTTTAATAGTGTTTGCCCCACAAGTTCATTATATGTTTGGCATACATCCCTCCCTTTTAGTTACAGCACTTGCGTTCGGTTCTCAGGGCGCCTGGGGGCAACACTTTGGCTTTATTGGACTCCCTCAATTTCTTTCAGGCTATATTGAATGGGCTGAATATGCTCTTTCTTATGAGCACAAGCTGCACGCTTCTTCAGCGTATACGATGCCATCTATTGTTCGTTGTTCTGTTATAATCCAGCGGTTGAATATTTGAGGGCTTTTCTGGAGGTTTTCAGCAGTGCAACCAATACCGGGTTTTCTTATGGGGGAGATTGGGATCCCCCTCCTTCATATCAGAGACTACTTCGGGCTTCCATTGACGGGAGACATTTACGACGAGTGCGTCCCTCCCGACACCATCTTATTTGGATCTGATAATTCTGACAAACCCTATGTCGGACCATCCTGCCATGATCTATTCCATGCATATTATACAATATCTTGTAGGAGCATGCCGGGTGTCCTTAGTGGCCCGGTTAGTTTCGAAGATTGGATTGATTATTTCGTGGATGTTGAGCAGATCTAAATGAGGACAGATTAGTTGAATATCAGAGGTCCTTTCCCTAAGGTCGCTTTAGCTTCGCCTTCCTAGAAAAAGAACAAGAAGAAGAGAATAAAAGAGATGAGTGTTGAAGATGTTATGCCTACGCGTTTGCCTTGGTATGAGAAGTAGCTTAAGGAGTTACGCAAGTCGAAAGACCTTGAAAGGGAGACATTTTTGAGTGCCTTCATAGCATTGTGGATTTGCCGTTTTCCTTGTCCGTAAGACCCTGTCGGACGAATCAGACTACAAGTTTTCTATATGGAAGATCGCATGGCTCATGGGATGAAGCATGCAATAGGTATTCATGTATATGCCCATATCCATCGATGTATGGGTCGATTCATTAAGGGTGACCCTATGGGAAATACCCGAGTGTGTGGTCCATGTAGACATCAGAAAAGGATCGAGGTTAAAATCGTCGACGGCTACTTCTACACGGGTTCTTATTCCAGGCATTCAACCTTCATATGGGTTTACTATCAACAACTATCATACAGGAAATTTCTACTTTCAGGTTCTTTTGATAGGTACCTTTCTGCATTCTAGCACGCCATGCCCCTGTTAGACATTCGAGGAACACGCCATACCTCTGTTCAATACTCGAAAAGCACGCTTGATGTCTTTTCTTGATTCCTAGTCATCGAATACGCTTGACGCCTCTATTCGGTTCCCGATGCCTCTGCTTGGTCTGTATACGAGTAAGTGATGCCTCTACTCGATTCGTACATGAGTACGTACTACATTACCATTCCAATTACATTTGCTCGGTTTCAGACGAGGCCCGTACTACAACTGCCTTTGCTCAGTTTGTATATGAGTACACATTACATTGCCCTGGTTCAGTTTCAGACAAACACGTTATTCAATGACGACAAACAACAAATATCCACAGTAAGCTCTCGAAATCCCGAATCAACAAAAGTGCGCCTTAAGCGAGCACGTGCATATCAGATACGTCTTAAGCGAGCTTGTGCACACACACATATTTTCAAACAGCTTCAAAAGACCCAGCCCTCTCAACGGTCGGTCCACTAAAATCCGGCCCTCTCAACGGCCGGTCCACCAAAACCCGACCCCCACGGGGCTGGTTAACCAAAACTCGGCCCCCACGGGGCTGGTCAACTAAGAACCAGCCTTCCAAGAGGCCGGTCAATTCGGACCCGGCCCCCTTAGGGTTGGTCAACCGAACCCGGCCCCCCAAGAGGCCGGTCAACCTGGTCAACACGAAACCCGACCCCCTAAAGGGCAGGTCAACCAAACCCGGACATTTTGGTCCCTTTTGGACCAAAATATGTACAAACATATTTAAATTGTACAATTTGTATGGTACAAAATATTTTACAAATACCCCCTCCCATGGTTTTGGTAGGATTAGTTATGGAGTTTAAATCTAAAAAATTAAACTTCCCTCACATTTTAATTACCATTGTGCCACCCCCTTAGCCTATAAAAGGAGGGTGGATTGCTCTCATTTCACACACAATTCCAACACAATTTTCCACTCTAGAAAAAGAGAGAGAGAAGCTTGTATCCATACACTCATTCTCATACTTGAAAAAGAAGAAGAATGTTACTGCATTTCTTGGCTTGCTTCTCGTCATCCATTGCAAAAAAGGTAAGGATGTCGGGATTATTCCTGACAATCTAACACCTACATTTATTTATTCTTGCAATCTTTTAATTGCTTTTTCTTATATGATCAATAGAATGCCATCGTTGAAGGAACCTATCTTTTCTTTATTGATCAACATTCTTTAAAACGTCTTATTTATTTATATTTTATATGTTCTTTTCTTAATCGGTGGTAATCTATCTAGATGTAATTAACAAAGTAAATATGAAAACACCATTTATATATTACTTTGGAAGTGCGCAACCCAAATCTTTATCTTTATTTTAAAATCTGAGAATACGGATTTATGTAATTTTACTAAAATCTATACTCTATTATAGAGATTGGCTAATTATTTTATAAAATCTCTACTCTATTATAGAGACTGGCTAAGTATTTATAATATGTTTTGTCCTGTTTTAATAACACTTCAGGCATGACTTGATTGATTCAATACTGAACCAAAAGTACCATACTTTTGGTTCTATATTTTTCAAGTATTGGATTAATCACACTCATCCCATATCATGTGCATTTAAAATAGAATGATGCTAAGGTCTTGAGTTATTTGGATCATTGCGGAATAAAAGATTGCTATTCTCTACTTCGCGTAATGGCTCAAGCACATTCAAACCATACAAATAAAATACAACTAACACGACGAACGTGGCGAACGGTTCGTAGTGAAATGGTCCACTTCACTATCTTTATACATTGTTAGGGCTTCATTTAGAATATATGCATACGCCGGTCGCACCTCCCATCTTTTTTACTTCTCATTTCCCTTTGATGATACAGCTGGCGGACGCGCTGCCTGATGTTAGTCCTGACGTAAGGATATATGCGAGAGAAGTTTTCAGGACTACTAAATCAAAACATTTGTCCGAGAAAAGGATAATTGGGAGGGACAGTTTGACGCAACAGGCATTTTCGGCTACGTCTAAGCGTTTGGATTCAACTGATAGGCACACTTCGGGGCAGGTTAAATTGATGGGAAGAGCTTTGGAATTCTTGATTTCCATGAGATGCCGATTGATCCCTTTTCTATCCAAAGGTGTTTTAAGCTTTGATCCGTATTACCTTAACCGACAAGGATGTTTTAAGCAGTTCGACCAACATATCCCTTAGTACATTAAATTGAAGAAGATTAAACCTTCGATGTGGGTGTTGGGGCAGTGTTGGTTTGAACTTCGGTTTTATTATACCGGCTCAAAGTTCATAGTGTTGTCCGGTGATCATCTCTGCGAGCCTTTCAATCTGTAACTGCAGTTTATCAAATAGTCTTGTGGGGCTGCTTTTGACCAGCCCATTAGTCATATATTGCAAAAACCCCTTTTCGGAGCGATCTAGAGTGGAGTAGTGAGCGGTTCGACCTATTCGACTAGGAAAGGGAGGATTGAACGAGCTATTTCTCAATCTTGGACTAGAAGAGTCGCTCGCAGATCTACTAATTTTACGGACCTTACAGTCGATGCTTTAGATGAGACCTTCAATATACCGGGTCAGTTCTTTGATGAGGATCTTGACGTTGATGTCTCTGAAACCAACATTGATATCCTTCGTCTGAAGAGATTCGCCGCTGTGAAGAGGTTGGAAAACCCTATCATTACTGAGAAAGAGATCATTCGGGCGTTTCGTGTTGAGCTGATAGAAGAGCGAGGGTTTCGATGGATAGTTAGTCTAATTGATGTGAAAAATTATCTTTTAGTATTTCCTAATTATCACAATCAACCCGGTGTCGTATAAGTTAGCTGCGGTGAGTATGGGTCGTCCACAAGGAGAAAGAAAATTATAAATCTTGTTTTAGATGAGTTAAATAAAAAGAAATTATGTTTTGTTTGATCTAAACTAAGTGATTAGAAAAATATTAAGAAAGGAACTCATTAAGGTTTTAGGATTAGGTAGATTAAGCGATGTATTTAAAATTATTTTCCTTTTAACCTATTATGAAATTGGTGCTAGGATAATAGCAAACAATGGGGATTAGGATTTAAAGGGGTACTAAAGATTCCCTCTATTGACCCTTGTCCTTCCATTGATCACTATCATCTCAAGCCTTTGGCGAAGTTAACACAAATTGTCTTGAATTTGGGTCGCATCTATCATTAAGGGATAGGGTGCCTAAAAGGAGAGGGATGTGGATTAACTTGGCAAAATTTCAATTTACTATGTTGGGCGAAGGAAAAATGTAAAGGATTTTTCCATGTCTCAAACTACCCTTTCCTAAACCCTAATGAGCGAGAGAATTTACTCATCCATTAAAACAATTAAAACAAAAGGAGAAAAGAGAAGAAATAAATTAAAATGCTAGCTTTTAGATCCCTCACAAAAGTAAGGAGTTTCTTTCGAGCATGATCACTCTAAAAATCAATTAGAAGGAAGAAACAGGAAAAAGAAAATCCATAAAGAAAAAATATCAAATCTACGATCTATTTAAAAATAAAGTGCGAGATAATAAAATTGAAGAAATTAAAGTGCAAAAAATAAATAAGACAAGAAATTAAATGCAATATAATTAAAGTGGAATATAAAATTAAAGAGCAAAATGAAGAGACAATAATTTAAAAGAACTACCTTTTATTGATAAACCTTGAAGCTTCTTACAAAATTTAATGGATAATAAAGAAAGACAAAAATCTACATTCTAACTAATTTCTAGCCCTAAAACTAAAACCCTAGATGCCTTCTATTGGGTGCTTCTTGTTTGTATTTATAGGCTCTGAAAGACGAAACCCTAACTTCGATATCGATGTATGCGAAAAAAAATTCTGTGTCTAAAACCCTAACTTCTGTGGTGCAAAAGTTGCAGCAGATCCACCGCATAATGACTTGGGATTACGGTGGTTCCACCATGAATTCGATGAGTTGGGCCTTCGTTTTTTTTATATTCTTCTCGCTATTTTAAAGGGTCCTTGAGCATATAATAACTTGATTTTGCTAATATCGAATTTTACAAGTCTGATTTGTTGACTTTGATTGGGTTTGTTTCAGTTCAGTTTTAACTTGAAAAGTCTGTCATTGCTCCAAACCTGTTTCCTTGCACTTATGTAGCAAACAAGAATTAAAAGCACCAAATTATAGGAAATATTATAAAGAATGAATGGTATTGATACGCAGTTTTATGATATGAACATCGTTAGACTGCCCGTATCTTGATAGTACTGCGGGCTTTAGAAGCATCAGCGAAGCAGAAGAAGAAACCAGTCCCTTATAGCGGCCATGATGCCTTACTGGTGGAAACTTTTCTCGCACAATTCCTTTCTTGGTTTGATGAGAGGATTCCTAGGGTTACTCGCCCATTGAAACCCGCATCGGATATGATAGTTGATGCTTATCCGTGTTCCATATTTTGCTTGCATTGGTCTTGATTATTTTCTCCATTTGTTAATTATTTGACGTGTTTGCATGTTTTCCCTTGCGTTAGGTACTTTTGAGATGAGGGACGCAGAAGGCATGATAGAGAGAACACCACCTTTTACGCTTCCGAGCGAAGTCGGACAAGCAGACGTACTTCCGTCCTTGCCCTCGGAGGGCGTTGTCGTAGACCGGGCGGTCCCAACGTGTAAGAAGAGAAAGACCCCTCCAGTTTATGGCGTCTGATTCCCATCCCCATGCTAGTCCTGAGATTCAGCGGCCGATTCGCCAGAGTGGCGTGGGTGGTTTTTTTTTATAATTTTTTAATCATTTTCCTCATCATTGCTGGTCTCGAAGAGGCCGAGGGCAGTCGGCATGGCTTCGTCCTTCTCGTTCCTAAGGAAGACTTTAAGTCTTCGGGCCAGCACTTTAGAAGGAGGTATGGGGGAGCATGTGGCTCAAATGACTAATCAGGTTTTTTGTGCTCCGGAGGAGACCTGTGTAGTACAAGCTAGTGTGCGAAAAGATGACGTGGTAGGGTGTGTTGATCCGATTATAGACCAGGCTCCTACCGCTTTGAGTCAGGCAGAATTTTAGCAGCAGTCGAGGCTTTAAAAGAGGTAGTTGTAGAGCAAATGGGTTTATCAACTTTTTCAACCCCTGCTGTTTCTCGTTAAGAAGATACCCATGAAGCGCAAGTTATTGAAGTGGAGCACACCACTCAAAACATCGGTCAGATTTCTTTTGCTTTAAGTCAAGAAGAAGATGCAGCAGTGACTACAGTTTTAGAGGAAGTGGATGTAGAACCAGTGAGTTTACTGACTAATTCGACCCTCGCTGTTTATCATCCAAAGGAGATCCGTGCGTCTCAGGTCGGCGCTTCAGAAGAAGGGTCTTCTTCTGCCCCAGACATCGACACTACTGATTTGGAAGGTATGGAAATCTCTCGTTGTAGAGCTTATAAAGGTCAACGTTTAATAAGGGAGTTTTCCCCGTATTTGACTGTTGTATATCCCATCCTTTTAATGAAAGTAAGGAACTTGGATTTTCAAAAGTATCGGAATGTAGGTGAATGTATGCATTCGTCTTCTATTTCTTACACATGTTCTCTTTTATTTTGTTCTTGACCCATCTATTTTCTTTTCATAGGGCCTGATCTGCTAAAATACGTCAATGAGGTATCGGCTTGTTGGGTCTTACTAGCATCCTGGCCATCTACCGTGGCCGTTGCGGAACAAAAATTTTGATATTTAAAAATCCGGTGCCAGAAAACCCGTCCTAGAATCTATCCATAAAACAAAACTAACTAACTAAAGAGATCTTAACAGTACAATCATTCGATCGAAAGTCCGGGTAACTAGTACAATCATTCGATCGGAACCCTATACGTATCAAAATATGGCTACTACATCATTTCGCCTGAACCAGGGAAACCCGCTGTGTGGGACTCTAAAGACTCGACAGTATGCCGGCAGTGAGTTACTAGATAAATCCATAACCATAAACACGTCGGCGGCACTAGTTGTACGTAACAGCTACCCAAGTACCTGTCTAAAAGGAAGGCCGACGAGCAAACTCATCTGGATCCCTAATGAGCCTATCTGTGAGAATCTCCATACAGTCTAGTCTCTTCGTCTGAGAGTATCGCATACCTGGTCTAGGGGGTGGTAAACGTCAGACCCTAATAACCCGATAATTCGTGATGATATGGTTCAGGACCAATTTGGGAAACTACTGGTCTAAATATCAGTAAATCCCAACTTCCTTGGCCAAGGTTTTATGGTGCTGGCCAACCGAACACAGTGCGATATCAACTCCCTATACCGGGATAGACGAATCCCCAACAATTGCTCACTACCTCCATGTGGCTCGGGACTGTACCCAACTAAGAACTGTTTGCACGACTTAGTAGAGTCATGGTAGGGTAGTAATCTAAGTACAGTGGGAACTCACACGAGACAAATGACGATCTCAAGTTTGAAGACTAACTTGTACTCATGTCACCTGAGAACTGCTATCTGACGATTAGTATAGTACCATCTAGAAGTTCTCGGCGAGTCCGTCCAGTGTACTCACCCCCAGTGATCACCTGTATACAATCTTAGGTGTGAGAAACTAATGGCTGTGAGACCAACTATTGCCCCTCGTCAGGGTCTAGAAACTATACACTAGTCTACTCTGGAATATTGATGCCCAGTCTCGATACTCCCACGACTAGGGACATTTTAAGGATGTGCTTATCGACTACCCAGCTCCCACAAGTATGATCGCCATCATAACGCCGGTAGTCAAGCAATGATCCTACGGGTTTTATCAATATGTATAAATGATACGTAATAACAAATAAAACATATGCACATGTTAAGATAAAAAAAAACCAAATAGCATACTATCATATCGAGCAAGATTGTCATGTTTATACATATGTATAAGCATCCACATGTATACATATACAATATTGGCCTCTAAGGCATACATATCCAACACGGCTCTCGTGGCTGATAGTCTTGAGGTTCGGTTGGGGCAGCTCTGGAATCGCCCTGTTACTACTACGGTTGTGAATCCTGAATTTGCGGCTTTGATGACGCAAGCGGCCGTAAAGACTCTCCAGCTTGCATTCAGCGAGACCCCCGGGCTAACTTTTGTCCAGTTTGTTCCAAAGGCCAATACATGCTCTGACATGCCAGTAAGTGCCAGGTAGACATCACGGATTGGCTAAAATGTGTGCGTTCTTTGGGAACGATGCTTCTTTGGCTTGAGGCTACTGTAGAGGTGGAGCCGAAGATACTGAATGATGATTTGGTTACAAACTTGCCGATCTTGGATGATAAACTCGCGGACGTTAAGGAGAATTATAAAGCACTTACACTTACTCACGTGCAGACGGTAGCCGAACGGCGTGCGGAGGAGAAACGCTTGGATGATGACCTTGCTATGTCAGCCAGGTTAGAGCCGGAAATCACTACGATCAGGGAAGAAATTGCTACAGCCCGGCTGAATGTTGATACGAGGACCAGGGCGGCCCAATAGTCCGAAGCATTCGTCTTGGATGAAATAAGACTGGCCAGCGAATTGGCTCGGCAGATAAAGATGCTCACTCTGATTTAGGGCAATATAGGGCGGCCAGACTCTAAGCATTTGAAGAGGAGAAGCAGTGGCTCAACACAATTCAGTTCTTTTTGCTATAGGCTCCTTTTTGTTTCCCTTATGAACAGATGTTTCATTTGTGTTCATGAATCTTTTGTAACAGAACTTTTTCTTGGAATAAGATGTTTCATTTTTATTGTCTTTTCCTTGAATTGCTTGGTTTTTGATGTGTTGATTGGGTAGCATATGTACATTTGGTTTGATTTGATGTATACTTATCCACATCTGAAGCGTGGTGCAGTAAGTATACCGTCCTTTGGATCCATGACTATGAGTCATGGGAGTCAACATTACCTCTAGGCAGCTTAAAAGTTGATCACTTTATCCACAGAACCTTTTTTAAAACAATATATTTACCGACATTAGGAACACCATGTAATAAACATATTATCCGATGAGTCCATAATCTGGTCTTAATGACTTGTTTTGATTTATGGGAACCAACTCTGCCTTCTTGGATACTTATGAGTTGATCACTTCACTCTTAGAATCTCTAGAATCCGGTTGGTCATAGTTTCGCTGTGTTAACATGTAACAGGGCAAATACTTCATCCCTCAGATCTACAGTCCGGTCTTTTTATGACTTTTAGGCTGTGGGAATCAACTCTGCCTTCATGGACGCTTATGAGTTGATCGCCTTATTCTTAGGATCTTCGGAATCTTATAGCAGTAGTATACTTTCTAAAATTGGAATGCAATATGACAAGAACATTTTTTATTCAGCCTTTGCAGCTTGTTGAACCTTAGATTGGTGTCCTCTACACCAGTACGTAATGTGATAGGCATGTTTGCATACAGATTGCAGTATTGTTGTTGTTTATGCCCGTGAATTGTATACGGTGCGCCTGAAGCGTTAGACCCGTAGAGTAAACATATTTTGATTTCATTATCATGTTTTAGAGGTGGTTTCCCGTGGGACTTTTGTAGGTTGTTTTGTTTCCTTGTGAATTGAGAGGATTTCACGAGGGTTAAATTTTATTTCTCAATGAGTCATAAGGAACTCATTATGTGAATTTTCCTAACGAGTCGATAGGGTCTTACAGGATGTTGACTTCCAGGTCACGTGTTAGTTATATGTATGCCCTAGAGGCCATTATTGTACATATGATGTATATTGTAATGGATACTTGGACATATATAGGGAGGACTTTGTTGCTCGACATGATAGTATGCTATCCGGTTGTACTTTATCTTAACATGTACTCTGATTGTCTCTATGTTACATGTTGATAAAGCCCTTAGGATATGTACTCGACTACTGGAACTATGATGAGATCATACTAGTGGGGCCACGGTAGTCGACGAGTACATCCTATAACTGTTCCTAGTCGAGGGTGTATCGAGACAGGGTATCGATACACCAGAGTAGAATAGCGTATACGCATCTTGACCCATATGATGGGCGATGGATGATCCCATATCCATCGGTGTTTGACATCAAGGATGGTGTACGGGTGCTCAGTAGAGACTGGGTACACTGGACGGACTCGCCGAGAACTCCCAGATGGTATTATACCTCACGTCAGATGGCAGTTCTCCGGTGACACTGGTACAGAGTAGTCTGTTGACCCGAGATCGTCATAGAGCCTTGTGTGATTCCCACTGTGCTTTGATTTCCCTCATACCATGTCCAAGAGGGCGTGCAAAAAGGTGGCTTTTGGGTACAGTCCCGAATCACATGGAGGCAACGAGCGATAGGAGGGGATTCGTCTCTCTCGGTATAGGGAGTTAATGTTGTGCTGTGTTCGATTGGCTATAACTGGAAATCCCTGACCAGGGTTGCTGAGATATACTGGTAAGTGTTATCAGTAGTTTCTCGAACTGTTATAGACCTCATATCGACACGACTTATCAAGCTACTGGGGTCTGACGTTTACCACCCCTAGACGAGATATGCGACATATAATACGAAGAGACCGGACTGTACGGGAGTGTTACTGATTGTATTCGCAGGAGAATGTACAGGCTTGCTTGTTTATCTTCTAATCGCTCAATACCTGGGTGGCTGTTACGTTTAGCTGACCGCTTGCAGCTTATGGGTGTTTGATATGATCATCACCTGCTACCGGCGTATTGACGATTCTTTAGAGTCCTACACAGAGGTTTCTTGACTCAGGCAAAATGGAGTAGGGGCACATATGTGATATGTGCAGGACCGAGGATAATGCGATATGAGATACCGTACTATATTCTCGCGTTATTTTGATATGAGCCGGATCATCGGATTAAGTGTTGATTCGATGAATCGGTACATGATATATTAGTTGGGTATATTCGATATAGCCGGATTGTCGGATCAAGTGTTGATTCGATAATTTAATGTATAATAATATATATGATATATTGAATTACATTATCTAATATTGGCTCGCTTTATTGATTCATTTTCTCACCGGGTAATCCATTGATATATATATATGCGATATATGTTAATTGTATTATTTTCTTTTGTTACAAATATATATTATATATGTGACATATAATATTGTAACATGATATGATTACTAATGCAACATGTTTAGTGGAAATTAAACAAGGTTAGGGTTTAATTTGGGTTAGATCTTTCTTGATGCTTCTAGAAGGTTTTAGTTTGTTTCTAGCAAAGATACTATGCTTGATATTTTCTAACCCAACCAAAACCCTTCACCCTTGGTTAAGTCTCTACATGGGTTAGCCTCTTCATAGTCTACCATGGTTGCATTATTAATCATTATGATAATTTTCATTATTCATCACAAAAGGATTATTCATTGTTCATCTTCTTCTTCCTTCTTGCAAAGCTTTCTAGCTTTGATTCTTGTGATGAAAATGGGTGAGATTATGAAAATAAAATAGAGCTAAATTCCTACTTCATCATCCTAATCTATCCTAGCCATTTATATTAGGGTGTTCACTTCATATGTGAGTGAGAGCTTGTGTTTAAGAAACTTCAAGGTAGATCATCTTAGTTATCGAAGATCGGAAGCAAGTTTGCATCATTCTCTTCGTGGAGCCTCTCTAGAGTCCAGGTACATGATGATCGCAGCGAAGGGACCTCAGCACGGAGCTTATGAAGTGAAGGACCGGACTACAAAGGTTGGAATCCCAAACTCTTAGATGTTAAAGTGTTTAACATGCTTTGTTTCGCCTAGTCTCTAGTTTAAAGATCTTGGTTAGGGTTGTTCGACACGTCTAAATTTTAAATCGGGTAAAGTTGATGCCTCGTAGACCCTTGTGAGAGTGCCTAGTAACCCTACAGTGGTATTAGAGCCAAGATAGAGCTTTAGGCGAAGTCTAGACGAATTTTACAGTCCGATTGAACTCCGAATACCCGTAAAACCCTAGTTTCTGGAAATTTTTTCAAAAGTTGACATTTTTCATATTAAAAATGCTCAGAAAATTCAGCAGGTGATTTGATGGATTACTGTAAAAAAACGTGCCCAAAATGCCTATATTGTGCCGCGGAACCGCGGCAATAGCCTTGCTTGCGCGGCGGTTCCGCGGCCAAACAGTGACTTTTGGTTTTGGTTTTCACACAGTAAAATCCGTACAGATCTCCTGATTGTTCTGGGAATTTTTATTCTACTCAAGTGTTGAGTTTTCTGGGTTGTATTGGGAGCTCGTTGATTCGATCGGATGGTATAATTTCGTTTAGTTTGTCCGGGTAATTTTTAGAACGTGTTAAAAAGTTCGAACGGATATCAACTCACTTTTTCCCCTGCCGGAAAATTTCCAAGCGTTGGATTTTTCGGTAATTTAAGAACGTTCTAAGTCGTGCAAGTAACGCGGTGGACCCTCTAGAAGACAACAAACCTTAACTCGATTATGTGACTGTCTGAACCGCCTTTGAACCTTAGGGTTTGGGGTAGTACGGCGTGCCACATGTGAGGCGTTGGCTTGACCCTTCTACGGCTGGACCATTGGTACTGTGGCATGTGATGGATGTTTTAAAACTAATTTCAAGTGTTGAGAACTATTTAGGAAAACTTGGGTGTTTGATTATTCGATCAGAAAGTTTAACATTGTCTATTTATCTGGAATGTGATACAATATTTGGAATCCACATGTAGTTATGAGATAACTAATTTGAATGTTATAAATCTAGCAGTTCAGTCTCAGATGATCGGTTGCTACGGAATTTTGATGTGATCAAAAGTCCATCGCAATCACGTAGCGTACGCGGATACTCGCCGGGAAAACTTAATAGACAGACACGCCCCATAGCCCCGACCAAGTGACTGTAGGAGAATCCCGTCGCCAAAAGCATCCGTTCGGGTGCTCGCGGCAGCGGTGTTCCGGCTTAGTGAACTTCGTCGACGGCATCGGGGGTGCGGCCATCTACTAAAGTTTGCGACGAGCATTCGATCAGGATGTCGGGAATCTTGTTGAATTGCCCGACTTGA
This sequence comes from Agapanthus africanus, assembly GCA_030015575.1. Classification (NCBI taxonomy): domain Eukaryota; kingdom Viridiplantae; phylum Streptophyta; class Magnoliopsida; order Asparagales; family Amaryllidaceae; genus Agapanthus; species Agapanthus africanus. Next base: position 528,186,303 of record JASDDO010000019.1, on the reverse strand, counting down.
TATTGAAAAGAGTTTTCGATAATGAGACTAAAATGCGAGGTTTATAATTGTTAGGCATGAGATGTCTAAGGAATTCATATGGTTAGGCATGCGATGTCTAAGGGGGTTGCAGATTCCAACTGTTGTAGTTTTACACTTTCTTTTCTGTGACCGTAAGTGTAGTATGTAGTTGTATCGCCGGTTTTTGTTGCTATACATCAACGACAATCAGTGTATGCATACTTACTTACGTTGATGATATGAGATATTATGTGTTGCTGTGACAAGTTATATTGGATCGTCGTGTTCTGAATAGCCGGGGGTTTTATGTGAGATGAGGGTTTTTATTTTCATTCATGTAAAATTCATTTGTATGAAATATTGGCTCGCTTTATTGATTCATTTTCTCACCGGGTAATACATTGATATATATGCGATATATGTTAATTGTATTATTTTCTTTTGTTACAAATATATATTATATATATGTGATATATGATATTGTAACATGATATGATTACTAATGCAACATGTTTAGTGGAGATTAAACAAGGTTAGGGTTTAATTTGGGTTAGATCTTTCTTTATGCTTCTAGAAGGTTTTAGTTTGTTTCTAGCAAAGATATTATGCTTGATATTTTCTAACCCAACCCAAACCCTTCATCCTTGGTTAAGTCTCTACATGGGTTAGCCTCTTCATAGTCTACCATGGTTGCATTATTAATCATTATGATAATTTTCATTATTCATCACAAAAGGATTATTCATTGCTCATCTTCTTCTTCCTTCTTGCAAAGCTTTCTAGCTTTGATTCTTGTGATGAAAATGGGTGAGATTATGAAAATAAAATAGAGCTAAATTCCTACTTCATCATCCTAATCTATCCTAGCCATTTAGATTAGGGTGTTCACTTCATATGTGAGTGAGAGCTTGTGTTTAAGAAACTTCAAGGTAGATCATCTTAGTTATCGAAGATCTGAAGCAAGTTTGCATCATTCTCTTCGTGGAGCCTCTCTAGAGTCCGGGTACATGATGATCGCAACGAAGGGACCTCAACACGGAGCTTATGAAGTGAAGGACCGGACTACAAAGGTTGTAATCCCAAACTCTTAGATGTTAAAGTGTTTAACATCCTTTGTTTCGCCTAATCTCTAGTTTAAAGATCTTGGTTAGGGTTGTTCGGCATGTCTAAATTTTAAATCGGGCATGGTTGATGCCTCGTAGACCCTTGTGAGAGTGCCTAGTAACCCTACATCACAGTAGGAGAACCTTCTAGGAGACTTCATTATCTTATTTGGTTTTGATCCCTAATTTGTTTGGCGGAACTTTTGATGAGCTTAGAGGCGCTACCAGGTGGATCTCTCGATTTCATTTGCATGATTTATTTTTACTATGTCAAGAACGTTCTTTTGTGTGCCTCAGTGGGACTTTTTCCTCGACTTTCTTTGACTGTCAAGAACATTCTTTTGTGCGCCACGGTGGGATTCCCCCTTTTCATTTGGCGGGTTCTTTGCGCTTGGAGGAACTACAAGGTGGGACCTTGTTGTCTTGTTCGTCTCAACCGTTTTGATGGCATCAAAAACGCTCTTTTGCATGTCTCGGTGGGACTTTAAACATGAAGAGGTTGAAGACACTCTTTTGCATATACAATGGGATTTTTGTAGCCATTTGGATCACCTTAGACGTGCCTGATGTGTCCATGCCTTAGAGCAACCATAATGACTTGAAGGAATAGACTCTTCAATAATTATTATAGTCACGAGATCATCTAGAAACTTCCTATTTGTCGGAGGTAGTAGATGAAACGGATTGATTAGGTTTATATTCCTCATCATCTTGATTAACAGATCTGAGTATTTCAATATTAGGGATTGAAACTCTAGCATGTTTATTTGAACAGGCGTTGGTTTTATACTCCTCATCAGCTTAATTATCAGATCCGGATATTTCAATATTAGGGATTGAACCTTCGATTACAGAATTAGGGATAAGTGTATTGCTAGTCTGGGCACGGCTATCTGGATTCGATACAACTTTCATTTCATTTTGTCTTTGTCTTTCCCATGGAACAGCTGATCCGGCTGGTTCGATAGGAAGTCATATGTTTTTTCAGCAGTGGTAACGTATAGTAACCCTACTCGGCTGGAAAAGTACACCATCTGAGAATCATTATTATTTATGGAAGGATCAACAACTTTTCAGCCTTGACCATTGTGAGCGGCGAGTATCCTTATCATAACTGTTGGGAGTCCTCAGCACCAAGCCTAGGGTTTGCAAGCATCAAGCATGCCATAACAAAAATTATAAGGGGGTGCTAAGAAATCATCCTAGGAATCATACCAGAATATTAGGGTAACAAAACTTTGCAATCAAACATTACATAACAAGTGAACTAGAATACAACCTTTGTAGACCCGGTCCTTCACTTCTAAAGCTCCGTGTAGTCGTCCCTTCACTCCAAGCATCAATCTCCCGGACTTAAGATGAACTCCACAAAGCATAGTAAGTAAGCATGCTAGATGTCTTCGAGGCCGAAGATGATCTACGTCAAGGAAACTCAAGCACAAGCTATTTCTTCACAAAGTGATGAACTTTGTGAAATAAACACCCTAAACTAAATGGCAAGTAGTAGAAGATGATGAAGTAGGAATTTTTCTCACTTTGGATTTGATTTTCTCACTTGGATTCTTCATGTCTCAAAACCCTAGAATGATTTTGAGCTCATGAAGAAGATGATGAACAAGAGAAAAAACTCAAGAGAATCGAATGAGGTTAGAATTTCAACCGTAGTAAGTTAGTGTCATACACTTAACCATTGTAGAGACTTAACCATGGGTTATGACAAATGATTGGGTTTATAAAATATCTTTAATAAAACAAGAGAGTGGACTAAGTCAATGAAGCTTACAAGCTTCTACAAGCTTCAAGCCATGACTTAATTCTCACCATTTTGAATTACTAAATATAAATAAAACCCTAATTCTTATCATGGTCATGGTATGAGTCTAATACACACAAGTTGCATATATAACCTAGCATGATACAATTTATATATCACATATATAACATGTACACAAAAGTGAGAAAAAGAAATGGTCAAGTGAGCAATATTAATTAATGTAAATTCATATATCAAATATATAATTATACATTAAATCATTAAATTAATACTTGATTTAATTATCCGGCTATATTACATATAACCGACTAATATCAAATGCAACAACATATCGATTTAACACTTGATTCGATAATCCGGCTATATCACATATAACCGACCAATATCACATATCGCGAGAATAGAATACGGTATCGCATATCGTATTAATCTCGGTCCCGCACATATCACATATGTGCTCCTATTTCGTTTCGCTTGAGCCAGGAAACCTCTGTGTAGGACTCTAAAGACTCGTCAATTCGCCGGCAGTAGGTGGTGATCATATCAGTCACCCACAAGCCGCAAGCGGTCTGCTAAACGTAATGGCCACCCGGGTATTGAGCGATCAGAAGATCAACAAGCAAAGCTGCTCACACTCCTGCGAATCAAATCAGTAACACTACCGTACAGTCCGGTCTCTTCATCTGATATGTCGCATATCTCGTTTAGGGGTGGTAAACGTCAGTCCCCAGTAACTTGATAAGTCATGCCGATCTAAGGTCCATAACGGTTCAAAGAACTACTGATAACCCTTACCAGTAGATCTCAGCAACCCTGGCCAGGGATTTCCTGTTATGGCCAATCGAGTATAGCGCAACATCAACCCCCATTACCGGAAGAGAAGAATCCCCTCCTATCGCTCATTGCCTCCATATGACTCAGGACTGCACCCAAAAATCACCTGTTTGCACGCCTCAGTAGAGCCGTGGTAGGGTGGAAATCAAAGCATAGTGGGAGACACACAAGACTCTATGACGATCTCGGATCTACAGACTAACCTGTACCAGTGTCACCAGAGAACTGCTATCTGACGTGAGGTATAATACCATCTAGGAGTTCTCGGCGAGTCCCTCCAGTGTACCCAGTCTACAATGAGCACCCGTATACCATCTCTGATGTCAAACACCAATGGATATAGGATCATCCATCGCCCATCGCATAAGTCGAGAAGCTATAAGCTAGTCTACTCTGGAATATCAATGCCCTGTCTTGATATTCCCTCGACTAGGAACAATTAAAGGATATACTTATAGACTGCCCAGGCCCCCACTAGTATGATCTGCATTATAATCCTGGTAGTCAAGTACACATCCTAAGGGCTTTATCAACATGTAACAAAGAGACATCATGTGTACATGTTAAGATAAAGAGCAACCAGATAGCATACTATCATGTCGAGCAAGAAAGTCCTACTTATGTATGTCCAAGCATCCACTATAATATACATCATATGTACAATAATGGCCTCTAGGGCATACATATAACTAACAATAACAACCGAGTGGCTTTGCCCAAATTGTTATGGATTAGGCAATATGGTCGCCAAGCAACCAATCAGGAATCAATTTCACTAATATGGAGCTTAAATAGAGTCCATGATAATATATATCAGGACTCGCTGCTGTGCTTGCGGATTTAAGGGCTCAGAGGTCCACATAACATGATTCCAGTCTACTGATCGTTCCAGTTTTAAAGACTTGGTGGTCCATTGTTACCCATGGATAGTGTATGACAAGCTAGTTTACTCGCCATAGGGTAGTAGGAGAGAATTGTTGACTTCAATGTCACGATTTGTTGGCTTCTATGCTACGATGGCTTTCTGTGGATTGCATATGGAAGGTTGTTTTATATTAACCTTCCATAGGGCAATTTTTGAATTAAGCATGATATTTATTCAGAAACCGACCATTGATGGGGGCATTGGCCTTTCATCATTCATATCAATCCATTGGTAAACTCCACCTTGGAAGAACTTTTCAATACATATGGCCCTTTATAATTAGGCTCAAATTTTCCCCGTTTAGTACGGTTCAGGATGATGGGTCGGCATAAGACAAGAACTAACTCATTCTTTCGGAATGAATGTTGTCGCACTATTTTAGCATAGGCCCGTGACATCAGCGCCTTATAGACTTCCATTATCTGTTGCGCCATCAAGCGGGTCTCGTCTAGAGCATCTATCTCGTCAAGGTGAGTTAAGCATTCTGTTCAAAGTTTAGCTTATGTTGGATTGCGATACAGAGTGAAGGAACTTCAATCTCCAGCGGTAATACGACTTCGGTACTGAACACCAGCTAATAAGGGGTCACCTTGATGGTCGTCCTGTATGTGGTATGGTATGCCCATAAAGCTTTCAGTAGTCTCTCGTGCTAGCCCCTTTTGTTCTTAGAGACCATCTTCTTTAACAACTTTGTACAGGTTTTATTGAATGCTTCGGCTAGACTATTAGCGCGTGGTTTGTAGATAAACGAATATCTCTAATCTATTTTGTGTTGATTGTCAAAACGGCTGATTTTGAAGCTTTTGTATGCCGGTCCGTTGTTGAAGATAATGCGCCGTGGAACACCAAAGCAATATATCACGTTTTGCTTAATGAAGCGCAAGATATTCTCTGTCTTCACTTCTTTAAGTGCTATGGCTTCAGCCTATTTGGAAAAGTAGTCGGCGATGGCCAGGATGAATCTGTATCCTCTGGATGACGGCGGTCTATGGGCCCGACTATGTCAGTTCCCCACATCACAAAAGGCTATGATGCCACGGTTGGATGTAGAGGGTTTGGATGTTGATGGATGAAGTCACCATATATTTAACATGCGTGGCATCTTTTTGCATAATCCACGCAGTCCTTTATCATAGTAGGCCAGTAATAGCCTATTCTTTTTATTTTAAATTTCATTTTGGGTCCAGCTTAGTGTGCACCACAGAGACTGTCATAGACTTCGCTTACAACCAATTTGGATTCTCCAGGACCAAGGAATCTTAGCCATAGCTGTCATAGGATCTTTGATATAGGGTGTCACTGACGTATGCATACGACAGTGCCCTTTTCACGAGTTGTCTTCTTTGCGACTTGTCCTCAGGGAGCTTCCTGTATTTGAAGTAGTCGACAAACATCTGGCGCTAATCTTCCTCTTGTTCATCTGTCATCACTGATGAGTCGGGTATGTATTCGGCTGATCTTTCGGGGAATTCAAATGGTGCTATTTGTTGGCTATAGTGCCCTCAAGTCAATTATTGTAATCGCAGGCAGGTGATTATGATTATTGAGGGAGGACCTATACGGGTAGAACAGTTTTACTCAAAATGATAGTATGCTATCTGGTTTGTCTATATCATCATGTACATGCATTATGTGGTATTAAAGATCACTATTACATATTGATAGAGCCTCTAGGATTCTTGCTTGACTACCAGCATTATGATGGCGATCATATACGTGAGAGTTGGGTGGTCTATAAGCACATCCTTAAATGTCCCTAGTCGTGGGAGTATCGAGACTGGGCATTGATACTCCATAGTAGACTAGTGTATACTTATCGAGCCTCGAAGAGAGGCGGTAGCCGGTCTTACAAGCCATTGGTGTTATTCAGTCACCTAAGATAGTATACAAGTGCTCTTTAGGTTATGAGTACAATGGACGGACTCGCCGGGAACATGCTAGTTGGTATTATACCTATTGTTAGATAGCAGTTCCCAGATGACATGTGTACGGTTAGTCTGTCGATCTGAGATCGTCATTTGTCTCGTGTGAGTTCCCACTGTGCTTTGATTACTACTCTACCATGGCTCAAAGGAGTCGTGCAAACAGGTTTTAGTTGGGTATAGTCCTGAGCCACATGGAGGCAGTGAGCGGATCGTCGGGGATTCGTCTCTCCCGGTATTGGGGGTTGATATCGTGTAGTGCACAGGTGGCCATCACCAGAAATCCATGGCTAAGGTAGTCAAGAATTACTGATTTGGATCAGTAGTTTCTTAGTTGGTGATGGGCTTCATACCGATACGAAATGTCGCGTTATTAGGGGTCTGACTTTATCCACCCCTCTAGACTCGATATGCGATACTCTTAGACGAACAGACCGGACCATACGGAGATTGTCACGGACAGGCTCAGTAGGGGTTCGGATGAGTTTGCTCGTCGGCCTTCTTTTCGCTCAATACCTGGGTAACTGTTACGTACAGCTTGTGCCGCTAACATGCTTTTGGTTAAACCCACTACCAATATATTGACGAGTCTTTAGAGTCCCACACAGAGGGTTTCCCTGCTTCGGACAAAACGATGTAGAGGCCGTATGGTTTTACTGCAGGATTCGATCATATACGTGCACTTATGCACATATCAGGATTCGGACGGATAATACTAGTGGGCTTTGGTTTAAGCCGGATTCTAATATTATATTATTGGATTATTTTCGTCTCATTGTATTCGTATTTTGTCGGAATACGGGTATGTATATATGGATGAGGGGTATTCTTGTAATTTATTACAAGTTGCTTCTAGAAGATTACACCTCATTTTAGTTTTAATCATTTTTTATAAATGGTTAAATGAGGTGGAGGATGAGATGTTGTGAGCATTTATTCAAGCATGCTGTCACGACCCGAAAGTACGGAACGTGACTGGCACTTAGATTACGAGATATCTAAAGGCGTAACGTAACCAAAGTCAGCCAAAGCCCAGAAAAATCTAAACCAAAATCAAAAGAGTGAAGGAAACCTTTCATGAAAATGACTTTGAAATCAATTAAGTTGCATTTAACCCCTTTTTAAAAACATTAAAAAAATTTCCGAAAATTTCGGCAGAGTCTCCTTTGTAAATACTATCCCCCAAAATAGGTACAACAAGATATAAAAACCTGTAATAACAAAATGGCATCCCCAAGCGGGAGCTAGCTCTTCGCCCAAGGCGGATTACAACCACACGCAATATATATGTAATATCAAGCAAATGAGCATAAAGAAATGCAAAATATAAGAAAAACACAGCGTCGGCTCAAGTGAGCTCGACCCCAAAGAAACCACATATACATAAATCTCTCAATCTCATCACTAGGTCGCATATACAAATAAGAAGTGGTAGATGGAGAATACTAGATACAAAAATAGTACAAAAAGAGATAAAAGTGCTCTCGCAACCCACCTACGAGCAATGTCGCGAGTCTGAGCACAAGAAGTCAATAAGATAAGCCACCGCTACAAGGCTGATGAGTCCGACCTACAAGACACTGTGGCACAACGGGGGTGAGTTGCCAGCTCATGAATAGAATATAATATCTAGTAAGGCTATCGTAAGAATGCACGCAAATGCGTCACAACATGTATGTCCAGATGTGATGTAATACCTCTAGTATGCATGCACATGTATGAAATATCAATACTAAATCTTTAAGTGTTTTAAATTCTATGAGTTCTGCATTCTTACTTTAGAAAAAAATATCTATGCAATAGCTAAGTACCATCGTGAAATCATCTGAAAACCGTGTCAAGCATCGACACCAAATATGAAAATACATCTGTCTCAATGTCTCACTGTATCAATGTCTTAATATATATCGGGCTCCGTCAGTCCGGATCGGCCCATATCATCAAATCTCACGACAATGGTCGGTATTCTCCGGATATCCACCGCGCCAGATATCACCGGTAGGTAGTCTTCCTCTGCCAGGCTCATCGTCTACAACTCGATCTTCTGGCCCCGGGTACCATACCGGGCCCACCATGTACCCGAGACGGTTCATCCACTCCTCAAATCGGGTCTCAAAATCCACAGAAAACATGAAGACTTATGGTGGACGACTCATACATCACGAGAAAACCGCAACTTTGTTTTAAAAATGATAATAATAAGCTTTTGTTAAATTCTTGCGGTTTTCCCTTAAATCCTGAAATCGCAGCAATACTGAAATCCTCAAGAAAATCATAATACCCAACATGTTGTATATGATAAATGTCTATGATATCAAGGTATGCGATGTGATTTGTGGCTAGAATTCTATGTGAGTATGATGATGATGCAAGGTATATACAGGCTATGCGATTTCATATATCATGTATAATGCAAGTGGTGATACTAAACTAAACAGGTTCTACAGTGCTCGTGGCATGGAAATTACAAAAGGCGTGTGTGTCACATGAATAGTGCGCATGCAACAGGACCCAATGGTAATGGTGTACGTGTCCTACGAGGTGATATCACACATGTGTATATGGATATCCATGCAAATCTAGCAGACGAGTAGCTATAAAGGTATGCAATGTGAATGAGGGGGTTTAACAAACTAACAATGCATATTGTTGCAAGTAATAAAGTAATTCTAACTATAGGGCACCTCGCGCCATCCAGACGATTCCCCCATAGATGAATACATCTACTCACCTGAATACCTCGCTAATCTGATCCAACCACCGCTTTGCCTTTGCGCGCCGCGTCCGATATTTCCGCAACCGTTCCTAGAATTGCATAACAAACAACATAAGATTATAGATTCTTGAAATGACGCAACCCATAATATGAAAAGATCGACGCTCTTGAATTAATCACAACGTGCACTCGGTGCGCGGAAAACACACGAAAATCGCTAAAACCTTAACTAAAATCGTCATTTCGGGGCAACCGCCAAAACTAAAACCCGACTAGACAAAACTCCGCATTCGCACACACTAATAGTCGTATGAGATGATAATTGTATCACCAATATATCTCAATAAGATCACCTCCTATTTTTTTTGAAAATCTAGTAAGCATTGACATAGCAATTTCGATGCAAATATCGCGATTTAACGATATAGCGATCGCTACATCGCACAAACAACCAATATAACAAAGTAGATGGCCATAATACTAACTTAAACCCACTTATCCTACATCAAACCCTAATTAGAACATCAACCCTTCTCTTGAAATTCATGAGCAAGCAAATTAAACCAAATTTCACACTTAAACTACTAAATCTAGCAAATTTAAACCACAATTTGAACATTAGATGAGAATTATACCTTACAAGTTGAACCCTAACTTGCACTTGACCTTGAAAGATGCCTCCTTTCACCTTGTTTTGAACAAATTAGGGTTTGGAAATAGGTGGAATAAGGATTAGGTTTGAATTTGTGAAGAAATTTGTTGATTTCGGTGGATTTTTGAAGATTTTTGAAGGAATTATGAAGCAAGAAGGGGAAAAATGAGAACTGAAGCAAGGGAGCTCGGCCTGAGGTGTAGGAGGTGAGTGGTGAGGGAATGGTGTAGAAATTTCTATGCAAAAGCTATCTTCCAAAGTCAATTAATGAATGTTACATCATTTTTTTACAAAAAAAACCCTTTTTAATGCATTTTTAAACCATAGAACCAAAATTCTTGGAATGTTTTGGTAAAATTTTTGTTACTAATATATTTTAGTTTATGATGGTTCCTAATAATGTAATTTACCCAATTAAATTTGTATTTATCACTAATTTAATGTATTTTTAAAAGCTTAAAATAATATTGAAAATAATTAATTAAGGAATTTTTTTTAATAACTAGAAAATTTTAAGTGACAATTTAGTGACCAAATTTTAGCAATATCTTATCTAAATTTTGTATAATTAGGCCTATATTGAAAAATACTTATTTTGACTTTTTAAGGAAAAGACTGCTTATTTTGCCGATTACCGAAAAACTGCCTAAACGATTTTCGAAGCGTTACACATGGCTTTGTGCTGACTCATGCTATGACTCATGTGGTGACTCATAGACACTATTCTAGCATGCTTGATATTTGTAAGTGTTGTGAGATATTTTCTTTACTAGAGGATTCATTCTATTGGTTCACACAACACTTAGCCATTTTTTCTTGAGTTGCTTCACACTCTCATCCTCAAGCTTCTTCTTCTACCTTCACCCTTCAAGTCTCATGTGTTGAGAAACCTAGGGTGTTTGGAGACAAATTAATCCATCATTAGATTCTACATTCTCTACGCTATCTAGTTTAGCGAACTAGGTATCCTAGTTACCTCGGCTATAAGGTAGGAACTCGGAATACAAATCCTCAGTGGATCATCTTCGATGGAAGGAGACCGAAGATCAAGCTTGATCATGGAGGCCTCTAGGAGCTTGGGATGATAGTTAAAGACCGAAGGACACGGATCATTAGGTATAACCTTTCTAAACTCCTCTATATGTTTGCTAGCTTAGGGTTAATGGTCGCTCTGATACTATGTTGGGTTATGCCAGCACCCTGGCCATCAAACCGTGGTCGATTGCGGAATAAAATTTTTACAAACTGACGCTAGAATAATCCGTAGCCATGGTTTGATGTCCAGGGCACTGGAATAACCCAAAATGGTATCAGAGTCAACCCATAAACCCTTAGCTAGCAGTTTAAACGATATTTAATATAACGAAACCGAAACAACTCCGAAACAATACGCACAATATTCTAGTTTCTGTCGAAATTTTTTAGTCATCTAAAATTTTTTTAAAACAATTGCAGAAGGCCATTTATGTTGTATCTAGAACACCCTCAAAATACGAGCCCCAAATTCAAAAAGTTGGCCGGCGAGAATGCATGAAATACCGGCGCTGCCGGTTTTCTAAAGGTCTTAGGTCTTGATTTTTTTTGGTGTTCTGGAATCTTGAATATTGGGTTTCATGTATTGTTTGTTTTTTCCCAAATTGCATATTATGTTATCTGATGGTTTGGGGAAATACGGAGTATTTCGAAGTTGATATTTTTAACACTGTTTAAAAGTTTTCAGTACATACATTACTATCTGTGACCGTGAATGTCATTAGAGCGGTATAACTCATCTAATTGCTATATGTTCTTTTAGACGGGTTTGTGAACATGACATTCATGTTGATATTCTGTGTTGTGCTGAGCTTGTGGTTGGATTGTCGTGGTGGATAGCCAGTGGTGCAATGATAGTTGTACAGTTCAGATTCTTTTGTACATTTGATATTGCGGGGAGAGCGTCTGACATGTGGACTGGAGTCTTTGCCCGTTTATATATTATTTGTTTGGGGCATGACCGGGTTGAGGTTGATGTCACCTTTCTACATATTATTTTCTTTTTCTGTACTAGGATTACCCCGCGGTGGAGTGCTCGAATAGCCGGGTTCTAGAGGGCAACGGCCCCGCATCTCATGGCATTGAGAAAAAGGGGGCCTCACTCTAAAATTGGTGGGCTATTCGACGCATTCATAGGGGGTACAGGTTGACCCATGGAGGGGTGCCCAAGTTACTGGATTCCGTGAAGTGCTGGGTGGCCCATTCACGTTGTTGATTGGGGTTGCCTCACTTCTGGGATTGGCGGGTAACTTGCTGCACTCGTAGAGGTCTAGGTTTTCATTGCACAGGTTATCCACACGACAGGGAACGTCGGGTCTCAATTGAGGCTCAAGTGAAACCTGAGGCTCCAAGATTATTCACCATTCTGTGTTGCTTGCTGAGATTCTGTGATGTTGCTTATATCATGCCTGGGATGAATGTTATATATATTTATATATATGTATATATACTAGTAGATGTTGTATATGTTTTGCATCCGCGCTAGTCCATCCCCCGCTCTGCCGTTAGTTAAGTAACCTAATGGTGCATGATGGGCCCCCATGGCAAATGCGGATGGCATATACGTATATTGTATTTTTGTTATTTTCTGGTGTGATATCGATTAATTGATGGGACTGCATTAATTCCGATTAACGTACAGAAAACAAATCAATATATGATGTTGTTGGAACCAAGTTTTTAAAAACCGACATATAGACGATTCCTTCTGCATTGCACAGCGGTATTCGAATATGAATATCCAGCACCTTGTTCATCTCAGAAAACTGCAATTTGATACCGTTCATTCATTATCTATTTTTGTATATATCGGTGCTATTAACCAGTGTCAGCTCAGTAATATAGATTATAGTTATCCATGATACAATACTGGAAACACATTCAAAATCACGGAGATAACATTTGGAAGCCGACACCACAAACAGAACAGAAAACCGATCGATACCCAAAGAGTTCTTTTGCAACAAATATTGTGGACACAATTTTGGTCCAACACATAGCATGTGTGCACTAGCTCTTTGGTGACATGGACCCTGGTAGGGTTGCCATGACATGATGAAATTGTGCATGTCAGGAACATGAGCATTAAATGCTAAAAGAGATGATGTGATTTAAAGCATCAAGATTTCCCTCTAAAAGCTACCAAGCAACCCAGGTTGTTATCAAGAAATCAAACAATGCCAGTAGACTTGTGGAGTGCACTAGAGATCACCACATCAAAACGAGTCCCACACCTCAAGAAACGACCGGCGACATCTTCAGAATGACCGGCGGCACCGGGCCTACCAAGGAGAAAACACTTCATCTTTTGTCCGTTCACTCATTGTTTTCCCATCTTCCTATTTTTATTATTTGTTTATTTTTTTTTGAGCCTATAAATACAAGATCAATGGGCAAGGGGAAGGGATACTTTTTTTTTTTAGTTTTGCTTTAGAGCACTTGTAATTTGCTTTTCCTTTGAACTCTTGAGCTCTTACCCCTTTGTCTTGACCTTGCAACTTCTTCATTGAACTTGCAAGCTTAAGATTTAGGTTCTTGAATTCAAGATTAGTTGTATCTTGTTTAAAGTTCAATAAAAGTTCTCATTTCATTACATATGTCTTGCTTTCTACATACTTTGAACTTGTGAAATCCTTGCTTTACTTTGATCTTGCAACCTCTTAAGTGAGCTTGCAATCTTAAAATTTGGTATTTTGATTTCATATTGGTACGGGATTAAAGAACCGTTGAAGGAATTTGCACGTTTGATTTATCGGTTCTCTCTTTGTCTTTTCTTTTCTTGCAATTTTTTTGTTATGTTGCCTTACCCTTTTCTTTTTTATTTTGGTATTGTAAATATGTGTGAGTAATTGATTTAATTATTAAGGGTAGAATATGGTTAGTTTTTGTTAGGAGATGTGTTTGCTAAAACCTTAAAAACCTTAACTTTGCAATTGAAACTTCAAGCAAACCACTCGCAATTCCGCTCCGTTAGGCACCTTATCCTACCACGATAGCGGTGAATCCTAATCGTGACCGGATTGCGAATGGTTTGCCGAAGGCTAAGGTCAAGAGACAACAATGAAAGGACAAGGGACAAGAAATACGGATTTAGCTCAAAATCGCAAATACTGTATTTCAAGTTCCCTAATCCACGTTGTTGCATATTGCCTTAGTGTCAATATCAGAATCAAGGTCTATAAGGAAGCAGCAAATATCATCCTAACACAAGCTAACCTATAACTACCCCTAACAAGTCTTTTTATTAAACATATCATTGTTACGACACTAAGTATAACAAACAACCCAAGTTACGGTATTAACTCGTTAAAACAAGCTAAAAAGCCTACCATCTCCCTGCGGACGACCCGTACTCATCGCGGCTCGCTACCCGCGACACCGTCTTTGATTGCGGTAATTTCAAATTCTTTATAAATACGACACGGTGAAAACTCTTTCAATTAAATGGCACTGTTGCCGGGGAGACAGTAACGCTTTTAAACTTGTAGTCTCGGGTTAATTTTTGAATATTTTGTACAAAACTAACTTTCTAACAGATTCAACGGATAAAACACATTCTTTTTAAACCGACACGAGAACTAAAAACAATGATGTTCTCTGGATTTTTAATCTGCTAACACACTGTGTTTTAACTTGGAAATCAAAGTATAAAAGTGGAATACTATTGTTACATAGAGAAAACACACAAAATTTGAGCACCAAACTTGCAAATTAGACCGGCGAGAACTTGAATATTCCCGATCTCACCGGTTTTATGGTGGGTTTTGAAAATTGGTTTTTTGTGTTGCCTCCATTGTTCTGTTAGTATTCCATTTTTATTGTTTGATTTTCTTAATTATTTATGTTAAGAACTTTGGTTATCTATATCGCTTTCTAGCTCAAATATCCTTATTTTTCCGATATTTGCAGATTTGACGGATTGACAAGCAGCGATCGTGCGGAGCAAGGACGACGTTTTCAAGTATAAGGGGATTGATCACTTTGGTGCCAAAGATCCGGGTAGTTTGACCCGCGCAAGCATACCATTCAAACACTCGGAGGTAATATCAACACGAGTTTCTTAAACTCAACTCTTTTGGTACGTATCTTTCTAAACTTCCTCTTCTCAAATCTGACGCTCCATTATTCATATCTTTGCAGGATTCTTTGCAACATTGCCGCAATAGCCAAAGAAAAAAAACTAATTGTATTTGTTGCAGCGCCACATTTAAAGTAAAAAAAATTGATTGTTTGATAACAAAACTTTGTTGATTTGCGTATTGCATCATTAATAGGGACTTAAGGGGCTATAACACCAATTCAGATTGGGTGGGGATTTCATCACCCTTCCTAAGACCCCGGAAATCACTAATTGCATAAGTGTCACCTCAAGCTTAATAAAAAATATTTAGACTCAGCCAACTAAGGACTTGTTGCGCTAAATAGGACAAAGGAAGATTGTGGGCATTCGGTCGTTTATCTAAACATAAGTTTTGTGGTAACTAGGGTAGACAAGTGAGGAGGTAACTTTAAAAGGCCCGTCTTACGTTGATTCATGAGCGGAACCCTCCTTACCTCACTTGTGCTTACCTGGCCACAACTGGCTGTGAAGAGGCGATTTGAGGGTTATCTCACAATTTTTCACTTTGGAACAGTTATGAGCAGGTCTAGTGGACTTAGAGAACCATAGTCTAGGTATTGATTGTGCATTTGTTACTGTGTATTTGTGATTGTGTTTTTTGAACTGTCGTTTCATTTTCACATTCTTGCGAAACAAACACAAATTCGCCATTTTTACCACCTTCCCCTAATTTTTTCTCTACTTTCGCTTTCTTACCCTCATATTCTACGCTTTGACTACACTAAAACCCGTTTAGTGTATGTCCGCTTGGACTAGGGACCTTAGTGCCCGTTTAGTCCACGTTTCGTTAGTCGCTACGGACTACGCGATCGACACCGCAGTCGAAACTCCTTCCATGCCTCTTTCACCTTTACCCTTGCCGGTCAACTCCGACATTGACCGTGATTCTGTCCATACTTCTTTACCTTCACTTTCACCAGACTCTTCTTCCGAGATGTCAGGATTTCCTCCTAACATCCCTTTACCTCCCCCGGGAATTATTCCACTCCATTAAACCTCTTTTTGAAGCGCTACAGTGAATTGCACTCCAAGATCGATTCTATCTTACCCGTGCCGCACTCCCTACCTATCTTTCACTTCCACCGGCCAATGGGAATAATTTTGAAATTAAGCTTCACTTCATCAACATGTTGCCCAAATTTCACGGGCTTGAATCCGAAGATGCATATATCTTTATCAATAAATTCCAGAACGTTTGTGCGATGATGAAGACAACCTAACTGTCTGATGATGCTATACGGCTATGAGTTATTCCTTTCAATTTGTGCGAACTTGCTGAAAAGTGGCTGTATAGCACCACATTTCATTCGATGGCCGGTTGGGAAGAGTTTCTAAAAGCGTTTTTGAAGAAATTCTACCCAAATCATAAGACCGTACTGATTCGAAACGAAATTAACCAATTCACCCAGCTTCCAACCGAACCTTTTTGGAAGTGCTTTGACTGGTACAAGGACCTCCTTGTTCAGTGTCCTTATCACGGTATAGAAAAATGGCAAGTTTGCCAAACTTTATATGAAGGCCTGAATCCAGCAACTAAGCAGTTGCTGGAAACCATTTGTCAAGGCCACTTCCTATCCAAATCTGATCTGGAGGCTTGTCAATTCTTTGACGATCTTGCGAAGCAAACGATGCAGTGGGAGAGCACCCGACCGAACACCTCAACTTCTTCTTCTTCTACTTCTTCAGGTCTCTCTAAGACAGGAGTTCATCAACTCGATATCTCAATTGCAATGAAGGCCGAGATGGCTGCAATCACGCGGAAACTGGAAGCAATTGAGAGAAAATTCTCATCTCCTTCTTCTGCCCTTGTTCTTTCCCCTCATACCATTTGCGCTTGTTGTTCGAATCCATCTCATTTGACCAAAGAGTGTCCTTACAATCCACAATCTCAAGGACAGGATCAGGTTAATGTTGCATTTCAGCAAAGACCAAGAAATGATCCATACTCTTCCACATACAATCCCGGTTGGAGGAAGCATCCAAATTTCTCCTGGAATCATAATCAACATCAATTCCAAAGGTCTCCCCCTCAACAACAACAAGCTCAACAAAAATTTCAGCAGCCTTTCCAACCCCAACCTTTTCAGAATCCGATGAACAACTTTGCACCCTGCAACAATTCTTTTCCTCAAAACAACTTTGTTCCGTCAAATAACGATAAGGTTTCCTCGCTGTAACGGAGTCTAGAGGATTTTGTAAAGCAATCGACTCAATCCACCGCCAACATACAGTCTTCTATTCAGTCTCTGGTGCAACACACCGCTGCACACGGCCAAAGCATCAAGACCATTGAAGCCCAGATTGCACAGTTGAACGCGGCTTTAAGAGAGCGAAAGAAAGGAAGGCTTCCATCTCAACCACTCCCAAATTATGGTCACCCACATAATGTACATACTGCTCTTGAACAATAGAACTATAATGTGAGTGTTGTGACTATGTTGAAATCTGGAAGAATGCTGAACAAAAACATCAGCACATGAATTGATGATGATGACACCCCGGCCATTTCTTCCACTCCTTCTTCTTCTGAGCCTATTCTCCATTCTTCAAAAAGCTCTTCTTCTACAATTGCTGCTCCGAATGGATCCACATCTTCCATTTCCAAACCGATTGAGGTCTAATAAACAAAATCCACAAATGGAGAAGATTCTGAAGTTGTTCAAACAGGTTAACATCAACATTCCCCTGTTAGATGCAATCTAACAAGTCCCCTCCTATGCTAAAATCTTGAAAGACTTGTGCACTAAGAAGAGGAAATCTTAGGTACCAAAGAAGGTTTTCCTAGTTAATAACGTGAGTGATGCTCTCACCCAAAATTTACCACAAAAACGGAAGGACCCTGGCTGTCCTACGATTTCAATCACCATTGGAGATAAGAACATCAACCGTGCTCTTTTGGATCATGGTGCCAGTGTTAACATGCTTCCTTATTCTATATATGAGAAACTAGGTGTAAGAGAACCGAAACCTGCACATTGTACTCTTCAAATGGCCGACCGATCTATCACCCATCCTAGGGGTAATCTAGAGGATGTGTTAATAAAAGTTGGGGACTTCATATTTCCCGTTGACTTCACTGTTTTAGATACACAACCTGTAGCTAACCCCCTGAATAAAATTCCGGTGATACTCGGTCGCCCATTCCTTGTAACCTCAAATGCTGTGATCAATTGTCGAAATGGTTCGATGAACCAATCTTTTGGCAATATGACAATTGAACTCAACATTTTTAGGTTAGGGAATCAGCCATCCGAACCAAGTGCTCATATACTAGATGTATGTTCCATTCAGGAGATCGCCCCCGAGGACTGTGAATTTGAGGAATTCTTGTTTGATCATAGTAATATTGACGCCACCAGTGCGTTCCTTTTTGAACCCACTGCTGCTTCCGCTCACGACAACGATTACGGGTGCTTCATGTTTTCAAACGATCATGGCTTGTCACCACCCGAGTTTGAATCTTCGAATGTGTTAATTGAACCATCTGACTCGGTCTCATACACTCACTTTGAGCCCCTGTTGGAATCTTTTGAGTTCGAAACATTTTCTCCAATCTTGCCATCAGTCATTTCACCTCCGATGCTCGAACTCAAACCTCTGCCGTCTCACTTCAAGTATGCTTCCTTAGGTGAAAACAAGACCCTCCCAGTTATCATCTGGGCTTCTCTAGCTCTAGAGTAAGAGAAAGCCCTTCTCACGGTCTTGCAATCCAATCGGCAAGCATTCGGCTGGATGATGACGGACATCAAGGGGATTAGTCTCCTGATCGTTGAACATCACATTCACCTGATGGATGATGCCAAACCAGCTAGGGATCCACAGAGGCAATTAAATCCAGTCATGAAGGAGGCTATGAAAAAATGAAATCGTCAAATGTCTGGATAGTGGTATCGTTTACCCTATTTCAGATAGCCAATGGGCTAGTCCTATACACGTTGTCCCTAAGAAGTCGGGCATTACAGTCATCACAAACGAGGCGAATGAGTTGATCCCTACTGGCACCCAGACCTGGTGGCGAGTATGCATTGATTATCAAAAACTCAACGCCGCAACACGGAAGAATCACTTTCCGCTGCCATTCATTGACCAGAGCTCGAAAGATTAGCTGGACATGAGTATTACTATTTTCTGGACGGTTACTCAGGCTACAACCAGATACCCATCACCGAGAAAGACGAGGACAATGTTGGATATAGTGCCATCAGAGTCAATTATTGGATCACAGGCACGTGATTGCAATGATTGAGGGAGGACCTATACCGGTAGGACAGTCTTACTCAAGATGATAGTATGCTATCTGGTTTATCTGTATCATCATGTACATGCTTTAAGTGACCTTGCAAATCACTATTACACGTTGATGTAGCCCTTAGGATTCTTACTTGACTACAAGCAGTATGATGGCGATCATATACGTGAGAGTTGGGTAGTCTATAAGCACATCCTTAAAGTGGTCCTTAATCGTGGGAGTTTACTCCATTAGTAGACTAGTGTATACAGTCGATACCCCGACGAGGGGCGGTGGCCGGTCTCATAAGCCATTGGTGTTAGTTGGTTCACCTAAGATGTATACAGGTGCTCATTGGGTTATGAGTACACCGGACAGGACTCGCCGGGAACATGCTAGTTGGTATTATACCTAATGTCAGCAGTTTCCTGGTGACATGTGTACAGGTTAGTTCCTCGAACTGAGATCGTCAGTCTCGTGTGAGTTCACACTGTGCTTTGATTACTACGCTACCACGGCTCAAAGGAGTCGTGCAAATAGGTTTTAGTTGGATACAATCCCGAGCCACATGGAGGCAGTGAGCAGATCGGCAGGGGTTTCGTCTCTCCCGTTATTGGGGGTGAGATCGCGCTGTGTCTAGGAGAGCCATTACACGAAGTTCTTGGCCAAGGCAGGAGATTTACTGGTAGGTATTCCAGTAGTATCTCAGGGTGTTCTAGGCTACACTCCGACACGACTTGTACCTCTTTTGGGGGTCTGACTTTTACCAACCCCCTAGGCCCGACATGCGATGCTCATAGACGAACGGACCGGACTGTACGGATATTGTCACTGACAGGCTCAGTAGGGTGTTAGGATGAGTTCGCTCATCGACCTCCCTTTTGGTCAATACCTGGTAGCCCGTTACGTATGGCTAGTACCACTGACGAGCTAGTAGTTAAATCCACAGCCAAAGTATTGACGAGTCTTTAGAGTCCCCCACAGACAGTTTCTCAAGTTTCGGGCGAAACGTTGTAGAGGCCGTATGGATTTATGGCAGGGTTCGAACATACGCGTGCACTTATGCACGTGTTATGGTTCGGACGGATAATACTAGCGGGCTTTGATTTAAACCGGATCCTAGTATTATACCGTGTAGATTTTGTCTCATTACCTTTGTATTCGGTCGGAATACAAATGCGGGTATCTATATACAGTTGCGGGGTTATCCTGTAATTTATTACGGGATCGCTTTTTAAAGTTGCCATTTTGCATTCCGTTTCGGCCATTTTTCCTTTATTCCTTCTTGGCTGAATTTTTATGAAGAGAAGGGGTTTCTTGCAAAAATGGCATTTAGCAAAATGCAGGGTTTTTTTTGTGGTGGCGGCGTCTCCAGCAGATTTTTGGAATACTCTTGATGAGATTGATTAATTTGTGCATCATTGCTTGCTTTTATGGTGAATGGATTGAAATAGACTTTGTTGTGACATTTTTGCTTATCATCACCTCTTGCTTTTTCCTACACTCACCTCCCTTCACAATCTTCTCCCCATATATTTTTCTTCTCTGGCCGAGCACAGAGAAGGAGCTGCCCCATTTTTTTGTGAAGGATTTTGATTCATTTGATGATGCACATAAGTCCTAAGTTCATTCCAAAGCTCATTTTCATCACACTTCTCCATTTTGGCAACTTCAATTAACCCTCGAGACAAAGCGTTCTACACTTAGTCTACTTCAACCTTGGACACGTCGGCTAGCAAACTTCCTGTCTGAATTGCTTCGGATGAAGCGGGAGCCCGTAAAAAGACTCGAAGATGTGGTGCCCTTCCGACGAGGAGACCGGAGATCATAGAAGCCGCGAGGAGCTTGGGATGGTGGCCAAAGACCGAAGGACACGGATCGATCGGTATAGCTTTTCTATCCCTCCTCTAGATTGCTATTTATAGGTTAATGGTTCGATCCGGGATTAAAGTCTGCGATAGCGCCAGTTTCAAGTTAAGAAAAAGTTTTTGTTTCCGCATTTTGGCCTCGGACAGAAGGCCGGGGCGCTACCGTAGACTTATATGGTATCAGAGCCATGCCATTAGCCACGCCATTAACCTTTACTAGCTTGTTCTAACGTATTTAAAATATCGATCGAACAAAATTTCCGAAACCGCAATTTCAAAAATGATGTTTCTGTCGAAATTTTTTTGTGGTCGAAAAATTATTTTGAGTGTTGCAGAAAATCAGGCAGGCTTTTTTAAGAAATCTGAGAAAATTTGGTACACTGATCTCACCATTGCGCCGCGGAACCGCGGCATTACCCTTGTTTTGGCCGCAGTTCCGCCGCACAACTGTAGCATCAGGGCACCATTTTTCCTACAGTGATTTCTGACTTGGAAATGAGGTTTCTGGAATATTTTGTTTGGGCCCAGATTTTGTTTGAGTGCTGGATTTGTGCTTGGGGCCCACTTCGGGAAATTTTGTCGATCGAAAATTTTAAACATGTTAGTTCACAGTATTTACATTATATCTGCGACCGTGAATGTCATTTGATCGGTAAATCTTGTCTAATCGTTATAGCCCCTTTAAACGGATTTGCGAACGTGACATTCGCGTTGATGTTCTGTGTTGTGCTATGATGTTGCGGATTTGTCATGGTGGATAGCCTGGATGCAATAGTAGTACGGTTTGGTTATATTTGTACATTTGATATTGCGGGGCGAGCGTCCGACATGTGGACTGCCGTCACTGCCTGTTTGTATATTATTCTTTTGGGGCACGACCGGGCTGAGGTCGATGTACCCGTTGTATATATTTTACTTTCTATACTAGGATTACCACACGGTGGGGTACACGAATAGCCGGGTTTTAGAGGGCAATAGGCCTGCATCTCATGGCTTTGAGATGGAGGGGGCTTTACTCTAGAATTGGCGGGCTATTCACCGCACTCGGAGGGGGTATAGGTTGACCCAAGGAGGGGTGCTCAAGTTACCGGATTCCGTGAAGTGCTGGGCGGTCCATTCACTTTGTTGAAGGGGGCTGCCTCGCTTCAAGTTTTGGCGGGTAACTTGCCGCGCCCATAGGGGTCTAGGATTTCATTGCACAGGCTATCCACATGACCAGGAGAACGTCGGGTTTCAGTAGCGGCTCTGTGAAACCCGGGGATCCCAGATTATCTGTATTGTTCTGTGATTCTTATTACATTTCTGTGTTGTTGCATTTTATCACGCCATGAGCGATTATTATATATTGATATATATACTAGTAGATGTTGTATATGTTTTACATCTGCACTAGTCCAGTCCCCGCTCTGTCGTTAGTTAAGTAACCTAACGGGTGATGACGGGACCCAGTGGCGAATGCGGATGGTATATACGTACATCGTATTTTCGTTCTTTATTGGTGTGATCAATTGATGGGACTGCGTTGATTCGGATTAATGCAAGCTAAAAAAACCTATTTGATGTTGTTGGAACAATTTTCAAAAAGCTGTTATTGCAAGGACGTTCTCTTTTGTTTTGCACAGTGGTATTCGGTTATGAATATCCAGCACCTCAGTCGACGAGGTAAGGGCCGAGATCCCTTCACCGGGAGTGACCCCTTAGACAGAAGTTTGCGTGAGGGTAATAACTTCACTATAGTCGATTACTTTTTGCTTTGCATCGTGGTATTTAGTTGGAATATCCTGCACCTCATTCTACGAGGAAAGAGCCGAGATCCCTTCACCGGGAGTGACCTCTTTAGCAAAGGTTTTCGCCACTATTTTTTTTATAGAAAGCTATCCGGTTCCTTCAACGATATCAAGTTCATTACGTTAAAGGTTTTTCGCCAAAAACCATTCGTAGCCCTCCGTCATTTCAGAAAGGTAGCACTTAGTATTCATGCTATGTATGTTGGCCTTCGTCAAGGCATAATGTATGGTAGCTATTTGTTACTTTTCTGCTGCATAGATAGATGCGTTGGTTTGGGATAGTCGTACTACTATTTTGGCCTTCGTCAAGAGTATGTACGGGTGGGTTCAAATTAACCTGGATAATGACTGGTTGAACTTGACATGTGACTTATGATATGTTGGCCTTTGTCAAGGTCATAAGAGCATGGGGTAAAAATCACATCGGGAGTTTCTAAAGAAAATGAAACTTGCCAAGCATGCGCATACCTTCTGGAGTGTGATAACGTGAGTGGATTCCATCACGTTATCATGCGATGATAGTTGGATCCCGATTCCCACTGATGAGTTGGTTTACTTATCGGGTGATCCTGACTAATTCTTTTTTTAGGTTTGGAGGAGAATTTGAGGTTACAGTGGGAGGTTTCCTGATTAGATAAAGTGATAACCATTCTGATCTAGGTTAGAGTGCACGCTGAGTGTTTCTTTTCTCTCTCTCTTTGGCAGCGACCATGGCCCGACCCTAGACTATGACTCAGTGACCAAGTTGACCGAACCTTCTTAAAACACTGGCTTTTGGATTGTCTGAGTTGCATACCTCATTGCCACTCCTACTTTTACCCTTTTCTCCAGAACACCCCGTATTACTACGAACATCCACTTCCATTGGATAAAACCATCATATAGTTATATACGAACTCGAAGGAACTTGTTCCAGATTCGAGAATGGTTTCCGGTTCTGGAGAAAATGAATAAGACTATTCATTTGTCTTTTCCTTTTACCTTCTCTTAGGTTGCGAGTGTTTCTTGGATTTGGACGGTACACCTATTACGGTAATTGGATAGTCTTCTTCCAAACCATAGGCAGGTGCCGAACGGTAGGGAATGAAGAAAGCTGATTAGCCTAAGTGTGGTGTACAGAAGGTATTAAGTAAAGACAAATAAAGGAATTAGAACGAGGGCAAAGTAAATTGCGACTGCTATTCACGACCAAACTAAGTATTTCATTAGCACTCCCATTTCACCTTTGTATTTCTCCAGAACACTCCGTATCACTATGAAAATCCTCAGTTATTGGATACTCCATCATATAGTTATATACGAACTCGAAGGAACTTGTTCCAGCTCGGGGATGGATTCTGATTCAGGAGAAATAGGAATAAGGTTTATTCAGTTGTCTTCTATCTTTACCTTCTCTCGCATTGCGAGTGCTCCTAGGGATTAGGACAGTACACCTATTACGCTTATTAGATAGTCTTCTTCCAAACCATAGGCTGGTGCCGAACGGTAGGGAAGGAAGAAAACCATTTAGCCTAAGAGGGTGTACAGAAGGTAATGACTAAATACATATAAAAGGATTTGGAGAGATGGCAAAGAAATATACGGTTACAGTTGTGAATCTGATAATGGAAGAGGCATTACAAGGAATACCCGGATACCTCTATGAAACATTTTCAGTTTCACTGTGTATTGTTAATAGAAAACTGATTTCCCAATTAGTTCTTACTCCAGAGTATGTATTTACCAGGTATGATTCTCACATCTGTATGGTTTTTCAGATGATGAGTGGGAGTAAGCTATTGGGTATTAGGTGATTGTCTTCATTATATCGGGATTCGTTGTAATTGGTGATATTTGAGAAAATCGCCTGGGTTTTTGCTGGACGGCAAATATTTGGCTTTAAATATCCATTGTTATGCACCAATTTCAAATTGATATATCTGTACATTTATTTTTATAAAGTGAGATATAACCTTTTGAAATTATGTCCATGACATTTACCTATATCAGTTGATGGTTAGGTAAGGAGCATTCAACAGTGGTGTAACTCTTCAGAACCATAGTACTGTTTTCAACCTACGACACACAGGGAGTGAGTTATTAGACTCAGGGGACTTATACAGAGTATTGTATGTTGTCCAGTGTCCATTAGGACTGAGGGGTTGGTCCTCGTACTACATTCTGTATACTTGTGACTTCTCTGGGTTTTAGACAAGTGTTTCATAGAAATGCAAGATCTATGTTTTGAGAAGTTATAATTATAAGAATAAAGTAGAGAACCAGGTGTTGCAAATATCAGGATTCTTCAAGCTGATCGAAGATGTAGATACTTGTATTCGATATTCAGTTGATAGTAATGGTTTTTGAAAAACTTGTTTCTCTTTCAGGTTACTCATAATTGGATGCACTCCTAAGTTGAGTAATGTTGATCGGCCTCTCTCCATTTAGTTGACATGCACTGGAGACAGCTGCATAATTTGAATCTGGTTCAAATTAAATCAGTGCCTCTATTTCTATATTGGATATAGAACGGTTCATATCTTAACGATGTTAAGGTATGGGGAGTTGTCCGGCTTATGCTTAAAACCAGACTCTGGATAACTCAAGGCACGTTTCTGTAATGGCTGTTTGTGAGTTGACCCGGGCTATGACGAGGGTTGACTTTCTACCATCTGGAAGATCAATAGTGATATTGTTCTTGACTCGCCACAGTTTTAATAAAAATGGATTTTTTCAAAAAACAGTAGTGGGAGTATGGTAGAACTGGAAGTGATTCCAGAACCGCAAACGATTACTGAAAATTTGATAAGAACCTAAAGATTCAATCTGGTTTGACATTCCATTGGCCACTCCGCAAATATGATGGGTAACCTCAGGCACTCGAGAGGTACTTCGGTATGCTCAAGGACCGTGACAGGGAAGTTCTTGTTTACCCAGACTTGACACTACTGTTGTTCCACACTATGAGACCCGGCAGGAGGATGAGTATAGCGTCGTTCTAAACAAGCTTTAGAAATGCCCGTCTATATAACTCTGCCAGAGGGTTGTCGTGGTCAGTGGGAGCAGCGGAAGCATAGTGGACAAGTAGCTTATGTCTAGTTATAGACTAAAGCAGATATAGCGGAGATAGATCATCTATTTCTGATGTGACAGTCATAGGTTTGACTTCATCAGAATAGGGGATGGATCTGTTAAGAAGGTAGTAGGGTGTGATGTCCTGGTATTTGGATGACATACACAGAGTAGGAAGTGATATTCCTATACTACGATCGGTTATACTTTGGCTGTCACACAGTGGTTTCTCCACCTAGGACTTGGATATTATGTCAGACATTCTGGTTACTAGATCTATGGTTTTAGATCTAGATTTGGGTAGTTTCCCAATCTGGGTACTTAGACAACATTCTACAGGTGTTTTAGAATGGACGACTCCTAGTATAGTGGTGTACCTGCAGGTGATGGAGTCACCCTCTCTAAAGGTGTCTTACAGACTAAAGGGGAGAGAGATGCGCATGATTGGCAGATCACTTGCTTAGGCAATTGAGTTCATCATGAGATGTCAAGTACCACACCAGATGTTGTTTTTGCAGTAGATGCAATAAGTTGATAATAATCCAATCCTGAAGAAACAATCGGAAGCAGTTTTAGAACATAAGTGGATGTTCTAGGGATTTGATAACGGCAGCCTCCTTTAGGAGACGGTTATCATTCCAGGCTTACAAGGTGACCTGGATGACAGAGTGACTGTCAGAGTTATAGTTTTTCCTCTGACGAGGGGCAGTTGTTTTGGACAGGAGGTCCAAGCAGATACTGAGGGAAGCATGGCGCAGGATACTGATTAAGTTCAGTTGATGATACAGTCTAAGAAGTTTGGATTTGGAGTTTGTTTATGAACTAGGTCCCATCAGACATCCAAACATATTCTAAGACATGTATTGCTCATTTCGGGAGATGGCTTTCTCCATGAACTTGAGATAAAAAGAGAAATAGAAAGAAACATAAGGGCGGATCCACTCACTGAGGCTATTCCTCGAACGCAAAAGTTTCGCAAACGGGATTTGTGAGACTGATTAGTAGAGGAGTTGGGTGTTCGGTATCACACGGGCTGTGAGTATGCGACATCGCAATAATTAGCCCTGAATGCAAGTGGGAGATTGTTGGATATAGTTCCCTCAGAGTCAATTATTGGATCACAGGCACGTGATTGCAATGATTGAGGGAGGACCTATACCGGTAGGACAGTCTTACTCAAGATGATAGTATGCTATCTGGTTTATCAGTATCATCATGTACATGCTTTAGGTGACCTTGCAGATCACTATTACACGTTGATGTAGCCCTTAGGATTCTTGTTTGACTACCAGCAGTATGATGGCGATCATATACGTGAGAGTTGGGTAGTCTATAAGCACTTCCTTAAAGTGGTCCCTAGTCGTGGGAGTTTTTGTGACTGGGTATCGATACTTCATTAGTAGACTAGTGTATACAGTCGAGACCCAGACGAGGGGCGGTGGCCGGTCTCACAAGCCATTGGTGTCAGTTGGTTCACCTAAGATGTATACAGTTGCTCATTGGGTTATGAGTACACCGGACAGGACTCGCCGGGAACATGCTAGTTGGTATTATACCTGATGTCAGATAGCAGTTCCCTGGTGACATGTGTACAGGTTAGTTCATCGACCTAAGATCGTCATTTGTCTCGTGTGAGTTCCAACTGTGCTTTGATTACTGTCCTACCATGGCTCAAAGGAGTCGTGCAAACAGGTTTTAGTTAGGTACAGTCCCGAGCCACATGGAGGCAGTGAGCGGATCGGCATGGGTTTTGTCTCTCTCGGTATTGGGGGTGAGATCGCGCTGTGTCTAGGAGAGCCATTACACGAAGTCCTTGGCCAAGGCAGGAGATTTACTGGTAGGTATTCCAGTAGTATCTCAGGGTGTTCTGGGCTACACTCCGACACGACTTGTACCGCTTTTGGGGGTCTGACTTTTTCCAACCCCCTAGGCCCGACATGCGATGCTCATAGACGAACGGACCAGACTGTACGGATATTGTCACTGACAGGCTCAGTAGGGTGTCAGGATGAGTTCGCTCATCGACCTCCCTTTTGGTCAATACCTGGTAGCCTGTTACGTACGGCTAGTACCACTGACGTGCTAGTAGTTAAATCCACAGCCAAAGTATTGACGAGTCTTTAGAGTCCTCCATAGACAGTTTCTCAAGTTTCGGGCGAAACGTTGTAGAGGCTGTATGGATTTATGGCAGGGTTCGAACATACGCATGCACTTGTGCACGTGTTATGGTTCGGACGGATAATACTAGCGGGCTCTGGTTTAAGCCGGATCCTAGTATTATACCATGTAGATTTTGTCTCATTACCTTTGTATTCGGTCGGAATACAAATGCGGGTATGTATATACAGTTGCGGGGTTATCCTGTAATTTATTACAGGATCGCTTTTTAAAGTTTCCAGTTTGCATTTCATTTTGGCCATTTTTCCTTTATTCCTTCTTGGCTGAATTTTTATGAAGAGAAGGGGTTTCTTGCAAAAATGGCATTTAGCAAAATGCAGGGGGAGTTTTGTGGTGGCCGGGGCTCTAGCAGATTTTTGGAATACTCTTGATGAGATTAATTAATTTGTGCATCATTGCTTCCTTTTATGGTGAATGGATTGAAATAGACTTTGTTGTGACATTTTTGCTTATCATCACCTCTTGCTGTTTCCTACACTCACATCCCTTCACAATCTTCTCCCTATATATTTCTCTTCTCTGGCCGAGCACAGAGAAGGAGCTGCCCCATTTCTTTTGTGAAGGATTTTGATTCATTTGATGATGCACATAAATCCTTAGTTCATTCCAAAGCTCATTTTCATCACACTTCTCCATTGTGGCAACTTCAATTAACCCACGAGACAAAGCGTTCTGCACTTAGTCTACTTCAACCTTGGACACGTCGGCTAGCAAACTTCGTGTCCGAGTTACTTCAGATGAAGCGAGAGCCCATAAAAATACTCAAAGATGTGGTGCCCTTCCAACGAGGAGACTGGAGATCGTAGATGCCGCGAGGAGCTTGGGATGGTGGCCAAAGACCGAAGGACACGGATCGATCGGTATAGCTTTTCTATCCCTCCTCTAGATTGCTAGTTATAGGTTAATGGTTCGATCTGGGATTAAAGTCTGCGATAGCGCCGGTTTCAAGTTAAGAAAAAGTTTTCGTTTCCGTATTTTGGTCTCGGACAGACGGCCGGGGCGCTACCGTAGACTTACAGACAAAACCACTTTCACTTATCCTTTCGGCTCATTCGCATATCGCCGCATGCCTTTTAGACTATGTAATGCTCCCGTTACCTTCCAGCGGTGTATGATGGGAATTTTCTCTGATATGGTTGATAAATTTTTGGAGATATTCATGGATGATTTCTCCATCTTTGGCGATTCTTTCGACGAGTGTCTGCAATATCTTGATGCTGTCCTTACCCGATGTAAAGATAAAAATCTCACTTTAAACTAGAAAAAATGCCACTTCATGGTGTGCGAAAGTATTGTTCTAAGACATATCATTTCGCAGAATGGCATCGAGGTTGAAAAAGAAAAGATTAATGTCATTTCCAACCTCCCACCTCCCAAATGCATCAGAGTCATCCGATCCTTCCTTGGCCATGCCGGTTTTTACAGATGATTTATCAAGGACTTTAGCAAGATTTCTAGACCCTTGACTCTTCTTCTGTCCAAGGATACCACGTTCAACTTCGACTCAAGCTGTTTGACTGCTTTCAAATCATTGAGAAGTTCACTCATCACTGCTCCCGTTCTTTCTTCACCCGACTGGACGCATCCTTTCAAGATTATGTGTGATGCGTCCGGCTTTGCTATCGGTGCGGTCTTAAACAGCACATCGATAAGATGTCGCACATAATCTAATACGCGAGCCGGACCCTGAATGACGCCCAAATGAATTACACAACAACCGAGAAAGAGTTCTTGGCTGTTGTGTTTGCTTTGGAGAAATTCAGGCCCTATCTGATCGGCTCACTGGTTGTTGTCTACACCGATCATTCAGCTATG
This sequence comes from Agapanthus africanus, assembly GCA_030015575.1. Taxonomy (NCBI): domain Eukaryota; kingdom Viridiplantae; phylum Streptophyta; class Magnoliopsida; order Asparagales; family Amaryllidaceae; genus Agapanthus; species Agapanthus africanus. Next base: position 528,156,298 of record JASDDO010000019.1, on the reverse strand, counting down.
CGACATCTTTTTGCGAAAAAGGATGCAAAATCTCGGTTAATACATTAGATCCTCTTACTTCAAGAATTTGACCTTGTTATTACGGACAAAAGAGGATGTGAAAATGTAGTAGCCGATCATCTTTCACGACTTCCATCTTCGCCGACGCTCCCTCTCCCAATCAACGATACTTTCCCTGATGAGCAACTCTTGACGGTATCTTGAGAACCGTGGTCCGCAGATATTGTGAACTACCTGGCGACTGGACTCATACCTAACGATTGGTCAAGTCAGGACAGACTTAGATTTTTATCCCAAGTAAAACACTTTTACTGGGACGAACCCTACCTGTTCAAGTATTGACCAGACCAAATCATCCGACGGTGTGTGTCGGAGAACGAATTCAAGAATGTGTTGTCTTTTTGCCACGATCAAGCGTGTGGCGGGCACTTTAGCCCAAGAAATACAGCTGAGGAAGTCTTGCAATATGGCTTTTACTGACCAAAACATTTCAAAGATGCACATGAATACTGCATGACTTGCTCCCGGTGCCAACAATTGGGCCGGATTTCCAGGCGAAATGAGATGCCGCTCTAACCAATCTTAGTTGTTGAGATGTTCGATGTTTGGGGAATTGATTTCATGGGCCCGTTTCCCAACTCTTTTGGGAACCTGTATATTCTCTTGGCTGTTGATTATGTCTCCAAATGGGTCGAGACAGTACCGAGCCGGACTAATGACAACAAGGTTGTCATTAAATTCCTTAAAGAAAGCATCTTTTCCCGGTTCGGGCACCCTCGTGCTATCATTAGCGACAATGGGACACATTTCTGCAATAGGTCTTTCGAGGCCTTGATGCGGAAATACTCAATTAATCATAATCTATCCACGCCCTACCATCCCTAAACATATGGGCAAGCCTAAGTTTCGAATCGGCAGATCAAGCAGATTTTAGAGAAAACGGTTTCCAAGAACCGTAAAGATTGGTCTTTGAAATTAACCGATGCCCTTTGGGCATTTCGAACTGCATATAAGACCGATCTTAGCATATCTCTCTATCGGCTTGTGTACGGAAAAGCTTGCCACCTCCCTGTGGAAATAGAACATCGTGCTATTTGGGCGATCAAGGAGTTAAATCTCAATCTTGAAGATGCGGGCAGCTATCGAAAGCTGCAACTGAACGAGCTTCGAGATGAGACTTACGACAACGTGGTTGTTATAAAGAACCGAGCGAAGGTGTTTCATGATAAACACCTTACGCGGAAAACCTTCATGCCTGGACAACAGGTACTTCTTTATGACACCCGACTCCATTTCCATCCCGGTAAACTTCGATCGCGCTGGAAGGGACCTTTTCTTATGCGGTGTGTGTACTCGCACGGCACAGTGGATTAGGAAAATCCAAAGGACGATTTGTTTTTCAAAGTAAACGGACACAGATTGAAACCGTTCCTTAGCGCAGAAGCATCAGAGGAGCTCCTGATATTGCAGGAGCCGGTTTACCTAGCATAATCTTCTTCTGTTTACCACCAAACTTCGGTTATCCAGCCATAAACAGTGGAGACACTGTTTCAAATAACTTTGGGTGTATGTATATACTATTTTTGGTATATATATGTAGATATTATTATCCTGTGCATATCCATTTTTCTTTTTGACGAGCAATCTTGTCTGGTGATGCTCAGTCTTTATTCATAAAAAAAAAAAAAAACAAACAAACAAAAACAAAAATCAAAAAAAAGTAGAACCGCCGCTTTTGACCCTCCAACTATTTTGCCCTCTTGATGTACATTGACAGTGAGGGCACTGTCCGGTTTAAGTTTGGGGGTGTGCTCGGTAAGCTTTCTCCCTTCGCATTCATTTGTATATTCTGCATTTGAATACATATTTAAAAAACCCATAAAAATCGAAAACATTTACAAAAATATAAAAACTTTGTCGTCAAGTTAGCTAGTGGGAGAACTTAGATTCGATATTTCGACGGTTTTGGTTGATAAGATAGGAACAACTAAATCCTATTTTTAGATTTTGAAAACCTAAAAGATAACCCTCCTTTGAGTTTAACTATAGCTAATATACGTCTTTACATCACACTACACGTGTCATGAGTTTTGAAAATTAGAATAACAAGTCTAATATGTCTGAAAACTTTTAAATTGATAAACTATTTTTTGAGGATCAAATAGGTTTGTTCTAAAATAAGTAATATCAAGAATAGTTTTGAAAGAGAAGCTGATATGAAGGAATATTATAGATACCTTAATAGTAACTAATTCTGAAGAATAACCCATCTAGAACTTGATTGAAGTGATTACACACCTAATCCACTAAACACTTCTTTTATCCTAAAAATAATTGAACAACTGGTTATATCTCCGTTCGCATTAAATCGTTATGATTTTCACGCCAAAATAGGTCTTTTGTTTTAGGGCCTAGGTAACTTGAGCAATTAACTCCGCCGGGGTGTTTCTACACCTAATGCCCTAAAACCAACTGGTTTGGGAGCATTGGTCCAAAGCTCGATAAGAAGCCTAGAAAGTCCAAATTAAAACAAAGTCAAGCAAGTGTTCTCTCCAAGTTAAAATTCCTAACGGTTTTTTGTGTGATAATAATCTTGACAAATGACTGGTTTTTATAAAAAAAATATATATTTTTAATGGAGATATGAAGGTTTTATCCTATGATGAAGACTATTGCACGTTCACGAAGGTGTGTATGAAACGAAACCAAGTAAAAGGTGGAGTGAAAAATAAGATCTAGTTTCCTGTTAAGGAAGATAGAAATTCTGAATTTGAAAGCTAGCTGGAAAACGAAACTTGAGAAGTACTTAACTCTTTATAAAACTTGTGTAATCTTTTTTAAGTATTTATCCGGGCTTTATTTTTTTACATGACGACTTTAATCGGTCCTTTTGAAACTTAACGACAATATTTGCACCACACGTAAAGACATATAAGATCTTAAGTTAAATAAGAAGCGATGTGTGAAAAATAAAGGTTCGATATTTCTAACTTAGGATAATAGAATTGCTAGCTTCGAAACAAAACCTTAGGGTTAGAATAATAGTTATTTCGCGAAACTAGCTTGACGGGATTTTGTGGGTGAAATCCGCTGAAAACCCTCAGGAGATAACACTCCTCCTACTAAGGACACCTAGAGGTTTAACGGCTTATTGCACAAGCTCAGTGCAATCACGTTCCCTGGGAAAGTGAGGTTAGAATTTTTTGCTCGGAAGGAGCAAATGATAAGTTTAGGGGCATTTGTTCACTCAGAAAACTATAATTTAATACCGCTCATTCATTATCTATTTTTGTATATATCGGTAGTATTAACCAGTGTCTGCTCAGTAATACAGATTACATGTATCAATGATATAATACTGGAAAGACATTCAAAATCACGGATATAACATTTGGAAGCCGACACCGCAAACAGAACAGAAAACCGATCGATACCCAAAGAATTTTTTTGCAACAAATATTGTGTACACAATTTTGGTCCAACACATAGCATGTGTGCACTAGCTCTTTGGTGACTTGGACCATGGTAGGGCTGCCATGACATGATGAAATTGTGCAAGTAGGGAACATGAGCATTAAATACTAAAAGAGATGATGTGATTTAAAGCATCAAGATTTCCTTCCAAAAGCTACTAAGCAACCCAGGTTGTTATCAAGAAATCAAACAATGCCAGTAGACTTTGTGGAGTGCACTAGAGATCACCACATCAAAATGAGTCCCACACTTCAAGAAACGATCGGCGACATCTTCAGAATGACCGGCGGCATCGGGCCCACCAAGGAGAAAACACTTCATCTTTTGTCTGTTCACTCATTGTTGTCCCATCTTCCTATTTTTATTATATGTTTATTTTGTTTTTGAGCCTATAAATACCAGATCAATAGGCAAGGGGAAGGGATATTTTTTTCTTTAGTTTTGCATTAGAACACTTGTAATTTTCTTTTCCTTTGAACTCTTCAGCTCTTGCCCCTTTGTCTTGATCTTGCAACTTCTTCATTGAACTTGCAACCTTAAGATTTAGGTTCTTGAATTCAAGATTAGTTGTATCTTGTTTGAAATTCAATAAAAGTTCTCATTTCATTACATATGTCTTGCTTTCTACATACTTTGAACTTGTGAAATCCTTGCTTTACTTTGATCTTGCAACCTCTTAAGTGAGCTTGCAATCTTAAAGTTTGGTATTTTGATTTCACATTGGTACGGGATTAAAGAACAGTTGAAGGAATTTGCACGTATGATTTATCGGTTCTGTCTTTGTCTTTTCTTTTCTTGAAATTTTTTTGTTATATTGCCTTACTCTTTTCTTTTTTATTTTAGTATTGTAAATATGTGTGAGTAATTGATTTACTTGTTAAGGGTAGAATATAGTTAGTTTGTGTTAGGAGTTGTGTTTGCTAAAACCTTAACTTTGCAATTGAAACTTCAAGCAAACCACTCGCAATTCCGCTCTGTTAGGCACCCTATTCTACCACGATAGCGGTGAATCCTAATCGTGACCGTATTGCGAATGGTTTGCCGAAGGCTATGGTCAAGAGACAACAACGAAAGGACAAGGGACAAGGAATACGGATTTAGCTCAAAATCGCAAATACCGTATTTCAAGTTCTCTAATCCACGTTGCTGCATATTGCCTTAGTGTCAATATCAGAATTAAGGTCTATAAGGAAGAGGAAAACATCATCCTAACACAAGCTAACCTAAAACTACCCCTAACAAGTCTTTTTATTAAACATATCATTGTTACAACACTAAGTATAACAAACAACCCAAGTTACGGTATTGTTAAAACAAGCTAAAAAGCCTACCATCTCCCTGCGGACGACTCGTACTCATCGCGGCTCACTACACACGACACCGTCATTGATTGTGGTAATTTCAAATTCTTTCTAAATATGACACTGTGAAAAATCTTTCAATCACACCTCATTCGACGAGGCAAGAGCCGAAATCCCTTCATCGGGAGTGACCTCTTGAGCAAAACTTTACGTCAGGGTAATAACTTCACTATAGTCGATTCTTTTTCTTTGCATCGTGGTATTTAGTTTGGAATATCCTGCACCTCATTCGACGAGGAAAGAGCCGAGATCCGTTCACAAGGAGTGACCTCTTTAGCAAAAGTTTGCGCCACTATATATTTGTAAAACCACTCGGTTCCTTCAATGATATCAAGTTCATTACATTAAAGATTTTTCGCCATAAACCAACCGTAGCCCTCCGTCATTTCAGATTAGTATTTCTTAGTATTCGTGCTACGTTTGTCATTGCTATTCGCCGAGACGTTGTGTGCGGTAGCTCTGTAATACTTTTCTGTTTCATAGATAATGCGATTGGTTAGGACAGTCGTGTGACTTTGTTGATTATTCTTCATGGGTCATGCGGGTGGGTTTAATGCAATCTAGGATAATGCCGGGTTGAACTTGACTAGGTCCTTTTGATTTATTGATTATTCATCAAGGTCACTTGGGTCCTAGGGGTAAGAATCACATCGAGAGTTTCAAACATACTGGAAACTTTCCAGGCATGCGCATACCTTCTGGAGTGTGGTGACTTAAGTGGATTCCATCAAGTTATCATGCGGTGATAATTGGATCTCGATTCCCACTGATAAGTAGGTGTTACTCCTCGGGTGATTTTTAGATGATCCCGACTAATTCTCCTTTTAGGGTTTGAGGGAGAATTCGAGGAAACAGTGGGAGTCATCCTGATTAGATAAAGTGATTGACCAATCTGATCTAGGTTAGAGTGTATGCTGAGTGTTTCTTTTCTCTCTCTCTCTCTCTCTGGCAGCGACCATGGCCTGACCTTAAAAACTCAGGAACCAAGTTAACCGAACCTTCTTAAAATACTTTGGCTTTTGGATTGTCACGGAGTCGTATATATCATTGCCAATCCTACATCCTATTTTGCATTTCTCCAGAACACTTCGTATCACTACGAAAATCCATATTGCTTGGATATTTCATCATATAGTTACATACGAACTCGAAAGAACGTGTTCCAGTTCGAGGATGGATTATGGTTCTGAAGAAATTGAATATGATTATTCGGTTGCCTTTTCCCTTTACCTTCTCTCAAGTTGCGAGAGCTCCTAGGACTAGGAGAGTACACCTATTGTGCTTATTAAATAGTCTTCTTCCAAACCATAGGCAGGTGCCAAAAGGTAGGGAAGGAAAAAAAACCAATTAGCCTAAGTGTGGTGTACAGAAGGTAATGAGTAAAGACATATAAATGGATTAGATAAAGGGCAAAGGAAGTTGCGACTACTATCATTCACGACGAAACATCGTATACCCCTGCCACTCCTATATCACCTTTGTATTTCTCCAGAACACTCCGTATCACTACGAAGATCCATATTGCTTGGGTATGCCATCGTATAGTTACATACGAACTCAAAGGAACTTGTTCCAGTTCGAGAATGGTTTCTGGTTCTGGAGAAATAGAATAGGATCATTCAGTTGTCTTTTCCCTTTACCTTCTCTCAAGTTGCGAGAGCTCTTAGTATTAGGAGAGTACACCTATTGCGCTTATTGGATAGTCTTCTTCCGAACCTTAGGCTGGTGCCAAAGTGTAGGAAAGGAAGAAAATCAATTGGCCTAAGTGTGGTGTACAGAAGGTAATAAGTAAAGACATATAAAGGGATTGGAGTGATGGCAAGGAAATATACGATTACAGTCATGAATCTGGATAGTGGAAGAGGCATTGCTAGGAATACCCGGTCACCCATTAGAAACATTTTCATGTTTCAGGTTTATTGTGCGGTGTTAATTGAAAACTGTTTTCCCAATTAGATTCTAACTCCATGGTATGTATTTACCAATTTTGATTCTCGCATCTGTATGGCGTTACAGATGGTGAGTGGGAGCAAGATATTGGGAATTGGGTAATTAGATCCTCTATATATCGGAATTCTTTGTAATTGGTGATATTTGAGGAAATCGCCTGGGTTTTGCCTGACGACAAATATTTGGTTTTGAATATCCATTGTTGCACCAATTTCAAACTGATATATCTGTATGTTTATTTTATAAAATGAGATATAACTTTTTGAAATTATGTCTATGATATTTACCTGTATCAATTGATGGTTAGGTAAGGTGCATTCAACAACAGTGTAATTCTTCTTAACCATAGTACAGTTTTCAACCTACGACGCACAAGGTTTGAGTTATTAAACTCGGTGGACTTATACAAAGTATTGTATGTTGTCCGGTGTCCGTAAGGAGAAAGGGGTTGGTACTCGTACTATATTTTGTTTACTCATGACTTCTCCAGTTCTAGACAAGTATTTCGTTGAAATACAAGGTCCAGATATTGAGAAGATATAGGTATAAGAATAAAGTAGAGAACCATATGTTGCAAGTATCAGAATTCTTCAAGGTGATCGAACATGTAGATACTTGTGTTTGGTATTCCTTTGTAAGTAATAGTTTTGAGAAATTACTTCTCTTTCAGGTTACTCATAGGTGGATGCATTCCTTGATGAGTAATGCTGCTTAGCCTCCTTCTATTTGGTTGATGTGCACTGGAAATAGCTGCATGATTTTTGAATTTGGTTCCAATTAAATTAGTGCCCTTGTTTCTATATTAGACATATAGAATGGATTCATATTTTAACGATATTAAGATATATGGAGTTGTCTGGCTGATGCTTAAAACCAGAATCTGGACAAACTCAAAGCACATTTCAGTAATGGCAGTTTGTAGGTTATCCCGGGCTTAGTCGAGGGTTAACTTTCTACCATCTGGAAGATCAATAGTTATATTGTTTTTGACTCGCCACCAGTTTTAGTAAAATGGATTCTTTTCAGAAAACATTAGTGGGAGTATGGTAGAACTTGAAGTGATTCTAGAACCATAAATGATTACTGAAAATTTAGTAGAACCTAAACATTCAATTGGATTCGGCAATCCATTACCCACTCCGCAGATTTGGTGGGAAACCTCAGGCACCTGAGAGGTACTTCGGTCTCCTCAGAGATAGTGACAGAGAGGTTTATGATTACCCAAACTTGCCACTATTGTTATTCTATACTATGGGGTCTGGCAGGAGGATGAATATAACGTCGTTCTAAATTAGCTTTAGAAGTGTACGTGTATATGACTCTGCCAGAGGGTTGTTGTAGTCAGCGGGAGCAGCGGAAGCATAATGGGCAAGTAGCTTATGTCTATTTATAGACTAAAGCAGATATAGCGGAGATAGATCATATATTTTTGATATGACAGTCATAGAGTTTGACTTCATCAAAATAAGAGATGGATCTGCTAAGAAGGTAGTATAGAGTGATGTCCTGGTATTTAGATGACATGCATTTGATAAGAAGAGATCTTCCTATACTACGATCAGTTATACTATGGTTGCCACAAGGTGGTTTCTCCAAATAGGATATGGATATAATATCAGGGATTCTGGTGACTAGATCTATGGTTTTAGATCTAGATTTGGGAAGTGTCCTAATTCGGGTACTTTGACATTATTCTAAAGTGTATTAGAATGGACGACTCCTGGCATGGTGGTGTACCCGTAGGTGATGTAGTGACCCTCTCTAAAGAGATGTCTTCTAGACTGATGAGGAAAAGGATTTGCATGATTGGAATATCACTTGCTTAGGCTTTGAGTCAATCATGAGATGTTAAGTATAACACCAGATATTGATTTTGCACAAGATGCAATAAGTATATATTAATCCAATCCTGGAGAATCATTGGGAAGCAGTTTTAAACATAAGTGGATGTTCTTGGTAAATGGTAACGGCAGCTTCCTTCGGGAGGCGGTTATCATTTCAGGCTTCCAAGGTGACCTGGATGACAGAGTGACTGTCAGAGTTATAGATTTCCCTCTTTTTGAGGGCAGCATGTTGGTTTAGTGGTCTAGGCGGATACTGTGGAAGGTATGGCACAGGATACTGATTAAATTCAGTGGATGATACAGTCTAAGAAGTTTGTTGGATTTGGAGTTCATTTATGAACTGGGTCCCATCAGATATCCAGACAAATTCTAAGACAGGTATTGCTCATTTCAGGAGATAGTCTTTCTCCGTGAAGTAGAGATATATGTTGGAGATAGTGCCCTCAGAGTCAATTATTGGATCACAGGCACGTGATTGCAATGATTGAGGGAGGACCTATGCCGGTAGAACAGTCTTACTCAAGATCATAGTATGCTATCTGGTTTATCTTTATCATCGTGTACTGCTTTAAGTGACCTTACAGGTCACTATTGCGCATTGATAGAGCCCTTAGGATTCTTGCTTGACGGCCAGCAGTATGATGGCGATCATATACGTGGGAGCTGGGGTCTATAAGCACGTCCTTAAAAGGTCCCCAGTCGTGGGAGTTTTCGAGACAGGGCATCGATACTCCAGAGTAGACTAGTGTATATAGTCGAGACCCCGACGAAGGGCGGTGGCCGGTCTCACAAGCCACTGGTGTCAGTTGGTTCACCTAAGATGTATACAGGTGCTCATTGGGTTATGAGTACATCGGACAGGACTCGCCGGGAACATGCTAGTTGGTTTTATACCTGACGTCAGATAGCAGTTCCTTGGTGACATGTGCATAGGTTAGTTCATCGACCTGAGATCGTCATTTGTCTCGTGTGAGTTCCCACTATACTTTGATTACTATCCTACCACGGCTCAAAGGAGTCGTGCAAACAGGTTTTAGTTCGGTACAGTCCCGAGCCACATGGAGGCAGTGAGTGGATCTGCAGGGGTTCGTCTCTCCCGGTATTGGGGGTGAGGTCGCGCTGTGTCTAGGAGAGACATTACACGAAGTCCTTAGCCAAGGCAGGAGATTTACTGGTAGGTATTCCAGTAGTATCTCAGGGTGTTCTGGCTACACTCCGACACGAGTTGTACGGCTTTTGGGGGTCTGACTTTTACCAACCCCTAGGCCCGCCATGCGATACTCATAGACGAACGGACCGGACTTTACGGATATTGTCACTGACAGGCTCAGTAGGGTGTTAGGATGAGTTCGCTCATCGACGTCCCTTTTGGTCAATACTTGGTAGCCCGTTACGTACGGCTAATACCTCTGACGTGCTAGTGGTTAAATCCACAGCCAATGTATTGACGAGTCTTTAGAGTCCCCCACAGACAGTTTCTCAAGTTTCGGGCGAAACGCTGTAGAGGACGTTTGGATATATGGCAGGGTTCGATCATATACGTGCGGTATTGCACGGATCATGATCGGACGGATAATACTAGCGGGCTTTGGTTTAAGCCGGATCCTAGTATTATACAGTGTAGATTTTGTCTCATTGCATTTGTATTCGGTCGGAATACAAATGCGGGTATGTATATACAGACCGGGGTTATCCGGTAACTTGTTACCGGATCGCTTTATGAAGTTGCCAGTTTGCATTCCATTTCGGCCATTTTTCCTTTGTTCCTTCTTGGCTGAAATTCCTTTGATAGGAGGGGCTTATTTGCAAATGTGCAAATTAGCAATGTGGAGGGTGTTTTTTTAAAGTGGTTGCTTCATGATGGTTCTAGGTTGACTTTGACTTCTTTTTGTTCATCATGACTTGCTTTATATGATGGGAATAGGAATTGACATGGTAGTGATCATTATTCCTCATGATCACCCATTTTCTCTTTCTTGCATTATTCTCTCTCCCCTTCACATAGCATGGCCAGCCACTATTTTGGGCAGCCCAATCTTTTGGTGTGAGAGGATTTTTCATCTCATTTCATTCATGCAAAAGAGATAGCTCCATCTCAAAGTTCATCTCCTTCACCTCCACTCCAAAATTAGCGACTTCATTAACCTTCGAGACATAGTTATCTACACTCAGTCTACAGCAATCTTGGACACGTCGGCTTGCCAACTTCGTGTCCGAGTTGCCTCGGTTCAGAGGTGGGAGCCCGTAAAAAGACTCGGTGATGTGGTGCCCTTTCCGACGAGGAGATCGAGACCAGAGATTTCGCGAGGAGATCGAAATGATGGCCGAAGACCGAAGGACATGGATCGCTCGGTATAGCTCTCTACCCTTTCTCTAGTTAGCTAGTAGTAGGTTAATGGTCCGATCCGGGTTTATAGTCCGCGGTAGCGCCGGTTTCTAGTTAAAGAAAAGTTTTTGTTTCCGCATTTTGGCCTCGGACAGACGGCCGGGGCGCTGCCGTGGTCTTACATGGTATCAAAGCCAGGCCATTAATCTTTTCTAGCTTGCTCTAACGTGTTTAGAACTTCGATCGAACAAAAATTCCAAAAACCGCATTTTCAAAGTTCAGTTTCTGTCAAAATTTTTCTGTGGTCAAAAAATAAATTGGTGCATTGCAGAAATACAGGCAGGGTTTTTTATGAAATCTGGGAAAATTTGGTGAAGTGATGTTCCTGTTTAGCCGCGGAACCGGGGCCGTACCCCTGCGTTGGCCGCGGTTCCGCCGCAGTAAAGAAGAATCACTGCACCAAATTTCTTCAGTAGGTTCCTGAGTTGGAAATAGGGTTTTCGGTATATTCTGTTTGGGCCTAGATTTATTTTGAGTGCTACAGTTGTGCTTGGGGCCCACTTCGGGAATTTTTGTCGATTGAAAATTTTAAACATGTTAGTTCACAGTATTTACATTATATCTGCGACCGTGAATGTCACTTGATCGGTAAATCCTGTCTAACTGCTATAGTTCTTTTAGATCGATTTGCGAACGTGACATTCACGTTGATATTCTGTGTCGTGCTGTGATGTTGCGGATTTGTCGTGGTGGATAGCCTGGGTGCAATGTTAGTACGGTTTGGGTGTATATGTACATTTGATATTACGGGGCGAGCGTCCGACATGTGGACTGCCGTCACTGCCTGTTTGTATATTATTCTTTTGGGGCACGACCGGCTGAGGTCGATGTACCCGTTGTATGTATATTTTACTTTCTGTACTAGGATTACCCCACGGAGGGGTGCGCGGGTAGCCGGGTTCTAGAGGGCAACGGGCCCGCATCTCATGGCGTTGAGACGGAGGGGGATTCACTCTAGAATTGGCGAGCTATTCGCCGCACTCGTAGGGGGTACAGGTTGACCCAAGGAGGGGTGCTCAAGTTACCGGATTCCGTGATGTGCTGGGTGGTCCATTCACGTTGTTGAAGGGGGCTACCTCGCTTCAGGTTTTGGCGGGTAACTTGCCGTGCCCGTAGGGGTCTAGGATTTCATTGCACAGGCTATCCACACGACTAGGTGAACGTCGGGTTTTAGTAGCGGCCCTATGAAACCCGGGGATCCCAGATATCAGTATTGTTCTGTGATGCTTATTACATTTCTGTGATGTTGCATTTTATCACGCCTTGAGCGAATATTATATATTGATATATATACTAGTAGATGTTGTATATGTTTTGCATCCGCGCTAGTCCAGTCCCTGCTCTGTCGTTAGTTAAGTAACCTAACGGGTAATGACGGGACCCAGTGGCAAATGCGGATGGCATATACGTACATCATTATTTTCGTTCGTTATTGGTGTGATCAATTGATGGGACTGCGTTGATTCGGATCAATGCAAGATAAACAAATCTATTCTGATGTTTTTGGAACAATTTTTCAAAAAAGCTGTTATTGCAAGGACGTTCTCTTTTGTTTTGCACAGTGGTATTCGGTTATGAATATCCAGCACCTCAGTCGACGAAGCAAGGGCCGAGATCCCTTCACCGGGAGTGACCCCTTGGACAGAAGTTTGCGTCAGGGTAATAACTTCACTATAGCCGATTACTTTTTGCTTTGCATCGTGGTATTCAGCTGCAATATCCTGCACCTCATTCTACGGGGAAAGAGCCGAGATCCCTTCACCGGGAGTGACCTCTTTAGCAAAGGTTTTCGCCACTATATTTTTTATAAAAAGCTATGCAGTTCCTTCAACGATATCAAGTTCATTACGTTAAAAGTTTTTCGCCAAAAACTAGACGTAGCCTCCGTCATTTCTTACAAATATTACTTAGTATTCGTGCCGCGTTTATTGACTCCGTCAAGGCGTAGTGTATGGTAGCTAAGTGGTGCTTGTTTATAGCATGGATATATGATTGGTTAGGACAGTCGTGCGGCCTTGTTGACTCCGTCAAGGGCACGTACGGTTGGGTTTAATGCAATCAAGATAATGACGGGTTGAACTTGACTAAGACACTTTGATTTGTTGACTCCGTCAAGGTCACTTGGGTCCTAGGGGTAAAAACACACATCGGGAGTTTCTAAAGAAACTGAAACTTGCCAGGCATGCGCATACCCTCTGTAGTGTGATAACGTGAGTGGATTCCATCACGTTATCATGCGATGATTGTTGGATCCCGATTCCCACTGATGAGTTGGTTTACTCCTCAGGTGATCCCGACTAATTCTTCTTTCAGGTTTGGAGGAGAATTTGAGGTTACAGTGGGAGGTTTCCTGATTAGATAAATTGGTAACCATTCTGATATAGGTTAGAGTGCACGCTGAGTGTTTCTTTTCTCTCTGTCTTTGGCAGCGACCATGACCCGACCCTTGACTATGACTAAGTAACCAAGATTAACCGAACCTTCTTATAACACTGGCTTTTGGATTGTCTGAGTTGCATACCTCATTGCCACTCCTACTTTTACCCTTTTCTCCAGGACACCCCGTATTACTACGAACATCCACTTCTATTGGATAAAACCATCGTATGGTTATATACGAACTCGAAGGAACTTGTTCCAGATTCGAGGATGGTTTCTGGTTCTGGAGAAAACGAATAGGACTATTCAGTTGTCTTTTCCTTTTACCTTCTCTCAGGTTGCGAGTGCTCCTTGGATTAGGACAGTACACCTATTATGCTTATTGGATAGTCTTCTTTCAAACCATAGGCAGGTGCCGAACGGTAGGGAATGAAGAAAACCAATTAGCGTAATGAAGGTGTGCAGAAGGTATTAAGTAAAGACATATAAAGGGATTAGTAAGAGGACAAAGTAAACTGCGACTGCTATTCACGACCAAACCAAGTATTTCTTCGCCAATCCTATATCACCTTTGTGTTTCTCCAGAACACTCCGTATCACTACGAAGATCCACAGTTTATTGGATACTCCATCGTATGGTTATATACGAACTCAAAGGGACTTGTTCCAGTTCGGGGATGGATTCTGGTTCAGGAGAAATAGGAATAAGGTTTTATTTAGTTGTCTTTTATCTTTACCTTCTCTCGGGCTGCGAGTGCTTCTAGGATTAAGAGAGTACACTCATTATGCTTATTGGATAGTCTTCTTCCAAACCATAGGCTGGTGCCAAACGGTAAGGAAGGAAGAAAACCATTTAGCTTAAAGGGGTGTACAGAAGGTAACGACTAAAGACATATAAAGGGATTTGGAGAGATGGCAGAGAAATATACGGTTACAGTTGTGAATCTGGATAATGGAAGAGGCATTACTAGGTATACCCGGATGCCCCTTCGAAACATTTATATGTTTCAGTTTCACTGTGTACTGTTAATAGAAAACTGATTTCCCAATTAGACACTTGCTCTAGGGTATGTATTTACCAGGTGTGATTCTCACATCTGTATGGTTTTATAGATAATGAGTGAGAGTAAGTTATTGGGAATTAGGTGATCATCTTCATTATATCAGAATTCGTTGTAATTGGTGATATTTGAGGAAATCACCTGGGTTGTTTGCCGGACGGCAAATATTTGGTTTTGAATATCCGCTGTTATGCACCAATTTCAAATTGATATAGAGTGAGATATACCTTTTTGAAATTATGTCTATGATATTTACCTATATCAGTGGATGGTTAGGTAAGGAGTATTAAACAGCGGTGTAATTCTTCATAACCATAGTACAGTTTTCAACCTACGACGCATAGGGTTTGAGTTATTCAACTCAGGGGACTTATACAGAGTATTGTATGTTGTCCAGTGTCCATTAGGACAGAGGGGTTGGTCCTCGTACTATATTCTGTTTACTTATGACTTCTCTATTTCTTAGACAAGTGTTTCGTAGAAACACAAGGTCTGAGTTTTGAGAAGTTATAGGTATAAGAGTAAGGTAGAGAACCAGATGTTGCAAGTATCGGGATTCTTTAAGATGATCGAAGATGTAGATACTTGTGTATAGTATTCAGTTGATAGTAATGGTTTTAAGAGAACTTGTTTCCCTTTCAGGTTACTCATAATTGGAAGCACTCCTAAGTTGAGTAATGCTGATCGGCCTCCTTCCATTTAGTTGACATGCACTGGAGGCAGCTGCATGATTTGAATCTGGTTCCAATTAAATCAGTGCCTCTGTTTCTGTATTGGATATAGAACAGTTCATATCTTGACATTGTTAAGGTACGGGGAGTTGTCCGGCTTATGCTTAAAACCAAACTCTGGATAACTCAAGGCACTTCTCTGTAATGGCTGTTTGTGGGTTGACCCGGGCTATGACGAGGGTTGACTTTCTACCATCTGGAAGATCAATAGTGATATTGTTCTTAAATCGCCACAGTTTTAGTAAAATGAATTTTTTCAGAAAATAGTAGTGGGAATATGGTAGAACTGGAAGTGATTCCAGAACCGCAAACGATTACTGAAAATTTGATGAGAACCTAAACATTCAATCTGATTTGACAGTCCATTTGCCACTCCGCAGTGATGGTAGGTAACCTCAGGCATCCGAGAGGTACTCCGGTAGCCTCAAGGACGGTGACAGGGAGGTTCTTTTTTACCCAGACTTGACACTACTGTTGTTCCAGACTGTGAGACCCGGCGGAGGATAAATATAGCGTCGTTCTAAACTGGCTTTAGAAGTGCATGTGTATATGATTCTGCCAGAGGGTTGTCGTAGTCAGTGGGAGCAGCGGAAGCATAGTGGAAAAGTGGTTTATGTCTATTTATAGACTAAAGCAGATATAGCGGAGATAGATCATCTATTTCTGATATGGCAGTCATAGGTTTGACTTCATCAGAATAGGGGATGGATCTGTTAAGAAGGTAGTAGGGTATGATGTCCTGGCATTTGGATGACATACACAGAGTAGGAAGTGAAATTCCTATACTACGACCGGTTATACTTTGGTTGTCACACAGTGGTTTCTCCACATAGGATATGGAAATTATATCAGATATTCTGGTTACTAGATCTATGGTTTTAGATCTAGATTTGGGTAGTTTCCCAATCTGGGTACTTAGACAGTATTCTAAAAGTGATTTAGAATGGACGACTCCTGGCACGGTAGTGTACCTGCAGGTGATGGAGTCGCCCTCTGTAAAGGTGTCTTACAGACTAAAGGGGAGAGGGATGTGCATTATTGGCAGATCACTTGCTTTGGCAATTGAGTCAATCATGAGATGTCAAGTACAACACCAGAAGTTGTTTTTGCATTAGATGCAATATGTTGATATTAATCCAGTCCTGGAGAAACGATCGGAAGCAGTTTTAGAACATAAGTGGATGTTCTAGGGATATGATAACGACAGCCTCATTCGGGAGACGGTTATCATTCCAGGCTTCCAAGGTGACCTGTATGACAGAGTGACTGTCAGAGTTATAGTTTTCCCTCTGTCGAGGGGCAGTATTTTGGACAGGTGGTCCAAGGGGATACTGAGAGAGGCATGGCGCAGGATACTGATTAAGTTCAGTTGTCGATACAGTCTAAGAAGTTTGGATTTTGAGTTCATTTATGAGCTAGGTCCCTTCAGATATCCAGACATATTCTAAGACAGGTATTGCTCATTTCGGGAGATGGCTTTCTCCGCGAACTTGAGATAAAGAGAGACATAGAAAGAAATATCAGAGCGGATCCACTCACTGAGGCTATTCCTCGAACGCATTAGTTTCGCAAACGGGTTTTGTGAGACTGATTAGTAAAGGAGTTGGGTGTTCGGTATCACATGGGCTGTGTGTATGCGACATCGCAACAATTAGCCTTGAGTGCAAGTGGGAGATTGTTGGAGATAGTGCCCTCAGAGTCAATTATTAAATCACCGGCACGTGATTGCAATGATTGAGGGAGGACCTATGCTGGTAGAACAGTCTTACTCAAGATGATAGTATGCTATCTGGTTTACCTTTATCATCGTGTACTGCTTTAGGTGACCTTACAGGTCACTATTGCGCATTGGTAGAGCCCTTAGGATTCTTGCTTGACGGCCAGCAGTATGATGGCGATCATATACGTAGGAGCTGGGGTCTATAAGCACATAATTAAAAGGTCCCTAGTCGTGTGAGTTTTTGAAACAGCGCATCGATATTCCAGAGTAGACTAGTGTATACAGTCGAGACCACGACGAGGGGCGGTGGCCGGTCTCATAAGCCACTGGTGTCAGTTGGTTCACCTAAGATGTATACATGTGCTCATTGGGTTATGAGTACACCGGACAGGACTCGCCGGGAACATGCTAGTTGGTTTTATACCTGACGTCAGATACAGTTCCCTGGTAACATGTGTACAGGTTAGTTCATCGACCTGAGATCGTCATTTGTCTCGTGTGAGTTCCTACTGTTCTTTGATTACTACCCTACCACGGCTCAAAGGAGTCGTGCAAATAGGTTTTAGTTGGGTACAGTCCCGAGCCACATGGTGGCAGTGAGCGGATCTGTAGAGGTTCGTCTCTCCCAGTATTGGGGGTGAGGTCGCGCTGTGTCTAGGAGAGACATTACAAGAAGTCCTTGGCCAAGGCAGGAGATTTACTGGTAGGTATTCCAGTAGTATCTCAGGGTGTTCTGGGCTACACTCCGACACAACTTGTACCGCTTTTGGGGGTCTGACTTTTACCAACCCCTAGGCCCGCCATGCGATACTCATAGACGAACGGACCGGACTGTATAGATATTGTCACTAACAGGCTTAGTAGGGTGTCAGGATGAGTTTGCTCATCGACGTCCCTTTTGTTCAATACTTGGTAGCCCGTTACATACGGCTAATATCTCTGACGTGCTAGTGGTTAAATCCACAGCCAATGTATTGGCGAGTCTTTAGAGTCCCCCAAAGACAGTTTCTCAAGTTTCGGGCGAAACGCTGTAGAGGCCGTATGGATATATGGCAGGGTTCGATCATATACGTGCGGTATTGCACGGATCATGATCGGACGGATAATACTAGCAGGCTTTGGTTTTAGCCGGATCCTAGTATTATACAGTGTAGATTTTGTCTCATTGCATTTGTATTCGGTCGGAATACAAATGCGGGTATGTATATACAGACCGGGGTTATCGGGTAACTTGTTACCGGATCGGTTTTTGAAGTTGCCAGTTTGCATTCCGTTTCGGCCATTTTTCCTTTGTTCCTTCTTGGGTGAAATTGCTTTGATGGGAGGGGCTTATTTGCAAATGTGCAAATTAGCAATGTGGAGGGTGTTTTTTGTAAGTGGTTGCTTCATGATGGTTCTAGGTTGACTTTGACTTCCTTTTGTTCATCATGACTTGCTTTATATGATGGGATTAGGATTTTGACATGGTGGTGATCATTATTCCTCATGATCACCCATTTTCTCTTTCTTGCATTATTCTCTCTCCCTTTCACATAGCATGGCCGGCCACTATTTTGGGCAGCCCACTCTTCTAGTGTGAGAGGATTTTTCATCTCATTTCATTCATGCAAAAAAGATAGCTCCATCTCAAAATTCATCTCCTTCACCTCCACTCCAAAATTGGCAACTTCATTAACCCTCGAGACATAGTTATCTACACTCAGTCTACAGCAATCTTGGACACGTCGGCTTGCCAACTTCGTGTCCGAGTTGCCTCGGTTCAGAGGCGGGAGCCCATAAAAAGACTCGGTGATGTGGTGCCCTTTCCAACGAGGAGATCGAGACCGTAGATTCCGCGAGGAGATCGTGATGGTGGCCGAAGACCGAAGGACACGGATCGCTCGGTATAGCTCTCTACCTTTTCTCTAGTTAGCTAGTAGTAGGTTAATGGTCCGATCCGGGTTTATAGTCCGCGGTAGCGCCGGTTTCTAGTTAAAGAAAAGTTTTTGTTTCTGCATTTAGCCTCGGACAGACAGTCGGGGCGCTGCCGTGGTCTTACAATATAGAGAGATAAAAATAGAAACATTGGAGTGGATCCACTCACTGAGGCTATTCTCGAACGCAATAGTTTCATAAACGGGCTTTGCGAGACTGATTAGTAGAGAAGATAGGTGTTCGATATCACACGGGCTGTGAGTATGCGAAACCGCAATAATTAGCCTTAAGTGCAAGTGGGAGATTGTTGGCTATAGTGCCCTCAAGTCAATTATTGTAATCACAGGCACGCGATTATGATGATTGAGGGAGAACCTATATGGGTAGAACAGTTTTACTCAAAATGATAGTATGCTATCTGGTTTGTCTCTGTCATCATGTACATGCATTATGTGGTATTACAGATCACTATTACATGTTTATAGAGCCCATAGGATTCTTGCTTGACTACCCGTATTATGATAGCGATCATATATGTGGGAGCTGGGTGGTCTATAAGCACATCCTTAAATGTCCCTAGTCGAGGGAGTATTGAGACTAAGCATTGATACTCCGGAGTAGACTAGTGTATACTTTTCGAGACCCCGACAAGGGACGGTGGCCGGTCTCACAAGCCATTGGTGTCAGTTAGTCACCTAAGATAGTATACAGGTGCTCATTGGGTTATGAGTTACACTGGACGGACTCGCCGGGAACATGCTTGATGGTATTATACCTATTTTCATACATCAGTTCTCAGGTGAAATGAGTACAGGTTAGTTTGTCGACCTGAGATCGTCATTTGTCTCGTGTAAGTTCCCACTGTGCTTTGATTACGACCCTACCATGGCTCAAAAGAGTCATGCAAACAGGTTTTAGTTGGGTACAGTCCCGAGCTACATGGAGACAATGAGCGGATCGTCGGGGATTCGTCTTTCTCAGTATTAGGGGATGATGTCGCGCGGTGCACGGGTGGCCATCACCAGAAATCCTTGGCCAAGGTAGACGAGAATTATTGATTTGGATCAGTAGTTTCTCAGTTGGTGATGGGCTTCATACTGACACAAAATATCACGTTATTAGGGTGTCTGACTTTATCCACCCCTAGACCCGATATGCGATACTCTTAGACGAACAGACCGGACTGTACGGAGATTGTCACTGACAGGCTCAGTAGGGGTTCGGATGAGTGTGCTCGTCGGCCTTCCTTTCGCTCAATACCGGGTAGCCGTTACGTACAGCTAGTGCCGCTGACGTGCTTGTCTTTAAACTCACTGTCAACGTATTAACGAGTCTTTAGAGTCCCATACAGAGGGTTTCCCTAGTTGTGGCAAAATGATGTAGTAGCCGTATTGGATATGTGCAGGGTTCCAATCGAATGATAGTTCTAGTTACCCGGACTTTCGATCGGACGGTTGATAATACTGGCCGGCTCGGATTTGAGCCGAATTATTCAATCAAGTATTGATTTAATAATTTACGTATATGTATTTTGATATGTATATTCTAGTATTATGTTCTTCGTGTTATTCTATCTCTTTGGATATTCATATTTCGGTACGAATAAAGATATGTATATACAGTTGAGTGTAATCCGTATTTATACGGAAAACATTTTAGAAGGTGGACACCTCATTTTGGATTATCCATTTATTTATTTAAATGGAAATGAGGTGTAAAGATAAAGAAGAGAGTATGGTGAGACCCATACTTGAATAGTGTTGACAAATGAATTGTTAATTCATTTGTCAACACTATTCAAGTATGGTTGCATTATTATATTTGGAAAATGTGTTCTACAAAGCCATGCTTGATGTTTTTCTCTCTCTAGTTTTTTGCTCGCTTGTTTCCTCACTTGAGTTTTTACTCACTTGAGTTTTCTTTACATGAGAGTTTGGCATGGTTGGTTTTTGTAAACACTCTCACCATTTGGTTATCTCTCTTCACTACCTTTCTTGAGCTCCTCCTCCTTATTCTTCATCTTCAACCCTACCATCTCATTTGTTGAGAATAAAGGATAGAAGAAGAGATAGATAAACATTTTGAGCAACACACTATATCCCTAGGCACTCTAGATTAGCAAGCTAGAGTCCCTAGTTGCTTCACTAGATTTTTAGTATGAAGCTAGAGCCATGAGTGTTAGTTATAAGTATGCCCTAGAGGCCATTACTGTACATGAGATGTATATTGTAGTGGATGCTTGGACATATATAGGGAGGACTTTCTTACTCAACATGATAGTAAGCTATCTGGTTACTCTTTATCTTAACATGTACACCGATTGTCTCTCTGTTACATGTTGGTAAAGCCCTTAGGATGCATACTTGACTACCTAGATTATTATGGAGATCATACTAGTGGGACAAAGGTACCCTGTGAGTAAATCCTTTAATGTCCCTAGTCGTGGGTGTATCGAGACAGGGCATCAATATACCAGAGTAGACTAGCGTATAGCTTCTTGACCCATGCAGATGGGCGATGGATGATCCCATATCCATTGGTGTTTGACATCAGAGATGATATACGGGTGCTCAGTGGAGACTGGGTACACTGGACGGACTCGCCGAGAACTCCCAGATGGTATTATACTTCACGTAAGATGGCAGTTCTCTGGTGACACTGGTACAGGTTAGTTTGTCGACCCGAGATTGTCATAGAGTCTTGTGTGATTCCCACTGTGCTTTGATTTACACCTTACCACGTTCAAGAGGACGTGCAAAACGATGGTGTTTGGGTACAGTCCCGAGTCACATGGAGGCAATGAGCGATAGGAGGGGATTCTTCTCTCCCGGTATTGGGAGTTGATGTTGCGCTGTGCTCGATTGGCTATAACATGAAGTCCCTAGCCAGGGTTGATTCTGAGATTTACTGGTAAGTGTTACCAGTAGTTTCTCGATCTGTTATGAGCCTCACATCGGCATGACTTATCGAGTTACTGGGGTCTGACGTTTACCACCCCTAGACGAGATATGCAACATATCAGACGAAGAGACCGGACTGTACGGTAAGTGTTACCGATTGGATTCGCAGGAGTATGAGCAGGATTGCTTGTTGATCTTCTGATCTCTCAATACCCGGGTGGCCGTTACGTTTAGCACGCCTCTTGCGGCTTGTGGGTGTTTGATATGATCATCACCTACTACCGGCGTATTAACGAGTCTTTAGAGTCCTACACAGAGGTTTCCTGGCTCAGGCGAAACAGAGTAGGAGGACATATGAGATATGTGCGGGACCGAGATTAATACGTGTATGAGATACCGTATTTTATTCTCGCGATTTGAATCATCGGTCGGTTATATGCAATATAGCCGGGTTATCGAATCAAGTATTGATTTAAATTGATACACATGATATTAGTCGGTTATATGAGATATGACCGGATCATTAAATCAAGTGTTGATTTAATGATTTAATGTATAATTATATATTTGATATATTAATTTACATTAACTAGTATTAGCTCACTTAAGATTGCTTTTCTCACTTGATTATGTATTAAGTATATATGTGATATATACTTGTGTACATGTTTGTGTCATGCTTAATGATACATGCAAACTTGGGTGTGTGTGTGACTTACACCATGCTTACATATAATGTGGGGTTTTATTTATCTTAGTAAATCAAAATGAGGTGGAATATTGGTCATGGCTTGAAGCTTCATGAAGCTTGTAGACCATTGACCAAAGTCCACTCATTTTGTTTTACTTAAGATATTTTAAACCCAACCATTATAATTAATCCATGGTTAAGTCTCTACAATAGTTAGTATATGACACTAACTCACGCATGGTTGCTATTCTCACCTTATTAGTTTTCCTTCTTCATTTTTGATGGTTGCTTTCTTCATCTTCTTCCTCTTGCTTACTAGCTCCATGAAACATGAAGAAATATTGTGAGAAAATAAAATCTAAAGTGAGCATACTTCCTATTTCATCATCCTATTCACTTGCTTGGGTAGTAAAGGGTGTTCTCTTCACAAAGTTCTTGACCTAGTGAAGAGGTTGCTTGGGTTTGAGTGTCCTCGACGTAGATCATTTTCGGCCTCGAAGACTTCGTGCAAGTTTGTTCATTTCTCCGATGGAACCATTCTAGAGTTCGGGAAATCTTCACTTGCCATGATCGCAGCGAAGGGACGTCAACACGGAGCTTTAGAAGTGAAGGACCGGTCTACAAAGGTTGTATTCCTTGCTCACTGTAACGTTTTGAAAATCGTTTCGGTGAAATTTCGAAAAAACGGTAAAATAAGGGGGTTTTCTGTAAAAAGTCAAAATACAAATATCTTATTATAAAAATTAAATATACATATTCTGGCTATGTAATTGCTAGTATTTGGTGTTTATTGAGCCACTGGTGAAATTTCAAATTTTCTGAAAAAAAAATTATTTTATTATTATTTTAAGCCGTCACTAATACATTTAATTAGGAAAAATTACAAACTGGAATGGGTTGAAACGAATTTTGTGTATCATAACACATTAAACAAAATTTTAACATGTTGTTTTTGAAATAAAATGAAACTGTCAAGCGGTGTTAGAAAATATTGAAGAAAAATTGCTTGTTTTGTGAAAATAAATTAGGTATTTGAGGTATGGGGGTATTTTCTTCACTTGGAACTTGCTACACACACACCCATACTCACACCCCCCATTTTTCCTCCCCTCTAGTGCTGAAATTCAGCAGCCCCTCCCCACTCTCCCCTCCAATTAAACAAATCAAATGAAAGAAAAATGATGAAATGGAAAATGAAAACATTAAAGAAATAATGTATGGAACTAGATAATTAGAGTATGGTTTTGTGTTGACTTTGAGACCCCCCATCTCTCTCTCTCCCTCACCAAATCTAGCCGAGCCCCCCTTTTGTGCAGTCCCCCATTTTTCCCCCTCTCATTTCATCACAAAATTCCATAAAAAATCCACAAATTTACTCACAAATTCAAAGAAAACTCCAAATCCAAGCTTTACCCATTATTCTTTAGCCAAATTAGTATGGATCTTGGGGGATGGAAGCAAGTTTGGGAGGCTAAGCTTCATGTTTGATCTCTTGATCATGAGGTATAAAGTTTCATTTGAATTTGTTAATTGTTAATTGTATGTTTGAATCTAGTTGTAATTAGATGTTTTATTATGGAATTAATTAAAATTTAACTTTCAAGAGAAGGGTTTGAAATTCAAGTTAGGTTTTTGTTTTGGAGTTGGGTTGTGATCAATGGTGCATGGTTGTGTGATATGGCTAGCATCTTAAAACTTGTTAAAACTAATCTAATTGCTAGTTTGCAAATTGTTAGTTTAAAATTGTAATAATTGTATAAATATTGCAAACTAGGTTTTTTAGAATTGATGGAAATGAGTGTTTTTAAAATCTAATTAACATTGGTATGACATAATTAAGATGTTTAATGAACATTATAGCCACTAGAATTGTTAAAATATTTAGATTGGTTAAAACACCAAGTTTTGAACTAAAAAGGTAACTTTTGCTAACTAGATTTTGGTTTAATATAATTTAGTAAGATTAAAAATCTAGTAAATGTTTATGTGGCCTAATTAAGATAATTAGTGAGTATTGTGACCACTAGTTTGCTAAAACATCAAGACTTGTAGTAAAACGGTTAACGACCCCTTTACTAGGCTTTTTGGAAATAAACCAATTTGATCAATTTATTGGTTTTGATGATTTGCATCCTATTTCATATATTTTTAGTGACTTATAAAACAACGATTGGTACGTTTGGTGTTTTTCTCGATCAATCGGCGTGTGTACACCGATGTCGAGGGTTTTGGGGTTGATTTGAGAAAGCAAACCATAGGTTTTGACCTATGTGGGATTCGTGAGTAGTTTTGGTCATGAGTCGGATTTTAATGCGATACGGTGCGTTATGATATGTAGGTACCCCATGTGGACTTCGAGACGACAAGCAAGCGCGAGGCGGCGTCGGCACCGGCGAGCGAGGACCAGGTGAGTAGATTTATATCTACGGGGAGAAGTCGGGTGGATGGCGTATAGTACCCCCGCAGTTCGTGGTGATGTATACGAATACGTATACACACATATATATATATTGTTTATATATTTTTTGAGTGCATTGATGATAATATGGATATTTGGTGTTCTTGGATATTTAGTGTCGCGAACCCCTAGAGTAGTGGTCGCACTACGTATGCACACACCCACCTATACTTGCATACTTTCTTCTTTCATTTGTGCTTATTCAGGAATACATAGTTATGTGTTCACATGGGTATGGGACTATGTGTTCACATACGGATTTGAGGATGATACTTGGGTTTGAGATGAGTCGATGAGAATTGTATTGAGGTTGTGAATTCGGTGATATGGCAGGATTCGTATTTGAGATACGACATGACGTTGTAGCGGGTCCTTTGACGTAGTGTTTCACACACGTGCATGCATACGTAGGTGGTATCAGTATTGTACTAGACATAGATCCGTACCCGGATTATGATCTTTGATAAAGGGGATACCAGATGAATAGTGTGATGAATGTGATATTGACCCGTACCCAGATGTGGGGATGCCGTACGACGGATTTACGTACGAGCTATATATTGATGATAGATCCGCACTCTTGACTTGGGAATATCTGATTATAGATATGGTATCGGATGTGATATTATCGAGGCGGGATCACCGACTAATATATATATATATGTTTATATATATATATTGACTCAGATGTTAGGCGGTTTTCTTACCTGTTAGTTCAGCCGTATAGTTTAGTGTAGTTGTTAGACTCGATTAGACTCCTACCTATTTCAAAACTAACGAATCGTGGGTAATTTAAAAGACAGGTCAAGAGATTCTACGGATATTTCAAAAGACGTGTCTTTTCTTAAAAACACCGTAGCCCTTATTTTCAAAACACCGCGATTCGTGTTATTTCAAAAGGCGCTATTGTAGGACTTATATTAGGGTAATGCAGTTTAGTTGCCGTTGTGTCTAATATTCAGCTCCTGCATATTATTGTTGTTGCTCCGCATCGCATACTTATTGTAATTCATATTTCATTATTGATATCATGCTGTTAGGACACCAGCACCATTACCGATGACGCGTATGTACCACGTACACTTACTTGCCGGCTCACACACATCTTCATCGGTAATTGCCATGTCACGAACACTTTAGAAAATACTATTTCATTTGACATAGGTTGTTAGCTAATAGTTTAGACATGATATTAGTGTACTTGCCTTATATGCTAGTTAGACATTGTAGTTATTGCCTACTACTTCATGCATGTTATTATTCACTGTTGTGTCGCATTCATGGATTCTCATGCCTATATTCACTGTTTACATGCTATTGATGACTTGGATTCGGATTTTATGAGATTTCTTGGATTTGGAGGAAAACCGCAAAAACATAAATAAACCTTTTCTCTCTTTTAAAATAAAAAGTGCGGTTTTCCCATGATGTATGAGTCGTCCACCATGAGTTTGCTGATGGATTTCGAGACCCGATTCGAGCAGTGGAGGAACCGTTTCGGGTACATGGTGGGCCCGGTGCGGTACCCCGGGGCAAGAGGAATGTGTTGTTGACGTTGAGCCCGGCAGGGGAGCACTACCGACCGGTGATATTACCCGACGCGTCGGATATCTGGAGGATACCGTCGTGGTCTTGAGATGGATGGTAGGGGCCGGTCTGGATTGACGGCGCCCTAGATATTGTGATTTGAGATATTGAGATACAGCGATTGTGATACAGAGATATCGAGATATTTGGACACTTGTTTTCTGTCGATGCTGGGCACTGTTTTATGCTGATTTCATTTATGGTACCTCACTTTTAAAATACAGAAATCTCACTGATTTATGAAAGCAGTTTTCGTCAGTGCATGCATTCTGTTCCATGCATTCATACCTCATTCATATGATATTGTCACGGCCCGAAAGTACGGAACATGACCGGCACTTAAACTACGAAACGTCTCGAGGCGTTTATAATCTAAGAAAGCTGAAAACCCAGAAATCCAAACCAAGAAAAGTAGTAGAGTGAAGGAAAACCAATTTAAATCAAGTAGTTTTAATAGCATAAGCCGAATTATGCGTTTTTAAAAACATCAAATATTTCCTAAAAATTTCGGCAGAGTCTCCTTTGTAAATACTGGCCCCCAAACGGGATACAACATGAATAGTATACGAAATCAATAAAAGGGCATCCCCAAGCGGGAGCTAGCTCTTCGTCAAACGACGGTCACAACCACACAAGCAATATAATATACAACGCCAACAGCGAGGATCAAAAACCCAAAACCACAAGAAAACCACAGAAATAAAACGCGCGATTCTAAGGTCGAAAGAATAGCATCTCTGGTCTCTATCTCAAAAATACACTTTTGGTTGATGGAACTTCTAGATACAACAGAGTAATAATATACAAGTTATATAATGATGGGTACGATACAAATAAACCCACCTACTAGCAAGTCACCCGAACGAAACTATACCCGCAAAGCCGTAAAGAAACCTGTACGGCGAAACCTGCAAGAAACTGGGGCACAACGGGGGTGAGTTGCCAACTCGTGAATAGAAAAACATCTACGAATAGAAATCGCATGTATGACGCAATCCTAGGTCATACGATCAATATATAAAATCCTCAAATATATGTATAACATGCAGCCTATAACAATGGCTAGGGTAATATCTAACCCGAGTGTAATCTCATATGCCCGTGTCAGTGCCTCAGGTAGCAATATATCATATGAATGAGGTATGAATGCATGAAAACAGAATGAATGTAAATGAAGAAACTGTTTTCATAAATTAGTGAGATTTCCTTTGTATTTTTAAAATGAGGTATCATAAATGAAAGCAGCATCAACAGTGTCTAGCATCGACATAAAACATAAATCTCAATGTCTCAAAACCTCAGGCTCCGGCTATCCGGACTGGCCTGTATCATCAAATCTCAGTACCTCAATATCTCGAAATCTCAATATCTAGGGCGCCGTCAGTCCAGACCGGCCCCTACCATCCATCTCAAGACCACGACGGTATCCTCCGGATATCCGACGCGTCGGGTAATATCACCGGTAGGTAGTCTCCCCTGCCAGGCTCACATCGTCATCACCACGCGCTTCTTGCCCCGGGGTACCTTACCGGGCCCACCATGTACCCGAAACGGTTCATCCATCTCCTCGAATCGGGTCTCGAAATCCATCCGCAAACTCATAGTGGACGACTCATACATCATGGGAAAACCGCATTTTTATTTAAAAAGAGAGAAAGCAGTTTATATATGTTTTGCGGTTTTTCTCCAAATCCAGAAAATATCATGGAAATCCGAATCATCAATAGCATGTAAAACCATGAATATAAGCATGAGCATCCATGAATGCGGCATATAATGAATAACAGTTTGCATGAAGTAGCAGGTAATAACTACAATGTCTAAACTAGCATATAAGGCAAGTACACTAATATCATGTCTAAACTATTAGCTAACAGGCTATGTCAATGTAATAGTATTTTCTATGTGTACGTGACATGGCAATTACCGATGAAGATGTGTGTGAGCCGGCAAATAAGTGTACGTGGTACATACGCATCATCGGTAATGGTGATGGTGTCCTAACAGCATGATATCAATAATGAAATATGAATTACAATAATTATGCGATGCGGAGCAATAGCAATAATATGCAGGAGCTGAATACTAGACACAATGGTAACTAAACTGCATTACCCTAATATAAGTCCTATAATAGCGCCTTTTGAAATAACACGAATCACGGTGTTTTGAAAATAAGGGCTACGGTGTTTTTAAGAAAAGACACGTCTTTTGAAATATCCGTAGAATCCCTTGACCTGTCTTTTAAAATACCCACGATTCGTTAGTTTTGAAATAGGTAGGAGTCTAATCTAGTCTAACAACTACACTAAACTATACGGCTGAACTAACAAGCTGAACTACAGGTAAGGAAACCGCCTAACATCTGAGTCGATATATATATAAACATATATATATATATATATATTAGTCGGTGATCCCGCCTCGATAATATCACATCCGATACCATATCTATAATCAGATATTCCCAAGTCAAGAGTGCGGATCTATCATCAATATATAGCTCGTACGTAAATCCGTCGTACGGCATCCCCACATCTGGGTACGGGTCAATATCACATTCATCACACTATTCATCTGGTATCCCCTTTAGCAAAGATCATAATCCGGGTACGGATCTATGTCTAGTACAATACTGATACCACCTACGTATGCATGCACGTGTGTGAAACACTACGTCAAAGGACCCGCTACAACGTCATGTCGAATCTCAAATACGAATCCTGCCATATCACCGAATTCACAACCTCAATACAAATCTCATCGACTCATCTCAAGCCCAAGTACTATCCTCAAATCCAGTATATGAACACATAGTCCCATATCCATGTGAACATATAAATATAATCCCATATACGCACATGTAAAAGAAAGGATGTATGCAAGTATGTGCGTGCGTGTGTGTATATGTGCAACCCCTACTCTAGGGTTTCGCAACTACACTAAACCAATCACAGAACACCAAAAGTACATCTTTATCATCAATAATCTCAATTCAACATATACTAAATATATGTGTGTATACATATTCGTATACATCACCACGAACTGCGGGGGTGCTATACGCCATCCACCCGACTTCTCCCCGTAGATATAAATCTACTCACCTGGTCCTCGCTTGCCGGTGCCGACGTCGCCACACGCTTGCTTGTCGTCTCGAAGTCCACATAGGGTACCTACATATCATAACGCACCGTATCGCATTAAAATCCGACTCATGACCCAAACGACACACGAATCCCACATAAGTCAAAACCTATGGTTTGCTTTCACAAATCAACCCAAAAACCCTCGACATCGGTGTACACACGCCGATTGATCGAGAAAAACACCAAACGTACCGATCGTTGTTTTATAAGTCACTAAAAATATATGAAATCGGATGTAAATCATCAAAACCAATAAATTGATCAAATCGGTTTATTTCCAAAAAGCCTAGTAAAGGGATCGTTAACCGTTTTACTACAAGTCTTGATGTTTTAGCAAACTAGTGGTCACAATACTCACTAATTATCTTAATTAGGCCACATAAACATTTACTAGATTTTTAATCTTGCTAAATTACATTAAACCAAAATCTAGTTAGCAAAAGTTACCATTTTAGTTCAAAACTTGGTGTTTTAACCAATCTAAATATTTTAACAATTCTAGTGGCTATAATGTTCATTAAACATCTTAATTATATCATACCAATGTTAATTAGATTTTAAAATCACTCATTTCCATCAATTCTAAAAAACCTAGTTTGCAATATATATAATTATCACAAATTAAAATTAACAAAAATGCAACAAGCAACTAGATTAGGTTTCTCATTTCCTCAAGATGAAAATCTACACTTGATTATCCTAGTAGTGAAGGTTAAACCCTAATTAAATTCAAACCATGTTCTTGAATTTTCAAATTAGCAACAAGAACAAAACTAACACTTAATTATGCTAGATTAAAACAATTTAAACAACAAATTCTATATAGGGTTAAGGTTTATACCTCCCAATTTTTAGAGATCTAGTTTGGAGATTAGCCTCCAAAACACCATCTTGCTCCAAGGATTCAAGCATGAATTGGCCAAGGAATAAAGGGTATCGAATAAGCTTTGAGATTGTGAGATAATTTGTGGATTTTTTGATTGGTTTTTGGTTGAATTTTGAGGTGGAGATCAAGTGGGGAAAGTGGAGGGTTTGGGGCAGCAAGCTCGGCCAGCAGCAGCATGGGGGGGAAAGTGAGAGGTGTGGGTGAGTTTGGGGAAGTCAAATGAAGAAAATAAGACCCATACATCAAGTATAATGACCCATACCCCAATGTTTACTATTATTTCCTTTCTTTTCTTTTTTATTGACCTTTGAAGTGGGACTTATTTGGGGCTGCTAGGGCTGCTGAATTCAACCATACTTGGGGAGAGGGTGAGGGTGTGGTGTGGGTGTGTGGGTTAGAAAAAAAGATAAATGTATAACCCCAATTCCCATTAACACAAATTTCACTATTTAAACCCTTTTTCTTCGTAATTTTCTAAACCGTTTTGGCAAACCATTTCATTTCAGAAACCACATGATAAAATTTTGTTTAATGTGTTATGACGCACAAAATTTGTTTCAACCCATTCCAATTTGTAATTTTCCCTAATTAAATGTATTAGTGACGGCTTAAAATAATATTAAAATAATTAATTTCGGAAAAATTTTCAGAAAATTTGAAATTTCACAAGTGGCTCAATAACCACCAAATACTAGCAATTACATAGCTAGAATATGTATATTTAATTTTATAATAAAGATATTTGCATTTTGACTTTTTACAGAAAACCCCCTTATTTTACCGTTTTTCCGAAATTTCACCGAAACGATTTTCAAAACGTTACAATCTTCCCCCCTTAAAGAAATTCGGTCCCTGAATTTAAATTAATATTTCCGCCAAATACTAAAATATTTCAGCCAAAACCATCAAATCGCCGGGGCTCCGAAATCATAAATACATAAAACAAATCGTAGCGCAACGCATGCGCATGAAAAATGAGCATAAAACTCAAAATCAAAACTCCGTCAGGCATCCCGCAATCATCGGAGTGATGGTAATGACACAATGTCAACTCCAATACCAAAACCAATATGATATAACTCGGAACTATACATGTAAATATCAGGAGGAAATTTATGCCAAATCCTTTAAGTTGCTGTGCAATGCACATAACACTGCACAGTGGCGGACGTCTATCATAAGAAAATAACTATATACATATATACCTTTGTTTGAAATGTACGTTCCGCCATTTTGGAAAACAATTTAGAAGGGTTTTCCTTGTTTTAAACGTTTCGCGTCATATCAGACACGTAGGTAAATACTGAGACTATAGCTCGTTTTTTGGAATTCCCTTCGATAGCTATCAATGCATGCAAAATACATTCAGGTACTGTCCTCTGACTAGTCCTGCTTAGTACGAAAACACATTGCAATTATCATAAAAAAACGTACTGCTCTATAAGAAATCAATCCCAAAATACGCGTATGCATACTACGTGCGTCTGGTGCGCACGACAATCAAAATCCATATACGTGCCATACAAGTGCACAGAAACAAGATCTAAGTGCATCGGGTGTGCACAAAGCATCTGTCGTAGGCAACGTGTGTGCCTGACAGCAAAATCAGGTGCATCTGACATGCACGAAAAAAATCTCGATTTAGTGCATCTGGTGTGCACCAAAATCGCATCTCAAGACATGCGCGAAAACCCAAAACCAGGGGCATCCATCATGCACGAAGTCATGAAATCCAATATCAAGCGCCGAACATGCACAAAATCAAATCAGGTGCACAAGGTGCACAAAACAAATATCGAACATCACCATCGAAATCGAAGTCCAGTGCAACAGTAGTGCACAAAATGCGTATCACTACACTGCAAACATATGTGAACTATACCGAGTGCAAAAACCAAATCGTGTGCGTACATATGCACAAGATCATCTCACTGTATGAAACCCATAAAATCATAAACATGAGAACCAAGGCACGAAAACAATATCAAGTGCAACAACCGTGCAAAATCGTAAATACTCAGCAGGTGCAACCATGGTCCATGAAGACAAATATCATGAAACTCAATCATCAAAATCAAACATGCGAATAAATCGCCCAAAATACACAAAATCAAGTATGGCGGAATAGTCCCGCTCAAGCACATCCTCCAAGAATCTCTGGCCAACTGCCGTGGTCACTCAAAGCATGTCTCGTCGACGATCCTGAACTCTGGCCTGCCGGTGTGCATAACATGACCACTCCTGGGTCCAAGTCTTCTCATAATTTATTCCAGAAAGGTCCTATCGAGATCTCTCCCAATTCTCGTCTCTGCCGAACTGTCCGGAAGTCATCATCCCTTACTAGATCTGTTCTCGTCCCGGAATGGCTGCATACTCATCGCGACTCCTTCTGGAAGGTACATCCCAGCACAATGCCTCGGCATGCGTATCACATCTCTGATGTAGGCGGAGTGGAACGTCGTCTTATCCAGATATTGTACGGACCTCTTTACTCCACTTTCTCAAATGTCGACTGCTTCGGACTCGTCTCATCGTGGCTAGATGGACTAAGCTCCAACGGCTATCCTCGTATCGGGAGTCTCCCAAGAAATGCATTTCACCACCTAGCATCCGAATTAAGTCGAGCCATCCGATCGAGTCGTCAAAACCTCATAATCCCCCAAGAGCTCAACCTCTTGGGCACAGTTTAATAGTATCGAGTACATACCACAGCATCGGTGGTCCAGCCGTAGAAGGGCAAACCCAAGCCTCACTAATGGCGCCGTAGAACTGCCGCAAACCCGAAGGTTCAAAGGCTTTCACACGGTCATTAAGTCGAGTTAGGGTTTCATTCTTCTAGAGGGACCATAGAATTGCCTGCATGTCTTTCCGACTACTTTAAACTTGGAATAATAGGTTTCTGACATTCGATCGTCTCTGTCGACTCCCAACGTCTCCGCGTGAAGTCGTCTCTAGCTGGAATCAATCTATCTGATGACCTCGCATCGGGGTAGGCGAACGATCCACATGTCCTAGTCATTCATCCTCGATGACTAGCGACCTTCTATCATCTCTTAGTACAACTTGTTCTGCACTAACGCCAGCATCTGAGGCAATATCTCGTCGTTCGCAGCAACAACTGGCTCACTCGTCTGCACGCTGAACAGTGCCTCAACTATCATGAATAAGCAACACACCAACGGTCATCAAAATCTGGCTGGCCTCTATCATTGGCTCAATCCTCTAGTGTCAACCAGCACATCCGAGTAACCTCATAAAGGCGATCCGCCAAACGCTCGTGGCGCGGAAACACGGTAAAAAGACACATCTCTGCAATCGTGTGTCGCCGGAATTTCGCCCTGGTCAGTCCTCGTTCGTGACGAGCTCGTGCTGATCGCAACTCTAGCTGTATCTCTTCCTGCCCGTAATCGTGGCCGCAAAACCATAACTGGTACTGATGAGGCTAGATCGGAATGAATATAATACTGAGCAAAGAATGTATATCCTAAGGCTTCTAAAGTGGAGTAGCGTATCGTAAATATGCCGCGGAACATACCTACGGTACGTCACACTACTTTAGTCACCTATTCCATCAACCAAGGGTCATCCTACGCTACGAAGGTAAAACCTGGCTCTGATACCAACTTTGTCACGGCCCGAAAGTACGGAACATGACCGGCACTTAAACTACGAAACATCTCGAGGCGTTTATAATCTAAGAAAGCCGAAAACCCAGAAATCCAAACCAAGAAAAGTAGTAGAGTGAAGGAAAACCAATTTAAATCAAGTAGTTTTAATAGCATAAGCCGAATTATGCGTTTTTAAAAACATCAAATATTTCCTAAAAATTTCGGCAGAGTCTCCTTTGTAAATACTGGCCCCCAAACGGGATACAACATGAATAGTATACGAAATCAATAAAAGGGCATCCCCAAGCGGGAGCTAGCTCTTCGTCAAACGACGGTCACAACCACATAAGCAATATAATATACAACGCCAACAGCGAGGATCAAAAACCCAAAACCACAAGAAAACCACAGACGCGCGATTCTAAGGTCGAAAGAATAGCATCTCTGGTCTCTATCTCAAAAATACACTTTTGGTTGATGGAACTTCTAGATACAACAGAGTAATAATATACAAGTTATATAATGATGGGTACGATACAAATAAACCCACCTACTAGCAAGTCACCCGAACGAAACTGTACCCGCAAAGCCGTAAAGAAACCTGTATGGCGAAACCTGCAAGAAACTGGGGCACAACGGGGGTGAGTTGCCAACTCGTGAATAGAAAAACATCTACGAATAGAAATCGCATGTATGACGCAATCCTAGGTCATACGATCAATATATAAAATCCTCAAATATATGTATAACATGCAGCCTATAACAATGGCTAGGGTAATATCTAACCCGAGTGTAATCTCATATGCCCGTGTCAGTGCCTCAGGTAGCAATATATCATATGAATGAGGTATGAATGCATGAAAACAGAGTACATGTAAATGAAGAAACTGTTTTCATAAATTAGTGAGATTTCCTTTGTATTTTTAAAATGAGATATCATAAATGAAAGCAGCATCAACAGTGTCTAGCATCGACATAAAACATAAATCTCAATATCTCAAAACCTCAGGCTCCGGCTATCCGGACTGGCCTGTATCATCAAATCTCAGTACCTCAATATCTCAAAATCTCAATATCTAGGGCGCCGTCAGTCCAGACCGGCCCCTACCATCCATCTCAAGACCACGACGGTATCCTCCGGATATCCGACGCGTCGGGTAATATCACCGGTAGGTAGTCTCCCCCTGCCAGGCTCACATCGTCATCACCACGCGCTTCTTGCCCCGGGGTACCTTACCGGGCCCACCATGTACCCGAAACGGTTCATCCATCTCCTCGAATCGGGTCTCGAAATCCATCCGCAAACTCATGGTGGACGACTCATACATCATGGGAAAACCGCATTTTTATTTAAAAAGAGAGAAAGCAGTTTATATATGTTTTGCGGTTTTTCTCCAAATCCAGAAAATATCATGGAAATCCGAATCATCAATAGCATGTAAAACCATGAATATAAGCATGAGCATCCATGAATGCGGCATATAATGAATAACAGTTTGCATGAAGTAGCAGGTAATAACTACAATGTCTAAACTAGCATATAAGGCAAGTACACTAATATCATGTCTAAACTATTAGCTAACAAGCTATGTCAATGTAATAGTATTTTCTATGTGTACGTGACATGGCAATTACCGATGAAGATGTGTGTGAGCCGGTAAGTAAGTGTATGTGGTACATACGCATCATCGGTAATGGTGATGGTGTCCTAACAGCATGATATCAATAATGAAATATGAATTACAATAAGTATGCGATGCGGAGCAATAGCAATAATATGCAGGAGCTGAATACTAGACACAATGGTAACTAAACTGCATTACCCTAATATAAGTCCTATAATAGCGCCTTTTGAAATAACACGAATCGCGGTGTTCTGAAAATAAGGGCTACGGTGTTTTTAAGAAAAGACACGTCTTTTGAAATATCCGTAGAATCCCTTGACCTGTCTTTTAAAATACCCACGATTCGTTAGTTTTGAAATAGGTAGGAGTCTAATCTAGTCTAACAACTACACTAAATTATACGGCTGAACTAACAAGCTGAACTACAGGTAAGGAAACCGCCTAACATCTGAGTCGATATATATATAAACATATATATATATATATATATATATATATTAGTCGGTGATCCCGCCTCGATAATATCACATCCGATACCATATCTATAATCAGATATTCCCAAGTCAAGAGTGCGGATCTATCATCAATATATAGCTCGTACGTAAATCCGTCGTACGGCATCCCCACATCTGGGTACGGGTCAATATCACATTCATCACACTATTCATCTGGTATCCCCTTTAGCAAAGATCATAATCCGGGTACGGATCTATGTCTAGTACAATACTGATACCACCTACGTATGCATGCACGTGTGTGAAACACTACGTCAAAGGACCCGCTACAACGTCATGTCGAATCTCAAATACGAATCCTGCCATATCACCGAATTCACAACCTCAATACAAATCTCATCGACTCATCTCAAACCCAAGTACTATCCTCAAATCCAGTATATGAACACATAGTCCCATATCCATGTGAACATATAAATATAATCCCATATACGCACATGTAAAAGAAAGGATGTATGCAAGTATGTGCGTGCGTGTGTGTATATGTGCAACCCCTACTCTAGGGTTTCGCAACTACACTAAACCAATCACAGAACACCAAAAGTCCATCTTTATCATCAATAATCTCAATTCAACATATACTAAATATATGTGTGTATACATATTCGTATACATCACCACGAACTGCGGGGGTGCTAT
The DNA here is from genome assembly GCA_030015575.1 of Agapanthus africanus. NCBI lineage: Eukaryota > Viridiplantae > Streptophyta > Magnoliopsida > Asparagales > Amaryllidaceae > Agapanthus > Agapanthus africanus. The sequence continues at coordinate 528,119,420 of JASDDO010000019.1, read as the reverse complement.
ACGCCATCCACCCGACTTCTCCCCATAGATATAAATCTACTCACCTGGTCCTCGCTTGCCGGTGCCGACGTCGCCACAAGCTTGCTTGTCGTCTCGAAGTCCACATAGGGTACCTACATATCATAACGCACCGTATCGCATTAAAATCCGACTCATGACCCAAACGACACACGAATCCCACATAAGTCAAAACCTATGGTTTGCTTTCACAAATCAACCCAAAAACCCTCGACATCGGTGTACACACGCCGATTGATCGAGAAAAACACCAAACGTACCAATCGTTGTTTTATAAGTCACTAAAAATATATGAAATCGGATGCAAATCATCAAAACCAATAAATTGATCAAATCGGTTTATTTCCAAAAAGCCTAGTAAAGGGGTCGTTAACCGTTTTACTACAAGTCTTGATGTTTTAGCAAACTAGTGGTCACAATACTCACTAATTATCTTAATTAGGCCACATAAACATTTACTAGATTTTTAATCTTGCTAAATTACATTAAACCAAAATCTAGTTAGCAAAAGTTACCTTTTTAGTTCAAAACTTGGTGTTTTTACCAATCTAAATATTTTAACAATTCTAGTGGCTATAATGTTCATTAAACATCTTAATTATGTCATACCAATGTTAATTAGATTTTAAAATCACTCATTTCCATCAATTCTAAAAAACCTAGTTTGCAATATATATAATTATCACAAATTAAAATTAACAAAAATGCAACAAGCAACTAGATTAGGTTTCTCATTTCCTCAAGATGAAAATCTACACTTGATTATCCTAGTAATGAAGGTTAAACCCTAATTAAATTCAAACCATGTTCTTGAATTTTCAAATTAGCAACAAGAACAAAACTAACACTTAATTATGCTAGATTAAAACAATTTAAACAACAAATTTTATATAGGGTTAAGGTTTATACCTCCCAATTTTTAGAGATCTAGTTTGGAGATTAGCCTCCAAAACACCATCTTGCTCCAAGGATTCAAGCATGAATTGGCCAAGGAATAAAGGGTATGGAATAAGCTTTGAGATTGTGAGATAATTTGTGGATTTTTTGATTGGTTTTTGGTTGAATTTTGAGGTGGAGATCAAGTGGGGAAAGTGGAGGGTTTGGGGCAGCAAGCTCAGCCAGCAGCAGCATGGGGGGGGAAAGTGAGAGGTGTGGGTGAGTTTGGGGAAGTCAAATGAAGAAAATAAGACCCATACATCAAGTATAATGACCCAAACCCCAATGTTTACTATTATTTCCTTTCTTTTCTTTTTTATTGACCTTTGAAGTGGGACTTATTTGGGGCTGCTAGGGCTGCTGAATTCAACCATACTTGGGGAGAGGGTGAGGGTGTGGTGTGGGTGTGTGGGTTAGAAAAAAAGATAAATGTATAACCCCAATTCCCATTAACACAAATTTCACTATTTAAACCCTTTTTCTTCGTCATTTTCTAAACCGTTTTGGCAAACCATTTCATTTCAGAAACCACATGATAAAATTTTGTTTAATGTGTTATGACGCACAAAATTTGTTTCAACCCATTCCAATTTGTAATTTTCCCTAATTAAATGTATTAGTGACGGCTTAAAATAATATTAAAATAATTAATTTCGGAAAAATTTTCAGAAAATTTGAAATTTCACCAGTGGCTCAATAACCACCAAATACTAGCAATTACATAGCTAGAATATGTATATTTAATTTTATAATAAAGATATTTGCATTTTGACTTTTTACAGAAAACCCCCTTATTTTACCGTTTTTCCGAAATTTCACCGAAACGATTTTCAAAACGTTACAGATATATTGCTACCTGAGGTACTGACACGAGCACATGAGATCACGCTCGGGTTAGATATTACCCTAGCCATTGTTATAGGCTGCATGTCATATATATATAATTGAGGATATATTATGATCATTGACCTAGATTGCGTTATTTATGCGATTTCTATACGTAGATGTTTTTCTACTCACGAGTTGGCAACTCACCCCCGTTGTGCCACAGTTCTTGCAGGTTTCGCCGTACAGGTGTCATTACGGCTTGCTGGCATTCTTTCCATTTCCGGGTGACTTGCTAGTAGGTGGGTTTATTTGTATCGCACCCATCATTATATCTTGTATATCATTATTCTGTTGTATCTAGATGTTCCATCAACCAAACATGTATTTATTTTGAGATAGAGACCAGTAATGTTATTCCTTCGACCTTAGAGTCGCACGTTATATTTCTGCGGATTTCTTGTGGTTTTGAGTTTCCTTTTGAGTTTTTGATCCTCGCCGTTGGCGTTGTATATTATATTGCTTGTGTGGTTGTGACCGTCATTTGACGAAGAGCTAGCTCCCGCTTGGGGATGCCTTTTTATTGATTTCGTATACTATTCATGTTGTATCCCGTTTGGGAGCCAGTTTTTACAAAGGAGACTCTGCCGAAATTTTCAGGAAATTTTTGATGTTTTTTAAAAACCGCATAATTTCGGCTTATGTTATTGAAACTACTTGCTTTAAGTTGGTTTTTCCTCCACTCTACATCTTTTCTTGGTTTGGATTTCTGGGTTTTCGGTTTACTTAGATTACGTACGCCTCGAGACGTTCGTAGTTTAAGTGCCGGTCATGTTCCGTACTTCGGGTCGTGACACTCACTACTTGTAATGGTTGATTAAATGTTATATTGTCTAGTTACTTTAGCTTGATCCTTGGGTTAGGGTTCATTAGCTCCTTAGATTTTTTTTTTTAATTTGGCATGGTAGTTGCTGTGAAAACCCAGTAGGGTGCTAAGGAATCCCAACAGTGGTATCAGAGCCGAGCTAGAGTATTAGACGATGTGTGTTAGATTACGAAACCGAAACTACTCCGAAACTTGCAACATCGAACCCGGGTTTCTGTCGATTTTTATGTGAGCTCTAAAATTTTTTTAAACAAGTGCAGAATAATATGTGTGTGATAATATGAACACTGGTGAAATTTGGAGCCATTTGGACATTTTTTGGCCGGTGAGACCCCCCATATCGTCCAAATCTGAGCGCCCCCTCCAAATTTTTTCAGTGTTCCGTTGCATGGGTTTTGGTGTTTCAGGTGTTGTTTGTTTTTGCTAATTTTGCATGAGATGTAATCTTACACTATAAACAATTCGGAGTGTTTCGTATTCGTAGTTTAACATTGTATTTGGGTTTTCACAAGTTATCTAGGCGAAGTTAAAAAGTTCGATCAAATGTCAAAAACCTATTTTTCCAAGTTTAACGTATTCAGAAAAACATGCAAGTAATTCTGTGGACTCTCTAGAAGAATGAAACCCTAACATGACTTTTTTGGATCGCGGAACCGCGATTATACCCTAGGGTTTGCCGCAGTTCCGTGGCGACATGAGTGGGGCTTGAGTTTGCCCTTCTACGGTTGTTCCATAGGTACTGCGGCATGTTCCGGGTATTATTAAAACTGTGTTCAAATGTTGAGCTGTCGGGAAATTGTGGGACTTTGATGAATCGATTGAAAAGTTTAACATCGTCCAGATATCATGTGATGGAATACAATAATTAGAATCTATCTAGTTGCATGCAAGTTTAACATTTCGGCCTCAGACGGTATCAGGAATCTTGTTGAATTACCCGACTTCCTTTGAAAAGTGTTTTCATGGTTGAGACCTAAATGTAAAATTTGCATTGCTAAGCATGAAATCAAGAATATGTGATATTCCAGGTTTATGATGTCTAAGGGCAGTGCGGATTCCAATTGTTGTAGTTTTTCAGTTTCTTTTTTGCGACCGTAAGTGTAATATGTAGTGTATCGCCGGTTTTGTTTCTATACGTCAACGACAATTGGGATACGCATATTTACTTACGTTGATGACATGTGATGTTATGTGTTGCTGGGATATGTTATATTGGATCGTCGTTTTTTGAATAGCCGGGGGTTTTAATGTGAGATGAGAGTTTTTCATTTTCATTCATGTAAAATTCAATGTATGTAATATTCTTTTATTGGGGTACTTCCGGGTTGAGGAGGATGTCACCGTTGATGTATATTATTTACTCTTCCGCATTAGGATAGACCCAAGGAGGGTAGCACAAGCAACCGGGTTCTAGAGTCCAGTGGGAGACCATCTCGAGGAGTCGAGTCTGGGTCTCCTAACTCAAGAATTGGTAGGGTTGCTTGCCGCTCTCGTAGGGGTCTAGGGATGTGGGTTTGGCTATTCATCACGACCGTGGAATTCGTGTTTTATACAGGCTTAATATAAAACCCGGAAATCCTAGTATATCTAATATTTCATATGTTGTTTTCTGCTGCGATATCTGTGATGTGGTCATTTGATATGTTGAGATAGATACTGTATATAGTATATATGATATATTATATAGACGTTGCTTATGTTTTACACCCGCGGTAGCCCTGCCCCACTCTGCCGTTAGTTACCTAACCTAACGGTGCATGACGGGACATCGAGGCGAATGCGGATGGCATAAGTGTACGTTGTATTTATCTGTGATGCTTAGGTAACTTAAATGATGGGACTTCATTAATAAGATTAATGAAAGAAAATAAACTTAAAGATGTTGTAGAAACTTTTTTTAAGAACTGGTAGCTCTAGTTCTTGATTTGCATAGCGGTATTCCTTGTAGAATATCCAGCACCTTATTCGATAAGGAAAGAGCCGAGATCCCTTCACCGTGAGTGACCTCTTTAGCGAAACTAGCAGATGCTACAACCCTCGGTTTGTCTTTTAATTGCTTCTATAGTTTTTGCTTTGCATAGTGGTATTTGTGAAATATCCTTGTAACATTTCAGAAAATATAAAATATTATTTTTGGAATTTAATATTAAAATAATATTTTTCCCGAAAACTGCTCGATTTGCGAAATTGGGGTTTTCGAAAAAAGGTCTACATATATACCAATAAGTGTGAAATAATTGAAAATTAAAATTATTTATTCATTTAAAAATATATTTAAAGGATTTGGCTTTTTTTAAAAAAAATTTATATGCAGTCTTGATAAAAACCCGATTAGTGCACTGCTAATCGCGATTAGGCCAAATCCGTATTTTTACAGTTTTCCATGGTTAGTGCACCATGACATGTTACATGTTATTTCATTTGTATTGTTTTATGTTATGGTTGTGCTTTTGGGTGAGAAAAGAAAAGAAAAGAAAAGAAAAGAGATGATTGGAGAGAGAGTGTGTGTGAGATATGAGTGTGGGGGTGAGAATAAGATGTTGGATATAGTATGCCCTAGAGGCCATTATATGTATAGTGGATGCTTGGACATGTATATATGTATATTTGATATATGACTTTCTTGCTCGATATGATAGTATGCTATCTGGTTTTACTTTATCTGACATATTTACTTGATACTATTCATTTGATACATGTTGATAAAACCCTAAGGATATTTGCTTAACTTCCATGGCTATGATGAAGATCATACTAGTGGGGCATGTGCGGTCTATAAGCATATCCTTAAATGTTCCTAGTCGTAGGTATATCGAGACAGGGCATCGATATTCCAGAGTAGACTAGCATGTACGTTTCTTGACCCATATAATGGGCGATGGATGATCCCATATCCATTGGTGTTATGACATCGAAGATTGTATACGGGTGCTCAGTGGAGGCTGGGTACACTGAACGGACTCACCGAGAATTCCTATATGGTATTATATCTATCGTCGGATAGCAGTTCTCTGGTGACACTGCTACAGGTTAGTCTGTAGACCCGAGATCGTCATAGAGTCTTGTGTGTTCTCCCATTGTACTTTGATTTCCACCCTACCACGGCTCTACTGAGTCGTGCAAACAGGTGGCTTTTGGGTATAGTCCCGAGACACATGGAGACAGTGAGCGATAGGAGGGGTTTCGTCTCTCCCGGTATTGGGAGTTGATGTTGTGCAATGTGCGATTGGCTCTGACTTGAAGTCCCTGGCCAAAGCTGATGAGAATTACTGATAAGTGTTATCAGTAGTTTCTCGACAGGTCATAAACCATATCGACATGATTTATTGAGTTATTAGGGCACGAAGATTCCATCCCTAGACTTGATATGCAACATATCAGACGAAGAGACCGGACTGTACGGTAAGTGTTGCCAATGGCTCGATAGGAGTTTTGACGGGTTCGCTTGTTTTTCTTCTGATCGCTCAATACCCGGGTGACCGTTACGTTTAGCTGACCGCTTGCGGCTTGTAGGTGTTTTGATATGATCATCACCTACTGCCGGCGTATTGACGAGTCTAGAGTCCCACACAGGATTTTTCTAGCTCAGGCGAAATGATGTGGAGTGCATATGAGATGTGTGCGGGAGCTCGACTAAATGCAAGTATGTGATACCGTATTTTAATCGGGTATTTATTTTTGGTCGGGTCGAATTTGATGTGACCAATCTATTAAATCAAGTGTTGATTTAATATTGACTTTCAGCTCATTTTTAATTAAACCTTTTCTTTTGGATGTATGCATATATGTTTATATATACACATCATAATGTGCATGCACACATAAATACATACATATGTATCATGGTTGATGTTACATAGAAGATGGCAATACAAGACTTACATGGTTGATAAATATCTTCTATTTTGTTTATGGATTAAAGAAAAAGGAAATTAGCTAAATGACTCATTCTTTCTACACAATTCTTGTTGACCTTTGACTTAACCCTAGTTAGATTTCCTTTGTTATTTAACCCATCGACAAAATATCTAGATATTTAGATAAGCATGGTTATATTTGAGAGTGTCTCATATATATTCTTTGTTATTCATTTTATTCAAAAAGTTTTATCACAATATTTTGACAAAACCTTTGCCATCTTCATCTTCCTCCTTCTTCAATCTCTTTTGAGTTTTAAAAGAGTGAGAAACTTAAAAAGAAAGGGTTTTTAAGTGAGTTCACAAACCACACAACCATTCTACACTACCCTAGCCCTTTAGTGTAGAGTGTTTGCTTCATTTTGTGAAGCTAAGAGCTTGATCTAGAAATCTCCGGGTGGATCATCGTAAACGACGAAGGACCTTAAGCATAGTCGTTCCAAGCTTCGTGCAAAGCTGTAGGAGTTCTAAAGACCGAAGGAGTTGGCTACAAAGGTTGTATTTCCTTTTCCTTTAACTTTGACTTTACATAATGTTTATTTTACCCTAATCTCTAGTTACGATCCGTAGTTCGTTTGTAATAGCCCTCTTGAATTTGAAAGTTCACTACTATATGATGTTGCAACCTATGTAGAGGCGCTACTACACACCAACATGGTATCAGAGCCTAGCTAGAGCTCTAGGGTAAACCGGACGACGTTTAAAAACTCAATCGAACATGAAAAATGATGTTTTTACATGCTCACTGGAATTTTTGTCAAAAGTTGGAATTTTTGTAATTAAAAATATTCAGAAAATAGAGCAGCGTTTTCTGTGGATCTCCAAGAAAAACGAGTGCCTAACTCGACACAACGACCGCGGAACGGCGGCCAAATAGGTGTATTTACGGTGGTTCCGCGGCGCCGTTGGTGAGGCTTGGACCGTGCGTTCTTGCGTTGATCCGTAGATATTATATATGCTCTCTAGGAATTTTTATGTAGGTTCAAGTGTTGAGATCTATTACAACAGTGGGTATGTTGATGTGTTGATTGATATATTTTAACGTCGTCTATGCTTTTCAATTGTTGATGTGATATGATGTATAGGATCGTCATGATCGAATGGCCGGGGGTTTTATGTGAGACGAGAGTTTATCTTTTCATTCATATAAAATTCATTGTATATATTATTCTTTTATTGGGGCACATCCGGGTTGAGGATGATGTCTCCATTGATGTATATTTTACTTTTCTGCATTAGGATAGACCCAAGGAGGGGAGCACGAGTGACCGGGTTCTGGAGTTCAGTGGGAGGCCATCTCGAGGAGTCGAGACTGGGTCTCCTAAACTCCAGAATTAGAAGGGTCATTTGCCGCTCTCGTAGGGGTCTAAGGGTGTGGGCTTGGCTATTCATCACGACCGTGGAATCCGTATTGTCTATCTTAGGCTACGTATAAAATACAGAGTTCCTAGTATATCCTATATTTTCATATATGTGTTTCTGCTACTGATTATTATGTGATGTGATTGCTTAATATCTGAGACGAATGTAATATTATTATGTATATGATGTGTAATACTGTTTTTCGTTTCTTTCTGTAATGGCTTAAGAACTTAAATGATGGGATACATTAATGAGATTAATGTAAAGAAAAGAAACCTAAAGATATTGTAGAATTAGATTTGAAACCCACTCGGCTCCTTTTTATGAAAAAAACAAGTTTCAAAAGATGCGAAGCTTAAGCCACTCATTTTCTAAAAACTATTTAGATTCTACAACGAAATCAAGTTCAAAGCGTTAAAGGTTTTCATAAAAACCATCCGCAGCCCTCCGTCATTTTAGGAAGCAGAGTACTTAGTATTCGTGCTATGTATGTTGATTATAGTCAAGACGTACTGTACGGTAGCTAAGTGATGTCTTCCTACAAAGCATATGATGCGATAATTTAGGACATTCATGTGATTATGTTGATCATAGTCAAGGGTCATATGGGTGGGTCTAGTTAATCACGAAATGACGGGTAGAACTTGACTAGTGCTTATGATATGTTGACGATAGCCAAGGTCATAAGCATCTAGGGGTAAAAACTATATCAGGAATTTCAAGTGTTGAAATTTGCAATGAGATTGCATACCATCTATATGATAGTTGGATCCCGATCCCACTGTGAGTAAGAGTTACTCCCAGGAGAGTTTTACACTTTACAATTAGCTAATCCAGTAGGTGTCTAGAAAGGTGTTAACGGGGTTTGACCTCTGGGAAAAACGAGGTTTATTTTAATTAGGTCCGTGCGCAAGCACAGGGAACCTCCCTCAAAGTATCGACACTGGCCTGGCTGACCGGTTAGCAAAACTGTAGAATGTAATTAATCCTGGCTAGTTTTCTTTTCAGGTTTTGAAAGAAAATTTGATAAAAGCAGTGGGAGACATCTATTAGATAAGATAATAACCAATCTAATTCTTTGCAAGAGCATTTCGCTGAGTGTATTCTTTTCTCTCTCTTAATAGCAGATACCGATGACGGGACTTAAGGTTCTTTTAGAGAAAAACAAACTGACTAGATCAAATTATAATGAATGGTTGAGGAACTTGAATATTGCACTCACATTTGATAAAGTATCATATGTCCTCACCATCAAAGCCCCACCCATCCCAGGACCTGAATCATCTGTTTTGGATATTGGGATATTGATTGCAACACGGCCACATGCCTCGCGCTTGCTTCTATGGACAGTATCCATCAGAAACAGCACGAGAAGATGGATCTACAATCCATCTTTCTTCATACATAGGAGTTGTATGAAGAGCAATCTCGTATTTTATGATACGAGGCATCTCGAAAGCTATTTCAGATGCGGTTGGCCCCCGGCGCATCAGTAGGAGACCATGTTCTGAAGATGATTGGTCTTATAGAAGAACTTGAGGAACTGGGATGGACTATGGATAATGAGCAATATACAGATATTGTTCTGCAGTCTCTCTCCCCCGCCTTTGCTCCATTCATAGTGAATTTCAATATGAACGATTTGGAGAAATCATTGCCTGAACTTCTCAATATGTTGAGAAATACAAAGAGCATGCTTAAGATAGTGAAAACTCCCGCTCCGCTTTATGGGCCGTCTTCCTCCTCAGTCCCGAAAGCCAAGGCCAAGGGAAAGACGAAGAAGAATCCCACCAAGCCGAGAGGTGGAGTTGAAAAGGCGAAGGGAAAAGAAAAATCAGGGACCGCGGGAAGTGGAAAAGGAGAATGTTTTTACTGCCACAAGTCGAGACACTGGAAACGCAATTGTGCTTTGTACCTTGCAGATCTCAAGAAGAACAAGCATGTTGATGCTTCCGCTTCAGGTGTGTTTATAACTGAAAACTGTTTTTCATTAAACTCTGCATCTTAGGTTTTAGATACCAGTTCTGGTTCTTATATCCGTAATTGTATGCAGGGATTAAGAAACAGAAGAGTTTTGAAGACTGGGGACCACACTCTACGTGTTGGAAATGGTTCCAATATACATGTTGTATCCGTAGGAGTGTATCATCTGGGGTTGCTTTTAGGATGTATTTTGGTTTTGAACCCTTGTTATTTTGTACCTGGTTTGCTATGTAATATAATATCCGTATCTTTGTTGGACAATGAAGGATATCATTTTGTGTTGCAAAATAATGTTATGAACATTAACTTGTATCAACGGTTGATTGGGTATGGTACACTAAGTAACGGAATTTACGTCCTAAACCAACACACAGTTTTCAATATACAACATACAAATAAAAGAAAGATTTCAGATATAAATGAATCTTTTCTTTGGCATTGTACACTTGGTCATATTAATGAAACAAGACTAAACAAGCTACATAAAGATGGATATTTAAAACCTTTTGAATATAAATCTTATGCAACTTGTCAGTCTTGTATCAAAGGTAAAATGACCAAAACTCCGTTTATAGGATACGGAGAGAGAGCTACAGAACTCTTAAGCCTCATACATACTGATGTATGTGGACCAATGTCTACACATGCTAGAGGCGGTTTTTTATACTTCATCACTTTTACTAATGATTTCTCAAGATTCGGACACGTGATTTTATTAAAGCATAAATCCGAAGCTTTCGAGAAATTCAAAGAGTACAAACTTGAAGTAGAAAAACAAACTGGCTCGAGTATCAAGAAACTTCGATCAGATCGAGGTGGAGAGTATTTAAGCACTGATTTTTCAGACTTCTTAAAAGAGAATGGGATTCTCTCTCAGCTTACTCCTCCGTACACACCACAGCACAACGGTGTGTCAGAACGAAGGAATCGTACCCTATTAGATATGGTACGGTCCATGATGAGTGATGCTGAGTTACCACTTTCCTTTTGGGGACATGCATTAGAGACAGCAATTTATCTATTGAACAGGGTTCCATCAAAGACTGTGTCTACCACTCCATATGAGATGTGGTGTGGAAAGAGGCCATCTCTTAAAAGAGTTAGGATTTAGGGTTGTTCGGCTTTTGTTAAAAAGCAGAAACCAGACAAACTCGAGACACGATCGGTCATGTGTAAATTTGTGGGATATCCAAAATATTCGTATGGATATCTATTCTACCACAAGGAGGAACAAAAGGTGTTTGTTGCTCAGCATGCCACATTTTTGGAAAATGAAATCTTTACAGACAGTGCTGATGGCAAAGTGGTAGAACTAGAAAAGGTTCTAGAGACACAAATTACTCAGGATGAATTGGTTGAAACTGATGTTGTAGTAGAACTTCAAGAACCTCAGCCGCTCCGGAGATCTAGTAGAACTTCTCGCCCGCCGGAGAGATACTATGGGTTTCTCATTGATGGTGATAGAGAAGATTACATCATGGATGATGATGACCCTACTAGTTTTCAGCAAGCTATCACGAGTGGTGACTCAGTAAAGTGGCTGGATGCCATGAGATCCGAGATGGAATCCATGTACACCAACAAAGTATGGACTATGGACGTTGCACCTCCTGGGATAAAACCTTTTGGGTGCAAATGGATCTTTAAGAGAAATATTGGTGTAGATAGACAAGTAGAGACCTTTAAAGCAAGGCTTGTAGTGAAAGGTTTTCGTCAAAGACCAGAACTGGACTATGATGAAACTCTCTCCAGTAGAAATGCTTAAATCCATTCGGATCCTACTTGCTATTTCTGCTCACTACGACTATGAAATTTGGCAGATGGACGTTAAAACTGCATTTCTGAATGGTGATTTAGAAGAATGCGTTTATATGGATCATCCAGAGGGCTTCATCGACAGTGGGAGCAGCGAAAAAGCATGTAGGTTGCTTAAATCCATTTATGGGTTAAAGCAGGCATCTCGGAGCTGGAACATCTGTTTTGATGATACAATCAAAGAGTTTGATTTTATCAAAAATATAGATGAACCATGCATTTATAAGAAGATTGTAGAGAGTACTGTCACTTTCCTCGTACTGTACGTTGATGACATTCTCTTGATATGAAATGATATTCCTATGCTACAATCGGTCAAATTATTCTTATAAGGACCTGGGTGATGCCTCGTGCATTTTGGGCATAAAGATCTATAGAGATAGATCCAAGAGGTTATTGGGATTGTCCCAATCAAAGTACATTGATACCATCCTAAAAAGGTTTAGTATGGAAGGTTCCAAGTGTGGTGCCTTGCCCGCTTGCCATGGAATCACTCTCTCTAAGGACTTCTGTCCGAAGACTGATGAAGGAGAGCTCGCATGAGCATTATACCCTACGCTTCAGCCGTAGGATCTATAATGTATGCGATGATATGTACTCGCCCTGATGTAGCTTATGCACTAGCTGTAGTGAGCAGGTATCAATCCAACCCAGGGGAGTAACACTGGATAGTCGTGAAGAACATTCTTAAGTACTTACGAAGGACTAAAGAATTGTTCTTGGTGTATGGTAATGGGGATCTCCAAATGGAGGCCTTTACCGATTCCAGCTTCCAAAGTGATAAGGATGACAGTAAATCTATCTCAGGGTTTGTATTTACCCTCAATGGAGGGGAGGTATGTTGGAAGAGTTCCAAACAGGATACCGTTGCAGACTCCACGATGGAAGCTGAGTATATTGCTGCAAATGATGCTGCCAAGGAAGTCGTCTGAATGAGGAAGTTCGTTGCGGAGCTAGGAGCAGTTCCAACCATTATTAATCCAATACCATTGTATTGTGATAATAATGGAGCTATAGCGTTGGCCAAAGAACCCAGATCCCATCAAAAGTCCAGACACATCCTCAGGCGATATCATTTGATCCGGGAGATAGTTGATCGCCAAGAGATCGAGATTCGGAGTGTAGATACAAAGGATAACACCGTGGAACCACTCACCAAGGCCCTTCCACAGCCGCAACATGAGCAACTTTTTGAGATGTTGGGTATGAGATATGCCAATAATTGGCCTTAGTGTAAGTGGGAGATTGTTGGATATATGTTTGCCTTAGAGGCCATTATATGTATAGTGGATGCTTGGACATGTATATATGTGTATTTGATATATGACTTTCTTGCTCGACATGATAGTATGCAATTTGGTTTTACTTTATCTGACTTGTTTACTTGATACTGTTCATTTGATACATGTTGATAAAGCCCTAAGGATATTTACTTAACTTCCATGGCTATGATGAAGATCATACTAGTGGGGCATGTGTGGTCTATAAGCATATCCTTAAATGTTCCTAGTCGTAGGTATATCGAGACAGGGCATCGATATTCCAGAGTAGACTAGCGTGTACGTTTCTTGACCCATATGATGGGCGATGGATGATCCCATATCCATTAGTGTTGTGACATCGAAGATTGTATACGGGTGCTCAGTGGAGACTTGGTACAGTGAACGGACTCACCGAGAATTCCTATATGGTATTATATCTATCGTTGGATAGCAGTTCTCTGGTGACACTGGTACAGGTTAGTCTGTAGACCCGAGATCGTCATAGAGTCTTGTGTGTTCTCCCACTGTAGTTTGATTTCTACCCTACCACGGCTCTACTGAGTCATGCAAACAGGTGGCTTTTGGGTATAGTCCCGAGACACATGGAGACGGTGAGCGATAAGAGGGGTTTCGTCTCTCCCAGTATTGGGAGTTGAAGTTGTGCAATGTGCGATTGGCTCTGACTTGAAGTCCCTGGCCAGGGCTGATGAGATTTACTGATAAGTGTTATCAGTGGTTTCTCGACCGGTCATAGACCATATCGATATGATTTATTGAGTTATTAGGGCTTGACGATTCCATCCCTAGATTGATATGCAACATATCAGACGAAGAGACCGGACTGTACGGTAAGTGTTTCGAATAGCTCGACAGGAGTTTTGACGGGTTCGCTTGTTTTTCTTCTGATCGCTCAATACCCAGGTGGCCGTTACGTTTAGCTGACCGCTTGCGGCTTGTAGGTGTTTTGCTATGATCATCACTTACTGCCGGCATATTGACGAGTCTTAGAGTCCCACACAGGATTTTTCTAGCTCAGGCGAAATGATGTGGAGTGCATATGAGATGTGTGCGGGAGCTCGACTAAATACAAGTATGTGATACCGTATTTTAATCGGGCGTTTATTTTTGGTCGGCTCGCATTTGATTTGACCGATTTATTAAATCAAGTGTTTATTTAATATTTACTTTTAGCTCATTTTTAATTAAACCTTTTCTTTTGGATGTATGCATATATATTTATACATACACATGATGATGTGCATGCACACATATATACATACATACATACATACATATGTATCATGGTTGATGATACATAGAAGATGGCAATACAAGATTTACATGGTTGATAAATATCTTCTATTTTGTTTATGAATTAAAGAAAAAGGAAATTAGCTAAATGACTCATTCTTTCTACACAATTCTTGTTGACCTTTGACTTAACCCTAGTTAGATTTCCTTTGTTCTTTAACTCATGCACAAAATATCTAGATATTTAGATAACCATGGTTATATTTGAGAGTGTCTCATATATATTCTTTGTTATTCATTTTATTCAAAAAGTTTTATCACGATATTTTGACAAAAGCTTTGCCATCTTCATCTTCCTCCTTCAATTTCTCTAGGGTTTTAAAAGAGTGAGGAACTTAAAAAGAAAGGGTTTTTAAGTGAGTTCATAAACCACACAACCATTCTACACTACCTTAGCCTTTTAGTGTAGAGTGTTTCTTTCATTTTGTGAAGCTAAGAGCTTGATCTAGAAATCTCCGGGTGGATCATCGTAGACGACGTATGTGTTGGTTATAGTGCCCTCAAGGCAATTATCATAGTCGCGGAATTGTGATTATGATGATTGAGTGAGGACCTATACCGATAAAACAGTCTTACTCAAGATGATAGTATGATATCTGGTTTGTCTTTATCATCTTGTACATGTTGATAGAGCCCATAGGATTCTTGCTTGACTGCCAGCATTATGATGGCGATCATATATATGCGAGCTGGGGTCTATAAGCGCATCCTTAAATGTCGCTAGTCGTAGGAGTATCGAGACCGGGCATCGATACTCCAGTGTAGACTAGTGTATACTGATCGAGACCTCGACGAGGGGCGGTGGCCAGGTCTCACAAGCCATTGGTGTCAGTGTGTTCACCTAAGATAGTATACAGGTGCTCATTGGATTATGAGTACACTGTACGTACTCGCCGGGAACCTGCTAGTTGGTATTATACCTATTGTCAGATAGCAGTTCCCAGGTGACATGTGTACAGGTTAGTCTGTCGACCTGAGATCGTCATTTGTCTCGTGTGAGTTCCCACCGTGCTTTGATTACTACCCTACCGCGGCTCAAAGGAGTCGTGCAAACAGGTTTTAGTTGGGTACAGTCCCGAGCCACATGGAGGCAGTGATCGGATCATCGGGGATTCGTCTCTCCCGGTATTGGGGGCTAATGTCGCGTTGTGTATGGATGGCCATCACCATAAATCTGTGGCCACGGTGGATGAGAATTATCGATCCAGGATCGATAGTTTCTCAGGTAGTGATGGAGTTTCATACCGACACTAAATATAGCGTTGTTGGGGGTATGACTTTATCCACCCCATAGACTCGATATGCGATACTCTTAGACGAACAGACAGGACTGTACGGATATTGTCACTGTCAGGCTCAGTAAGGGTTCTGCATGAGTTTGCTCGTCGGCCTCCCTTTCGCTCAATACCTGGGTAGCCGTTACGTACAGCTAGTGCCGCTGACGTGCTTGTGGTTAAACCCACTGCCAGTGTATTGACGAGTCTTTAGAGTCCCACACAGAGAGTTTTCACGGTTCAGGCGATATGGTGTACATGACGTACGTTGATACATACAGGTGTCCGATTAAATATGTGCACATGCTGCGCAAACTTTAATCGGACGGTTGATAATACTAGCGGCTTAGGATTAAGCCGGATTATTAAATCGGGTTTTTATTTAATAATTTATATATGTATTTGTATATACGTATTCTAGTATTATTGTTCACTATTCGTTTTCTCTCTTGGCTATTCTTATTTTTTTACGAATACGCGTATATGTATTTCGATACATGTACCGGGAAGTATTCCGTATTTTATATGAAATAGCTTCTAGAAGATGCCACCTCATTATTGATTTTCTATTAGAAAATCAATTAGGAAATGAGGTGGAAAAGGTGACAAGGCAAAGGCATGGGCATGAGTCAAAGCATGGTGTATGGTATGGTTTGGAATTGTTTAATGAAATTAAAAATTGAAATATTTTTGTGGGAATGAGAGGGGGGCCGGCCACTATGGAGAGGGGGTCTCATTTCATTTGCTTGATTACACTCACTCTCTCATTCACACAAAAATAAAAGGAGTTAGCCATTTTTCATTGTTGATTCATGCCAAGATTTCCTCACCTCTACTCATCTTCTATGGATGCTCTTTTGAGCTCATATGTTGAGAGAAAATTGTAGTGACACTTTCATACACCCCCACTCTCCATCGCTCGTGACTTTAGAGCGTCGATTACCTCGTTCGACGAGGTTGGAGCTTGCGCCGTTTCCCTCGGGTGGATTATCGGAGATTGAGGAAGACCAGCAACCAAACATCATCAAAGGATCACTAGGAGCTTGGAATGAAGGCCGAAGGACACAGATCAACTCGGTATAACGATTCTAACTCTTAGTTAGTTTGCTAGTTTAGGGTTTAAGGTCGATCCGGGAATTGGGTAGTGGTAGCGCCGGTTTGATAAATTTTTGTTCCGCATTTTGGCCGCGTTTCAATGGCCGGGGCGCTGCCGTGATCCAACATGGTATCAGAGCCACCCTTTAAACCCCTTACTAGCTTGTTTAAACGTGCTTGAAAGATCGATCGACGGAAATTTCCAAAATCACGATTCCATTTTTCTTTTTGCTGTCGATTTTCAAAAGTGGTCAAAAAATATTTTCCAGTGGCTTAAAAATCCGTGCAGGAGATTTTATGGGTACAGAAAAAATTTGGGCCTCTGATCCCTCTAAAGCGCCGCGGAACTGCCGCACTTACCCCCTATTGGTGGCGGTTTCGCGACCATTAGGTGGCGACGGGCTTCAAAATTTTTCCTGTAGCCCCTGACTTGGAATTGTGATTTTTTTAATATCCTATTTTGTCCCAGGTTTTCCGTGAAGTGTTGGATTTGTATTTGGGCCCAATTTAGTAAATTAGTCGATCGATATTTTAAGCGTGCGTTTGACAGTACATACATTATATTCTGCGACCGTGAATGTCACTTGATCGGTAAACTCGTCTAATTGCTATATGTCTTTTAGACGGGTTTGCGAACATGACATTCACGTTGATGCTCTGTGTTGTGCTGTGATGTTGGTTGGATCGTCGTGGTGGATAGCTATGGTGCAATGTTAGTACAGTTTAATTTCATTTGTACATTTGATATTGCGGGGCGAGCGTCCGACATGTGGACTGCCGTCACTGTCAGTTTGTATATTATTCTTTCGGGGCACGACCGGGTTGAGGTCGATGTCACCCTTGTATATTATGTTATTTTCTGTACTAGGATTACCCCGCGGTGGAGTGCACGAATAGCCGGGTTCTAGAGGGCAACTGGTCCGTATCTCATGGCGTTGGGACGGAGGGGACCTTACTCTAGAATTGGCGGGCTATTCGCCGCACTCGTAGGGGGTATAGGTTGACCCAGGAGGGGTGCTCAAGTTACCGGATTCCGTGAAGTGTTGGGTGGTCCATTCACGTTGCTGAAGGGGGCTGCCTCGCTTCTGGTTTTGCGGGTAACTTGCTGTGCTCGTAGGGGTCTAGGTTTCATTGCACAGGCTATCCACACGACGTTGCTTTATATCATGCCTGGGACGAATGTTATATATATATATATATATATATATTTATATACTAGTAGATGTTGTATATGTTTTGCACCTGCGCTAGCCCAGTCCCCGCTCTGTCGTTAGTTAAGTAACCTAACGGGTGATGACGGGACCCAGTGGCGAATGCGGATGGCATATACTTACATTTTATTTTAGTTCTTTTCATGTGTGATTAATTGATGGGACTGCATAGATTCTTATCAATGCAAGGATAAAACAAACCTATATATGATGTTGTTGGAACCAAGTTTTTAAAAACTGACATTACAGACGTTTTCTTTTGCTTTGCATCGTGGTATTCATTTTGGAATACCCTGCACCTCATTCGACGAGGCAAAGGCCGAGATCCCTTCATCGGGAGTGACCCCTTAAGTAAAAGTTTGCGTCAACGTAATAACTTCATTATAGTCGATTACTTTTGCTTTGCATCGTGGTATTCAGTTTGGAATATCCTGCACCTCATTCTACGAGGAAAGAGCCGAGATCCCTTCATCGGGAGTGACCTCTTTAGCAAAAGCTTTCGCCACTATACATTTGTAAAACCACTTGGATTCCTTCAACGAGATCAAGTTCATTACGTTAAAGGTTTTTTCGCCAAAAACCAGCCGTAGCCCTCCGTCATTTCCTACAAGTAGTACTTAGTATTCGTGTTGCGTTTGTTGACTCCGTCAAGGCGTATTGTGCGGTAGCTGAGTGGTGCTTGTTTGTAGCATGGATATGTGATTGGTTAGGACAGTCGTGCGGCCTTTCTTGACTCCATCAAGGACTCGTGCGGGTAGGTTTAATGAAATCAAGATAATGACGGGTTGAACTTGACTAGAACTCTTTGATTTGTTGACTCCGTCAAGGTCACTTGGGTCCTAGGGTTAAAAATCACATCGGGAGTTTTAAACATACAGGAAACATGCCAGGCTTGCGCATACCTTCTGGAGTGTGGTGACTTGAGTGGCTTCCATCAAGTTATCATGCAATAATAGTTGGATCCCGATTCCCACTATGAGTAGGACTACTCCTCGAGTGATTCCGACTAATTCTCCTTTTGGGTTTGGAGGAGAATTCGAGAAAACAGTGGGAGCCATCCTGATTAGATAAAATAATTAACCATTCTGATCTAGGTTAGAGTGCACGCTGAGTGTTTCTTTTCTCTCTCTCTCTGGCTACGACTATGACCCGACCTTTGACTAAAACTCATGAACCAAGTTAACCGAACCTTCATAAAAACACTTTGACTTTTTGGAATGTCATGGTGTCGCATACATCATTGCCACTTCTATATCACCTTTACATTTCTCCAGAACACCTCGTATCACTACAAACATCCACTTCCATTGGATAAATCCATCGTATGGTTATATACGAACTCGAAGAATCTGATTCGAGGATGGATTCTGGTTCTGGAGAGATTGAATAGGATTATTCGGTTGTCTTTTCTTTTTACCTTCTCTCAGGTTGTGAGGGCTTCTAGGATTAGGAAAGGGTACACCTATTGAGCTTATTGGATAGTCTTCTTCCAAACCATAGGCAGGTGTCGAACGATAGGGAAGAAAGAAAACCAATTAAGCTTTAGTGTGGTGTACAGAAGGTAATAAGTAAAGACACATAAAGGGATTAGAATAATGACAAAGGAAATTGCGAGCACCATCATTCACGAAAAAGACCGTGTATACCCCTGCCACTCCTACATCACCTTTGCTTTTCTCCAGAACACTCCGTATCACTATGGATATCCACATCCATTGGATAAATCCATCCTATAATTACATACGAACTCGAAGGAACTTTTTCGAGAATGGATTCTGGTTCAGGAGAAATAGAATAGGATTATTCAGATGTCTTTTCCCATTACCTTCTCTCAGGTTGCAAGGGCTCCTAGGATTAAGAGAGTACACCTATTACGCTTATTGAATAGTCTTCTTCCAAACCTTAGGCTGGTGCCGATGGGTAGGGGAAGAAGAAAACCAATTAGCCTAAAGAAGGTATACAGAAGGTAATAAGTAAAGACATAATAAAGGGATTGGAGTGAGGGCAGGTAAGTATATAGTTACTGTCGTGAATCAGGATAGTGGAAGAGGCGTTACTAGGAATACCAGGTTACCTTTTTTGAAATATTTTCATATTTCAGTTTAACTGTGCAATGTTAATTGAAAACTATTTTCCCAATTGGAATCTAACTCCAGAGTATGTATTTACCAGATCAATTTCTCACATCTGTATGTTATTACAGATGGTGAGTGAGAGTAAGATATTGGGAATTGGGTGATTAGATCCTCATTATATCTGAATTCGTTGTAATTGGTAATATTTGAGGAAATCATCTGGTTTTTGCCGGACGGCAAATATTTGGTTTTGAATATCCTTTGTTATGCACCAGTTTCAAACTGATATATCTGTACATTTATTTTATAAAGTGAGATGTAACTTTTGATATTATGTCTGTGACATTTACCTATATCAGTTGGTGATTAGGTAAGGTGCATTCAACAGCGGTGTAATCCTTCTTAACTATACTACAGTTTTTCAACCTACGATGCACAAGGTTTGAGTTGTTGAACTCAGGGGACTTATACAAAGTATTGTATGTTGTCCAGTGTCCATTAGGACAATGGGGTTGGTACTTGTACTATATTCTGTTTACCCATAACTTCTCTAAGCTTTAGATATGTATTTCATTGAAATGCAAGGTCTAGATATTGAGAAGTTATAGGTATAAGAATAAAGTACAAAACCGTTTGTTGGAAGTATCAGGATTCTTCGAAGTAGTCAAAGATGTAGATACTTGTGTTTGGTATTCCGTTGATAGTAATAGTTTTGAGAACTTGCTTCTCTTTCGGGTTACTCATATATGGATGCACTCCCAGATGAGTAATGTTGATTGTCCTCTTTCCATTTGGTTGTTATGCACTGGAGACAGCTGCATGATTTTGAATCTGGTTCCAATTAAATTAGTGCTCTTTTTTCTATAGGAGATATATATAGAATCAATTTATATCTTAACGATGTTAAGGTATAGGGAGTTGTCCGGCTGATGCTTAAAAACAGAATCCGGATAAACTCAAGGCACGTTTAAGTAATGGCTGTTTGTGGGTTATCCCGGGCTTTGACGAGTGTTAACTTTCTACCATCAGGAAGATCAATATTTATATTGTTCTTGACTCGCCACTGTTTTAGTAAAATGGATTTTTTTTAGAAAAACAAAAGTGGGAGTATGGTAGACCTGGAAGTGATTCCAGAACCACAAATGATCACTGAAGATTTAATAGAACCTAAGGATTCAATTAGTTTCGACATTCCAATAGCCACTCCGCAGAGTTGGTGGGTAACCTCAGGCACCCGAGAGGTACTTCGGTCTTCTCAGAGACGGTGACAGGGAGGTTCTTGTTTACCCAAACTTGCCAATGCTGTTGTTCTAGACTATAAGACCCGGCAGGAGGATGAGTATGGCATCGTTCTAAACTAGTTTTAGAAGTGCACGTGTATATGACTCTGCCAGAGGGTTGTTGTAGTCAGTGGGAGCAGCGGAAGCATAGTAGGCAAGTAGCTTATGTCTATTTACAGACTAAAGCAGGTATGGCGGAAATAGATCATCTATTTTTGATGTGACAGTCATAGGCCTTGACCTCATCAGAATAGGAGATGGATCTCGTAAGAAGGTAGTAGAGAGTGTTGTCCAGGTATTTGTGATGACATGCACTTATAGGAAGAGATATTCCTATACTACGATCGGTTTTACTATGGTTGTCACAAAATTGTTTCTCCACATAGGATATGGATATAATATCAGGTTTTCTGGATACTAGATCTATGGTTTTAGATCCAAATTTGGGAAGTATCCCAATCTGGGTATTTTGACATTATTCTAAAGGTAATTTAGAATGGACGACTCCTGGCATGGTGGTGTACCTGCAGGTGATGGGGTCAACCTCTCTAAAGGTGTCTTACAGACTAAAGGGGGGAGGGATCTACATGATTAGTATATCACTTGCTTAGGCAATTAAGTTAATCATGAAATGTCAAGTACCACACCAGATATTGTTTTTTGCACTAGCTGCAATAAACATATATTAATCCAATCCTGGAGAAACATTGGGAAGCAGTTTATGAACATAAGTGAATGTTCTTGGGATATGGTAATGGCAGCCTTCTTCAGGAGACGGTTATCATTTCAGGCTTCCAAGGTGACCTGGATGACAGAGTGACTGTCAGAGTTATAAGTTTTTCCCACTTTTGAGGGACAGTATGTTGGACAGGTGGTCCAAGCGAATAGTGAGGAAAGGCATGGCGCAGAATACTGATTAAATTCAGTGGACGATATAGTCTAAGAAGTTTGCGGGATTTGGAGTTCATTTGTGAACTGGGTCCCATCAGATATCCAGACAAATTCTAAGACAGGTATTGCTCATTGCGGGAGATAGTTTTCTCCGCGAAGTTGAGATTAAGAGAGATACAGAAAGAAACATTGGAGTGGATCCACTCACTGAGGCTATTTATGGAACGCAATCATTTTCGTAAACGGGCTTTGCGAAGCTGATTAGTAGAGAAGTTGGGTGTTTGGTATCATACGGGCTGTGCGTATGCGACATCGCAATAATTGGCCTTAAGTGCATGTAGGAGATTGTTGGTTATAGTGCCCTCAAGGCAATTATCATAGTCGTGGACTTGTGATTATGATGATTGAGTGAGGACCTATACCAATAAAACAGTCTTACTCAAGATGATAGTATGCTATCTGCTTTGTCTTTATCATCATGTACATGTTGATAGAGCCCATAGGATTCTTGCTTGACTGCCAGCATTATGATGGCGATCATATATGTGGGAGCTGGGGTCTATAAGCGCATCCTTAAATGTCCATAGTCGTAGGAGTCTCGAGACCGGGCATCGATACTCTAGTGTAGACTAGTGTATACTGATCGAGACCCCGATGAGGGGCGGTGGCCAGGTCTCACAAGCCATTGGTTTTAGTATGTTCACCGAAGATAGTATACAGGTGCTCATTGGGTTATGAGTACACTGGACGGACTCGCCGGGAACCTACTAGTTGGTATTATACCTATTGTGAGATAGCAGTTCCCAGGTGACATATGTACAGGTTAGTCTGTCGACCTGAGATCGTCATTTGTCTCGTGTGAGTTTCCACTATGCTATGATTACTACCCTTGTAACGTTTTGAAAATCGTTTCGGTGAAATTTCGAAAAAATCGGTAAAATAAGGGGGTTTTCTGTAAAAAGTCAAAATACAAATATCTTATTATAAAAATTAAATATACATATTCTAGCTATGTAATTGCTATTATTTGGTGTTTATTGAGCCGCTGGTGAAATTTCAAATTTTCTGAAAAAAATATTATTTTATTATTATTTAAGCCGTCACTAATACATTTAATTAGGGAAAATTACAAATTGGAATGAGTTGAAACAAATTTTGTGCATCATAAAACATTAAATAAAATCTTATCATGTGGTTTTTGGAACGAAATTATTTGCCAAAACGGTTTAGAAATTATTGAAGAAAAAAGGCTTTTTTTTAGCGTAAATGGATGTTTGGGGTATTGTATTTATCATTTTTCATCACCCCACACCCGTACACACTCCCAAACCCCCATTTCCCCATCATGATGGCTGAACCCTTGCTGCCCCACTCCCACTCTTTTCCCCACTTCAAAAAGAAAAGAGAAGAAAACAATGAAAAGAAAAGAAAATGAAAGAAAGTCAATGTGGACTTTGTCTTTTCTCCCCACTTTCAACCCCTCCCTCTCTCTCCTCACTCCCTCAATTTCTGGCCGAAATTCTCAGCCCCCAACAGCAGCCCCTCCCTCCCTCTTCTCCTCTCATTTTCCATCAAAAAATTCACCCATTTCCATCAAAAATCAAAGCTAAAATGCAAATCAAAGCCCTACCCATTTTCTCTTATCTCTTTAAGCATGGATCTTGGTGCAAAGATTTCAATTTGGAGGTCTAGTTTCATGTTGATCTCAAGATGGTTTTAAGGTATAAATCCTAACCTATTGTTCAATTGTTGGGTTAAATTCCTTAATGTATCTTATTAGGTGCTTAAATATGGATTAATTGCAAGTTTGGAAATCTAAAGAGAAGGAGTTTGAATTGAAAAGTTAGGGTTTTAAATTCAATAGGGTTGTTGTCACTTGTTTAAGGTTGCATGGTGTAGTTAGCATGTTAAGACATGTTAAACCTAATCTAGAAGATAAATTGTAAATTGTTGCATCTAAAAGTCCAAATTTAGTTATTTAAGCAAACTAGGTTTTAGTTTTTAGTTGCAAATGGGTGATTTAAAATCTAACTAAGAATTTTATGACTTTATTAACATTATAAAATGTAGTTTAATGCTTTAGATCATGCAAATCCAAACTAGATTGTTGTATGTGCATTTTGCTATAAAATGGTCGAAATTGGTTAAAATTGCAAACTAGTTTTTGTAAATATTGTGTTAAATTGAGAATTAAAATATGGTTAGGGTTTTTATCATATTATTAAGTTTATTAAGTGTAGTTTAACACTTTAGTTCATGGAAATCCAACCTAAATTGTAATTTGTGCATTTTTGCTATGAAATTGTAAAAAGGGTATTTTGTAAACTAGAATATTAGGGTTTTTGGAATTTAATGAGATTAAATTCCGGAAATTGTTTCTATGACTTATTTAAGATATTTAATAAGTATATTGGCCGCTACATTCATTTAAACATCATGTTTTGTACAAACGGCGAATTGTGCTTGCTAGATTTTCGGAAAAATGACTTTTTAAGTGAAATTGGGGTTTTTGGGAATTTCAAGCTATTTTATATTATAATTAGTGCTTGTAATTGTGCAAATGAGTGTGATTGGATTTTTCTCGATGGTTTGACGTTTGTACATCGACATCGAGGGTTGGTTTGACTATTCTTGCATGCGTAAGCGATAGGTTTGGACCTACGCGTGATACGCGTGCCGATGTGATTTTCGTATGCCGTTTCGGTTTCGAATTTAGTTTTAATGCGATACGGTGCGTTATGATGTATAGGTACCCCATGTGGACTTCGATACGACAAGCAAGCGCATGGCGACGTCGGCACCGGCAAGCGAGGACCAGGTGAGTAGATTTATATCTACGGGGAGAAGTCGGGTGGATGGCGTATAGCACCCCCGCAGTCCGTGGTGATGTATACGGATGCGTATACACACCAACAATTTATGATATGTTGTTAGGATGTGTTATTGATGATTTTAGATGGATATTGGTGTTGGATTGGTGCATGGTTACGAAACCTTAGGTAGTGGTTGCACCACACATACACACACACCCATATTTGCATACATTCTTCTTTCATATGTGCGTACATGGGATTATATATTGATGCGTATATTTACACATGGGTATGGGACTATGTGTTTATATACTGGATTTGAGGATAGTAATTGGGATTTGAGATGAGTCGATGATATTGGGCTTGAGGCCAGAAGATCCGTGATGTGTTTTGGTTCGTATTGAGATACGACATGATGTTTTAGCAGGTCTTTTGACGTAGTGATTCTTACATGCATGCATACATAGATGGTATCAATATTGTACTAGACGTAGATCAGTACCCCGATCATGATATTTGATAAAGAGGATATCAGATGAATAGTATGATGAATGTGATATTGACCCGTACCCAGATTTGGGGATGCCGTACGACGGATTTACGTACGAGCTATATATTGATGATTGATCCGCACTCTTGACTTGGGATGTCTGATTATAGATATGGTATCGGATATGATATTATTGAGGCGGGATCACCGACTAATTTATATACAGGTATGTATATACATCGACTCAGATGTTAGGCGGTTTCCTTACCTGTAGTCCAGCTCGTTAGCTTAGCCCTTTAGTTTAGTTTAGTTGTTAGATTAGATTCGATTCTTACCTATTTCAAAACTAACGAATCGTGGGTATTTTAAAAGACAGGTCAAGGGATCCTACGGATATTTCAAAAGACGTATCTTTTCATAAAAACACCGTAGCCCCTATTTTCAAAACCCCATGATTCGTGTTATTTCAAAAGGCACCATTTGTAGGACTTATATTAGATTAATACTGCTTAGTTATCGTTGTGTCTAGTATTCAGCTCCCGCACATTATTGCTGTTCGCTCTGCCCCGCATACTTATTTTGCTGCATATTCCATTAGTGATATCATGCTGTTAGGACACCAGCACCATTACCGATGATGCGTATGTACCACGTACACTTAATTGCCGGCTCACACACATCTTCATCGGTAATTGCCATGTCACGTACACCTTAGAAAATATTATTGCTTAACTTAGCTAGATAGCTAGTAGTTTGACATAATATTAGTGTACTTACCTTATATGCCAGCTTAGATATTGTAGTTATTACTCGTCACTTCATGCATACTGTTATTCATCGTTATGCCGCATTCATGGATTCTCATGCATATATTCACTATTTTACGTGTTATTGAGGTTTTGGATTCGGATTTCCATGAGATTTTCTGGATTTGGAGGAAAACCGCAAAAACATAAATAAACCTTTTCTCTCTTTTAAAATAAAAAGTGCGGTTTTCCTATGATGTATGAATCGTCCACCATGAGTTTGCTGATGGATTTCGAGACCCGATTCGAAGAGTGGAGGAACCGTTTCGGGTACATGGTGGACCCGGTATGGTACCCCGGGGCAAGATGAATGTGGTGTTGACGTTGAGCCTGGCAGGGGACAGATTACCTACCAGTGATATTACCCGACGCGTCGGATATCCGGAGGATACCGTCGTGGTCTTGAGATGGATGGTAGGGGCCGGTTTGGACTGACGGCGCCCTAGATATTGAGATTGAGACATTGATATTTCGAGACATTGAGATTTATGTTTTGTGTCGATGCTAGACACTGTTGATACTGATTTCATTTATGATACCTCAGATTAAAAATACAAAGGAAATCTCACTAATTTATGGAAACAGTTCTTCATTTACATGTACTCTGTTTTCATGCATTCATACCTCATTGATATGATATATTGCTACCTGAGGCACTGACACGGGCACATGAGATTACACTCGGGTTAGATATTTACCTTAGCCTTGTTATAGGCTACGTGTTATTCATATATTTGAGGACATATTATGATCATTGACCTAGGTTGCGTTATTTATGCGATTTCTGTGCGTAGATATTTTTCTATTCACGAGTTGGCAACTCACCCCGTTGTGCCCCAGTTTCTTGCAGGTTTGCCGTACAGGTTTCATTACGGCTTTGCGGGCTCAGTTTCATTCGGGTGACTTGCTAGTAGGTGGGTTTTTCTTGTATCGTACCCATCATATTACCTTGTATAATATTATTCCGTTGTATCTAGTAAATTCCATCAACCAAACATGTATTTTTTTGAGATAGAGACCAGTGTTGTTTATTCTTTCGACCTTAGAGTCGCTCGTTATGTTTCTGGTGGTTTTTGAGTTTCCTTTTGAGTTTTGATCCTCGCCGTTGGCGTTGTATATTATATTGTTTGTGTGGTTGTGACCGTCGATTGACGAAGAGCTAGCTCCCGCTTGGGGATGCCTTTTTATTGATTTCGTATACTATTCATGTTGTATCCCGTTTGGGAGCTAGTATTTTCAAAGGAGACTCTGCCGAAATTTTCAGTAAATTTTGATGTTCTTAAAAACCGCATAATTCGGCTTATGCTATTAAAACTACTTGTTTTAAATTGGTTTTCCTTCACTCTACTTCTTTTCTTGGTTTGGATTTCTGGGTTTTCGGTTTAGTTAGATTACGTACGCCTCGAGACGTTTCGTAGTTTAAGTGCCGGTCATGTTCCGTACTTTCGGGACGTGACAAAGTTGGTATCAGAGCGTTAGGTTTTAACCTTCGGAGCGTAGGATGACCCTTGGTTGATGGAATAGGTGACTAAAGTAGAGTGACGTACCGTTGGTATGTTCCGCGGCATATTTACGACACGCCACTCCACTTATGAAGCCTTAGGATGTACATTTCCTTGCTCAGTATTATATTCCTTCCTGATCTAGCCTCATCGGTACCAGTTTGGCTTTGCTGCTACGGTTACGGGCAGGGAGAGCTACGGCTAGAGTTGCGGTCAGCACAAGCTCGTCACGAACGAGGACTGACCAGGGCGAAATTCCGGCGACACACGATTGCAGAGATGTGTCTTTTTACTGTGTTTCCGCGCCATGAGCGTTTGGCGGATCGCCTTTATGAGGTTACTCGGAGGTGCTGATCGACACTAGAGAATTGAGCCAATGATGGAGGCCAGCCAGATTTTGATGTCCGTTGGTGTGTTGCTTACTCCTGATGATTGAGGCACGGTTCAGCATGCAGACGAGTGAGCCAGTTATTGCTGCGAACGACGAGATATCGCCCCAGATGTTGGAGCTATTGCAGTATAAGTTGTACTAAGAGATGATAGAAGGTCGCTAGTCATCGAGGATGAATGACTAGGACATGTGGATCGTTCGCCTAACCCGATGCGAGGTCATCAGATAGATTGATTCCAGCTAGAGACGACTTCACGCGGAGACGTTGGGAGTCGACAGAGACGATCGAATGTCAGAAACCTTTTATTCCAAGTTTAAAGTATTCGGAAAGACATGCAGGCAATTCTATGGTCCCTCTAGAAGAATGAAACCCTAACTCGACTTAATGACCGTGTGAAAGTCTTTGAACCTTCGGGTTTGCGGCAGTTCTACGGCGCCATTAGTGAGGCTTGGGTTTGCCCTTCTACGGCTGGACCACCGATGCTGTGGTATGTACTCGATACTATTAAACTGTGCCCAAGATGTTGAGCTCTTAGGGGATTATGAGGTTTTGACGACTCGATCGGATGGCTCGACTTAATTCGGATGCTAGGTGGTGAGATGCATTTCTTGGGAGACTCCAGATACGAGGATAGTCGTTGGAGCTCAGTCCATGCGGCTGCGACGAGACGAGTCCGAAGCAGACGACATTAGAGGAAAGTGAAGTAAGAGGTTCGTACCAGATCTAGATGAGATGACGTTCCACGCCGCCGACATCAGAGATGCGATGCGCATGCCGAGGCATGGTACTTGGACTTACCTTCCAGAAGGAGTCGCGATGGGTATGCAGCCGTTCCAGAGCAAGATGCAGATATAGGAAAGGACGATGACTTCCGGACAGTTGGCAGAGACGAGACATGGAAGAGGCCGTGAGCAGGATTCCTTCCAGGACACTGCTGCAATGATACTTGCACCCAGGGTCAGATGTGTCACATACATTCAGAGAGCCAGAGGCCGACGCCAGTGATATGCTGTCTTACGAGTGGTCGCGATGATTGACCAAGAGATGACCAGAGAAGTGCCAGAACGGAATCGTCCCCGTTAGCACACCTGACAGGGCCGATGAGCCGATGGACCGAAAGATTGGTAATTCACAGTGAAGACCTTGACCCAGGAGTGGTCATGGTTACGCACACCAGCAGGGCAGAGTTCAGGATCATCGACGAGACGTCCCATTAGTGACCGCGACAGTTGGCCCGAGATTCTTAGAGGATGCACTTGAGCGATACTATTCCGCCATTATTGATTTCGATGTTTTGGGTGATTTATTCGCATGATTTGATTTTGATGATTGAGGATTTACGATCTTTGCACAGTGTTGCACTTGATATCGTTTTCGTGCTTGGGTTTCACATGTTTGTGATTTTACGGTTTTAGACATTTGAGTTGATTTTGTGCGTATGCACGCACACGAATTGGTTCCTGCACTCTGTATAGTTATTATATGTTTGCAGTGTGCACTGGACTTCGATTTCGATTGTGATACTCGATATTTGTTTTGAGCACCTTGTGCACCTGATTGATTTTGCGCACGTTCGGCGCTTGATATTGGATTTCATGATTTCGTGCACGATGGATGCACCTGATTTAGATTTTCGCGCATGTTGAGCGCATGTCTTGAGATGCGATTTTGGTGCACACCAGATGCACTAAATCGAGATTTTTCGTGCATGTCAGATGCACCTGATTTTGCTGTCAGGCACACATGTTGCCTACGACAGATGTTTCGTGCACACCCGATGCACTTAGATGTTGTTTCTGTGCGCATATATGGCACATTCATGGATTTTGATTTCCGTGCACACCAGACGCACGTAGTATTCATGTGCATATTTTGGGATTGATTTCTTATAGAGTAGTACGTTTTTATGATATTGCTATATGTTTTCGTACTGAGCAGGACTAGTCAGAGGACAGTACCTGAATATATTTTGCATGCATTGATAGTTATTGAAGGGATTTCCAAAAAGCGAGCTATAGCCTCAGTATTTACCTACGTGTCTGATATGACACGAAATGTTTAAAACAAGGAGACCCTTCTAAATTGTTTCCAAAACGGCGGAACGTACATATCAAACAAAGGTATATATATATATAGTTATTTTCTTATGATAGACGTCCGCCACTGTGCAGTGTTATACGCGTTGCACAGTGACTTAAGGAGATTTGGCATGCATTTCCTTCGGATACTTACAGATATAGATTCGATATTTACATGTATAGTTTCGAGTTATATCATATTGGTTTTGATTTGGATTTGGCATTGATGTCTTCTCCTTGACTCCGATGATTGCGGGATGCTTGACGGAGTTTTGATTTGAGTTATATACTCATTTTTCAACCGCATGCGCTGCGCTACGAATTGTTTTATGTAGTTACAATTTCGGAGCCCCGACGACTTGATGATTTTTCTTAGATGTTTTAGTATTTGAGGGAGTTTGAATTTAAATTCGGGGACCGAATTTCTTTAAGGGGGGAAGATTGTAACGTTTTGAAAATCGTTTCGGTGAAATTTCGAAAAAATCGGTAAAATAAGGGGGTTTTCTGTAAAAAGTTAAAATACAAATATCTTATTATAAAAATTAAATATACATATTCTAGCTATGTAATTGCTATTATTTGGTGTTTATTGAGCCGCTGGTGAAATTTCAAATTTTCTGAAAAAAATATTATTTTATTATTATTTAAGCCGTCACTAATACATTTAATTAGGGAAAATTACAAATTGGAATGAGTTGAAACAAATTTTGTGCATCATAAAACATTAAATAAATCTTATCATGTGGTTTTTGGAACGAAATTATTTGCCAAAACGGTTTAGAAATTATTGAAGAAAAAAGGCTTTTTTTTAGCGTAAATGGATGTTTGGGGTATTGTATTTATCATTTTTCATCACCCCACACCCGTACACACTCCCAAACCCCTATTTCCCCATCATGATGGCTGAACCCTTGCTGCCCCACTCCCACTCTTTTCCCCACTTCAAAAAGAAAAGAGAAGAAAACAATGAAAAGAAAAGAAAATGAAAGAAAGTCAATGTGGACTTTGTCTTTTCTCCCCACTTTCAACCCCTCCCTCTCTCTCCTCACTCCCTCAATTTCTGGCCGAAATTCTCAGCCCCCAACAGCAGCCCCTCCCTCCCTCTTCTCCTCTCATTTTCCATCAAAAAATTCACCCATTTCCATCAAAAATCAAAGCTAAAATGCAAATCAAAGCCCTACCCATTTTCTCTTATCTCTTTAAGCATGGATCTTGGTGCAAAGATTTCAATTTGGAGGTCTAGTTTCATGATGATCTCAAGATGGTTTTAAGGTATAAATCCTAACCTATTGTTCAATTGTTGGGTTAAATTCCTTAATGTATCTTATTAGGTGCTTAAATATGGATTAATTGCAAGTTTGGAAATCTAAAGAGAAGGAGTTTGAATTGAAAAGTTAGGGTTTTAAATTCAATAGGGTTGTTGTCACTTGTTTAAGGTTGCATGGTGTAGTTAGCATGTTAAGACATGTTAAACCTAATCTAGAAGATAAATTGTAAATTGTTGCATCTAAAAGTCCAAATTTAGTTATTTAAGCAAACTAGGTTTTAGTTTTTAGTTGCAAATGGGTGATTTAAAATCTAACTAAGAATTTTATGACTTTATTAACATTATAAAATGTAGTTTAATGCTTTAGATCATGCAAATCCAAACTAGATTGTTGTATGTGCATTTTGCTATAAAATGGTCGAAATTGGTTAAAATTGCAAACTAGTTTTTGTAAATATTGTGTTAAATTGAGAATTAAAATATGGTTAGGGTTTTTATCATATTATTAAGTTTATTAAGTGTAGTTTAACACTTTAGTTCATGGAAATCCAACCTAAATTGTAATTTGTGCATTTTTGCTATGAAATTGTAAAAAGGGTATTTTGTAAACTAGAATATTAGGGTTTTTGGAATTTAATGAGATTAAATTCCGGAAATTGTTTCTATGACTTATTTAAGATATTTAATAAGTATATTGGCCGCTACATTCATTTAAACATCATGTTTTGTACAAACGGCGAATTGTGCTTGCTAGATTTTCGGAAAAACGACTTTTTAAGTGAAATTGGGGTTTTTGGGAATTTCAAGCTATTTTATATTATAATTAGTGCTTGTAATTGTGCAAATGAGTGTGATTCGATTTTTCTCGATGGTTTGACGTTTGTACATCGACATCGAGGGTTGGTTTGACTATTCTTGCATGCGTAGGGGATAGGTTTGGACCTACGCGTGATACGCGTGCCGATGTGATTTTCGTCTGCCGTTTCGGTTTCGAATTTAGTTTTAATGCGATACGGTGCGTTATGATGTGTAGGTACCCCATGTGGACTTCGAGACGACAAGCAAGCGCATGGCGACGTCGGCACCGGCAAGCGAGGACCAGGTGAGTAGATTTATATCTACGGGGAGAAGTCGGGTGGATGGCGTATAGCACCCCCGCAGTCCGTGGTGATGTATACGGATGCGTATACACACCAAAAATTTATGATATGTTGTTAGGATGTGTTATTGATGATTTTAGATGGATATTGGTGTTGGATTGGTGCATGGTTACGAAACCTTAGGTAGTGGTTGCACCACACATACACACACACCCATATTTGCATACATTCTTCTTTCATATGTGCGTACATGGGATTATATATTGATGCGTATATTTACACATGGGTATGGGACTATGTGTTTATATACTGGATTTGAGGATAGTAATTGGGATTTGAGATGAGTCGATGATATTGGGCTTGAGGCCAGAAGATCCGTGATGTGTTTTGGTTCGTATTGAGATACGACATGATGTTTTAGCAGGTCTTTTGACGTAGTGATTCTTACATGCATGCATACATAGATGGTATCAATATTGTACTAGACGTAGATCAGTACCCCGATCATGATATTTGATAAAGAGGATATCAGATGAATAGTATGATGAATGTGATATTGACCCGTACCCAGATTTGGGGATGCCGTACGACGGATTTACGTACGAGCTATATATTGATGATTGATCCGCACTCTTGACTTGGGATGTCTGATTATAGATATGGTATCGGATATGATATTATTGAGGCGGGATCACCGACTAATTTATATACAGGTATGTATATACATCGACTCAGATGTTAGGCGGTTTCCTTACCTGTAGTCCAGCTCGTTAGCTTAGCCCTTTAGTTTAGTTTAGTTGTTAGATTAGATTCGATTCTTACCTATTTCAAAACTAACGAATCGTGGGTATTTTAAAAGACAGGTCAAGGGATCCTACGGATATTTCAAAAGACGTATCTTTTCATAAAAACACCGTAGCCCCTATTTTCAAAACCCCATGATTCGTGTTATTTCAAAAGGCACCATTTGTAGGACTTATATTAGATTAATACTGCTTAGTTATCGTTGTGTCTAGTATTCAGCTCCCGCACATTATTGCTGTTCGCTCTGCCCCGCATACTTATTTTGCTGCATATTCCATTAGTGATATCATGCTGTTAGGACACCAGCACCATTACCGATGATGCGTATGTACCACGTACACTTAATTGCCGGCTCACACACATCTTCATCGGTAATTGCCATGTCACGTACACCTTAGAAAATATTATTGCTTAACTTAGCTAGATAGCTAGTAGTTTGACATAATATTAGTGTACTTACCTTATATGCCAGCTTAGATATTGTAGTTATTACTCGTCACTTCATGCATACTGTTATTCATCGTTATGCCGCATTCATGGATTCTCATGCATATATTCACTATTTTACGTGTTATTGAGGTTTTGGATTCGGATTTCCATGAGATTTTCTGGATTTGGAGGAAAACCGCAAAAACATAAATAAACCTTTTCTCTCTTTTAAAATAAAAAGTGCGGTTTTCCTATGATGTATGAATCGTCCACCATGAGTTTGCTGATGGATTTCGAGACCCGATTCGAGGAGTGGAGGAACCGTTTTGGGTACATGGTGGACCCGGTATGGTACCCCGGGGCAAGATGAATGTGGTGTTGACGTTAAGCCTGGCAGGGGACAGATTACCTACCGGTGATATTACCCGACGCGTCGGATATCCGGAGGATACCGTCGTGGTCTTGAGATGGATGGTAGGGGCCGGTCTGGACTGACGGCGCCCTAGATATTGAGATTGAGACATTGATATTTCGAGACATTGAGATTTATGTTTTGTGTCGATGCTAGACACTGTTGATACTGATTTCATTTATGATACCTCAGATTAAAAATACAAAGGAAATCTCACTAATTTATGGAAACAGTTCTTCATTTACATGTACTCTGTTTTCATGCATTCATACCTCATTCATATGATATATTGCTACCTGAGGCACTGACACGGGCACATGAGATTACACTCGGGTTAGATATTTACCCTAGCCTTGTTATATAGGCTACGTGTTATTCATATATTTGAGGACATATTATGATCATTGACCTAGGTTGCGTTATTTATGCGATTTCTGTGCGTAGATATTTTTCTATTCACGAGTTGGCAACTCACCCCGTTGTGCCCCAGTTTCTTGCAGGTTTGCCGTACAGGTTTCATTACGGCTTTACGGGCTCAGTTTCATTCGGGTGACTTGCTAGTAGGTGGGTTTTTCTTGTATCGTACCCATCATATTACCTTGTATAATATTATTCCGTTGTATCTAGTAAATTCCATCAACCAAACATGTATTTTTTTGAGATAGAGACCAGTGTTGTTTATTCTTTCGACCTTAGAGTCGCTCGTTATGTTTCTGGTGGATTTTGAGTTTCCTTTTGAGTTTTGATCCTCGCCGTTGGCGTTGTATATTATATTGTTTGTGTGGTTGTGACCGTCGATTGACGAAGAGCTAGCTCCCGCTTGGGGATACCTTTTTATTGATTTCGTATACTATTCATGTTGTATCCCGTTTGGGAGCCAGTATTTTCAAAGGAGACTCTGCCGAAATTTTCAGTAAATTTTGATGTTCTTAAAAACCGCATAATTCGGCTTATGCTATTAAAACAACTTGTTTTAAATTGGTTTTCCTTCACTCTACTTCTTTTCTTGGTTTGGATTTCTGGGTTTTCGGTTTACTTAGATTACGTACGCCTCGAGACGTTTCGTAGTTTAAGTGCCGGTCATGTTCCGTACTTTCGGGACGTGACAACCCTACCACGGCTCAAAGGAGTCGTGCAAACAGGTTTTAGTTGGGTACAGTCCCGAGCCACATGAAGGCAGTGATCGGATCGTCGGGAATTCGTCTCTCCCGGTATTGGGGGTTGATGTCACGTTGTCTACGGATGGCCATCACCATAAATCCGTGGTCACGGTGGACGAGAATTATCGATCCAGGATCGATAGTTTCTTAGGTGGTGATGGAGTTTCATACCGACACTAAATATCGTGTAGTTGGGGGTCTGACTTTATCCACCCCCTAGACTCGTTATGCGATACTCTTAGACGAACAGACCGGACCGTACGGATATTGTCACTATCAGGCTCAGTAAGAGTTCTGGATGAGTTTGCTCGTCGGCCTCCCTTTCGCTCAATACCTGGGTAGCCGTTACGTACAGCTAGTGCCGCTGACGTGCTTGTGGTTAAACCCACTGCCAGCGTATTGACGAGTCTTTAGAGTCCCACACAGAGGGTTTTCATGGTTCAGGCGATATGATGTACATAACGTATGTTGATACATACAGGTGTCCGATTAAATATGTGCACATGCTGCGCGGACTTTAATCGGACGGTTAATAATACTAGCGGCTTAGGATTAAGCCGGATTATTAAATCGGGTTTTGATTTAATAATTTATATATGTATTTGTATATACGTATTCTAGTATTATTGTTCACTATTCGTTTTCTCTCTTGGCTATTCTTATTTTTGTATGAATACGCGTATATGTATTTCGATACATGTACCGGGAAGTATTCCGTATTTTATATGGAATAGCTTCTAGAAGATGCCACCTCATTATTGATTTTCTATTAGAAAATCAATTAGGAAATGAGGTGGAAAAGGTGACAAGGCAAAGGCATGGGCATGAGTCAAAGCATGGTGTATGTTATGGTTTGGAATTGTTTAATGAAATTAAAAATTAAAATATTTTTGTGGGAATGAGAGGAGGGGCCGGCCACTATGGAGAGGGGGTCTCATTTCATTTGCTTGATTACACTCACCCTCTCATTCACACAAAAACAAAAGGAGTTAGCCATTTTTCATTGTTGATTCATGCCAAGATTTCCTCACCTCCATTCATCTTCTATGGATGCTCTTTTGAGCTCATATGTTGAGAGAAAATTGTAGTGAAACTTTCATACACCCCCACTCTCCATCGCTCACGACTTTGGAGCGTCGGTTACCTCATTCGACAAGGTTGGAGCTTGCGTCGTTTCCCTCGGGTGGATCATCGGAGATGGAGGAAGACCGGCAACCAAACATCATCAAAGGATCACTAGGAGCTTGGAATGAAGGCCGAAGGACACGGATCAACTCGGTATAACGATTCTAACTCTTAGTTAGTTTGCTAGTTTAGGGTTTAAGGTCGATCCGGGAATCGGGTAGCGGTAGCGCCGGTTTGATAAATTTTTGTTCCGCATTTTGGCCGCATTTCGATGGCCGGGGCGTTGCCGTGATCCAACAGAAGGACCTTAAGCAGAGTCGTTCCCAGTTTCATGCTAAGCCGTAGGAGTCCTAAAGACCGAAGGAGTTGGCTACAATGGTTGTATTTTCTTTTCCTTTATCTTAGACTTTACAAAATGTTGATTTTACCCTAATCTCTAGTTACGATCCGTAGTTCGTTTGTAATAGCCCTCTTGAATTTGAAAGTTCACTATTATATGATGTTGCAACCTATGTAGAGGCGCTACTACACACCAACTTAAGAGAGGAGAGAGAAAGGGGCTGCCTCATTTTCACCTCCTCCATCATTTTCTTCTCCTTCTTCTTCCTCACTTTCCTCCACCTTCACCCCATGATATCAACTTAAAATATCCATCAAAACCCTAAACCCCTTTCATTAAAATTGATCATCTCCTTCTCCTCTACACATTGGACCAAGAAAAGTTAGATTTTGACAACCTTGAGGAGCTAGGGTTTTTCTTGAGTTGCATCCATGAGGTATAATTTCTACCATTTAGATAGTTTTAAGTTTCTTTATATTCTAGTTAGTTAGAAATGGGTTTAAGATGTGGATTTGTGAACTTGGAAAATCCTAGTGAGGGTTTGAGTGAAATTGTGGATTGGTGATGATTGAGTGGCTGTTGAGTGGCCGTTTAAGACCTGGGTTGAGTATAGAAACCAGAATACGGATGTAGGAATTGATTGTGTCGGTTTTGTGTTAAATTGCGAGGATATATGGGAATCTAGAGTAACCCGGAGACACTAAAAATTATTTAGCGAATACTGGGAGTCGTGCAGGCAACCTGGAGTGTACCCTGAAGACCCGAGCCCCAACCCCCAAACCCAGGCCGTAAATATATCCATTCTGGCCAAAATTTGCGGCCAGAGCAGGGAACTAGGGTCCCAGGTTTGGTCCATAGCTCCATTTGCAATAAATTAGACCCCTCCTGTATGCAAAATTGGCTAACTGTCACCTGGGGAAAATCTGGGAGTGTTTTACTTAGTTTATGAAATTGTTTTGCGGCTTTTAATGAATTTGAATTTGGTATTTGGTATTGTGTTTCCGTCGTGTGGCGTTTGGACGTCAACGACCAGGGTTATTGGTCGTGTTTTTCATGCTAGGCTATAGGTTTTAACCTATGAGCGAAACGTGTGCCGTTTTGGTTTTCCGCCTTGATTTTAATACGCATTGCGATTATTTATTATTGTAGGTGCCATCACGTGGAATCCAAGACGACGGAGCATGGCGTCATCGACTTCGACAAGCGAAGACCAAGGTGAGTGGATCTATATCCACAGGGGAAGTCGGGTGGATGGCGTATAGCACCCCCGCACACTTTGATGGAAACCGACTTATAGATAGATTATGGTTAATGAAACTTTAATAGAAAACTATAGATAGAGTTAAAAGGTAGTTAGAGAACCATATTAGAAACTAATGATAGTTGGAAGTGATATGATATGGCTAATATGTGATGATGGGACTTGAGGATGAGATTTGATGATATTGCCGTTTAGGGTACTATAGGACTAGATAGTTGACGTAGATGTGTCATCCGAACCATACATATTTCCAAACTAAAGAATTGTATGCATCTTTTAAACAGACACCCTGAGGGACGTTACGGATTTTCAAATGATATATTTTCCTTAAAAACACCGTAGCCCCTATTTTCAAAACTACGATTTGCATCTTTCAAAAACTGTTTGTATGGTTCGGGTTTATATGTTTGATTAGATACTTATGCTTATAGTAAAGGTAGAATGTATTTGTAAAATTGACTTGATAAGGGATATAAATGCGATGAGAAGGATACATGACACGATATGATGATTTGGTGATATGTTGCTATACGAATGCGAGTCGATTGAGATGATTTATACCCTGCCGGTCCCCTGATATGAGATTATTGCGGATGTGACTTGGGACATAGGTATATAGAGATATTTATATATGTTGTGAATCGTGAGTGATAGTCGTACGAGACGTTATGTCCGTACCCTCCTCGTCTTATAGGATGATAGGATCCCTGATAGCTTAATGCCGTCGTACGATGATTTTCCGTACGTGATGAGTTTGACTTGAGGTTTGATCCATACCCTTGACTGGAGGATGCCGTACGATGGAGTATACCTTATGGGATGTTGTGAGGCTAGATGCCGATTGATAGATTCACCGACTCAATCATGTTAGATATGTACACCTTATAGCTTTTAGCTGACGATTTACCTTATGATGGATTCATGTTATTCTCATTGCATTACTTATATCTGTATTAGTACACTTACACCATTATCGATGATGTGTATATTACACGTACACAGATTTACCGACTCACAAACTTCATCATCGATAATTGCCATATCACAACACAGTAGGGTTGCTGCATCATGATATGTATATTGTACATCCATATTGGCGCATATACATATTGTACCTACATAGATAACTGGATTATTTGGGAAATTAGGAACCGCATGTTATATTTTAAAAACTGGAATCATTTAAAAGAGCGGTTTTCCCTTAATATGTCATATCAATGTTCCATTTTGCATGATATACGGATATGCTTACATTTCTATTATATGTCGCATGATCATGCTCTATGATTTAACATATTGAGATATGCTGTTTTTCTTAGATTTCTGGATTTGAGAACTGTGGACATTTTAAAAGAGATTATGTGTTGTTTTAAAAACCCAGTTTCTCTTGACATGTTATTTCAGTGCGTCCATAATGCATTTTCTCGGTTCTGAGACGTGTGACATGTGAAACCCGATTCGAGGAGATGGATGAGGCCGATTGCGGGTACATGGTAGACCCGGTATGGTACCCCAGGGCGAGAACGGATTGCTGTACTGCAGACGGTGAGCCGGGCAGTGGAACTACTACCTACCGGTGATAGTATTTGGGATCGGCGGATATCCGGAGTTGAGAGATGATATGGGCCAATCTGGACTGACGGAGCCCGAGGGCCGATCCGGACTGACGGAGCCCGAGATATGAGGATTTACGTGTCGATGCTGGACACGGGTTTCATGATGTTTTCGGGTGTCGATGTTGGACACCCAGATTCCATGATTTTGATGTGTCGTGAGGGACACCGTTGAT
This sequence comes from Agapanthus africanus, assembly GCA_030015575.1. Taxonomy (NCBI): domain Eukaryota; kingdom Viridiplantae; phylum Streptophyta; class Magnoliopsida; order Asparagales; family Amaryllidaceae; genus Agapanthus; species Agapanthus africanus. Next base: position 528,079,511 of record JASDDO010000019.1, on the reverse strand, counting down.
TATATCCTCATGCTTTCATGCACACTCTTTTATGATATTTACGTGCATACAGACATTGATTATATGGTTGGACGAGATTCACATGCATACATACATTGATTATATTGTTGGATGATATCCGCATACACATAGGTGTTGATTACATTGTTAGCACATATTCGACCAGGTCACCCTAGGTATCATAGTATTACCTTCATGATATAGTTGACCTAAGAGTCGTTGTTTATTCGATTTCTGCTTGTAGATGTTTTTCTACTCACGAGTTGGTAACTCACCCCCATTGTGCCACAGTTCTTGCAGGTTGACCGCACGGATCAGTAGCGGCATCGCTGGCACATAGCTTCATTTGGGTGTTTTGCATTGGTAGGTGGGGCATTTGTATCGTACCCACTCTTGTATTTATATTTCACATTATATCTAGTAAACTCCATCAATCAAATTTAGTAATTGTATAAGTAATGAGACTTAGTGAGATTGTGGTTGCGAGACTTAGAGCGAGGGGTTTTCCGCTACTTATGATTTTGATGTCTTGCTTATTTCTTTATCTTTTTATGGTGAACTTCGTCGTTGGGCGTCGTATACTTACATATACTGTCTTGCGTGGTTGTGATCCACCGTTTGGCGAAGAGCTAACTCCCGCTTGGGGATGCCTTTATCATTGTCTTGTATTTGTGGTTTTGGATCAAAATATACAAAGGAGGTGCTGCCCAAATTTTCAAAAGACGAAACATGTTTTCAAACTAGTAAATTCACTTGCATTTTTATGTTCCTTTTCTATGCATTAAGAAAACTTGATTTCATTATACCTTTATTTCAAAACTTCACCTCCTTTATTTTCTTAAAAAGGTTTAGATTTCTAGGTTTCAGCTTACTTGAATTCCGTTACGCCTTTAGGCGTTGCGTGATTCATGTGTTGGTCACGAGATAATATTTCGGGTCATGACAAAGTTGGTATCAGAGCGTTAGGTTTAATCTTGGTTCGAGTTTATGTTTGACTATGCGGAGTCTAGGGCGGGTATGTATTTCGGAACCTATGCTTGACCTTACAAAACTTAGACTTGAACGGGGGGTATTAGACCCGAACTTTCGTTTCATAGGCTGACCCTGATTGATGGAGTAAGTAGCTTGAGTAGAGTGATATACCGTACGTATGTTTCGCGGCATATTTACGATACGATACTCCACTTAAAAAACCTTAGGATGTACATATTTTGAGATCTGTGATTCTCCTTGTTCTCTTGATCATACATCCATTTGAGATCCTTGATTCTGTTCGTTTCCATGATCATACTCTCATTGATGCTGTTTCTCCTTATGATCATGTATTCATTCTGGATCTGTCGTTTCCTTTCATGCCTTTGATCTGTTTTTATCGATACTCGATTGAGGTTCATGTCACCATGGTTTGAGCGCGGATTGAGCTGCTGCTAGTGATGTGGTCACGGCGAGCTCGTCTGGTACGAGGACTGACCATCGTGTTTTCTGGTGACACGGGAACGTCTCGAGTTAGTATTTATGTTGTGACCTCTCGGGTGAGGCGAGTGTTTGGTTTGCACCGGATGAGCGGGCCATTGATAGAGATGCCAGTTGCTAGAGGACTGTTTATGTACAGCTGACCTCAGAGATTATGATGTCGTCAGCCGTGCAGACAGATGACCCAGCTGTTGCTGAGATTGATAGGATGTCACTTCCAGAGCTTACGAGCTAAGATCGTCGGAGCTTCCAGGCAGAGATGCGACAGATGATAGCTAGTCTATCTTAAGTTGAGAGACGAAGGTGATTCGTCAGATTGATGCGCCGACGCAGGTCCAGTTGAGTTGAAGATTTTCAGTGTGGAGAGTCTTACTCAGATCTAGAGCAAACCGATCTAGAGATGACCGTCGAAGTATCGCCTTTCCTGGAGGATTGAAGCATTGTTTAGCATGCGGACGAAGGGTATTCACATGTTGTATAGGCGAAGCTAAAAAGTTCGAACGAGTGACAGAAACCCATTTTTTCCCAAGTTTAAAGTGTTCGGAGGAACATGCAAGTGATTCTATGGACCCTCTAGAAGAATGAAACCCTAACTCGACATATGACCATGGAACCGCTTTTGAACCTTAGGGTTTGCAGCAGTTTAGCGGTGCCATCAGTGAGGCTTGGGTTTTCCCTTCTATGGCTTGTCCAAAGGTACTGTGGTATATACCAGATATTTTTAGACTGGGCTCAGGTGTTGAGCCTTCGGGAAATTTTGGGACTTTGATGACTCGATCGAAAAGTTTGACGTCGTCCAGATATCATGTGATAAGAGATCAGTAAACTGACCAGCTTCGGATAGAGGACCTCACCCAGATGTGTTGTGAGTTGATCGAGGACGGACGAGTATTGAGTATTCCTCCGACGGTTGGGACGAGTTCTCGAGGACGTGTTCGGCCAGATATTTTCTACAGAGTGATGAAGATACCGAGTTCGTAACTTCGAGTCCGTGTGAGAGACTCCGGATTGACCGTGGCCGAGAACAGTTGTAGTGCGCAGATAGCATGGCGTGACATCATAGTGGACGATGATACAGACGAGTGGAACCAGAGGTTCGTGCGAGACGCTAACGAGCTGTTGTTATTCCCCGTCGAGATTAGAGATCTGATATGCATACAGAGGCGTTGGGATGCGGCCAGTTCCCGAGGAAATGTGTGCGGAACACGCAGATGTCCAGAAAACGAGAAAAGATTATGTAAGAGTACCAGTCTCCGTACAGTTCAGCATCGGCGAGATCGGGAGATACCTTGAGCAGGACTCCTTCCAAGACACTGCTGCAATGAGATTTGCACCCAGGATCAATAGTGTCACGTGTATTCAGAGGACCAGAGGCAGACGCCAGTAACGTGCTGCTTTACGAGTGGTCGTGATGATTGGCCGAGAGATGACCAGAGAAGTACTAGGACGGAATCGTCCCCGTTAGCACCCCTGACTGGGCCGGTGAGCCGATGAATTGCGAGATTGGTAAATCCACAGAGAAGATAAGGACCCAGAGACAGAGAACGCCAGACCGTGAGCAGGAGGCAAGCGGATGTTCTTGCTCTGCCAGTTTTAGGCGCACCAGTACTTTTTCGACATTGTAGGAGATGTACCTCAATGTCATTTGTTGCGATTTGCGTTTGTGATCCGAGTATCATGCTTATATCGCTTATATTTGAGTTTTGATGATTGCGTTTCATGATATTGTTTTCATGCACCATGGTTGCACCTACTGGGTATTTACATTTTGCGCATAGTTATCGCACTTGATATATATTTTTACACCGTTGTGTTGATTTCCTATTTGTGCATATCTATTGCATTTGATATTGATTTTGTACCTTCGTAGCTTGTGTTTATGATTTCGTGTATTTCATACAGATGATGTGATTTTTGCGCTCGGTATAGCTTATGTGTGCTTGTAGTGCATTGATATGTGTTTTGTGCACGCAGTTGCACACGTTTTTGATTCTATACACTTGAGTACACTCGGTGTTGCTTTTTTATGCGTTTGAGTTATTGATTGTATTTCGTGCATTTGATGCACCAGATGTTGTTTTCATGCACAATAGATGCACCAGATGTATTGTCGTGCACACCCGTTACACTGGACAGATGCTTTCGTGCACACCTGTTGCACTTAGTTTTGCTTTTGTGCATATTGTGGTATTTGAATTTGTATTTGATTTCCATACGCACTAGACGCATGTGATGGTTGGATATGCCTTTTGAGGCTGATTTTGCTTTTTGAGCACATTGTTTTCATGATGAGCACTATACTGTGTAGTAGCCGAACAGGACTGATCTGAGGACAGTACCTGAGTACTTTCCATGCATTAAAAGTTTACCAAGAGGTTTTTGAAAAAGAGCTATAGTCTCGCTATTTCCTACGTGTCCGTGAGCGACACGAACGTTTATAAAGGAAAAACCTTTTGGGATATTTTGAAAACGATGGAACGCATATTTAGCAAAACATATATAGACATATATTATTATTTTACAAATGAGCGTCCGTCACTTGTGCCATGGGTTACGCATCACACGGCGATTCAGAAAAGATTTTGCATGTATTTTATTCAAATTTTGGAGTTTTCAAGGATGCATACTATACACGTATTATAGTATTTGACTAGTGTATATTGGATTTCAGTAGTGGATTTCGAGATCTGTATCTCTATTGTAACTCCGAGGATATGCGTGCGAATCCGATGATTTGCGTGATGCTTGACGGAGTTCGATTTTGAGTTTTGTACTCGTTTTCATGCGCACTTGACGCGCTGTGTTGTTTTTGCATCTTCCGTGATTTCGGAGCCCCGACGACTTGGACTTTTTATTGAATGTTTTCGATTTTGGGGGTTTAAATTTAAATTCGGGGACCGAATTTTTTTAAGGAGGGAAGATTGAAACATTTCAGAAAATATAAAATATTATTTTTGGAATTTAATATTAAAATAATATTTTTCCCGAAAACTGCCTGATTTACGAAATTGGGGTTTTCGAAAAAAGGTATAAATATATACCAATAAGTGTGAAATAATTGGAAACTAAAATGATTTATTCATTTAAAAATATATTTAAAGGAATTTGCTTTTTAAAAAAAAATTATATGCAGTCTTGATAAAAACCCGATTAATGCACTGCTAATCGCGATTAAGCCAAATCCGTATTTTTACAGTTTTCCATGGTTAGTGCACCATGACATGTTACATGTTATTTCATTTGTGTTGTTTTATGTTATGGTTGGAATTTTTGGTGAGAAAAGAAAAGAAAAGAAAAGAGATGATTGGGGAGAGAGTGTGTGTGAGATATGAGTGTGGGAGTGAGAATAAGAGAGGAGAGAGAGAGGGGCTGCCTCATTTTCACCTCCCCAATCATTTTCTTCTCCTTCTTCTTCCTCACTTCCCTCCACCTTCACCCCATGATATCATCTCAAAATATCCATCAAAACCCTAAACCCCTTTCATTAAAATTGATCACCTCCTTCTCCTCTACACATTGGACCAAGAAAAGTTAGATTTTGACAACCTTGAGGAGATAGGGTTTTTCTTGAGTTGCATCCATGAGGTATAATTTCTACCATTTATATAGTTTTAAGTTTCTTTATATTCTAGTTCGTTAGAAATGGGTTTAAGATGTGGATTTGTGAACTTGGAAAATCCTAGTGAGGGTTTTAGTGAAATTGTGGATTGGTGATGATTGAGTGGCTGTTGAGTGGCCGTTTAAGACCTGGGTTGAGTATAGAAACCAGAATAAGGATGTAGGAATTGATTATGTCGGTTTGGTGTTAAATTGTGAGGGTATATGGAAATCTGGAGTAACCCGGAGACACTAAAAATTATTTAGCGAATACTGGGAGTCGTGCAGGCAACCTGGAGTGTACCCTGAAGACCCGAGCCCCAACCCCCAAACCCAGGCCGCAATTATATCCATTCTGGCCGAAATTTGCGGCCGGAGCAGGGAAGTAGGGTCCCAAGTTTGGTCCTTGACTCCATTTGCAATAAATTAGACCCCTCCTGTATGAAAAATTGGCTAATTGTCACCTGAGGAAAATCTGGGAGTGTTTTACTTAGTTTATGAAATTGTTTTGCGGCATTTAATGAATTTAAATTTGGTATTTGGTATTGTGTTTCTGTCGTGTGGCGTTTGGACGTCAACGACCAGGGTTATTGGTCCTGTTTTGCATGTTAGGCTATAGGTTTTAACCTATGAGCGAACGTGTGCCGTTTTGGTTTTCCGCCTTGATTTTAATACGCATTGCGATTATTTATTGTTGTAGGTACCCTCGCATGGATTCCGAGGCGACGGAGCATGACGTCATCGACTTCGACAAGCGAAGACCAAGGTGAGTAGATCTATATCCACCGGGAAAGTCGGGTGGATGGCGTATAGCACCCCCGCACACTTTGATAGAAACCAATTTTTAGATAGATTATGGTAAATGAAACTTTAATAGAAAACTATAGATAGAGTTAAAAGGTAGTTAGAGAACCATATAGAAACTAATGATAGTTGGAAGTGATATGATACGGCTAATATGTGATGACGGGACTTGAGGATGAGATTTGATGATATTGCCGTTTAGGGTACTATAAGACTAGATAGTTGACGTAGATGTGTCATCCGAACCATACATATTTCCAAACTAAAGAATCGTATGCATCTTTTAAACAGATACCTTGAGAGACGTTACGGATTTTCAAATGATATCTTTTCGTTAAAAACACGGTAGCCCCTAATTTCAAAACTACGATTTGCATCTTTCAAAAACTGTTTGTATAGTTCGGGTGTGTATGTTAGATTAGATACTTATGCTTATAGTAAAGGTAGATGTATTTGTAAAATTGACTTGATGAGGGATATAAATGCGATGAGAAGGATACATGATGCAATATGATGATTTGGTGATATGTGGCTATACGGATGCGAGTCGATTGAGATGATTTATACCCTAACGGTCTCTTGATATGAGATTATTGCGGATGTGACCTGGGACATAGGTATATAGAGATATTTATATATGTTGTGAATCGTTAGTGACAGTCGTACGAGACGTTTGGTCCGTACCCTCATCGTCTTACAGGATGATAAGATCCCTGATAGCTTAATGCCGCCGTGCGATGATTTTCCGTACGTGATGAGTTTGACTTGAGGTGTGATCCATACCCTTGACTAGACGATGCCGTACGATGGAGTATACCGTACGGGATGTTGTGAGGCTGGATGCCGATTGATAGATTCACCGACTCGATCATATTAAATATGTACACCTTATAGCTTTTAGCTGACGATTTACCTTAGCATTCATGTTATTCGCATTGCATTACTTATATCTGTGCTAGTACACTTACACCATTATCGATGATGCGTATGTTACATGTATACAGATTTGCCGGCTCACACACTTCATCATCAATAATTGCCATATCACTACACAGTAGGGTTGCTGCATCATGATATGCATATTGTACATCCATATTAGCACATATACATATTGTACCTACATAGATAACTGGATTATTTGGGAAATTGGGAACCGCATGTTATATTTTAAAAACTGAAATCATTTAAAGAGAGGTTTTCCCTTAATATGTCATATCACTGTTCCATGTTGCATGATATACGGATATGCTTACATTTCAATTATATGTCGCATACATCATGCTCTATGATTTTACGTATTGAGATATGGTGTTTTCATGAGATTTCTGAATTTGAGAACCGTGGACATTTTAAAAGAGATTATGTGTTGTTTTAAAAACCCGGTTTCTCCTTATATGATATTTCAGTGCGTCCACCATGCGTTTTCTCGGTTCTGAGACGTGTGACATGTGAAACCCGATTCGAGGAGCTAGATGAGGCCGATTGCTGGTACATGGTGGACCCGGTATGGTACCCCGGGGCGAGAACGGATTGCTGTGCTACAGACGGTGAGCCTGGCAGTGGGACTACTACCTACCGGTGATAGTATTTGGCTCGGCGGATATCCGGAGGATACCGACCGGAGTCGAGAGATGATATGAGCCAATCCGGACTGACGAAGCCCGAGGGCCGATCCGGACTGACGGAGCTCGAGATATGAGGATTTACGTGTCGATTCTGGACACGGGTTTCATGATGTTTTCAGGTGTCGATGTTGGACATCCAGGTTCCATGATTTTGATGTGTCGCGAGGGACACCTTTGATTATATCCACATACTTTCATGCACACTCTTTTATGATATTTACGTGCATACAGACATTGATTATATGGTTGGACGAGATCCACATGCATACATACATTGATTATATTGTTGGATGATATCCGCATACATATAGGTGTTGATTACATTGTTGGCAAATATTCAACCCGGTCACCCTAGGTATCATAGTATTACCTTCATGATATAGTTGACCTAGGAGTCGTTGTTTATTCGATTTCTTCTTGTAGATGTTTTTCTACTCACGGGTTGGCAACTCACCCCCTTTATGCCACAGTTCTTGCAGGTTGACCGCACGGATCAGTAGCGGCATCGCTGGCACATAGCTTCATTTGGGTGTTTTGCATTGGTAAGTGAGGCATTTGTATCGTACCCACTCTTGTATTTATATTTCACATTGTATCTAGTAAATTCCATCAATCAAATTTAGTAATTGTATAAGTAATGAGACTTAGTGAGATTGTGGTTGCGAGACTTAGAGCGGGGGGTTTTCCGCTACTTGTTGTTTTGATGTCTTGCTTATTCTTTATCTTTTTGTGGTGAACTTCGCCGTTGGGTGTCATATATTTACATATACTGTCTTGCGTGGTTGTGATCCGCCGTTTGGCGAAGAGCTAGCTCCCGCTTGGGGATGCCTTTATCATTATCTTGTATATGTGGTTTTGGATCAAAATATACAAAAGAGGTGCTGCCCAAATTTTCAAAGACGAAACATGTTTTCAAACTAGTAAATTTCACTTGCATTTTTATGTTCCTTTTCTATGCATTAAGAAAACTTGATTTCATTATACCTTTATTTCAAAACTTCACCTTCTTTATTTTCTTAAAAAGGTTTAGATATCTGGGTTTCAGCTTACTTGAATTCCGTTACGCCTTTAGACGTTGCGTGATTCAAGTGCTGGTCACGAGCTAATATTTCGGGTCGTGACAATCCTGCACCTCATTCGATAAGGAAAGAGCCTAGATCCATTCACCGGGAGTGACCTTTTTAGCGAAGCTAATAAAAGACTTAAAAACGCTCCTTTTCAAAATCACTCAATTCTACAACGATATCGAGTTCATTACGCAAAAGGTTTTCTTAAAAACCTGTCGTAGCCCTCCGTCATTTCAGATAAGTACTAGTTAGTATTCTTGCTACGTTTGTTGACTATATTAAGGCGTAGTGTGCGGTAGCTAGTTAGTGCTTATCTGCTTAAGCATGAGATGCGATTGGATTAGGGTAGTCGTGCGACTTTGTTGACTATGTTAAGGGTCATGCGGATGGGTTTAATTCAATCAAGAAATGTACGGGTTGAACTTGACTAGCACTTATGATTTGTTGACTATGTTGAGGTCATATAGCTGCTAGGAGGCAAAATATTATCGGGAATTTCAAGTGTTGAAATTTGCAATGAGATTGCATACCTTCTATGAGATAGTTGGATCCCGATACCCACTGCGAGTAATTGTTACTCCTGAGAGAGTTTTACACATTACAATTAGCTGATCAAGCAGGTGTCTAGAAAGGTGTCAACAGGATTACGACCCTAGGAAAACGAGGTTTATTCTAATTAGGTCCGTGCGAAAGCACGGGGAACCTCCCTCAAAGTACCAGCACTGGCCTGGCTGAAAGATTGGCGAAATTGTAGGGTGTAATTAATCCCGGCTAGTCTTTCCTTTTAGGGTTTGAAGGAAGATTTGATAAAAACAGTGGGAGCCATCCTGATTAGATAAAATAATGACCGATCTGATCTTGCAAGAGCGCACACAGAGTGTTTTCTTCTCTCTCCCTCTCCAGGTAGCGACCATGTCACGCCTTAATCAAGATAATAATATGGATGTATTGACCGAACCCGCTTGTTATACTGAGCTGGGGAACGTTGGTCTCGCTCCAACTTATAATTGTTATAAGACCGAGCAGGAAATAGGGGATTACCAGAATTCCCGTGCCGCCCAAACG